>JALIGW010000005.1:30678479-31278479 GCA_023053685.1 Diadophis punctatus similis | reverse complement strand
TCCCAGGCAAGAAAGCAAAAAAGCAAAACATTGGCATACATTTGGAAAGTTTACATGGGACACATTCAAATTGTAGAAGTGCTTTCATTCATTCGCAGTGGCAACTTGGAAATGCAAAGCAGACATCGTATCATCAATTCAACCAAAGGGACTCTAGCTAAAAAAGTTCAGCTTCAGAAGTTATATAGATTGGGATATTTTATTTTAATAACTTTCTGGGAAGTAGGAATTTTTAAATATATAAATATATACACATATTAGGCTTCATAGGCTTTAAATAATAGTTTTTGTGTCATAGCTAAGATGTGTTTTTATCCCTCTATATAAAAACCAGTAGTGATTAAAGTGTTTTAAAATATTTCAGGCAATTTGGGGGGGGGGGGGAAACCAAGAAGTTTCAGACTTTATAAACATGAGATTTTTTCCCCGTTATCTTTCACATTCTTTCAATACTTTCTCCCTATTGATGCCAAGTTTAGTACAGGTTTTATTTGAATACTTATTCATTATTTCTTGTTATGCTACATATCATTTTTATATGATTGTATGACTGAGACATATTTTGTGCCTATTTATTGTTGAAAATTCACAGGTTTTGTGCTGTTAAATTACTTTACTATCCAGCTAATTTGAAAGGCTTATCATTTACCACAAGGGATAATTGATAAGTTATTTTACTCAGCATCCTTGCAGGCTGTTACAAATGAATTGACTTCTAGGTGTGATGTTAATGTTTGCAGAAATTCATTACAAGTCAGAGAGTAAAGAACTCTTTATTTTGGCACACCAAATAATCTAGGGGAAACCAAGTGGTCCTTATTATTCATCTCTTCTGATCTTCCATGGATTGGAAAATAAGAATAAGTACATTGTCTACCCTTTATAATATTTTATTGGTTTTGATCTCCATGTAAAAGAGTTGGGATTGATAGACTCATTACATGGGGGGAAATGGTCCCTTTATATCACGTTTCCTTTATTTGTTACACCATGAGTACAACAAAGTCAAATTTAATCCAAAATATTTCTTTCTTTTTTAACTCTTCAGTATTTAATGTAATTTTAAAGTTCTTCCTTCATAATAATTTCCTTACATGTTTGCTAATTATTTCAGATATTGTTTGGATTGAGGTAAATTTGGGGTAGGGAGAGAGGGAATAGCACTAAGATTTGTATTTTAAGAAAGAAAACCAATACCTGCCAAGGTGTTAATGTTGCAGAAATTTGCCAGGGACAAACACTGATTGCTAGAGAACAGTGTAACTTTATACTTAAATAACTTAAATATAGACATTTACATTGTGATAATTAAAATCATGTTAAAAGTTGTCTAATAGGGCTTCCTCTTCACATTCAGAGAGGTATGTTTTTCTTGGTGAATTTGGCTGTTGAATTTGACTAGAAAAATATAGACTCAGGAAATAATTTTATGGAAATAGATCAATCTATGAAGCATTTAAAACTTATACAGGTATAAGTAATTTAGTCAGATTGTTATTATAAATCTTTTAAATATAGTGGAACTTGAGTAAATGCATGCAAATTAGCCACACTCTTAAATTTTGGGCAATGTCTTCAGTCTTAGGGACATACTACAGTTTGAATGCTTTAGCCATTTTGTGCATTGTTGGCATTGTACTTTTAGCTGAAAAGTATAGTCCAGGTTGTCCAGATAAATCATTCTGGAGTACACAGAAATCAAAGTGCCCCAAAGTAAGGAGAAAGAAAATCTTGTTTCCTATTAGAAAGGTTATAGAAAATATCTAATATTAAAATTCATGTCTTCTAAAGCATTGATGCCTGAATTGTGTTGCCATACACATTAAGGAAATCCACCAAGTATAACAAATACGTTCATTTTGCCAGTAAATTCCTGAAATATTAAAGAACCAAGATTTTTATGTATTCTCTTACTGTTATAAGGATTTCTTTGCCACAATATGCATTTCAAAGCTAGAGAAAGCTTTTCGCATTCTCTATTTACTGAGTTGTTTTTATGTATCCATAAATGTTAGAAGAAACATTTTATTTTTATAAAAACAGACTGAATTTTCCTTCCAAAATGGAGCTCTTTTAATCTTTTAAATGTTTTGATTTCCATGCACTTTTTTTAAAAAAAAGGCTAGTTATTTTCTTCCTTGAATTGTTTGAATTGTGTTTATCATGACAACCCTCAGCCTGAAGAGAGAGTGTTTGTTGTGTGTGTTCATACACTTGTATATGGCTATTTATTATTCACACAGATAAACATACAATACGTTCTACAGTTTTACCAGTAAGGTTAAAGAGGTTAGAGGTATCTATTAGGTACTTGTTGCCATTACAGATAAAACATTGTTTATATACGTGAATGGATGAAGAAAGCTGGAATTGTATGATTCAAAATTTAATTTTTATCCTAGATGCACAGTTATGTAAATAAAGGAAACTTTCATCTTTCTGTTATTGTATCTATGTTAGTTTAGTTTCTGATGTTGGATATGTAATAACATGAGAGAATGAGTAGGATAGCTGTTTCTTTTTAAGCTATTATTATTATAAGTGTATTGATGTAAATCATATCTTTTCCTTGTAGCATTCTCATACTATGTTCATTGGTGCAATTTCAGAGTTGTGATGCAAGATACAACTTCAGGCTGGTTGTACATTACCTGTTTACATATGTATATTTGTATATTAATGGACCCTAAACCCTAGTATTTGCTTACAGTATTACCAAGACAAAGATCTCAATATTGTACAATCATCATGGTATTTCTTTAAAAATGAATGGCAGCTTTCTAGGAGTTGCTGAATCTCTTTTCAGTCATAAACTAACATCCTCATTTAGCTTATTGACACAAACAATGCAAACGCTATATTTTCATTGGTTTCTCAGTATGAAAAAAGATTGGATTACTATCATTTAACAGCATAGCTATGATTAATAAACCATATGCCATGTTGCTTACTGCTATGAAAACTTCCCTTTATCCATCCATGAGTTGAGTTCAACCACCCCTCCTCTTTACATCAAATGTAAAATGTTCATCAAGCCCTTCCTACTGGACTTTGTCTAGTCTGATGATACTGTTGGCCAAAGTTTAATAGATTCCTGAGGAACTGTTAGAATTACCACATTGTAGAACAATTATAACTTATGTCAAGACGATTTAGTTGAAAGATTTTTACGTTGAAAATGTGCATGAAGGACTCAAAAGGGATATTCATAAAAATAAAAAAATAAATAATGTAAACAAGTGACTGCTTATTTTTGAAGAAGTCTGAGCATTTCCCCCTTTGTATGGAGAAAGAAACAGCCAGAAGTAAAAAGATGTCATTTTCATACCTTTGGTTTGTCTGTCCAGCTTCTCACTTCAGAAACTTTCAGGGCTCTGAAAGATGGTGACTCTGCAGATATTAGTGGCAGCCCTGGTTAGCCTTATTCCCTTCCATGGTTTTCTGAATAAGTATAAGAGAGCAAAATGTTGATTTATCTTGTTATTTACCTTTTAGCTTTTATGGGAATAAAGCAGTCATGAAGTATAGATTTTTGACAATCTCAGAAGTACGTGGATTGAATATTCCGGGAAAACAAATCAACAATTGACCTTCGGTACTCTCTTATATAATTTTTCTTCATATAGCACAATTTCTCCCTTTTCAAAATATTTTACTGAGATTCCATACAGCACAGTTCTACAGAATGTTCATTTTATGAATGGTTGCATAAAACCTCTTAATTAAAAGCTTCTTTCTCAAACAATTGTTTTGGAACAATTGATACTTAAACCATTATGGATCAGTACAAAAAGCATGTCTAGTACATACTTCATTGTGACTTTATAATGTTTTCCACTTGAGGAGACTTGAAGTCCAGACTCAGATACTTTTTCTTAGAGCAGAACAGAATTTTGAGAATATTCTAGCTAAAAGTCAGATAGGCACTGCAAAGTTCCATTCTGAAAAACCAGTTATGGGCAATCTATGAAGCTTGAAGACTTGTACATATCCCTTGTACATACAAGTTGAAGACTTGTACATATCCCCACCATTTTTTTCTTTGCAACCTCATTTTTGTAACGAAGATCCATCATATAGTTTCCACAAGGGTTTCCATTTCTTCATCTTCACTAGATAATGTTACAAAAAGAAACTAAAGGCTTTATTTTTGTAAATAATAATATTTATACAATAATTTGCCAACTAATTGCATGAAGGCAAAAATATGTAGCAAACAGCGCATGTCACCTTTTTAGTAAAAAGGATGAAACAATTGACCACTTGATCAGTGGCTGCAGCAAAATTTCACAAACTGACTACATATAGTCCGTGACATACAACAGTTCATTTAGTGACTGTTCAAAGTTATAACGGCATTGAAAAAAGTCACTTATGATCGTTTTTCACATGACCATTTCAGCATCCTATGGTCATGTGATTTACATTTGGATGCTTGATAACTGGTTCATATTTATGACGGTTGCTGTGTCTGTGGGTCACGTGGTCACCTTTTGTGGCCTTTTAGCAAGCAAAGTCAATGGAAAAACCAGATTCACTTAACTGTGTTCCTAATTTAACAACTGCAGTGATTCACTTATATGGCAAGAAAAAGTTGTAAAATGGGGCAAAACTCACTTAACAAATTTCTCACTTAGCAACAAAAATTCTGAGCTCAACTGTGATCGTACATTGAGGACTACCTGTACAAGCAGCATAATAACCAAATTGGCAGAATTATTCTGTAAACTGCCTGAGGTTTAGATTTGAATGTGGTAAAAATTAGTGGAACCATCAAGTTGAAAAGGTTTGGGAAAATGAGCAGATTATGAAAAAAATACCAGAACAAAGCTAAACAAGATATTGTGTGTGTGTGTGTGTGTACACACACACACACACACACACACACATTTTTGCTATCAGTTGATACTGATAAATATATTTCAAGAATAATAGATTTCTCCCTCCTTGTGAAACACATCCACAATTTATAAACTTCTACAACTCTATTTACCCAATCAATTTGACCAGATAACATCTATTACATAAAAAAACATGGTTACCAAATAAAGCCAACATCAAAGTTAAACTTCAAAGCCTTCTGTTAACAATCTATTACTGTATTTCATTCCTAGAAATTCCACAATGGCTTCTGATCTACCATAAACCACCACAGTCGTTACCTCTGGCCCATTCAAAATCAAATGTCCATGACTGATTCTTAATGATAAAGATTTTGATTTTAACTGGGATCTTTACCAAGAATTGGATTTCATTCCCCCAAATCATAGGTCACCCTTGTAAACATCTCCGCAGCATTTGTTCAAAAAAACCTCAAAAACCTTATATATCCAGTTGGATATAATAAGTCCATTCCCCAATCTCTATCTTTCTTAAGAAAGTCCAGTTCATCTCTCCTCAGTTCTGTTAACTCTTTAAGTATTTAGAATCTATACCTCTTTCAGTCTTCTACCAACAAGCCTGCAGTTTTCAACCCAAACGTCTCCTTCAAATCTACAAGCAACAAATTAAATGCCAATCAATCAAATTAAGTCTGGAAGTTGAACACTTGTGAAAAAAGAAATCTGCTGTTATACCAATCATGATGGTGCCCTCGGAGCAATACCTAAAGGACCTGTTAAATATCTGGAAATATTAAAATTATCAGACCTGAACATCCTAATTTGACCCCCCCAAAAATTATCACCGTCTATGTAGAAGAATACTGCCTCTACAAGATTCTTAGACGCTATCTTAATAATTCTTAAATCCTTAGCTAGGACTTAAATTATTAAGTGTCCACCAGTCTTAGATTGTGAATCTAACTGTAAATTAGGTGGGTGAAATAGCTTTTCTCTCTGCAGTTATGTCTTCCAAATGCAATGGTAAGTAAGATTAAGTCATAAGTGGACACTTAACATTACTCTATACTCATAGTTTTCCATTAACATGTCTTTAACAAATTAATTGCTATTCAGAATAATTTCTTTCTGCAGTTGGGATCCATTACCAACATTTTAGAGAGGACCAAACCATAGAATACAAACATTTGTAAAAAAAAAAAAAAAAACCATCGTAATATCCTTTGTTCAGTATTGCAGGAATTTTCAATAGCGCGAGATTAAATATCCTGAGTTTATATATTTTGTAATGAAGTTTCCTTCAATATAGAAGAAAAGTCTGTAATAGCTTAAAATACTGAATAATGCTTTTAATACTTTAGTAGCAATATTCTTTATGGACCAGTATTAATACTTATATAGAAATGACACAATTTCATAGAACAGCCTAGGAAATGCTGATGGAAAACAATGATTCCCAATGTATACTTTTCCTATAACAACTTCAATATTCTAGTTCTGTATTTAATGCATTCTATTTAAGAGCTGTAAGCTAAAAGCAAAAACTATGCCTCTGAAAAACCATTGGGAATAATATCAGAATAGGAAAACTACTTTCATGTCTAGATTGTAATTGTGCATGATGGATTTGTGAAGGGTGGAGTTTTGCTGCTGACAGTCTCCTTTTTGTTTTTCCCAAGTAAATGCCAACAATCTGATACTACAAGTTGATCTTACTCTAAATAATTGAACAAGCGCTGTTGCTACTTGGACAGTTTTTAAATCCTACTGCCAAATATTTACTCCTTTATGTCTCCTCCAGTATTCATCTAACACTACCATGAACCATTATTAGCAAATGATTCATTTTCCCAATTGGTGTTTTGGATCGGTCAACTTTGTTTTTTTTATTTATTTATTTATTTATTTATTTATTTATTAAATTTATATACCGCCCTTCTCCAGGGGACTCAGGGCGGTGAACAGCCAAGTAAAAAACATTAAAATACATTTAAGCCAAGTAAAAAACATTAAAATACATTTAAAATAAAATATTCAATATGGCCCTAATTTAATACAATTAAAATTTAGTAAAATCTTAAAATTTTAAAAACCCCAAAAACTTTTTCACGCCAGCCCGGCTTGATAAAAATAATGTGTCTTGAGGGCACGGCGGAAGGTGGACAGGTCGTGAATTGTTCTTAAGTCTGGAGGGAGCTGATTCCAGAGGGTGGGTGCTCCCACAGAGAAGGCCCTCCCCCTGGGCGTCACCAGCCTACACTGCTTGGCTGATGGCACCCCGAGGAGGCCCTCTCTGTGGGAGCGCACTGGTCGATGGGAGGCAGTTTGTGGCAGCAGGCGGTCTCCATCACTGGATATTTTTAAGAAGAGATTGGATAGCCGTTTGTCTGAAATGGTATAGAGTTTCCTGTTTGAGCAAGGAGTTGGATTAGAAGACCTCCAAGGTCCCTTTCAACTCTATTATTCTATTAAATGCCAGGTTTACACCAGGATGCATATTTGATTACTTCCATACTGCTGTGGTGGAGGTAACAGTCACAATAGTGACAGCTGGCTCCCAAGACTGGGAATACATACTTCCAGAATGTGATGTGGTGGATGGAATAAAGGAGATTTAGGCAAAGACAGTTCAATTGGGCCTGAAACCTATCTGCAATTGGAATGAAAAGACATGAATGAATGCATCTTAAAGCTAGCTAGATCCTCTAAATCAGTGGTTCCCAACCTGTGGTACGTGTACCACTAGTGGTACACGAGGGCCTTCCAGGTGGTACGCAAACACTTTCAGGGTCATGAACGATTTTTAGTTAGTTATTTTTTACTTCACAAAAATGTTTACTGCCTAACACAAGATAATCTGGCAACGATTTGCAACTGTTGCCACACGCCACCCACCTGGTCCCAGCGGCCCGAGAATCCAGTTGCTGGATGCGCGGGGCCAAAAAAGGAATGGTGACTGTTCTGAACTCTCAGCAGTCGCGCAGTAGAACCCTCTCGAGAAGGTGCGCGTCGTAGCGAGCTCTCGAGCTAAGGTTAATCTCACTCTGTTATTGTTAACACTATGTTCTCTTGACTCAAGTTACCCTTTGATATTCATTACTGCATCTCAGTGTGTATGTTACTATTTTTATTATTATTTAGTTGGTTTGCGTGTTCTACTTGTACAATTATGGAAATAAAGTGATATCTGATCGAATTTAGTTTCTCTGGAACCAGGTGGTACGCGGCGACTGTACGGGACCTCCAAGTGGTACTTGATCACAAAAAGGTTGGGAACCACTGCTCTAAATAATACATGGAGTTTCCTAAATGATGCAACTCTAAGATGTTTGTTGTTCCAAACAACTGTATTACTTAAGCTAGACAGCGACCTCTCAAATTCCTTGCAAAGTTGAGATGATTTAATGATCTCCCCAGAAATTACATTCTAAACATTCTACTGTTGCAAGAATTGCCTGAGTTGCTTTTGCTATTAGAACCAGTTGATTAATTTCCTCATTATCAGTTACTTCATTGCTACTTGCTCTTTCCTTTATCTTCCAGATACAAGCAAACCTGTATTCAAATAAACAAGGGAAATCTTTTCTTTTGTGGGGGCAATCATAGGCTTACGCACTCTATTTCATAAGAATAGAGAATAGCTGCTGGAAACAGGGAATCATCATTCAATTCACCTAGGTTCAAATATTTTTAGTACAGGTAGTCCTTGAGTTACGATCACAATTGAGCCCAAAATTTATGTTGCTAAGTGAAACATTTGTTAAGTGAGTTTGCCCCATTTTACAACTATTCTTGCCACCGTTAAGTGAATCATTGCATTTATTAAATTAGTAACATGTGTCAGGCCGAAGCCATTTTATTGGGATCTTAGGCCTGCCATGTTAAGGAGAATAACTCTCCATAGAGGCGATGTTGATCTTTCTCTCGGAACTCAGACATTTACCGTGTTTCCCCGAAAATAAGACCCTGTCTTATATTTTTTTGAACCCTGAAATAAGCGCTTGACCTTATTGCCATGCACTCAAAAGCCCAGTTGGGCTTATTATCAGGGGATGTCTTATTTTGGGGAAAACAGGGTAGAAATAAAGCCAAAGTTAAAAGTCTAATAGAAAATATTTATTTCGGTACAAAAACAATAAATTCTGAATAGTTACATTCTTGCTAATTAAATGCGACGTTCCGGTCAGAGCCAAACCACAAGAGAGTAATGGAGAATCAGGAATGCACACATGCGCATAAGTTCACATCACGTGTCCTGCTTGTATTGGAATGTACCATAATATTAGGATAGGGGTGCATCACCCTGCATAGACATACAACTGGCAATATCCACTACGTGACATGCCACACCTTATATTATTCTACTATGCATTTTTTACTGTGGGAAAATGGGAGGGGGGATTGTATGAGGTTGTTAGTATATAGCCATAACAAATTATTTCTAGAAAGCCATGGTCATCCTTTGTCTCTGCACCTCTGTACCTGCACGGAAGGAGATGGGTGGACTCTGCCAGCATGGAAATAGATGATTGGACAACGTGATGGATTTGTGGGTGTGGGGGCAAGGATTTGAACTTTCAATTGGGTGGTGAAACCTGGAGGACTTCAGATTCGGCTTTTACCCAGATGTGCCAACATGGCTCTATTAATAAATTGGAACTTTGAGGAATACTTTGCCTTGGACTCTGATTTAATTTTGGATGCTATTTGGAACCCTGACAACATGGTTGTTAAGTGAATCTGGATCCCCCATTGAATTTGTTTGTCAGAAGGTCACAAAAGGTGATCACATGACCCTGGTGAACCACTTGCCATGCATCTGAATTTTGATCATGTGACCAAGGGGATCCTGCAATGGTCGTAAACGTGAAAAATGGTCATAACTCACATTTTTCAGTGCCGTTGTAACTTTGAACAGTCACTAAACGAACTGTTGTAAGTCAAGACTACCTGTACAATTTTCATACCTATGGCTATCACACAAGAGAGAAACATACAACTAGTACATCTACTTCACAGTACATTATTTTTCATTGTCAATATAAAAATGGAGGAATGCAGAGATGGGAGTTTTTGTCAACATAAAAGAAAGAGGAACTATCAAAATGACTGTGTGTGGGAGGGCTCAGTGTGTGTGTGTGTGTGTGTGTGTGTGTGTGTGTGTGTGTGTGTGTGTGTGTGTGTGTGTGTGTGTGTGTGTGTGTGTAGGAAATTCAGGGAAAGTTCAGGCTGGCAGAAAATAGCCCTTGACTGTATAGGACAAATAGATAATTAATTACTCATAATTACTTCTTTCCTGAGTAAAAAAAAAGTAATGCATTTCACTTTCAAGTTACTTGAGTTATAAAAAAATATTTTAATAATAATTCTTCTAAATTTAAGACAAAGCATGTTTCATGTTGCTTATGCATATATTTAGAATTATGTTGTAAAGGGTATTGGATAGGGTATCCAATAAAGGTCTGTACAGATTCTCAGTCATCCAGGTCATGGTTGTCCCAAAGGTGCTTTTTCAGGAAACAACTGGACTTTCTGGTTTTTTCTTCGATTATGTTTTGCTTCTCATCCAAGAAACTTCTTCAGCTCTGACAGGAAAGTTTCGCTTCTCATCCAAGAAATTTCTTCAGCTCTGACAGGATTTATATGAGCAGGGGGTTGGACTAGATGACCTACAAGGTCCCTTCCAACTCTAATAATAAATCTAAAAAAATATTCCTTGCAGAGGAAGGAATGCAAGGAAGTCTGCAAGGAATATAAATCCTTCCATTCCCCACTCTCCTGTCAGAACTGAAGAAGCTTCTTAGATGAGAAGCGAAATGTCTTCAAAGAAAAAACAAGGAAGTCCAGTTGCCTTCTGAAGAAGCACCTTTGGGTATCCAATAAACTATAGTTTATTATGGATCTTTCTGACACCCCTGAATGATCTTTTAGGGAGACAGCTAAACAAAAATGATTTTATCCATGCAATATAAGAGTGTTCTCTTCCAATAGTTGAAATTGTTGCTAGGCTTCTGCTTTGCTGCTAGGTTTGGGACTGGTCATACGCAGAAAGTGAATGGCTTCTGAAGAATGAGATTCCACTAATTGGATGGCAACTTGCAACTATTCCCATTAATTCTTTTACAAGTTAAAAAAGACCTTGGGGGTTGGCGGAGCTATAGATAGCTAATCTCCTAGCAACAGCTATGCAGGACTCAGTATTCATAATTACCAATAGCAGGTATAAACAGTAAATTATCTGCAGTTGCACTGTAGCGAAAAAGAGGTCCTTGGTACATTTTTCTTGCCTTCTGTTTTCTTGCATAAGATCTGCTCTTCCATTCTGGGATTATGTTGAAATGTTGTTAAGTGCCATCAGAACTTCCCGAACCTATATTTTGTTTCATATTTATCGTCCATTACTAGCCATTGGTTTAATTATTTGAACCAGATGTAGGCAACTACAATTTCTACGTTGTATGTCCTGGCTAGGGTACTCCATTACGTGTGTGTGTGTGTGTGTGTGTGTGTGTGTGTGTGTGTGTGTGTGTGTGTGTGTGAGAGAGAGAGAGAGAGAGAGAGAGAGAGAGAGAGAGAGAGAGAGAGAGAGAGAGATTACAACTCTCAGAATTTCTGGCTGGCATGGATATTGGCCCTGATGCCTTGATAAGAGCTATATTCCCAACGTATGTAGAAGGTGTCAGGTTGGATAGGACTGGTTTAGAAGATCACAAATGAACTATAGTGACAGTTTTTGCTCATGAAAGAATATAATCCCTATTGATTACATCACTGTTTACACACATCTTTTACCTATCTTTTGTTCTCGAAATGATTTAACTTCGTTTAAAACATGTATGAATTTTTTTTTGCTGTCTTTAACTCAGCTTGACTCTGGATGAAGGTCCACTGAGATTGACCAGATGAGGAAATAGACACCACAAGAAATACTGAAACTCTATTTTAGAATAGAATAGAATAGAATAGAATAGAATAGAATAGAATAGAATAGAATAGAATAGAATAGAATAGAATAGAATAGAATAGAATGACAGAGTTGGAAGGGACCTTGGAGGTCTTCTAGTCCAACCCCCTGCTTAGGCAGGAAACCCTACACCACTTCAGACAAATGGTTATCCAACATCTTCTTAAAAACTTCCAGTGTTGGAGCATTCACAACTCCTGGAGGCAAGCTGTTCCACTGATTAATTGTTCTAACTGTCAGGAAATTTCTCCATAGTTCTAGATTGCTTCGCTCCTTGATTAGTTTCCATCCATTGCTTCTTGTCCTGCCCTCAGGTGCTTTGGAGAATAGTTTGACTCCCTCTTCTTTGTGGCAACCCCTGAAATATTGGAACACTGCTATCATGTTACTCTGCCCTAGTCCTTTTCACTAAACTAGACATACCCAATTCCAGCAACCGTTCTTCATATGTTTTAGCCTCCAATCCCCTAATCATCTTTGTTGCTCTTCTCTGCACTCTTTCTAGAGTCTCAACATCCAAGTGTGGCCTTACCAAACATTATAAAGTGGTATTAACATTTTCACGTGATCTTAATTCTATCTCTCTATTAATGCAGCCTAGAACTGTGTTGGCTATGTTAAAACAATCTTGAAAACTTAACAATATTCCACCTTTCCTCCCTTTCGTATCAAATAATGTCAAGATTGGGCAATCTTAAAATTTCTTTCTGATGTCTTCCTATTTTCTGGGGCTAAGTTTATATTTTCTTAACAATGGTATTTTAAATAAACACTAAAGGTTAATAAAAACCACAGTACTCAAAATTCCACCAGTGATGATTCATAATCAACTAGGGTAAAGACATACAGAAATAATATCAATTTTAGCAACTACTATAATGCAAATAGGCCTCAGATGGGCTTCTCAAGGAAGATTATCTAAAGAATGGGAATTATTACTGAGAAGAACTGTAATTTTTTTCTGCATCCATGTATTTCTCAGACATGGGCTCCTAAATGGACTCTCAACAAACCCATATTAGACGGCTGTATCAGATAAGCAGATTCAATTCTGAAAAGGCACTCCTTGATATAACCTGGTGCTGTATGATAACGATTTTTCACAGTGATGAACAAGACTTTGAACTGGGAACTTATGCAACAATTTTAAAATCCACTAATGAGGATTGGACCCCTCCTTGCCCTGAAAATCTAGCTGGTACATTTTGGGTCATTTCCAAAAGCAGCCCCACATAGAATGCATTGGAATAATTAAATCAAGTAGTTGCAGGGAGTCCTTGACTTATAATCATTCATTCATTTAACGAACATTCAAAGATACAGCAGCACTGAAAAAAGTGACTTACAACTGTTTTTCAAACTTGTGTCCATTGTAGTATCCTCATGGTCATATGATCAAAATTTTGATGCTTGGCAACTCGTATTTATGACAGTTGCAGAGTCCTTGTGTCATGTGAGCACCTTTGCGATCATCTGACAAGAAAAGTCAATGGGGAGCCAGATTCACTTAACAACCATGTTACTAACTTGACAACTGCAGTGATCCACTTAACAACTGTCATAATTGAGCCCAGAAATGTTGGGCTCAATTGTGGTCATAAGTGGAAGACTACCTATATTGGGGCATGAATTATGGTTAATAGAGTATCCTGATCCAGGTAGCAGAGTAAATGACAGGACCTGTGAGTAGTTGTACCTGTTGTTTCACAAAGACACTAAATTCTGCAAGAACATATTTATCATGAATTACTTCCTTGGGAGCAGTAAACAAATCGTCCAGAGTAATTACTGAAGCTGAGGTTATTGCCAATTTGTTTACTGAGGTATACTAACTCTATCTTTAATCCGAACATGTTTCAGTCCATCCAGATTCTTATAGCTTCTGGGCATCGATTCAGTTCTTCTATGTTATCTTGTGCTTGGTCCATGGTGGCAATATATAATCACATCCAATTACACCTCATTCCACAGTAACAGATGATTACTTGCAGTGTTTTCATGTAGAAGTAGAATAACATTGGTGAGAGCAGTAAGCCTCAAGCAAAACCCCATGACCACCAAGTGGAACTAGTCATGAACTTTTATCCGCCAAGAAAACCCATTTCTTCTTCTACTGTGACTGCACAGACTTTCTTTTGCCCATCTTTCTCTAAAAATACCCTAAGGTTTTTTTTTAGGGTATTGTTTCTTTAACAAACAAGTAGGTAGGAATATGCAGATACAATAAGCAGAAAAACATATTCTTATCTTTGCTTGGATACAACCACTTCTGGTCTTCTGTCATCTTTGTTGTGTCTGTTGCTTGATTTTCTTCAAGCAATTTAAGTTGTTGGAGTTGTTGAATGCACAGAAGACAAGCTGAAGCAATCTCAACCAGTGTTCTAGTTGCCTAGATCAGGGGTAGGCAAACTACAGCTCTTTGAGGACCTGTGGACTTCAACTCCCAGAATTCCTGAGCCAGAGATACATGAATGGCTGGCTCAGGAATTTTGGGAGTTGAAGTCCACAGGTCCTCAAAGAGCTGTAGTTTGCCCACCCCTGGCCTAGATCAACCACAGTTGATCTAATTAGCACATATCAACCAAATGTGAGGTGTAACTGCCCATCTAATTGCTGGAAAAGGTTCCAAGTTTTTCTGTGAAAACCCTCTGAATCTATGAGGTAATTGGGTGGACCATTGCAATATGTCCACTACTTTATATAGATCCAGGGTATATGTAATTTAGATTGACAAAGAAGTAATCAGGCCATAGTTAGACTTCAAGGCAATGCATCATGGGAATGTATGTATTTTTAATTCAGGAACTCCTCTTAATTAGCTCTGCATCCTGATCAGAAAATTAGCACGTGCTGGGCTTATGTGAGAATTCGGAAACTTATATTAGGTTCAAATTAGTAGTGGAGAAAAATCAGCAATAACTTTGCCTTGTAATGTCTGAGGCACAAACCTACATTTTAAAACTTGACCTTCCTGAGACCTTGCCTTGTTGCTTAATCCTTTGAATTTGCTGCTTATATTTTGATGATGCATTCTGACTTCTAGACTATTTTATACATGTTTTCCTGCTTATTCTGTTGCATTTAAACTTAAATAGCAATAGCAATAGCACTTTTCTTATATACCGCTTCATAGTGCTTTACAGCACTCTCTAAGCGGTTTACAGAGTTCAGCATATTGCCCCCAACAATCTGGGTCCTCATTTTACCGACCTCGGAAGGATGGAAGGCTGAGTCAACCTTGAGCCTAGTGAGATTTGAACAGCTGAACTGTTGAACTAGCAGTCAGCCTGCAATGGCTGCATTTAACCACTGCACCACTTCAGCTCTTCATTAGTAATTTAAGCATTAGATTAAATTACTTCATTCATTCATTCATTTATTCATTAACAATTATTCATTAATAATTTAAGCATTAGATTAATTGCATAATATTTAGCTTGTTGTCTAAGACAAATTGCTGCCTTAGGTGAGGTGTCTATCTGAAAAAGAATAAAGAAATTGTCTATTGTTTCCAAGTGGATCTATAGACCAGAATAACTTGATTAATTCCAGTTTCACTAACTTTTGCTCTCAGGCAATCATTAAATATAATCAGATACAGATTTACAACATGGTGGACTGATGACTTGCAATTATCAGCTTATGATATATGACTATAATGATGGTTTGGTCATATCACCATGACAAAATATTAAAATGTATGATTTCTGAAATGCATAGAATAAACCAGTGCAATCTATTCTTGATGTTATGCAAGTGAGACTTACTCCAATTTTTCTTCTGCAGTTGGTCTTAGTGGTTAAGGCACCAGGCTAGAAACTGGGAGACAGTGAGTTCTAGTCCAACCTTAGGCATGAAAGCCAGCTGTGTGACTTTGGGCCAATCACTCTCTCTCAGCCCAGCCTACTTTACAACTCTGTTGTTTCAGGGAAAATAGGAGGAGGAAGGGTTATTAGGTATGCCTGCAACCCTGAGTTATTTATTAACATGACGACAGATAGAGAGAGAGAGAGAGAGAGAGAGAGAGAGAGAGAGAGAGAGAGAGAGAGAGAGAGAGAGAGAGAGAGAGAGAGAGAGAGAGAGAGAGATGCCCCAATCTTTCCCTATGTTAATATTTACAAAATCTCTGGTATCTCAATATCATTTGATGGCAGAAATGCAACATTTAGCATTCTCTTTTGTTTTAACATTATTTTTGTGAGAAGTATTTGTTTGGGCAGCCAGTATAAATGGTGTAAATAGCAATTTTAGTAAATATGACACTGATCTTATAAACCCAACAGGGAATACTGTAAGTATCTCTTGAGAGTCCTTGTTTTTCTGTTTCTCCTTTTCAGTATAGTTTGTTTTCTTCTTGACTGATTTATGAACTGCCATAACATTACCATTAATGATACCTCATTTAAACTGCTGCTGGGCACAGTAGAAACATCTGCCATCAAATGCTCCAGAATCCAAATGTTCCCTTACTCTGTAAAGTGAGTTATTAAAGTTGTTTCCTTCTGATACAGCATAAGAGATGAAATGTTTTCTTTTCAGGAAATAACCTCCTTATCTCTATCATGAGAGCCATCTGTTCAAATAGAGAACTGTAACTGCTCAGAAGATTAGAGAGCAACTATAAAAGAATAATGGGAATTCATTATTCATATTTACTTGCTTCTTCTGCAAAAACTCATGTTGTTTGTTTAACCAAAGAAGGATGAGATTAATGATGGAACAAGCAATAAAAATATTTTGATCATTTTCAAATGCTGCAAACCAAAGTTTCTAAATTTCACATGCAAGTCTGTGCTCAACTAGCACTTTTTACTAATCTTAATTTAACGTGACTTGAACAAATCATATAAAGGCTTAGGCTTTTAAGATTCCATATTTACTTCCATATACCCAGTTTTCATTTCCACTTTGATTAACCATAGTTCTTCATGTCTATAGGGATTCTAAATCATCTAGGTCAGGAGTGTCAAACAAGTGGCCTGCGGGCCGGATGCGTCACACACAGTCCACACCCACCCCAGCTTCGCAAATGGGGAAAATGTTGTGAAACATCACGTGATGGCAACGTGACGTGTTGAGTTTGACACCCGTGATCTAGGTCATGGTTGTTCCAAAGATATTTCTTTTTCCAAAAGGCAATTGGACTTTCTTGGTGTTTTCTTTGAAGACATTTCGCTTCTCATTGAAGGAGCTTTTCAGTACTGAAGAAGCTTCTTAGATGAGAAGTGAAACATTTTCAAAGTCCAGTTGCCTTTTGGGAAAAACACCTTTGGGACATACAGTAGTTCTTCATGAGTTTAGACAAATAACAATGGTTACCATTAGGACTAAATTCAGATCAACCAATTTTAAACCATAATTGCTATAGCTATCCTTTTTAAACAATAAAGAGTTAAAATTTAATCCAAGATTTGGAACTGGATTAGGATAAATTGAGTTTACCCAAAGTTGATGCTGTATCTGCCAGATGTTCTTCCTAGCTGTATGTGCCAAACTCTGATTAAGTGTGAAGTGTAGAATTATTTATTTAATTGTTCAATTTGCGCAGTCATTCATCTCAACAAGTATCATGAGAGGGTGAACAAAATGAAACATAAAATAAAAACAATTACAAAATGCAGAAATTAAAACACATAGTAGCCAAGAATAAATCATACACTATAATTGTTAATATAACCAAGAAATGGGTCCCTGCACACACTCGGGGTTCCAGGCCCAGGCCCAGAACCAGGTCTTTAAGGACTTATGAAAAGCCAGCAGGGTTAGCACTTTCCTGATCTCTGAAGGAAGAAAGTTCCACAGTGTGGATATCACAATAGAAAAGGTCTGGCTAACCAGCAGTTCTTAGCCAATAGGACTTGCAGCATGCCCATCTTGGCTGACCTGTTGGAGTATGAGAAAGATCTCCATGCATTTAATGTGGAGCTTACATTATTTTGGGGTTTTGTTCTCAGCTGCCTATGGTTTCTGATTTGTGGGGGGGATTATATATTGTCTGTTTCTGCATGTATTTATAGTGGGTTTTTTTAAATCTTTGAACTTGTTCATTGTCCAGAATTACTTTGGTAATATAGGTGGCCATATAAATTTAAATAAGTTTCAGCGGTACCTTAGTACTCAACTGCTTTGAAACTCATCAAATTTGGTAGTTAGTACATTCTGACATGAAAATTTTGTCCCGATATTCATTGTTTGGTACTCAATCAATGCACAAGCTAGAACTTGTCAGTGTCAGCTGTCTTGTGACTCATTACATTATTCCTTATGGGAAAAAATTGTTTGGTACTTATTGTTTTTGGTATTCATTAATGATGAGTACCAAGGCACCACTGTAATTTTCTTTGTGGCATGCTAGGAAACAATAGAAATAAAACTAGGAAACATTTGAGATGTTTTATTTGTTTTGCTGGCACAATTTCAAATGCTTAGAATCGCTTTTGCAATCCAGATACAGCTGATGGAGAATAATCTGTTGTTGGCCAGGATCACATGGAACATTCTTATTTTAGAAGATCAAGAGTCACAATACAGGGTGGGGCATGAAATGTGTGTGGATTTTCCTTATGGATCCAGATATTTTGGAAAGAGATTTGGGAAATTTTCTTCTACACAACTTTTGCAGTCAGACCTACAATATTTTTTGGGTGGTGGTGGAAGTTTATGAGCATTACAGATAGGGTTAGGTTTCTAACGCTATCTGAAAATGTATTGTTGGAAGAAATATGGTTCAGTTCCAAGCTGAGAGATAGACACTGGAAACATGCAATATGCTGAACTCTGTAAACCGCTTAGAGAGGGCTGTAAAGCACTATGAAGCGGTATATAAGTCTAAGTGCTATTGCTATTGCTATTAACATGGAGGCCAGAGGTGGGATTCAGCAGGTTCTGACCAGTTCTGGAGAACCGGTAGCAGAAATTTTGAGTAGTTCGGAGAACCGGTAAATACCACCTCTGACTGGCCCTGCCCCCATCTATTCTCTGCCTCCCTAGTCCCAACTGATCTGGAGGAAATGGGGATTTTGCAGTAACCTTTCCCTGGAGTGGGGAGGGAATGCAGATTTTACAGTATTCTTCCCCTGCCATGCCCACAAAGCCATGCCCACCAAGCCACACCACACCCAACAAGCAACAGCCACAGAACTGGTAGTAAATTTTTTTGAATCCCACCACTGATGGAAGCTGATTGGAAAGATGGTTTAATGATGAACAGAATCACCAAGTGTTGTGGTTCTGGTGCAGCTGACCACATGGAGTTGAGAGTGGTTGGGGGGGTTATACCTTCTTTGGGCTTTGTATTTGAGCTTCCTGTTCCTGTGCATGAACATGTCCTCTAAAATTGTATTGGCTGTTGTCAGTTTCCTATGGGGTCATGTAGGGGTTATGTAGGGTCATAGCTGGCTCTATAGGTAAAAGAAGAAATGCAAATCCTAGTTGCTTGTCTGAGCTAATTTGTTTGACATTTGGACTTGTCTGGGGGTAATGCAATGTAGTGGTTTTGGACTGCTCTGGGCTGCTTCTAATCCTACCATTCTGCCTTTGTTTCAAAATATCCTGTCTTGAATGGATTACCAAATCTAAAAGGTGGCCTCCTCAGTTTCTGCTTGGGAGCAGGGAGACTGGGGTTGGTTTCTGAATAGGCTGGCGCTGGCCCATTTCTAAAAGGTGGCCTCCTCAGTTTTTGCTTGGGGGCAGGGAGACTGGGGCTGGTTTCTGAATAGGCTGGTCCAATCTTTCTTAATGGGCACAAAATATTTGCTGTGGGCTATTAAGAAAGGCTGAGTCTGCTTCCTGCCTCTAAAAAAACATGTTTCTCCATTTCTCGTTTAGGGAAATATAATATTCTGCCTTTTTAAATATTCCACAAAATATTTCTTTTAGGAGGAGGGTGGCTTCCCACAATATATTAGCCTTTTTCAAACCTGGCAAATTTAAGTGTGTAGACTTCAATTCTCACAATTACCCACCCAGCAGATCCGGGGGAATTCTAGGAGCTGAAGTCCACACATCTTAAAGTTGCGAAGTTTGAGAAACGTTTATATACAGCTTGGCCTTGCCTACCCAGTTGTTCTCCTGGATATCCCACAGCAGCTGCAAAATGTGCTAGAATGTCTCCAGATACAGATAGTTGTTTATCATCCAGAACTGTGCAGTCTGATTTACATTTTGTATTTGCTGCACTGTCAGAATCCTCTCATAGGGAAGTCAATGCGTGTGCAGGCTGACCAGTAAAAGCTTTTCTCCTGCAGACAGTTGCATTTAATATGTAACTGCCTGCAGGAAGTGGAAAAGGTTATAGATCCTGATGGATCTTTTTATTCTCTTGCTTCAGATTCATGCTGCTGGGTATATAAGGCTTGGTTTCTTTCTAATATAAAATTGAACAGGCTCAAATTCATCAGTTGCTAAATTAGTAACTATTGTTGAAGTGGAAGTGGGATGATTTCTCTATCTGGCAGATTGGTGAACCAAAGAAAATCTTCAGACCATTCTAAAAAAAATTCACAGGGAAGAGCATGCAAATTCCTCCCCAAAGAATACTTTGGTAAATTGCAAATACTGCAGAAAGCTCATTTTGCCTACGGGAGGACGTCTGTGCAAAGGGAAGGACCTGGCAAGAGAAGTCAAACGGAAAAGAATGAATTAACTTGACAGAATTACAGTAAAAGAGTCACACTGATCTGTACCACACTTGCAAATGGACCTTGATGCGGGCTTTTTAAACAAATTACCTTCCAGGTTTTTGGTCATTGCTTAAAGCAAACTTTTCTCTTTCCTTGATTATATAAGTAAAAAGCAAAGAGTTGCAGTGCTGCTATTCATTTGGCCTAATTATATTAAAAATAAAAAATGTTCCCTGAATGACAGGTTGAGTTGGTTCACTTTAATTTCACATTATCTGAAATGCTGAAGATTGTAAGGTCATTTGCTTTTGGGCACTGCTAATCCCCAAATGGCGTATTAAGAATGGGTCATGTATGAATGCAGAGATAATCATGCAAATGAACATAATAATTTTGTTACATTATGCATCATTGCAGAAAACTTTGAAGATTCTTCTTTTAAATAGGCAGTTAAATTGATGATAACCGGTTATTTTTTTGTGTTGGTTGAAGAAGGCTGAGTTTTTACTTAGGGATTGTTTACTATTAACCAACCAGAAACAATTGACTTTGTTGGAATAAATGCTTTAGGAGTAAAGCAATGAATTAAATAAACAGGGTTATGTTTTTGATAATGTGATATTAAATGATTGCTTGATTGCTTGATTGTTCGCATCAAATCAATGGTGATTCTTGGTAACTATTGTATATAGATAAATCTTTTCCAAGCTGGTCTATCCTCAACCTGGCTCGTTAGTTTTTTTAATAGGGCATCCATCACAGCTCTAGTTGATCCCATCCACCTAACTGCTAGCTAGCCGGCTAGCCGGCTGGCTGGCCAGCTAGCTAGCTGGCCAGCTAGCTAGCTGGCTAGCTGACTAGCTGGCTAGCTAGCTGCCTGGCTGCGTGGCTGCCTGGCTGCCTGGCTGCCTGGCTGCCTGGCTGTTGTTGTTGTTGTTGTTGTTGTTGTTGTTGTTGTTGTTGTTGTTCTTCTTCTTCTTCTTCTTCTTCTTCTTCTTCTTCTTCTTCTTCTTCTTCTTCTTCTTCTTCTTCTTCTTCTTTTCTCTCTCTCTCTCTCTCTCTGTCTCTGTCTCTGTCTCTGTCTCGCTGTCTCTCTCTGCATTATATACACTTCTTAAGAGAGTTAGGTCTTCACATTATGCGTCCAAAATATGATAATTTGGCTGTGCAATTTTGTCAGGTTTCAGGGGCAAAAAACACCTTTCTTCCCTAATGGGGTAGGAGGCTTTATTCTAATCCAGGGGCAGTTTTTGCCACCACAGGGAAAGTTTGAAGCCTGCTTGATAGCATTTTAAAATAATATTTTATAATTACTGTGGACTTTTAGGATTCATTTTGCCTTCCTCAAAGGAGGGGCCTAAAGTAGTTATAAAAAAAAATCAGTGGTGAACAATGGTTGTGCCAGTACATTTTCTTTCTGTTTGCTGTTCACTCTTTGCTGACTTCACAATCTCACCCACCCATATGTTACAGGATGAATAATTTATATCAGAAGCCATAAATATTTCAATCGCTCTCTTGTTTGTCTACTGCATTTCTACATTTCTATGTAAAATAGATTTTTGTCCTACATTGGCAATTCACCATGTCGCCGTTAACTTGTGGTGGCTGCTTTTATGCAGAAAGCTTGGTCGGTGACATTGGCAAAGGTAAGCATAAAGAAAGAAGAGGCAACCGTACACGCACCAGTGAACAGGGGATTCTTTTGGCTTTTCGTATCTCTGGCTGCCAGATGTGAGTGCTGGGACAGGGCTTGCTATTTTCCTTAGGCTTTGTATGTAGAGCAAAAAGTGCACGGGAATGAACTGATTGTAATGTGGTCTATTGAGGACGGAAACAAAGTGGAATTAATAAGAAAAAGACAACATCTTTTTTCTCTTGCCAGATGAATAGATTAGATAGTCAAAGCAAGAAAAAAATTATCTTTGAAATAATACTAAGATGTCATGCTTTCCTCACCCTAGCTGAAGATAATTGATAATACTCACCCAAAACAATAATTTTTTGTGGTAGGATTTGAATGTGATTCTACTTAATCCAAAGAATCACTGAGTAATTCATAGACATGTGCTTTACTTCAGAGTTTTTTTTAACTTTGGGGATATTAAGATGGATGGACTCCACCCATCTTAAATTTGCCAAGGTTGAGGAACATTACTTGAATGATGTTTGAAAATACAGCTACAGGCCAACAAGAACTGAAGAAATACTGGTAGCTATACAACTGGGATGGGAACCTTTTAGTGTCTAAGTAACACACTTGCTGAATATTTTATGGCTGCAGACTGCACGGTGCACGCTGACCCTGAAGCACTTACAATAAAAATGTAACAAATACATAAGAAAACAAGCAATTCCATCCGAACTGCTGCAAAGGTATTTTTAAAAGCTTAAAGGATAATGGGGAAAAAAATTAAAGGATCCCAGTAAAATAGCAGATGGCTACCAACTTCAGACCTGCATGCTAAAACTTCTTAATGTGAGACCATGGTATCTCTGCTAATTTGCTATGCATATTTGCCTAAATCATAGTGTACAATAGGCAAGGATATAAGGATGCATGCCCATTGGTTTGTTTAATAAACCAAGATTAGATCATAATGGTGATATGTGCACAGGGATGTCAGGACACATACTCCATCCTCATTATTTGTACCTCAGTTTCTGACACAAGTCACCATTTTGTGTCATGAATCGTGATCCCTTCATCTGCCCTCTGAGCTCTTTCTATACATAGTATCTGATACTGAATGCTTTGAAAAATGAGAGGCTTCATTGGTTTTTCATTTTTAGATAAGAAAAGGGAAATGTGCATATAATTGGTTAATTTTTGTGATCTGGTAAAAAAAATGAGGACTTTTAACAAAGATTATTTGTACATCTGCTGAGTTCAAAGAGATTCTTATGTATTATCTTTACAATCCATATATATACAAACTGTAAGATGAATCAACATTATTATCTCCCATACACAGATATCTGGGTGCTTGACTTCCAGACAGTCTTTAACATAGTACATGCAGTGGTGGGATTCAAATAATTTAACAACAGGTTCTGTGGGCATGGCTAGGTGGGCTTCTTGATGCGAGCAGAGGCTGCTGGTTGGAATGAGGGGAACCGCAGTGCTGGGCTCCTGCGGCGACGAGTGCCAGGGCATAGCTAGAATTGGAAGAAATGGCTGCGCAGCTATGACGGAAAGAACCGACACAACACCCGGCAGCTTGGATGAGAAGGGCGAGTGAGGTGGCGGCTGCTCTCGCCGGTAACTGAGCCCATCGTGCCAATTTGCACCTTACTCCAATTGGCAAGTGGGCTCAGTTACCAGCGAGAGCAGCCACTGCCTCACTCTGCTCACCGCAGCTGCCCGCAAAAGTAAGGCCTGCACTTGGCCGAAGGGCGGGGGCCAGTGGGTGGGTGGTACAATGTGGGCGGTGCAGCCTTGTGGTTCCACGCGGGCTGGATTAATTGCTTTGGTGGGCCGTAGTTTGAGGATCCCTGCTCTAAGGCACCAGCCAAGGCGTGAGAGGCCAATAAGTAGTGGCTGGGCGGGGTGGGACCAGTCAGCAATTTAGCAACCGGTTTGGCCGAAGTGGTGTGAACCGGTTGAATCCCTCCACTGAGTACATGTATATAGCACATATGTGCCTTCAAAAAAAGCATTAAGTATGGCATTAAAAACAAATGAATCTATTTGCAAAGATGTCAGTTGGGATGGGAGAATTAATTATTAAAGAAGAAAATAGTACATAGGACAGGGGAATAAAATTAGCCATGGATAGTGGCTAGTCAGAAAACACTTAATGATGTAACATAAGCATTCTTGCATTGGTAAGCTCCTGGATTCATTCAGTTCAGTCAGAATTCTGCCTACATGAAAGTGTATAGTGTTACATTTCCTCCATTTCAGCTCAGATATATAATGTACAATCATTACAATTTATTTGTTCAATAATGATTTAAGATCAATGACATTGTGCCCCAAGAAGCTGAAATAATCTCTTTGGTTTCCATTCATTGCTTTTCTATGGCAGAATTGTGTGTTTCTTGTTTTACATAGACACTGGCCAGTTGATCTTCCATAGAAACTGTTCTAGTTATTCTTTTTCCTCTAGTTTGGTGATTTAAATTCTGTAAAATGTCTATGCACCTTTCTTTTGTTTTTCTCTTTCTTTGCTCTAGAGTTGCCCTCCCATACCACCAGGCCGAATCTAATCTGAGCCAGCAAAACGACAGTAGGGTATTCGCAACAGAATACCCTACGCAACCAGACTTGAAATCCTGGGCTTAGAAAGCTTAGAACTACGTCGCCTTCGGCACGACCTAAGCATAGCTCATAAAATTATCTGCTACAACGTCCTTCCTGTCAACGAATACTTCAGCTTCAACCACAACAATACACGAGCACACAACAGATACAAACTCAAAGTGAACCGCTCCAAACTTGACTGTAGAAAATACGACTTTAGCAACAGAGTGGTAAATGCCTGGAACTCACTACCTGACTCTGTGGTTTCGTCACCAAACCCCCAAAACTTTACCCTTAGACTGTCCACTGTTGACCTCACCCGATTCCTAAGAGGTCAGTAAGGGGCGTGCATAAGTGCACCAGCGTCCCTACCGTCCCTGTCCTAATGTTCCCTCTTATCAGTACTCATTTTATGTATATAAACAATGTTATATCTATGTATATTACCAACACGTACTTGACAAAAATAAATAAATAAATAAAAAATAAATAAAACAAGGGGATGTTTACACTAGAAGAGCATGTGTTTTATGAAGACAAGTGGACAACTGATAGGAAGGAAGGAAGGAAGGAAGGAAGGAAGGAAGGAAGGAAGGAAGGAAGGAAGGAAGGAAGAAGGAATAAAGAAGGAAGAAGGAAGAAGGAAGAAGGAAGAAGAAAGAAAGAACTGGCTAAAATACAGCTGTCTGAAGAACATGCAAGAGTGACTGGCAAGACTGAAAAGATTTCAAATTTAGACTATCTTATCTTTACACACACACACACACACACACACACACACACACACACACACACACACACACACACAATCTTATACAGAGAATATGACAGAAAACAATCCAGTCGTCATCTTCATGCATTGAGAAACATAGGATGCTCAACCTTTATTTTCTTCCATGTCTCCATTGTTCTTTGGACATATTTCTTAGGGAAGCAGATTCATAGCAGTACCCTTGAAAGGTGCTTAGAGAACAGACTTTTCTTCTGTTTTGTTTTTAATGACAGTTGTTTAAGTGTATCCTGCTTTTCAGCACCCCCTCCCAAAGAGGCGAGATTAAATATGCAAATGAAACAAATGTACTATAAAATAATACAAACGAATATAGCCATCAATGTAATAAAAAGGCCTTTGCAGCAAGAATGAAATTTAAACATTCAAAATAGGTTTCATAAAATGTGACTTAGCTTTGCTTGCACTTGTACTGAGAAATGAAAAATAACTAATCTTTATAATAATCACAGTTGATTTCCCAACAATAATAGAATTCATTCCATGTTGCATTGGATTAATGTTTACACAGCTATATATAGGGCTTGAGCAATTGCTTCTCTTTTTCCCTTCTTTCCATTTCTCTAATCAGCTTTATCAGCTATCCCAGTTCAGTGTCTGAATAGCACTGCTGCGTATTGCTGAAATAAGCACCACTGATCTTCATGTGAGTGTGCCTATTAAGATGTCTTTAAAGCTTGGCAGCAATACTGTTAACTGTACATTTTGTTTGCAAGATATGACTAGCCATACCAGTACCCAGTAGTTTCGGGGCAAACTCAGGAAAGAATTATTCAAACGATGTACAGTACACAATTTAAAGAATTGGGTAATTGTCCCAAAGGTGCTTTTTCAAGAGGCAACTGGACTTTTTGGTTTTTCTTTGAAGATGTTTCGCTTCTCATCCAAGAAGCTTCTGTAGCTCATGAAGAAGAGCTGTTGAAAACGAGAGCTGAAGAAGCTTCTTGGATGAGAAGCGAAACTTCTTCAAAGAAAAACCAAAAAGTCCAGTTGCCTCTTGAAAAAGCACCTTTGGGACAACCAGTTTCCTGATTGCTTATTTGTACCCTATGACAATCATTAAGTGTTGTACCTCATGATTCTTGACAAATGTATCTTTTCTTTTATGTACACTGAGAGCATATGCACCAAAGACAAATTCCTTGTGTGTCCAATCATACTTGGCCAATAAAGAATTCTATTCTATTCTATTCTATTCCATGACCTGGATGACTAAGAATCTCTAGAAATAGCTATACAATTGGGTTATTGGTTCCATTCATTCATTCATTCAACTTCAGTTGTCTCTTCTTTTGAGACCAAGTTATAGGCAATTATAAAGAAGAATGATCCATCAATATTCTACACTCTAGAGAAAGTTCTTTCCAAACCAGCATTACTCTCAAGACATATTATAACCATCAGATTTAATCCACCTCAGAGACCAAATAAAAATAAAAATAAACCAAAACACATTACATAATATTACTAGGCAGTTTATTCTTCCAGGTCTTTTGAACTGCTACTATTGTGTTTATCTGCTATTATCTTCTTTATCATTCTACATTGTACCAGTATTGTTTGACTTATCAATTCTACAAGTGAAGGATATAGCCAGGTTTTAGTTAATCTTAACACATGTAGCTTGTTCACACCTGTAATGAAAAAAATGAGGGAAATCTTGCTAGGCATTTATTAACACCAAACACTTAGACTCACAAATTAAGCTCACAAATCAAGCTAAATTAATAGGGATGTGTTTAGTTTTGGCTCATATTGGGCAAAGCCAGTCATTATTGTATATTAATCATGGTTTATGGCTTTTCTAGATCCAGCCTTTTCTGCTTTGCTTGATGCAGTAGAAGTAGATGACTTTTACATTTAGCTGCTTCAGCTATATGTGATATGACCTGCAGTACCTTTTCTATTCAAGCAATTACTTTTAATTGGAGTTGGGAATAAAAATGAGTGTTGCAGTGAAAGAGTAAGTATGTATTTTCTAAAGAAATATTCTCCATGGCACGCTGTCTGAATATTAACAACTTAATATAACTTGAACTTTTTTCTGCAGGAAAAAGAAAGGTTAGCTTTTAAAGTATAGCTGCATTACACTGTCTGCATATGCCCTGATTGGCTTTCTGCTCCATGGAATTTGATTCAGAACCGGTGTGTCAGAAATTGTGCAAGGTACCATAGCCATTAATGTTTGCTGAATGCTTTGGTGTATGTTGTAATTTTATTGACCAAAATAGCATGTTTTACAGAAACTTTCATTTGAGGTTTTGTGCGTCAGATTCCAAGATACCAACAGAAGATAATATTTGTAGCTCATGGTTGAACTGTGGGGTCCTTGGTGCTCTCTGAGATTGGTTATTTTCTTGCAGATATTTCATTATTGGCACATATGTATGCATTGTTGGCACATATGTATGCATTATGCATTATTTTTATATAATTAAATAAGCATATTTTTACCAATGTAACATCTGAATATTTACTTTCTTTTCATACCTTCTTTGCCAATGGCTATTGCCTATGGCTATGGCTATTGCCAATGGCTATGCTATTGCCAATGCCAATAAAAATAGAGAAGAGGAGAGGAAGGAAACCTTGGCTTGTTTCCTTGTTATATTTTTATGATAAAAAATCAATTTACTAGCATATTGGCTTCGTCTCCAGGTGAGAAAACCTAGGATTTATTTTATCTTGATAGTAATTTAATATTTCTGATATTATCCTTCATATTTCTCTTTGGGACAAATCCAGTTTCATCAAGATGCATTAGATCAGTTAAAAGGCCATTTGATCTCTTTGCATCTCTTTCATTTTATGTATCCATAAAACAGTGTAATCTATATTCAATAGATAGGCCTACGTGACTTAGTATGAGTTGGATCATTCCTCTCTGAATAAATGAAAGGAATGAAAGCCTCTTGCCATAAGGAGTGGAGCCCTTGCCATTGTTGCATCTCATTCATTACCCACCTAGATGAGCAGGCTGTTCTTGCAGTGGTCAACCAGTTGCACAAGGAAGTCCACTAGTCTTCCTGCAGATGAACTTCAGACAGTTGCACTGCCATCCAATATCCATTGATCCCCATGCATTCCATATTCCTTTGATCAGCAATAACTCAGTCAACTTTATATTTTTACATTCTGACTAAACATCATATACCATACTTGATTTATTAAATAAAACACAGCTGTGTTCATAAAAGGAAAGGTAAAGGCTTCCCTCTGTGGAATCGTGTCCAACTCTAGGGGGCAGTGGTCATCTCTGTTTCTTAGCTGAGGGCGTCATAGTTGTCTGAAGACATTTCTGTGCTCATGTGACCAGCAGGACTATACACCAAGGCAGACAGAATGCTGTTGTCTTCCCACCAACGTGATACCTATTTATCTACTTACATTTGCATGTTTTCAAACTGCTAGGTGGGGATACAACATGCTAAATGTAACACCATGGTATAGTAAAGATAATGGCTTTAATTTATATACTATGATCAAACAAGCTCCTTTATGACTATATTCAATGTGTGTAAGAAACTTACATTATCGGGTAAATTTAGGGATACAAGAAACAATTACCATTAAAACATGGCTATTAATAATTAATATATCAGGTTTTTTTTAGCGTATGGCACGTGTTAGTCAAGGATCACCGAGGTAGCTGCCTGCCTCTGTGAAAGGAATTTTTTCAGAGGTGTTATCTTTACCCACGGGATGCCTGAATGCCGGTAGGCAATTGGAGGAGGCTCCTTTCTTGTCCCTATGCAGTTTATTCACTCACGGGAATCGAGCCGCCAACCTCAGTGGTGCGCAGGCCCAGCGTCATTACCATGTGAGCCACTGCGGCCCCCAATATATCAGGTAAAAATCATTAGCTTCACATTACTCAATAAAGTTCAGGGTTTGAAAAAAATTGAACTGAGGTCTCCATAATCATTTTTAAAGTCTCCAAAATTAAATAGAATGAATGAATAGTTATTAAAATGCATGTTATGCATTGTTTTATATGTTTTATATTCACTTTATGTAGTTCTTATTGTGTGCTGCTGTGGAGATTATTTTAACAATATACTAAGAAGCACAAGCCATTTAGTGATTTGAAGGTCACAGCTAGCTTTTGAAGCTGGTCCCACCATAGTAGAAGTTTCTTTTCTCAATTTGAATCTTTTACCGGAACCCACTTCCAATCATGTTTCTCCCGCTGTCTAGTAATTGCAGTAATAAATAAGCTGCAACATATTGATTTACAGCTAAAGCTTTCATACAAGCAAGGACTATTACCCAAACTCTTTAGTCATGCAACCCAAGTAGAATACAGAATTATGTCTACTAAGAAATGGATTTCTAATTGCCCTCTGATTCATAAAAGGACATTAAGAAATAAAACAGCTGATTACGCTATTTGGAAACAAATTTTATGTCTAACATACAAAGCTGAACTTTCCAAAAATAAGTCTGATTTTTTTAATGAGGATGAAAGTTTATACATTTTATATGAGAATTGGAAAAAGTGGGAAATTCCCATTAGACCATTAAGCCCAAGTAAAAATTATTTCAGTAGCAAGAAATATTGCCAGATCCAGGCTGAAAGTATTTTATTTATTTATTTTGTCAAGTACGTATTGGTAATATTAGTATTGGTATGTATTGGTAATATTGGTAATATACATAATATACATAGATATAACATTGTTTATATACATAAGATGGGTACTGATATGATGCCATGGAAGAGAAATTTTGAATAAGCTGCCATTGCTTGCCTGAAATTTGATGTGACTATGAACTACATCTTGGATTATTTGAAATTACACTGGCTAATATCATACAAAGGGAAAATAAACTCTAAGACAATGTGTCATTATAGCAATAGCAATAGCAATAGCACTTAGACTTACCATATTTTTCGGAGTATAAGACGCACTGAAGTATAAGACGCACCTTAGTTTTGGGGGAGGAAAACAAGGAAAAAAGGCCTCTGCCTCCCAGCAATTTGCCAAACAGCAAACAGCAAACAGCACAGATGATATACACTGTTTGCTGTGCATTTCTGTGCATGTGTGCCTGACCCATAGAAATAGCAAAGAATTGGAGAAATGTACATTATGGCAGTATATTAATCCCAGAATGTTTTCTTAAATGTAATCACACTAACTCCTCCCAATTATTTAAATAGATCTACTCCAAACATGACTAAGTCAGGGTTTAATTCAGATGCCTTATTTTAATACTAATACTTAATACTAAAACAGGACATTTCAGATTATACTTTTACAGATCTTTAAAATTGATGTGGCTTTCTGGAAGGCTTTCTGCTATTTAAAAGAAGATACAATAGCACTGGGCCTCTTCAGAGCAAGAATTTATTTTAAAAAGCTTCTTCATTTTGTTAAGTTGTCTAGAACAATAATAAAGCAGTCTTTAAAAAATAAGTCTTATAATTTGAACACTCTACAAACATTTAACAAAATAACATATTAACAAAATCTGCCTCTACCTAGGATAGAACTCACAACCTCCTGACTGTGAGGCAAGAGCTCTACCTCTAGGCTATAGTAGCTGTAGCTTACTTTCTTGCAATTTCAGCAGTGTAACATTGCCAGCAGTATATCTCCCAGCATTTTGTCTCATTACAGCCACCGTAGTTAGTTTCATTTTACCACGTGGCTTGCAAGCCTGTCAGCTGTAGGTCGGGAGGCAGATAATTTCTTAGTGTGTTAATAAGGCTTCTGTTTCTGTTCTGTTTACTGCAAAGAGGTAAATTGTTGGCAGGCAGAGGCCAAAGGGTGGGGGTGGGTGGGTGGTGCTACATTCGGTGTATAAGACACACCAAAATTTTCACCCTCTTTTTGAGGGTAAAAAGGTGCGTCTTATACTCCCAAAAATACAGTATATACCGCTTCATAGTGCTTTACAGCCCTCTCTAAGCGGTTTACAGAGTTCAGCATATTGCCCCCAACTATCAGGGTCCTCATTTTACCGACCTCAGAAGGATGGAAGGCTGAGTCAACCTTGAGCCGGTGAGATTTGAACAGCTGAACTGCTGAACTAGCAGTCAGCTGAAGTAGGTTGCAGTGCTGCTTTTAATCACTGCGCCCCCTCGGCTCCTTTATATTTTATAGGATTATAAAATATTAGTATAAATTAAAGAATCAAAGAAGGGACTAAAGAATCCTTTGGGATCTTCAAAGGTGAAAAGATTGTTTCTCTACTACCTTTAACACTTTTTTGCTATTCCATTCAGGTGTATTGGCTAACAGAAACTTCTTTTTTATTAGAACTATGCATTACTTTGAAATAAATTAAACAAAGGGACAGGAAAAAATACAATATAATACAAATAAAACATAATCCTTATCATTTCATGAATAATATTTTGGAACAGCTACACCTAGGAAGTTGTTCACTATCAAATACATTAAACATAGCTGGCTATTTATTTATACTGGAATCTTTACTAGATGATGATAGACTGGAAAATGAGAGATGTTGTTTTTGCCCTCCTCCTCCTCCTCCTCCTCCTCCTCCTCCTCCTCCTCCTCCTCCTCCTCCTCCTCCTCCTCCTCCTCCTCTCCTTGGTTGCGATTCTTGATTTTCTTTTTATTGAAGGGATTATATAAATTCTGGGAGAGTTCCACACTTCCACATTTGCAGCTGGAAACATGTATATTTAGTCACTGATGTTTTTGAAAGAATGGTTTTTCATGATCAGAAAACAAAACTGGATTTGAAATATAGAGTAAGGTTGTTTCCTAGGCAGCATTTTTCTTTAGCATCCCTTTAAGGCAGGGGTGTCAAACCCGCATCGTTACGGTGTCGTCACGTGAAGTATCGTGACTTTTTTCCCCTTTACTAAACCGGACGTGGGCGTGGCCAGCGCGGGATGCATCCAGCCTGTGGGCTGCGAGCTTGACACCCCTGATTTAAGGTGAGGAGGGAAAAGCAAAGGGAATTCCATGGTCTGGCAGAACCAGGAGTGATAGATAGCAATGTTCAGGATGCAGGAGGAAGTATTAACTGAGCTCCATTGACCTAACAAATAATTGTTGATTGTTCTGTATCTTCTGCCAGAAGGCAACAGTTCAAAAAGATTGTAAGCAGGATGAGAAGAGTCTCTGAGAATATTGTGCAACTTCCTAGAACAGCGAGATGCATAGATATCGTCCAGGGCTGGTAGCTGGAGCCCAATGATATTCTGGACAGTTGTAATTATTCTCTGTAGAGCTTTTTTGTCTGCTGCAGAGCTGCTTCCATGCCATGCTAGAATACCATATGTCAGGACACTCTCAATGGTGCTGCGACAGTAGGACAACAGTAGATGCTGAGATAGATTTATCTTCCTGAGCATTCTCAGGAAGTACAGCCTCTTCTGAGCATTCTTCACGAGCATGTTTACATTCATAGTCCATGAGAAGTCCTCTGAGATATAAATACCCAGAAATTTAAAACTACTAACCCTCTCTACCTCCTCGCCATCTATGTGCAATGGTAAATGTGCATCTCTCTTTTTCCTAAAGTCAATTTTTTGGTGTTAAGTATAAGATTATTCTCTTTGCACCACAATATCAATCCTTGTACTTCCTTTCTATAAGCAGACTCATTGTTCTTGTTAATGAGCCCCACCACTGTCGTATCGTCCGCAAACTTAATAATTGCATTGGTATTATACAATGGGGTGCAGTCATATGTATACAAGGAATATAGGAAAGGGCTTAGCACACAACCATGGGGGACTCCTGTGCTTAATGTCGGAATAGAAGAATGATGAGATCCCATCCTTACTGACTGTGGCCTATCTGTCAAAAAATCCTGTATCCACAAACAAATCCTCTGATCTATACCCAAATTTGACATTTTAAGAAACAACCTATTGGGTAGAATGGTGTTAATGGCAGAGCTATAATCCACAAATAACAGCCTTACATAAGTTCCCTGTTGTTCCAAATGATTCAATACAGTATGAATAACAATAGACATAGCATCATCAGTTGATTTATTGCTCCTATATGCAAATTGATATGGATCCAAATTAGATGGAAGACCAACCTTAATATAGTTCAACATCAGTTTCTCAAAACATTTCATGACAACAGATGTCAAGGCTACTGGTCTATAATCATTAAGGGATGCCACTGCTGTCTGCTTGGGGACTGGCACTATAATGGATGTCTTGAGGCAGGTAGAGATAGAGCACCGCAACAGGGATAGATTGAAAATATCCGTGAACACTCCAGCTAGCTCTGCAGCACAGTCCCTAACAACTCGACCCTTGATTCCATCAGGCCCAACTGCCTTCCGGATATTAACATTCTGGAAAGCGCGTCTCACGTCAGATATCTGCAGTAGAAGTGGTTGTCTATCAGTGGTAGATGTTAGTGATGTTCTATCAGTGGTGAATGCTGGAATGATGGTCGTGTGTTTGTGTATCTTAAGTGCTAAAAGTAGGTCATACTGAACTCATCACCTGAAGTCCTTTATATTGGAAATGCTAGGGATTTGACCTAGAACTTTCTACATGAAGAATAAATATAATCCATAGTTTTTATATATAATGGTTTTTCAAACCATTGTTGGACCTATTTCCAAAGAACTGTTTTTTCCCCCATTGAGTGAAGCCACGTAGTTATAGCTAGCATTATTATCCTTGAAAGGAATCTTTCAACCTTTCTTTTTTCTTTATCCACATATTGCAGGGGATATGAGAAGATTATGGCTTCCAAGATGTATTGTGCAGACAACCTTATAAGCTTTGTGAATGATTTGAGAAGGAATACTTGCATTTAGGGAGTCTCAAATCAAAATATACCACGTTTTAAAAGGAAAAAAACAAAAGCAGTAAATAAGTTATTTTGTTCTTAAGCAGGCCCACTGTAGTGGAATGGTTAAATTTGTAGCCAAATTGACAGCAGCTTTACAACAAATTATTGTTTCCTGGCAGGAACTAGTAGATTGCTCTAGTTTACTATAATACCTGCCTCTACAATCTAAAGCTGAAACTTACATTTGATCTGACAGTTGTCTGCTTTTATACCCCTTTAGAAGTTACTTTTATTACTAAAAGATGTATGGAAAAAGCAGGGTAAAAGCAGGGTAAAAGCAGGGTGGGCAGAGAAACAGAGGGCAGCAGCAATTATTCTTTGCTGAGTTTTCAGAATCGCACTGGTGCTGCTTAAGAATAAAACATAAAAATAATTTCCTACATCTAGGTACTGACAGATCAAGTAGAAATGAACTCTGCAAACTGCGTTTAGGCAAATTGAAATATCAACAATAATCTCTTAAACAAACAGAGCTGCAACAGAAAATATCCCGAAACAAGTAAGCCCACTACCACTTAATGATTTAATTATACAATGACACTAACTAAAACCTTCTCGTTTTTAAGACTTAACAGGTATTGCCCATATACTTTCAAGCATATAAATCACATAACCTAAGCTCTCCTAGTGAAATTGTGGTTAATGAGAATAATATTAAATCATATGTTTTCTATATTTCAGAGCAAATGTTCCCTTTGTTTTTCAGCCATCTTAACAATTAAAAGATCAACAAGACATTCAGGGGAAAAATCTGTTCCATTTTATGAATGATTCTTTCCTTTTGTCAGAATGGAAGACTATATGTTGGCAAGCAAGAGCTTAATGAAAGATGGCAAAGTCCAAATTTTAACCTGTTTTGAGTTTTGAAATATACCATTGAAAAGTATGATTTTAAAAAATATGCCCATAACTTTATAATTTGGGATTGTGATAAAATTCGTGAAGAAAATAACTCCTGAGGTAGAGATACTGTAATTATGGAAAGTGATTAGAAAGATACAGACTAATGAATTTAGACCTACCCATTCACCATAGCATGTATCATAGTTTGTTGTTGGTGATTCTGAAGGTTCTAGAACACTGTTCTCAAAACATGCTTGAAGAATGTCTAAGCTTCATGGAAGCTTAGAATCAGACTGGAGTCCATTCAGATTAGAAAAAAGAAGAAAACTGTTTTAGATTCCTCTGCTTCATCTTGTTGTGCAGAATTTGACCAAATCCAACATGTGATTCTATTGATGGACCATTGGCAGCTCCGGGCAACAGCTTCGACAGGCTGGCCAAACCAGGTTGAGAGTAGCCGTTGGGTCATTGACCTTTGGTAAGATAGGGACTTGTCTATCCCGAGCATGTGAAGTCAGATTCAGTGGACTGAACAGATGAAATCTACTAGAATAGGACAATGGTCATGAAGGCGGTCTCTGTAAGCGATGTGGTATGCTAAGAGCATGGCAAGACACAAAAGACGCCCTGGTCAACCACTGCGTCCAGCCCATCTCCAACTGTCTCGACTCTTGTCCTGCTATTGGAGCAAGATGGAATCTGGGAAGAGAGAGTGAGGCTGACTATGCGCACCTCTCCCTCACTTTAATCCAATTCACGCACAAGTCTTGACATCTCCCCGATTCTCATAGATGTCAAGGTCCTCTTCGAACATGATGGACGAACATCATCATGCAGCTCATACAATAAATATGTTGTACTTATTAAACATAAATATATAATATAAACAAAGTATATTTATATTCAAATATATAAATAAATATATTTATACTATTATATAATATAAATATTATTTTTTTTGTTATACAGATATATGATTCACACTGACCCTGTCCAAATGAACACACTCAAATGTATCTTACTACAGGTAATCTTCAACTTATGACCACAACTGAGCCTGAAATTTCAGTTGTTAAGTGAGACATTAGTTAAGCGAGTTTTGCTCCATTTTACAATCTTTCTTGCCCCAGTTGTTACATGAATCACTGTAGTTGTTAAATTAGTAACACAGTTGTTAAGTGAATCTAGCTTCCCCATTGACTTTGCTTGTCAAAAGCTTGTCACATGACTCTGGAACTGCAACTGTCATAAATACGAGTCAGTTTCCAAGTGTCTGAATTTTAATCACATGACCATAAGGATGCTGCAAAGGTCATAAGTGTGAAAAATGGTCATAAGTCACTTTTTTTCAGTGTTCTTGTAACTTTGAATGGTCACTAAATGACCTGTGGTAAGTCGAGGACTACCTGTATAAAAAAATTGACTGCCTCAGTTCTTAGTAGTTTTCATGGGACAAAATAAAAGGATTGTGTTTGGGACACAAAATCTGAGTACATTCTATGAATGAGGGATTGCTATTTCCTCATGTGGTGAAATATAAAAATTATAGATACTGCAATGAGTATCAAAGCTATCTACTATTATACAATGGGCAATACAGAATTCACCAGCAAAAGATTCATATAGATACAATTGGTAATTTCAACCTTCACCTATAAATGTCTATCTACCTAATTATTAGCTCATAACCAGTCATGAAAATCTATTTCTGAATTCTGCTATAGAATTCTTTTTTATATAGCATTTAGTATACTGTTGGAAGGCAGAGATGTGCATGCGCAGATCGTCCGTGATTATGTCCGGGTGGGTGGGTGGAGCCTCCTGCCCCCGCCACTACCGGTCCGCCGTACCAGAGCAAACCGGTAGCAACCCACCACTGAATTCAAAGGAAATGTTTTATAATAGTCATCCATTCTTAAGTGTTCTCCTGGGTCAGGTAATATGCAGTAATGTATTTTCTGTAAAAAAAAAAAAAAATCTTCAGAGCTTTTGCTTGACTGTCTGCTGTTTAATCTGGAAAAGAAAAAAAGGACTTGAGGTGTAGTAGAATTTAGAGAGAAATTAAGATAATGAACACTATTCTATGCTAATTTATCTTTCTCTCTCTCTCTCCCCTCTCATCTCCTTTGATGAACAAAGCCAACAAAACTACTTGCCCATATCAAATTGAGCAATTGTGGCTAATCAAATGAAATATGAAACAACAGTCCCATTTGTTGTAAGGTTTTATTGTTTATACTCAAGAATTCTCCAACTGGGACAAGCACTTGGACCAGGGATTGCCATTGTCAATGCTTTCAGAACTAACGGTGCATTTCAAAATCCATCTGATTGTATTTGACATATTTTAACTGCTCTTTTAAACACTTTAGACACTGGGTCTTTTTAAAAAGAATCTTGGATTTGCTTTTAGCCCATTAACACATAATACGTCTTCCTGTGGGATTAGAACTTTGGGAATATGTTTTCCATTTTGATTATATGGCTCCAATTTGAGGGCTAGAACAGTATGCTGAATTTTTAGGCTTCTTGTTACACTTTTCACATTCAGGGGAATAAATGGATATAAAGTACCATCTGTATCACACTGGTGAATCCTTAAAATAGTTAAATAAACAATTTCTAAAAGTTTTTAGAAGCACGTTTAATGAATTTAGTGTCCTTTAAAAGCCCCTCCACAGGGGTGAAATGCTACCGGTTCAGGCCGGTTCGCCCGAACTGTTACTAACAAATATTTCCGGTTCTTAAAAATGCTTTTAAAAAGTAAAAAAAAAGTTTTCCACGATTGCGCGGCACAGCTGATTGTCACAGCTGATGAACTTTTTTTAAAACTTTTTTAAAAGCATTTTTACTACCTATTCCCCAGAGCTGGTAGTAAAAAAATTATTTAAAAAGTTTTTTAAAAGGTACCGACTCTCAGCTGTTTGACAATCAGCTGAGAAAGGGATCATCGGAACATTTTTTTTTACTTTTTTAAAGCATTTTTTAAAACTACCTATTTGCTGGAACTGTGACTCTGTGAGGTTCCTGCTTGTTGTTGCAGAGGCCATTTTGTGTTTCTGCATTGTGTGTGAGTCAGTTGTGTGAGCTGCTTCTGCATTGTGTGTGAATCAGTTGTGTAGGAGTCAGTTGTGTAGCTTTTGTGTTATTTTTGTGCAAAGTGTGATAGTTCATTTTTTAACTCTCTGTGACTCTGTGAGGTTCCTGCTTGTTGCAGGGGTCATTTTGTGTGAAGTCAGCTGCTTTTGCATTGTGTGTGTGTCAGTTGTGTGGCTTTTGTGTTGTTTGTGTGTGAAGTGTGAAAGTTGGTTTTTGAGCTCACCTGGTCACATGACCATGACCACCAAGCCACACCCACCCAGTCACAAGACCACCAAGCCACGTCCATCAAGCCAGGCCCACATTAGGATTTTTTACAGCATATAAAAAAATCTAGTTGAAATTTGAAAAATTAAGCAGAAATGCAAATAATATACTGATAGAATGATCTGTATAATATCTTTTTATTTGATTTACAAAAGAGACTTATTAAAGTCTCGAAGAATAATTTGAAGAATGGAAAAGAATCAAAGAATGGAAGAGATTCCATGATGATATTTAATTGAACAAAAGTTAAGAGTTTCAGAGATAAAACAAAGGAATATAAATTGGTTTAATTGATGACGGTTAATATAAGAAGTTATGAAATTCTGGCAACCACTTTTTGCTGAAAACAGGATTGAAAAGTTGATGTCATATGAATTTTCTAATAGATTAGGGATAGATTAGGGGAAGAAAATATATGTTTGTAACCTTCAAAGGGAGGGGTTAATTGTTAGAAAATGTGTTTATACTTGTTCTGATGAAGATTGAACTTCTTTACAGATTTATTTTTTTCCTTTTTTCCTTTTTTCTGTCTTCTACATTTTTGTACTTTTTATTCTTTTCCTTTCCTCTCTTTCTCTGAATTTAATTTGCTTTAGCTTTATTACTATTTAAAATCTTTAATAATATATAATGTATATATATAAAGATTTGCTGTTAGTTCCCCTTTAGAATAAAGATGAGCAATTATTTCAAGTCAAGAAAAAAACATTTTCAATAGTTCCAATTGTAACCTGAGGTTTAGTAGGTATTATTACAGAAAGAGCATGAAATGGCATGTTAAAAAAAAAGCCACCCTTAAATCTCATCGACTAGTTTTATTTTATCCATCCTTAAAAACTCTACAGGTAACCCTTGATTTATTACCAGAATTGGGATCTGAATCTTGAGTTAAGTGGTTGTTAAATGAGATACCCATGTGACCATTTCACTCAACAACTGCAAACTAACTCTCCCACTTGTGGTCATTAAGCAACCACACAGGTAATTAAACAATTGCATGGGGGTGCTTCATAGGGTGAGGAAGGCACCGGGAGGCCCACCAGTACTGAAAACACGCTACATGCTAGGAGATCCATCAGGGGTGGGTTCTGGATCCTTTTGCTGCTGGTTTGCTCAGGGTCATGCTGTGCGCGTGCTTCGTGCGCCCCCGCGCCCGTGCCTGCAGAAATAAAAAAATAGCTTCTGAGCATGTGCAAAAGTAAAAATTAGCTTTTGCGGATGCGCAGAAGCAAAATCCAAGATGGCGGCACCCACGGAGACACCGACAGAATGGGCTCCGTGACGTCATCAGTGAGTTACTAATGGTTCTAAAGAACCGGTTAGAACCAGTAATAACCCAACTCTGCCTACCATGGCCAGGAGGCCCGGCCCCTCTGCACACCCCACCACATCTGGATCCACATATCTTTGTCTTTTTCTGCAGTTGCTGAAAAAGCCCTACTAGCCTACAAAATAATTGCCTTTGTAGCATTGTGGCCAAAAAGGAGCCTTTCTAGCCTTCAGAACAATCACCTTTGCTAGCTTTCTGGCCAGGCTGAGAAACAGTGCTTAAGATGATCAACATTAAATGTTCACTTTAAAATACATATCCAAAAGATCCTAAAATCCTGTATGGATCATCATCTTTCTAGCACCATTTCTGCTTTTCGGGCCGACAAATGACATCTGACACAATTAAACACAGCTGAGCTGAACACAGACCCCACCAACATCAGGCCCAGGTGATAAGCTGATCAGCCAAGGGTTTTTTTTTGTCGCAACCAATGGAGCTACAGCCATCTCCATCAAAATCCTGTATACTGTAGATGTTGCTAGAAAATTCAGATAATACTGCATTCTGTGAAACAGTCACATATTCATCAGAATCTGCAGGAGGAAAGCAAGCTTTATTTAAAAAGTTCAGGTAAACAAATTTGAGTGACATCACAAAAAGTGGGATTTACATGTTTTCTAAACTGAGTAGTAGTTTAGAATAGTGTCTAGATGAAAAGCTATCTAGTTTTCTTATAGAAAAGCAGTAAATTGAACAAAAGAAAACCAGGATTTAATAATTGTCCCAAATCTTGCTGTCAGGTTTTTTTTTGAAAGCACTGAAAAACATGTTCCTACTTTCAGAAGATTTGACAAATGTCCTTAGGTGCAATTAAAATAATAATAATAATAATAATAATAATAATAATAATAATAATAATAATAATAATAATAATAATAATAATAATAATAACAACAACAACAACAACAACAACAACAACAACAACAATAACAACAACAACAACAACAACAACAGAGTTGGAAGGTACCTTGGAGGTCTTCTAGTCCAACCCCCTGCCTAGGCAGGAAACCCTACAATACTTCAGACAAATGGTTATCCAACATCTTCTTAAAAACTTCCAGTGTTGGAGCATTCACAACTTCTGGAGGCAAGCTGTTCCACGGATTAATTGTTCTAACTGTCAGGAAATTTCTCCTTAGTTCTAAGTTACTTCTCTCCTTGTTTAGTTTCCACCCATTGCTTCTTGTTCTACCTTCAGGTGCTTTGGAGAATAGTTTGACTCCCACTTCCTTGTGGCAACCCCTGAGATATTGGAACACTGCTATCATGTCTCCCCTGATCCTTCTTTTCATTAAACTAGACATACCTACCGTATTTTTCGGAGTATAAGACGCACCTTTTTCCTCCCTAAAAGTGGCTGAAAATTTGGGTGCGTCTTATACTTCGAATGTAGCCTTTTTTTTCCCAGCCCTAACTAGGTGCTAACAGATCTTCCCAGCTCTTACCTTGCAGGCTTTTTCATTGTTACTCTCTCCAAAGAATGTTTTTGCAGCCCTAAGTCTTTGCAGAATTTTTTTTCATTGCTCTACTTGCTCCAAAGAAGGTTTTTTCCAGCCCTAACCAGGTGCTAATGATCTTCCCAGCTCTTACCGGCTTGCAGGCTCTTTCATTGTTACTCTCTCAGAAGAATATTTTTCCAACCCTAAGTCTTTGCAGGGTAACAAGAGAGTATGGTAGCATTTTCAATTATTAGTCTTTTCTTCAAAGCAGCCTCTCTGTACAGTTCTAACTTCAGAGCCTAGTTTTCTTATTTCTAAATATTTGGAAACAGAAATCAATTCCTAATTAATGCTAACAACCTAAGGCTTAACAATAGTCTGGTTGAGACAAATTTGCTTCTTAGTTTTAAGAATTATTATTGTAACTTAACCGTGCAGTGAGGACTGAAGAAAATAAAAGAGGTAGGCTAACAGGCCTGCTGGCAACATAGTCCACTCCTTTGTTAAAGGAACTTGGAACAACAATGTGAAAGGTCAGATTGCTGCGAATGTATTCATGATTTCTAAGCTTTGAATAAATGGATACAATAATAGCTTCTTTTTATCCAGAAAGAAGGAATTGTTTTAACAGCGTTTCTGCTAAACATATTTGGAGGAAATATTAACATTCATGTCATAACCATGAAACCTTGCACAAGAAAGAAGTATGATTCCAAGTAAATGTGATGTTTTAATATATTTTCCTACTATTTTCTTTTAAATTTAGGATTTTCTCTCTTTCTCCTTCCTTTACACCTGCTCTTTACTGTACATTTCTATAAACAATGATATATCTCCACCTCTCATTATTTTGAATCAATTTTGACTCTAGTGACAAGTCCCTGCAGGTTTTTTGGCTGCATTTCCAGTAATTTGCCATTGCCTGCTTCTTAAGCCTGGGAGACACTGACCTGAAGACACCCAGCAGGCTTCATGCCTAAGGCAGGACTATAATTTAGTTTTCCTGCTCCAGTCCAACACATACATGCATGTAGCAGAGACAGAGGAAGCCATTTCTGTTATTACCCATGTGTTAGAATGTGAAAAAGCTGTTTCTACACCCACTTGCTATGGAAACATACAAGAATGAAATAAGTTGCTGTTGGAAATAGATATAATGCTTCTAATGTTAACTGGATACATGTGTTTTATCCCTTCCAATATAGCTGCACAATGAAAAATGGAGCAACTTCTTGCTGCATGGATTTTTCCAGATTGGTACATTCTAGAATTATTCGTAGCTACTTAAAAATGGAATGTGAAAGAAAATATTCCAGGTTGGAGTAGTCTTGTTTAGAGTTCCGGTCATCCATGCCCCTTTTTTGGGATGGCTCATTCTATATTTGTTTATTTGTTTATTTGTTTATTCTTTATTTCTTTATTTCTTTATTTCTTTATTTCTTTATTTCTTTATTTGTTTTGTCAAGCATATATAAGATTACAGAAAAAATATAAACATGATTGTGAATACATAAAATGTATAAACATGGTTATGAATACATGAGATGGTTACGAATATATGGGGACATTAGGTCATGTTCCTTATAACTCTACTCGGAGCAGTAGACACTTCCAAATGTAAGACTCTTTTATCATTAGGGAGAAGAAATGTTCCATTGTTTGATTGATTTCTTAGCTAAACATTTAGATTTCTAGTCCCCAAAGTTAAATTATTTGGATTGGTTTTAAACTGTAAATACAGAACCTGGCCTGGATTTTTATTCCATGCATCAGTCTTTTCTGCATATGGTATACTTCATGTACTACCGTATTTTTCGGAGTATAAGACCCACCGGAGTATAAGACGCACCTTAGTTTTGGGGGAGGAAAACAAGGAAAAAAGGACTCTGCCTCCAAGCAATTTGCCAAACAGCAAACAGCACAGATGATATACATTGTTTGCTGTGTATTTTTGTGCATGTGTGCCTGATCCATAGAAATAGCAAAGAATTGGAGAAATGTACATTATGCCAGAAAGTTTTCTTAAATGTAGTCACACTAACTCCTCCCAATTATTTAAATAGATCTACTCCAAGGTAAGTCAGGATTTAACTCAGCTGCTTTATCTTAATACTAAACAGGACACTGTTACATTTCAGACTATACTTGTACAGAGCTGTTAAAATTAATTAAAATTTCTGGAAGTATACATTATTCTCTATTATTTAAAAGAAGATACAATAGCACTGGGCCGCTTCAGAGCAAGCATTTATTTTAAAAAGCTTCTTCATTTTGTTAAGTTGTCTAGAACAATAATAAAGCAATCTTTAAAAAATAACTCTAATAATTTGAACATTCTACAGACATTTACAGTTATTCACTTATCCCCTTGCATCCAGTTCAGCAGAAAATAAAAATCTGCGTGTCTCTCCCAGCTATTTTTGCAGCTAGTTTCAGTTTCATTTTAGCACGTGGCAAATCAGCTGAGATTCGGGAAGCTGCAAATGACTTGCTTGGCTTAACAGGCTCTTCCCTGTTTGCTGCAAGCAGGTAAATTGCTGGAAGACAGAGGCCAAAGGGTGGGGGTGGCTGGCTGGGTGGGGCTACATTCAGTGTATAAGACGCACCCAAGATTTCACCCTCTTTTGGGGGGTAAAAAGGTGCATCTTATACTCCGAAAAACATGGTAATTATTCTGGTGATTCAGAGTAAAGCAGAAGTCTGTTATAAAAAAAAGAATGATATCTCTAAATCAGCTTTCTCCAAATTGGTGTATCCAAACATTTGCAACATTAGTCTCAACATATATAGACAGAAGGACTGGAGGAAGCTGCTCTACACCAATTGCAGTTTTCTTCAGAATTACTTGTGATAAGGTTTATTAAGTTGGGACTTTAATTTTGCAAAATTGTGAGGGCAGAGAAACTTAATTAAAACCATGTAGTGCTTTGACCATGACATTTGAAGGTCATAAGTACTAATCAAATCTAATTGTTTTTAGTTGGGAAAGATATTTTCTCTCTCTCTCTCTCTCTGAAAAAGTAGCAGTAATTTGAAGTTGGTAATCTCATTTACAGAATAGCAATAGCAATAGCAATAGCACTTAGACTTATATACAGCTTCATAGTGCTTTACAGCCCTCTCTAAGTGGTTTACAGAATTCAGCATATTGCCCCCAACAATCTGGGTCCTCATTTTACCGACCTCAGAAGGATGGAAGGCTGAGTCAACCTTATTTCAAAAGTGAATTATATATATTTTAATATATATATATATATACACACACACACACACAGTATGTCTTAATATATATTTTTCCTAAAGTACTGAGAAATCTTTTCCTATTAGAATTATTGCCTAGTTCCTATTAAATTTGTCAAAATGTGACTGAAATAGCATTGTTACAGTAAAATACATTTTAAAGCAGTGATATTGTGACCTGTGTTGGCATGAAGGCAATTTTTCCTTCCCATCACTGGTAGAGAATTAAACACTGGGTTTCGTAAAACAGTATTGATTTCCTTTAAGTGAATAAAAAGGAAATTCCCACTGACAAAAACCCATCAATAATGGAGGAAGATTAGAAGGCAGCAAGAGATAAAATGGAATTACATGTGAGTCTCTGTTGTCTCCTTTGGACTCACTCTTTAGGGATATCTAGCAGGAAAAGGGAGCAAATTCAGGCTTTAGTTTCATTGTTGATGTTTTTAACATAATGCCAGTTGTATTTAAATGTTATTTAAAAAGAGGGGTGTGTGAAAAATGTTTTTAATTAGGAATTTGATGCATCATTTCATTATGCTTGACAGTATTTACTGTAGCAAGAAATCAATTGTTATATGCTAGCATAGAACTAGTAATCTGATAGTTATCAGTTTAAATCTTACTTATATCATATATCATCATGTTGTTGAAATCCACTTTTTGAAATGGGGAGATTTTGGATATGGCATCAAGTGTGATGATGATGATGATAATTATGATCGGGGTGAGTTCCGCTTTTCTTCACGGCCAGTTTGCTCAGTGATGCACCCCGCGCGTGCTTCGCGCAGGCGCATGCACATGCTCAGTGTTAAAAACACAGCTTCTGCGCATGCGCAGAAACAAAAAACAGCTTCTGCGCATGCGCAGAAACAAAAAACAAGATGGCGCCGCTGAGAGAGCCGGTTCGGGGGCATGGCAGGCCTGGGTCGCTGCCGGTTCCAGTGACCCAGGTCGCCAAGTTACTACTGGTTCTATAGGACCTGTCCGAACTGCGAGGAACCCACCTCTGATTATGATGATGATTATTTAGGGATTAGGATAGGGATTCCTAATTTCCTTTTTGGGATTTATTCCTTGGGCCTCAAGGAAGTGACCTCCCTTAAATGGTTTGATTTCAGATATCCTAGTAACTGGATAGGTTTGGCACAATTTGAACACTCTTTAAATGTATGGATTTCAACCCCCAGAATTCTGCAACCAACACTGATGTTGCTGAGATCTGTATTGAAACCCTTCTGCTAAAGATGTTACAGAAGTCCTTAGATGATATGCTAGTCCTTGATCCTACTTTTTAAGCACATTAAATCAAAACAGTTAAAGTGGGCTAGAAGATTGATTCATGCCCCACTTCTCGCTTTTTTCAAAGAAGAGAAAGGGATTTGTATTCAACCTGATCCTATCCTTGCAATCTACGAAGCATGGTATTTTCATGTCCAGTTCTATGCATCAAAATGCCTATGTTCACACAGGACAGTGAAAAATGTTGTTTGTTTGTTTGTGGTGAGAAATATACTTAAATAAAGAACCAAAGTTTTGGGAGATAAATGCAAAACATATCTTTAATGGGCATGCACAATTACAGTGATCACAGAGCTCTTTTCAAAGAAAGAAGGACCTCAAGATCCACAAGGTTATAGGTATATATCATCCGGAAATGTTATTTTGGACTTAATAAAGCAGTTTAAATTATAAGACAACATTTATTGCAGGAATGTAGAATCTGCTAACAGCATAAGATTCTTACTATGGACTGACTCAGTGCCTCTACAATCTAATATTCTAAGGAGATCCCAAGTCCATACATTCTACTGATAGTAACCCCTTCTAGCGTAACAGTTTTTATTTTATCAATAAAACTGTTTTATCGATCCCGCCACCCCACAGAAAAAGACAATAACCTGTTTTTTTATCTGTCTCCTTCCCTTTGAAGGTCATTGGACAGCTTTAACTTGCCTGTTCTGCCTCATGGATGTAGGGAGAATATTATTTGTCTTCTGCAACCTAATAGTTGCATTGGTAGACTTAATTACTGTAGTTTTAAACTTGGGGTTGTGGCTTTGCATGCTTTCTGAACCCAGTCCATTTCGTTCTTTTATGCCTAAATGTATAGGGCAAATCCCAGAATTACTTAAATGAGAATGAGATTAAATGTGTTGTGTAAATACAGTAGAAAACTGTAATTTCCAGTAACCGATAAATATGAATGCCAACATAACAAATGAGAAAGTATCAAAACTTATACTAAAATTAGAAGACTTTAGAGAAATGAAATAGTCATATTAAAATTGGAATAGATGCACAATGTGCATTTTTCCATGAAACTGTACAATTACCAATTTGGCACAGTTTGTTTCTCAGTTATTTACCAACCAATTTTCTTCTGCGATCCTTGGTCGTGTTTCATCATTTGCTTCTCCATAGTCATGTGTCCTTATGTTGCATGTGCAGTAACATAGTCTAGATTATGCTCTGGAACAATGGAGCTTTTAACAACTTAGAAGACAAAGATTTCATTATTTTATGTTGCCATATGCTGCAGCAGAAAAAACTGGAATTCGGTGAGAATGTCTAAAAATGAGGATTAAGAAGCAAAGTCAAATGAAAGAAAACTACATAGGTCTTCTTATTACTTGTGATACCCATGTGACTTAAATCACAGCAATATTTACAGAACAGCACAGTGCTGGGGGAAAGGAAAACAAAAGCAGACACAAACAAACACAATATATAAAGAGAAAGCCTGGATGGAGACAAACAAGGACATCAATGACTTAGGATGTTTAATAGTAAGCACCACACAAATGTCAGGGGGACAGAACATTCCAGAGGATTAACCCCATCCAGAGGTGAAATCCAGCAGGTTCTGACAGGTTCTGGAGAACCTGTAGCGAAAATTTTGAGTAGTTCAGACAACCGGTAGTGGAAATTTTGAGTAGTTTGGAGAACCGGCAAATACCACCTCTGGCTGGCCCCAGAGTAGTGTGGGAATGGATATTTTGCAATATTTTCCCCCCAGGAGTGGGGAAGGAATGGGGATTTTGCAGTATCCTTCCCCGGGAGTGGGGTGGGAATGAAGATTTTGCAGTATCCTTCCCCTGCCACGCCCACCAAGCCACGCCAACAGAACCGGTAGTAAAAAATTTGGATTTCACCACTGGCCCCATCCAGGAGTGGGTTCTAACTTACCTCGCTGCCGGTTCGCTTCCTCCCGCGCCATGTGGCCGCGTGCGCGCTTTGCACGCACATGCACAATGTCAAAAATTCCCATTTTTAAAAAAAAGCCAAAAACAATATGGCGACACATGTGCAGTGCCAGAAACTCGGCTTTTGTGCATGTACAGAAGAAAAAAAACAAGGAAATTTTAAAAAATCCAAAAAAATTTCCCCCAAAAAAAATTCCAAAAAAAGATGGTGGACCAGTACCGACAGAACTGGTTCCATGACATCACTGTGACATCACCAGCGGTTTGCTACCGGTTGTATAGAACCAGTGCGAACCAGGAGGAACCCACCTCTGGCCCCATCCCATAATCTGCCATATGGGCATCATAAGAAGTTATTCTTCAGTTTTTAGACACGTGCCAAAAACCCACCACTTTTGACATCAATGTTCAATTTGATTTATAATGGCAAAACTGGTTTACCAGGCATCTGGACCCTAGATGGCTTCTAGCTTTCTACAATATGTTGTAAGCAAATCCTTGAGCACGCTACTTGGGAACTATAAATATAGAAAAAAACTTAATAAGGATACTTGGATCAGACACTATGAAGTAGAAGATTAAACTCTGTGAATCTACTCTTCAAAATAACTGAGACATGTATATGTTATTCAGCAACAGATAAACAAAAAAGAATAACTGATTGAAAATGATCTGCTTGATATATATATCAGAGTATCTCAGCAAACTATAATTTATTGATGTGGCAGCATCTCATTTCTAGGAAAAACAAACAGAGAGGTAGCTTGCTTAACGTGGCATCAATGATTGCTCTGATTGCAATTACTGTGGGTCAGGTTATGAATTGAATTCATATCAGATGAATGAATTGAGACAGAGAAAGTTAATAATTTATACACTTACAGGTTTTATGATGCTTGATAAATTGCTAGCATAGGCATTTTCCTTGCCAGGCTTTTTAAAATAACAGCATAGTTTAGATTATCATTAGACCATATTATCAGCAATGCACACTGATCATCTCATGCACCTCTTTCTACAACTGTGTAAAACTCCTTGCTTGTTCTGTATAAACCCTTGCTTGTTCATTTAATTGGAAATGGTACTGTGCTTCTGAACACTGCACCAGTCATCCATACCATTTAATTTTGTGCAATTAACAAAATAAGTCCTGGATTTCTAACAATGCCACAGTCAGACTTTTGCTAGGATTGATTCTGTCTAGGTTTAAACAAATATCATGGCTTAACAACATTTGCAAGGCTTTAATTGTTGTCAAGCCATCTTGAGTGATATGTATGCTAGGAATCAGACTATCAAGATTCAACTTCATTGTTATGTACCGTACATAATACATGTCCCCATAATATGGCCAATCAGGCTTTTCAGCGCATGTGCTGAAATAAGCCCCCCTCCAAAATAAGGCCCCCAACTACTTTCCGGGGAAAGGGGGGACATGCCGGAGCCACTCTTTTTTTTGGCGGGCACTCTTTTGGCCAGGAGAGAGAGAGAAAGAGCAAGCGAGAGGCAGGTACGCGCACACCCCACAGGACTGGCTCGGCTCCTCTGGACTCTGCCTCCGGGGGAGGGCATTTTGAAATGCCCTCCTGCCTGTGAGGAGGTGGCGAAGCAGGGATTGAGGCTCGCCTCCTCTTCCTCGCAGGCAGGAGCATGTTTCCTGAAAGGAGACCAGTCGGGTACAGTGAGCCCACAAGCGCAGGGCTTGAGCAGCAAACAAGCGCACCCAGCCCGTCCCTGTTGCTGCACATGCAGCGACCGAGGCTTTCCAGGCACCTGCCGCAGCGAGCCGGGGGAGCCATGTGCTGGCCTAGAGCTGCTGCCGCTGTTCCCTGCGGCGGAGGTGCTGGTGCGCCACGAATCTTGGACACTTGCTACTTGTGCCTCTGCGACTACTGACATTGCAGAGCCCTGCAGTCAGCTAGAGAGCGCCGGGCCGTGGGTCGGCCTCGCTGCTCCTTTGGCTCTGCCTCCCGCCCCTGCCTCCCTAGCTTGCTCATCGGCTCGGGCCGCTCATCCTCCACCTGCCCTTTCCATGTTCTTCAGATGGGGGATGCAGGCGAGGGCGGTGCATGGGAATCCCCTGCAGGAACAGACACCTGGTGCACCCACCTCTCGCTTGCGCTCTCTCTCTCTCTTCGAGGAATGTGACAGAGCTACAAGTCCCAGTTAGGATGCTTATCTCATGGCTCACCCCGCCCCGCCCTGCCTCACCTGCCACCCCCAAATTGTGCCCCACCGTGAGACATGCATCTTACCTGGGGCTTGTAGTTCCATCGCGTTCTTCGATGTTGTGTCCACTGACCCTCCCCTGCGTCTGGCTCTCGAGCGAAGCGGGAGGGGGAAAAACTCTCACGGGCTGCCTGACGCAAAGCACCTGCCTTTCCTCCTTCCTTCCCTCCCCCCTCTCTCTTGGCAGGAGGGGAGAGTGCACATAAGACACAGCTCCAGGACAAGGAACCTTTTGGCTGCATGCTGCATGCAAGAAATCTTTCTCTCTTCCAAACTCTGCCAGAAATGAGTCTTCGTGAGACCCATCGCGCCTGTGCAGCCTCTTGGAGTGAAAGGGGAGAAAGATTTCTTGTGTGCAGCATGCAGCCAAAACGTTCCTTGTCCTGGTGCTGTGTCTACGTGCACTCTCCCCCCCACCAAGAGAGAGAGAGGGGTGCGTTTGGAAGAGACAAGGAAGCGCGTGCCCAGATGCTTCTGCTGCTGAGCCCAGCTAGAAGTTTGGCTGTCAGCTCGGCTTCCTCAGACAGCCCGTGAGAGTTTCTTCCCCCTCCCGCTTCACTCGAGAGCCAGAGGTGGGGGAGGGTCAGTGAACAGAACACCAAGGAATGCAACGGAGTTACAAGTCCCAGGCAGCCCACCCCACCTTGCCCCGCCCGACCTGCCACCCCCAAATTGCACCTCACTGCAAGATGCGCATCCTACCTGACACTTGTAGCTCTGTCACGTTCCTCAGTGTTGTGTCCAGAGAAGGCCCCCATTGTAAAATAAAACTTAGGGGGGGGGGGTTGAACATGTCCTGGAGCTCCTTCAGGATGGTCTCGAGAAGGGCTTTTATCCCAATATGTTGCGGTGGCACATCGCTGCTTTGGCCTCAGTTTGGGAATCTGGGAACTGTAGTTCCCTGGCCCATCATCCAAGGGTCCGTATTTTTTGTGGGGGGCCTCTAATCTACTGCCACCACCCATTCACCAGTATTCCATCTGGGATTTGACTACAGTTTTGCAGGCTCTGACCAGGTCTCCGTTTGAATCTTTGCGGGAGGCTTGCCTACGACTCTTATCATGGAAGGTGGCGTTCTTAGTGGCCATCACATCTGTGAGAAGAATCTCGGAACTGGTGGCATTGTCGATACACAAGGACCTCTGCGTCCTCCATGTGGACAGGGTGGTTCTGCGGCTGGATCCTGTGTTCCTTCCTAAGGTCAACTCCATCTTCCATCGTACCCAGGAGTTGATTTTGCCAAACTTCTGTCCAGAGCTGTGCCACGAGTTGGAGATTCGGTGGCATACTCTGGACGTGCAGAAGGCTCTTCACATCTACATCCGCAGGACCGTCCCCTTCCAGAAGACGGAGGCCTTGTTCGTCTCTTTTCGCCCTTTGGCCACAAGGTTTTGCCTTCCATGGTCGGGAGGTGGCTTTGGGTCTGCATCTCCCAGGCATACGAGTCACAGTCTCTTCAGTTGCCTCAGGGAGTGATGGCGCACTCCACCAGAAGTGTGGCTACCACGGCCGTCTGGTCTACCCAGGCTTCGGTCGAGGAGCTCTGTCGGGCGGCGACTTGGACATTGGCATCTCCTTTCATCTGCCACTACCGGATTGACTCATTTGCTTCTGCTGACACGGCGTTCAGCCGGCAGGTGCTGCAGCGGGTGCATGAGGAGCCAAGGAGCCGTGAATAGCATTGCCCGCCCTGTTGGACTACTTACCTTTGGTATGTCCCATCCTGGACTCTCCCTTTGATACGATGGAAAAGGGGCATTGATTCTTACTTGATACGCCCTTTTTCTGAGAATCGAAGGGAGAGTCCAGTTCCACCCTTGGGTCTGGTTTTGGCTGGCCTCCATGGGGAGTTTGGTGTTTATATTTCTGCAGGTCCATCTGGGGTTCCTGCCACGGTTCTGTGGTTACTGCTGTGGGCTTGCGTAATTCGCTTCGGACTTGTTTTTGACTGAGGAAACGTCACCAGGGAGACGGATCCTCAGAAAATTCAACCAAGTCTATAGAGCTATGGGACTAAAGCAACCCACCCTGGACTCTCCCTTTGATTCTCAGAAAAAGGGCGTATCAGGTAAGAACCAACGCCCCTTTCATGTACAAAAATTTTGGCCACTTCCGTTGCCTGGGATGGACAACATAGTTTCCTTCAGATTGTCTTGTCATCCTTTTAAGAGATATTTTTTTAAGGACACATCTTTCTTTCTGCATGAGACTTTACCATTGTTGCTTGAACATACTTTTATGTAGCAGCTTGTCAGTAGAGACCTATGAATCCCTCTTTAGTGATTTATCAGCAGCAGCACTGTGCTTTACAATGTGATATTCAGTGCCTTATTCAAATCTCTCCTTGTTCTCTATTTTTTATTATTTTCTAAGCACTGATTTTCAACAGAACTTCAGCTGCCAGAAAGGCTGAAATGAAATTATAATTAAATATGGCATTGAGGAGTAGAGCTATAAAGAAGACTTATTTTTTAAGGCACAGCAAGAACCACAGTAAAAAATGTTCAAAAGCATTTACCGTATGTAAGAACATAGTGCTATATAATATTGTGAAAATAACAAAGAAAGGAAAAATGTAGTTTGATAGTGCAGAATAAAAAGGGTAGTACCATGTCAAAGACAATATAGTAGATTTTTTTCTTAAATAAAAGCAGTGCCATTCCAAACACTGTATACTAATGTTCTATTAAATGAAATTAACAGACATAGCTTTCCAAAAGTCTTCTATATTTTAACAGAATAACAGAGTTGGAAGGAACCTTGTAGGTCTTCTAGACCAATCCCTTGCATAAGCAGGAGACCCCTGCCATACCATTCTGGACAAATGGTTGCCCAATCTCTTCTTTAAAACGCCCATAACTACCACTGGTTAATTGTTCTCACTGTCAGGAAATTTCTCCTTAGGACATGATGGCTAACCTTTTTGGCACCAAGTGCCGAAAGCGTGTGCACACACCCATAATGCAATGCACATGCACCCCCCCATGCCCCATCCCCTCGCACATGCGTGCACAACCCCCGCATGCGCCCCACCCCCTGCACATGCATGTGACTCCGTTTGCACCCCACCCCTGCGCATGTTACCCCGCACATGCGTGCGTGACCCTCCCATGTGTTTCATGCCCCTGCGCATGCGCAAGCATCTCCCGCAGGTGCCCTTACCCCCTGCACATGCACAGCAGAGACCCAAAAACCAGCTGGCTGGCTGGAGGTGCACACGCATTTGTGGCAGAGCCGAGCTGGGAGAGTGATGCACACGTGCCATAGGTTCACCATCACGGCCTTACAATATTTCTCTCCTTTATTAGTTTCAATCTATTGCTTCTTGTCCAGCCTTCTGGTGGTTTAGAAAATAGGTTGCCCTTCTCTTCTTTGTGACAGCCCCTCAAATATTTGAACAATGCTATCATGTTATCCCTAGTCCTTTTTTTCCACTAGACTAGACATACCTAATTCCTGCAACCGTTCTTTATGTTTTAGCATCCAGCCCCCTGATCATCTTTGTTGCTCTTCTCTACATTCTTTCTAGAGTCTCAGCATCTTTTCTATATTGTAGCGACCAAACATGGATGCAATATCCCAGGTTTTCCTCATCCAAATTTTACTCATCTGGATACAAAAAATATATCATATACAGACTGGTAACCTTTCAAAAACATTTTTTCTCCAAAGAAAGTCAGATGCACGCGTTTTGTGAATATGCAATTGCAATACAAAGAAAAAAGAAAGACAATTGTGAAAGAGACTTGTCTTACTTGATTATTGATAAATTCTGCAATTTCGTAATGAGAATCCTGTCATACTCTGAATTTTATCCTTAAGAAAATAATCCTTGGAATGTATTGTTATTCCTGGGCAGATGGCCTGATTATAACTTCATTTCTGATTAGTTTTGTTTATGCTATACTACCGTGTTGAATTAAAGTTAAATGAAGAATTTGAAAATGGCAAATGCATAGCAACGAGTTATTCAAAACCAAAGAAACATTCCGAAAGCTGATTCAGAATGGCATGCTATTATTGTTAGAAACTGCAGTGTTCCTCAATCTTGGTTAGTTTAAGATACGTGGGTGTCAACTCCCAGAATTCCCCAGACAGGATTGAGAAACACTGGGAACTGAATAGAGACCAAAATGGACAGATGTTTAAAGCTGAGAAAACGCTTTTCATACTTTGCAAGTTTTTTAGAAGATAAAATCACTATCCTCTATGTTTTTGAGAAAAGATAAGCAGAAACAATCACACTATGACTGCATGTTGAAGTATTTAAAGTATTCTAGAGAAATACAAGCCCGCTGTAATCCATATCTTTAGTTTGTATATGAAATCATACGCCATAACTTTAAAACGTGTTGGATGGTTCTATTTCCATGGCTACATATCTGATGAGATCCAGATGAATAAATTATCTCACCAAAGGTCAGTTGTGTAACAGCATAGATCCTTAATACTGCATCTGTACTCAGTTAGAGAGAAAGAGGCAGCTATTTAGACTGTACCTCATGATAAACAACATTTTTTATTATTCAAGTCATCTTACCATCTGCAGCTACTGCTGGAGCAAAATATTGCCTACAAGTAACTTTTTTGTCTGTTTCAATTGCAGTAATCTGTCTACTTCCTTTAGATGCATGGCACTAAAATAAAATTAAAAAATGAAACTACTGTGCTGTTATAATTATTTTTCATTTGTTATTTCTTTGTTACACATCCTAGTTTGTCCTTCCTCTAATAATCTACAAGCAGCAGCATATTAACCCCCCACTAGCCATCTGATCCTCACAAGAACCTTGTGAATGGTAGACAGATAATGATCAGATCAAGGTCACCCAGCTAGCTTCATGGCTGAGTGAGAATTTTACTCTGGGGATTGCCTAGTCAGAATCCAGTATGATGTGAAGAAATTATACCATGTATTACTATAATCCTTGAGAATGAACTGGGAAGCTAGATAGCCACAGGGTAAGTAATACTGAAAAGCAATCTATATTTTTTTTTCTGGCAGTTATTTTACAGGTTGTATTATCAGCTTATATATTTTCTAAGTGTTAGACATAACTCCAGCAAGATAACTGCCTACGTATAAATAGGCCCGGAGCAGCATCTGAAGGAAATAGATACCAACATTATTTATTTCATGTTTACCAAATTTATAGCCTTTTTTCTTTTAATTTTAATTTTAATTTCTTTTAAAGATGTCTCTCAAAATAGCTAATAAGAAAACAAGTCCTTATGATTTTTATTTCAGAATCAATACCCTTAGCTGTATACAAAAGATAACAGGGAACAATGATTAACTTTTTATTTACTTACTTAGAATCATGTGGGCTGTTCCAATCAAAATTGCCTGACACTATCAGAGATAAAGTATCCAATAAAAGGAAATGCTTTTCTATGTAATAAACACATGATAATCCAAGTTGTACCAAGGCCATTGCTTCTGGATAAGATAAACTTAAGTTCTTCTTCCACACACAGTCTTTAGGTTTAGACACTCAATGTGTGCATGGGAAAGTGATGATTAAAAAATCCTCCTTTGATGTCAATGAAGTTTTATTGTTATGTCCCAAATTACTGCTCAGCCCCTTCACCTCCCCATAATTTAAAGGTTTTTTAAAAGTGAACATTTCATAATGTCTTGTGGTATTTTACAGTGACATACATGTATGTATGATAAAGTATTTATGATAGTTTGAAAAAAAGAAGCCAGAAGCACAAATATAAAGTTCAGGAGATCTAAGAATAATCCATTTCCATTTTAAGGTTCCATTTGAAGAATCTAACAAGAATACATTGAATCTTTCAAGTCCTAAAGTGCATTCTTTTGCTGTCCTCTCTACAGCCTAAGAAAGTAGAGAAAGTTTCTCCCGAATTTTTTGCTCTGTCCTTTATCCAGCTACTGGCTATGCTTTCTCTTATCTGATCATCTCCTGGGTAGGATTTATTTGCCCTGTCTTCCAAGATCTTTCCCACATATCATTACAATACTATATTAAACAAAATCAAAGTGGGGTTATTTTTTCCTCTCATGTTTCCTTTTATCTCTGACTCTATCTTGCCCAGATATGACTAAGTCATATCTTCCTCTATGTCAGCTCTAAATTCCTTTACAATTATGAACCAAAAATAATGAAAGATTGGTAGTACTTTCATTCTAAGTGCACAGGATTCATTTAGTCAACTTTAGAACTTAACTGAAGATAAAGCTAAGTGCTCTTAGGTGTAGAAAGAATATAGAGATTTGTTTATTTACAGAAGGTCCAAACAAAGCCTTTTGTACTACTGCCCTTCCTGATGCATTGTTAGCCTTAGCCAGCAAAATATTCTGTTATTCCCAGGTACCTTTCACCAGCCAAGACTGACATAGGCCAGATAAAAAGTGATTACTCACAACACACAGTCTTTGTATTAAGCCAATGCAGAAACTCAAGCCAATTATAAAACCTAAAAACACAACATCTTTAAAGTGGCAGCTTTGAGATGACAAGTTAAATCTGTGGACATTTCTGTAGAAGTGAGAATACTCATATTCACGACATCATTCATTAAATTGGACAGCTTTGTTGTAAAATGTATTACAATGAAAAATGTAGTTCCTTGTTTATTGTTACCACTTGTGCTACATCCTCAGAGATGCTTGCTATCCGCGGGAGTGTCTCTGATTGGCTAAACCCAAGGCTGTTTTCAGGTGGGAGATTTAGAGCCCCGCCATTGGCTGCCGCATCTGACAGCTGGCTATAAAAGAGCTGTCAGACGCGAGGAAAGTTGTTGCCGGTACAGAGCTGCATTGAGCCGAGTTGCTGTTGTTGTTACTTGTTAAGCCAATAAAGGCTTCTTCTGGTTAAGACCCTGTCTCGCCTCAGATTGTGGAACCCCCTCGTTCTCCCGACAGAGCAACTTGTATATCAAAAAGGCTAATTTATACAATAAAAGTTATCGATTCTATACCTGTCCCAATGAATACAAAATAATCACAATTCACTCTTCACAATTAAGAACCAATAACTCCTCATGTTATTATATACCCTTTTCTCAATCCCAATTTGTGCCAAATTGAATTAGGAATGGGGGGGAGGGCAAATTATTTTCCATGCTGTAAGAAGTATGCATTTAATTGAATTATATAGTTGCATTTAATTGAATTATATAGTTGCATATCTTATACAATATAACACTGGGTGGCTCACAAACTATAGTAAATGTAACAAAACCAATAAAACATTCATATACATGCATCTTTAAGGAAAAAGCCCGTTTCCTCCAATATGAGTTTACTAAAGATGAGTAACAGAATAGTTCAGCTGAAGCACTGAAAACAGTTGCTAGGGTTAATTGGAGGGAGTGCAACTGAAGATTTTAGATGATGTTTGTGGGAAAGAGGGAGCCTGGGACAGGGGTTCTTCCCTCCTCCACTGAGTGTGAAAACAGAAGCGGAGGGGGGTCGGGCCCCACGCCAGGCCCAGTATGAATGGAGTGTATGGCCTGCCGGGAGTTGGGAGGACCAGTGGGGGAGGGGAGGGGATCTCTGGTGTGATAGAGAGTGGGTGCATCACGGTCATTACAGGGAGGGGCAGGTATGCCGGGAGCAGAGGGGTAGGCCGCTCACGGGGAACGAGAATTCGCTGTCTACAAGCGATTCCTCGTTCTGGCCCCTCAGATCAGGTTCCATCTTGCTCAGCCCTAGTACCTGGTAACCAGGGATGTCAGGGCCCTGGGCTCAAGCTGCTGCTGTTGAATGCCAGGTCGATTAACAACAAGGCCCCCCTTATCCGGGATTTAATCTTGGAGGAGGGGGCGGACCTGGCATGTATTACTGAGACCTGGCTGGGCCAGGAGGGGGGGGTCCCCCTCTCCGAGATGTGCCCAGACGGGTTCTCAGTGCAGCATCAGCCGCGACCCCAGGGAAGGGGTGGAGGAATGGCTATTATAGCTCGCCAAAATCTTTGCCCTCGGAGGATCCCTGCCCCGGAGATTGTTGGGTGTGAGACGCTCCTTCTGAAGTTGGACTTAGGGGTACAGGTGGGCCTTTTGCTAACGTACTTGCCTCCTAGCTGCGTTGCTAAGGCCCTGCCTGTTCTGCTCGAGGCGATAGCCGGGCTGGCGATTGAGTTCCCCAGGTTGATGGTGCTGGGGGACTTCAACCTGCCATCTCCCGGCGAAACCTCGGAGGCAGTCCAGGAGTTCATGGCTTCCATGACAACCATGGACCTGACCCAAGTAGTTCAGGGTCCGACTCATGAGGGTGGTCACACACTTGACCTTGTGTGTCTCTCGGGGCAGTGGAGAGATGATCTGAGGCTGAGGGGTTTAGTCACAATACCCTTGTCATGGTCAGATCATTTCCTCCTGAGGTTGGATTTTATGGCACCACTCCTCCACCGCAAGGAGGCGGGATCGATTAAGTGGTTCCGCCCCAGGCGCCTAATGGAATCCGAAGGATTTCAGAGGGAACTTGGGGAAATACCTGAATCCCTAGTACACAATTCATCTGAGGACCTAGTGGCTGCCTGGAACCGGGCAGCGACAGGGGCCTTATATCGGATTGCGCCTTTGCGGCCTCTCCGTGGCAGCGGATCCAGGAGGGCTCCTTGGTTCACTGAGGAACTCCGGGAGATGAAGCGCCTAAAGAGACGCCTAGAGCGACGATGGAGGGCTAGTAAAGCTGAATCTGATCGGACACTTTTAAGAACTTGCATTAAGTCTTACTTAGTGGCAATACGGGCGGCAAAATGCGCGTATTTTTCCGCCCGTATTGCGTCCGCCGACTCCCGCCCAGCCGCCCTGTTTAGGGTAACGCGCTCCCTGCTTGCAAAGGGGGGGAGCGAAGAACCCTTGCAGGGTAGAGCTGAGGAATTTTCGCAGTTCCTGGCGGATAAAATCACTCAGATTCAGACAGACCTGGACTCCATTTGGACAGAGCAGGCCGAGATGACAGAGGCGAGTCTTAGTCCTGTTATTTGGGAGGAGTTTGAGCCTATCACTCCTGAGGATGTGGACAAGGCCATAGGAGCGATGAGCGCCTCCACTTGTTTATTGGACCTGTGTCCCTCCTGGCTGGTTTCGGCTAGCAGGGAGGTGACACGCGGCTGGCTCCAGGCGGTTGTGATCGCATCTTTGAGAGAGGGGTCCATCCCGCAGCCCTTAAAAGCTGCGGTGGTGAGGCCCCTCCTCAAGAAGCCTTCCCTGGACCCAGCGGATTTAAAGAACTTCCGTCCAGTCTCCAACTTACCCTTCTTGGGTAAAGTTGTCGAGAAAGTGGTGTCGCTCCAACTCCTGCGGTTATTGGAGGAAACGGATTATCTGGATCCCTTTCAATCGGGTTTCAGGCGCGGCTATAGTACAGAGACTGCTTTGGTCGCTCTGATGGATGATCTCTGGCGAGCCCGAGTTGGAGGTCATTCCTCCATCTTGGTGTTACTTGACCTCTCAGCGGCTTTCGATACTATCGACCATGGTATCCTTCTACGTCGTCTCGGGGAGATGGGAGTGGGGGGCACCGTTCTTCGGTGGTTCTCCTCCTTTCTCTCCGACAGGACACAGTCGGTGTTGACAGGAGGGCAGAGGTCAGCCCCTAGGCCCCTGCTTTGCGGGGTGCCACAGGGCTCGGTCCTCTCGCCCATCCTGTTCAACATTTACATGAAACCGTTGGGTGAGATCATCCGACGACACGGGGTGAGGTATCAGCAGTATGCTGACGATACCCAGTTGTACATCTCCACTCCGTGTCAGTTCAGTGAAGCAGTTAATGTAATGTGCCGCTGCCTGGACGATGTAAGGGTCTGGATGGGAGTGAATAGACTTAGGCTCAACCCAGACAAGACTGAGTGGCTTTGGATATTGCCTCCCAAGGATTATGTCGACTGTCCCTCCTTGGTTCTTGGGGGAGAAAAATTGACTCCCTCAGAACGGGTCCGCAATTTGGGTGTCCTCCTAGATCCACAGCTTAAATTGGAGTAACATCTTTCAGCTGTGGCTAGGGGGACCTTTGCACAGGTACGTCTTGTGCACCAATTGCGACCCTACTTGGAGAGGGAGGCTTTGCTCACAGTCACTCATGCCCTTGTCACCTCACGGCTTGACTACTGTAACGGGCTCTACATGGGGCTACCCTCGAAGAGCATCCGGAGACTACAATTGGTACAGAATGCAGCTGCGCGAGCTGTGGTGGGTGTACCGAGATACACCCACGTAACACCTATCCTCTGCCAGCTGCATTGGCTACCCATTGGTCTCCAGTCGCAATTCAAGGTGTTGGTTTTGACCTTTAAAGCCCTACATGGCTCAGGGCCAGGTTACCTTCGGGACCGCATCCTGCCACATTCCTCCCTACGGCCAGTGAGGTCCCACAGAGAGGGCCTCCTCCAGGTCCCGTCTGCCAAACAATGCCGGCTGGCGGGCCCACGGGGGAGGGCCTTCTCTGTGGGAGCCCCATCTCTCTGGAACCAACTCCCGCCAGAGATCCGGACTATCCCCACCCTACTGGCCTTCCGCAAGGCAGTAAAAACATGGCTCTTCCGGCAGGCGGGGTGAAGAGATGATTCCCCCAAGGATGAATGGTTTTTTATATTGTAATATGATGTTTTTAAATGCCTTTTTTAATTTGTAGTTCTAATCTCTGCTGTAAGCCGCCCTGAGTCCCAAGGGATTGGGCGGCCTATAAGAACTCTTAATAAATAAATAAATAAATAAATAAATAAATAAATAAATAAATAAATAAATAAATAAATAAATAAATAAATAAATAAATAAATAAATAAATAAATAAATAAATAAACAGATGTCCAGATAGCCCTTTTTTTTCTATGAATACTTACCCATTACCCGGTAGGAAATCAGAACAAATGAAGAAAATACTCTCTTGCTTTAGAATAAATGCTTTATACGCAAATGTCAGCAGCTATTTAAAATGTAATAAGACAATAAACCTTTCAGAAAATTTATACGGAACAAGAGACACATGGTTTACTCTACTTTTCCATTATTTTATACCTACTGATTAAGAACTATGAAATACAGTAATTAGTATATGAATCTGCAAGAATGTATTTTGCTTTATTAAATAGAAAAGAGAAGCTACTACAAAGCCTTTCTTTTCTGCTAGAAACCTCTTTCTTTAAAGCAGTCTGTCTATACTATTCTACTATGTTTTTAAAATATTATCTTTCCTTTTCCCTTTCTTTCCCTTTCAAATTAGTTCCTCTTTGAGAAAACAATTAATATGTTAAAAAGAGAAAGCACTCTCACACCCTCCTTGTTGGCACTATGATGAGATTCTATTCAGAAGGAAGACCAGGAATAAAACAGCAGGGGATATTGGCAGACAGGAAATTAGCTAAATTAGAATTATTCAATGAATATGTCTGTGAACTGTCTGATCACACAGATTTCATGGATATTTGTGGGAAATAATTCCCCAGTGAATGCAATGAATGGGAGACACAGAAGAAAACAATCTGTATACTATAACATGCCCATGAAAAGTCTTCTCATGAAGCAGAAAAATAACCAACAGTGAAGTAGCAAGTTAATCTTTTACAGGTACTCCTCAACTAACGACCACAACTGGGATTAGAACTTCTGTCGCTAAGTAATGCAGTTGTTAAGTGACATATACCCAATTTTATGACTTTTTTTGTTGAGTTCATTAAGCAAATTTTGAGGTTGTTAATAAATCTGGCTTTCTCCCATTGACTTGGAGGAAGAACCTCTGAGAAGATTGCCGATGGTGATCACATGACCCCAGGACACTGAAACCATTGTAAATATCTGTCACTTGTCAGGCATCCAAAAGTAGTATTATCAGTGCGGCATGTTACTGATGTTTATTTGTTCAGTTTTAGGATCATGTTTATGCTTTTCCAAACCAGTCTTCCTCAATATATATTCAGCACATAGAACAAATAAATGAGGGTATACAGCTTTGCTGTATACCATTGCTGACTTAATGCCAGTCTATTTAGACCATGTTCTATTTGGACTGTGGTTTCATATCCTTATATACAGTAGGTGTTGCATGATAGAGCATGGTTGACACAACTGAATGCCCTTCCGTAATCAATGGAACACATGCTGACTTTGTTGGCTTTCTCAGTTATCCACCATGCATCAACAATAATGTTTAGTGTTCCTCAATCTGTTCTAAAATCAGCTTCCACATCTAGCAATGTAGGGCTTTAATCCATGTTAGATGTTCCTAAGCATTAGGCATGATAGTTTGCATACTCTGTTCTGTCAGCATACTCTTTGCTGTTGGTGTGTAGATTGCTTCTTTCAATCTATGAGGAGCTGTTTTTAACAAGTTTTAACTATACATGTATTTTTATTTATTTATTAAATTTATATGCCGTCCATCTTGCTGTTCGAGCATATGTGTTCTGGCATACATGTTAGAATTATTCAGTCAGTGAAGGTTTTTCAGGTTTGGCTTCAGTCTTTGAAGATATTTTTACTTGCTGGACACATTACAAAATCTTATTTAGATACACTTTTCATTCAGTTATTTACTGACCTTATATAATTTCATTCATGCTCCTGGCTTTTTAGCGGTATATATTTTAAATATGTACATTTGTAGATTGATTTTATTTTAATCTAAAGGAGGAAGTCTATTGCAACCATGAAATATATAAAAAGTAAGAGGTAGCTGGCCTTTTATCAGATACTAAAGGTTTGTATTTTAGCTTCTCTGACAAATAATTATCTGTATTCCCTGCTTGTTCCATTGTTGGGGCGGTTAATAGAATACAAATATTCCATTGGTTAATAAGATTTCTGGGAAAGCTGAATAATAGTTATGGGAAATAGAAGAAATCCAATAGACGATCAAGCCTGTGAGTATATGTAACTTTATCTGCTTGTATAAATGAGTGTATGAAAAGTAATAAAGATTACATTCATTCATCTCTGCCTTTTATTATTAATTTGGTGCCACTCTAACTCTTAATGCACCCAGACCCTTACTTTATGTTTTGTTATGAGTGATGGGCAGTGTGTAGTTTTAGGCTCTCAGCTCAAATCAACATTTATTCAAGCATGTTAGTTTTTACCAAACTGAAAAGAAGACAATGTAGGTCGTATTTCAACAAACAGACAGACAAGTAATACAGTGCATTACAAAGACTAATGTTAGAAAGGGAATAATAAATCATTTTTTAAATAGGGTTTAAGTACAGATTTGAACAAGCACATTCCAATATTTGCCAGCTAAGATGTAGGTCCTGAGATCTTGGCCAGTGGAAAGACACTTGAATCGGAACCAAGAAAGCCTCATTGCTCAGCAGACTACTTGTACTGTATGTCTGTGGCCCTTTCTTCTATGGAACAAAGCTCCTTTCCTTCTATGAAACTTTTTGCTAATTGTCTCTATATCATTCCAATTTTAGCAAAGGTGCTGCTGAAGTGAGCACCCCATGGAACTTTTTAATATGGCAGAGAGCAGCAGCTGATAGCAGAAGAGTGACAGATTTCGCTGAATCTCCCTATTAATTGCTATAACTGTGGATGTATAAGATCAAAGTTAGGGAGACTGAAGAATAAGCAAAAGTTATCTTTTCACTTCTCTTACCGGGATATCTCTGAATAGAACTTCTGTTGAGGCCTGATGGGAGAAATCAGTACTGATAATGATAAATATTTAGTAGATGGTCAATTCACACCTAATTATTTATTTGATTTCCACTTTGAACTAACTTACCTTTCAAACAGAAAGAATAAAGTAATTTTATTGGATGATACAGAAATCGAACCAGAAATATGGTTTGTTACTGCCTGGATGGAAGCCCAGACCTGTAGGAAGAAAGAGAAGTTAAAAAAACATATTCCCAAAGAAGACAATAGTAAACGACTTCCACGACAAATCAAGAAAGGAGCATAGATGATCCAGGCAAATCTGCAAAACTCAAATGTAACTTGAAGGCAATATCTCTTTTTATTACAAAATTAGCCAAGTCGTGTATGGGTATTTTATATACAGTACATGTATTCATGTCCATAGTTTTTCTCTTTTAAAACATTTCATTTTCTTATCTTTGTGTTTCATTTTAGAATTAAACACCTCCTTCTCATATATTTATATATTAAAAAGCAGCAGGTGAACTAAACTTCATGTATGTTATGCTCTCATTTTGGAAATAAATATTTTCACTTCTTAAAATATTCATTGCAGTTGCTGTTATTAGCAAATCTGAAGCAATTTCTTCCTAAAAGTGGCTATGATTTCATTCTTCAGCCTCCCAGAAGCTCTTCTATGTGTTTGTACCATCTACTGTCTGTATTCCTGCATATATTTATGAGTTTCAGTGTTCCTTATTTACTAGTAGAGAATTGGATTTTAAAATACATTAACATTTGATTGAGCATTGGATGAGAGCCAAACAAGTCCTGTTGCTGAAAGATATGCTGTATCAGCTTCTTGAAAAGCAAACTGACAGACAACTCCTTCAGGAATTCATTAAGATAGGTTCTAGTAGGTAATGTCTAGCAAAATTAGATGAGAAATAAATCACTAAGCTATCAGCATATAGTTGAAGATATGGAACATTTTTACTCTAAAGAACCAAGAATGTAAAATGAATGTTCCTGTATCTCAAAGGCATTGTAATGTTTAATTCATAATTATAGTATCATCTGTAAGAGTATGTGTATGTATATATGCAAAAGGCAATTGTGCAATCCAATGGGAAAATGTAGCTGCTATAAAGAATTGCGGAAAGGTGTTAGGTTTACATTTTCACATGCTCTGAAACGTATTTTTTGAGTTATGTCTGAAATGCTACATAGACCTATTACTATAATTTTGGTTGGTCACACGGTCAGGCAGATGTTTAGACTGAATTTTTATTCATTTTTATTTTATTTTATTTTATTTCATTTTTATTCGTTTTTATTCACCAATCAAATCCTTCGTAAGGACCTGGGAAAGGCAAATGTTGCTGTTTGATGGTATTAAAAGTATCATTGCAGGAGATAAGCTGTGTCAAGTAAATCTGCCTTTTGCAATCAATCGATGGTGATTTTCCCCCCCAATATTGATGGTGTTCAAATGGTTTTACAGATGTTCTGGAATTGGACCCAAGGTGCCTATTACTATTGGTAATATCTTCGCTACTATCTTTGCTTTCTTTTGCCACAATTGTTCTGTTTCTATTTGCAGGTCTTTGCATTTTATGATTTTCTCAGGTTCTTTCTTCTATTCTGCTGCCTTCAGGTCCTGTCACATCCATTATCCAGACTTTTTTGACTTTCTTATCGACAATTGTTAAGTCTGGGGTGTTGTATGGAAGATGCGCCTCTGTTTGAATTCCAACGGCTGAGAGCACTTTAGCTTCTTCATTTCCTATTATTTTCTCTATTTTACGTTCCCACCAATTCTTCTTATTATTATTAACATTTATATGCCAGCTGAAAACAAGATGTAAAAAAATGACAAGAAATAAAAAGAAGGGCAGAAATGGCAAGATAATAAAGGGGAAATAACCTAGATCAGTGTTTCTCAACCTTGGCAGTTTGAAGATGTGTGGACTTCAACTCCCAGAATTCTGGGAGTTGAAGTCCACACATCTTCAAACTGCCAAAGTTGAGAAACACTGACCTAGATAAAAAGAAAATAACTTAGATAAAAATGAGGTGTCAGTCATCCTTGACAAAGGTGTTTTCAGAATACCAGCAGGATAGGAGATGTTCAGAACTTGAGGGCAACTTAATTCCAAAGGAGAAAAGGCATGCTTCTGGGGTCCCAATAGTTTAATCAATAGAAACCGAAGTGTGCCAATTCTGCCAAACTGAATCAGCCAGGCAGATACTATGTGATACCGTTCAGCATGTCCTTGGGTTATGACGTACTTGGGACTGGGATTGCCATTGCTAACTGATGTAATGGTAAAGCACAATATCATGTGACCACATCAGACAGTGATAGTAATCTTGGCACTCCCAAGGACCACTGTTACTCAAGACCATCTGGGTTATTAAGCAGGAAGAGGCAGAAATTACAGGCAAGGACTGTGGGGTATACAGGTATGTCGGTGCTGTAGAGCAGGTGCTACGGGTATGGGAGAGGTGAGAGGGGCTCAGATGATCTGGCAGGAGCTGTAGATAGGCTGGCAGGTGCTGTGGGCAAGTACTACAAAATGGAGATTGGTTCAGCAGGGGCTGCAGTGTATTGCTGGGGCAATGGGAAGGCATTATCGAATGCAGATAGGTAGATAGGGGTCACTGGAGGACAGGGGGTGCTATGGGTAGGTGCAGGATATGGAATGTGCAGGGGCAGGAGATTACTATGGAGAACGAAATCCCTGGTATTCTGTATTGAGGTTCCTTGAGAGAAAAAGCAGCAGGAGTAACTTATGGGAGTGATTTGCAATATTCCCTGCCAGCTTGCCCATTGACGTGATCATAGGACTCTGCAACCATCATTAAGGACTAACCAGTTGCTAAGGTCATGAATTGTAAACATGTGACTCTGGGATGTTACGATGGCCAAAACTTTGAAGAGTGGTTATAAATACCATTCATTCAGAGTGGTTTGAACAGTTGCTCAATGAGTGATTGGAATCCAAGGAATACCTATACAGTATATATCTTGCATTTTAGCCACATATTTATCTTTGCATTTTTCAGATTTTCATTACAATTGTTAGAAAGTGAGTTTCTCAATGCTATAAACCTATTATATGAAAACTATATTAAAGAAAAAAATGGACTTTTTAACTTAGCATGCTGTACAATTTCTTCAGTTTCATAAATTAAATTGTACCTTTTTAAAAAAAATTACATTTAGTTCTTAAAAGTTTTAGTGTACCTTAGAATCTCATTGTTGAAGAACAAAGTAGAAAGTTTTACATAAATAAAGACATTTTATGAAACAATTGTTGAAAATCCCTATATTGAGACTATTCAAGATACCAGAGAGTCATGAATTAAAATTATAATACTGTCATTCAAATGAATAAGTATTTATTTATTTATTTCAGCTTCATTGGTCCATTGGATTCACAACATAATACTGTAAAAAACAGCCCAATATAAAATAGAACAAATTGGATCTGCCCACTCTATACAACCATAAACAAAAATAAATAAAAACACATCCAAAAAGGGAGTCTATCCATTTTAACCAAAAGACCAACCAGAGGTTCAGGGCTTATGGAATGCCAAAAATATAGGGGCCACACAGATTTTGGAAGGATAGGTGCCACAACAGAGAATGCCTGACTCCTGGGTCACTCTAGATAACACCGTTTATATCTTTATTTGTTATTTATAAATAATTATATTTATATTATATATATTTATTATAAAATTATTACTGTATATACTTAGATTTAAAATTTGATTGATTCACATAAAAGAATGAGAAAGCTCACAAAGCAATGAAAATAGCAAGATATTGTTTTGAGTATTTTCTCATAGATTATGTACAACTTTGTCTTATTTATTTATCAAGTCAAGAGGTCTGGCTTTATGGGTGAATGTTTCTACTGTAACAGTATATGGACCAAAAGAACACTGAATCAACCTTCCCAAGTAAACCAGACTGGAAACATGGCTAGATGAACCAATTCTACTTTATTGCAATGGTACATTAAGAGAATCTGGCAAGTCTGAAAGGACAAACTTCTTTTTACTGCTTGATCCATTATGGCAGATCCTTCCTAATTTTGTTTCTCTAACCTTAAATCTTCTGTGGTTTCCTGCCTCTCTTGTCTGATTGTTTCCTATCACTTCACTCATTCCCCAAGGTCATCCATATATTCCATTACACATTGCAATTTGAACTAATATGGTACCAAATTAATGAATTCAGTGCCATTCCTTAGCTTGGATTATTGCATTTTCTGAATTTAATCTGTTTAGTGTCTCTCTTGTTTCCATATTCATTTAAATATCTTCATTTTCTGTCAAGCGGAAGGCCAAGTATTTAGAATTGAATTCCATGCTACTTTTCTGACAACAAAATCAATCTATGACAGGAAACAAATTGGGTATCAGTTTTCTCTTATATTCTTGGTAGTTTTGGAATCTAGATTAGAACATTTTAAATTTAAATTAGTTAATTGCAACTATTTTTAAACCATTTAAGTATTTTTAAAATTTTCTAACAAATTTAGAATTACTCATGGAGATAGCGTAATCATTCTACTTTTGCTAGTAATTATAATTAAAAGAGCTATATTAAAAGTGTTTGAATGGACTGAAAATTTCACCTAGTTCCGCTCTGAAAAGCAATAGGTTCTTCATTGTCATAAAGTTGCCTTGGTAGAATGAGTTGTGAGTTTAACTATTATAAAGACGTGAGTGTATGTTTGTAAGTCCTGACAACAATTGATCCACATGATCTTCAACTTCATTTTAGAACACTTATTTTCTATTCCACAAATCAGAATATCAAGGATATTAGAAATTGCACCGTGATCAATTATGAGATGCTAAGGCATCTTCTTCATTCACATCCATTTTAATAGCATTATTTTATCTAATATTTTAGATTCATTTGCCACTTTTTAAAAATGTTACTTTCTTGTTAACCTGGATCATGGTAACATTATTATGCCTGGTTGAGATTCTAAAGCAACTATGAAAAATGAATACAAACTAGAAAACATAAAATAATAAAAAGAGAAAATAGAAGATACAGAAAAGGAAAAAAAGAGAAAAATGGCAGAGCAAAAATAAGAAACTTAAAAGAAACATATAAAGTGATTTTTCTCTTAATCACAAGTATAAACAATTTTAAAACTTACTACCTTCTCTTAAAATAAAACAAATGATATCTTCTCATATCCCATCTCTTATCTGTAAACAAATCCATAAAACCTTGTAATTTTAATCCTGATGTCAGCAGAAGTCCAGTAAGATTTATCAGAGATAATAACATATTGATGTTAATCTTGATCAAATAAATCAACTTTATATTCCTTCCCTTTACTTCTAACTCTCTTGATCTTTAAACTCTTCAAATAATTAACTTCGGGGTTTTTTGGTGCCTTCTCAATTTTTTTTCCAAAACTTTAGTAAGCCTCTTTTATAAATTATCCAAGTCACTGTCTTGATTTATTATTTTTATATCCCTCTTATTAGCATAAGATATGAATAAATCTTTATTGAGATAACATTTTATTCTTTTGTTCTGAAAACTTATCTGTAAACATAGCATTCTATAGGTTTAATTTTTTCCTTATGTACAAATAACAGTGTACAAATAACACATTCTCAAATCCTACACAAATCTCTCACTGTAAACTTTTATTCTGAAGAAAAGCTATTTTGGCTTCTATAGAAATCTGTTAATCACAAGTAATTTTCATGTTTAATACTGTACATTGGCACAAAAATATTCAGAATACAAAATACCATATTTAAGGTACATAGTATTAAACATTATAATAATATTACATTGATTGTGTTGCTTTCATTCAGATTTCTTCCTTAGATTTCTAACTAAGGAAGTTCATTATTTAATTAGCATAACTAGCAAAGGCATTTACAAATCTTACACAATCCAGAATGTTAACACCTCTAAATGATGCTATGTGACATTTAGCAGTAAAAGAAGCATAACCCTTTGTTTGCCTAATTGTATGTGCATATATTTCAGTCTCACAGTGTATATAAATATACAGGCATACCAAGGAAAATAAAATGAGAAAGGAAGTACAAATAATAAAAAGAAAATATAAATACTCTTGTTATTTAAGCTTAATTACAACTCTGTTCATTTATTGTATGGGTGTAACCTGGTACAAGCAGTAATTCAGAATAAATAAATAACAGAAGCTCCTTTATAGGCAATAGCATTCCACTTTGCACAGCAAAATATATAAAACAAACCTTTGTTTATATCCAATGTTTTTTATTTTTTTGGCTTTAACAGAAAAGCAAGTGATGCTTAAGTATAATATAAGGAAACACTTACTGGTAGAATTGATCACAAATTGATAGAATCATGTAGGAAAAATTAATCCCAGATGCCCTTTTTGAACTACAACAGATCTATAGGAAGATTCAAACGTTGGCTTTCTTAAAACAGACATATCTAATCCAAAGTGTTGTAGCCATGCACATCCCTAATATTTCCAGCCAGGATGGTCAGAGTCTACACTAGCTAGGAATTCTGAGTAGACTAAATACAGATGGATGGACATGAGCTTGGTCAATATGCTTTATTGTCTATATTTGTCTATCTCTCTCTCTTTTTGTCTCTAGAAGGCTGCTATTATTATTGAAAGAAAAACATAATTTCCTAACATTTCTACTAATTGTGGAGAACTGAACAATACATATATCATTGAATATGGATTTTGTTCAGGCAGTTGCCTAAATCTGTAAGCTTATAGTGTGGTTAAAACCATCAATTCTACTCTGGTATTATTTATTTACAAGATCTTTTGGGCTATTCTTCCAGATTGTGGCTTTGCTATGTTGAATTGAAAGGTCACTTTACCAAAGAAATATGAATTCACCAATGTGGAATTGATATATGATTGGGAATATTTCCTATTATTTTGTACATTGTACTGGAAGATTCATCATCAAGAGAGAAAACTGATGCTTTGAAGCCTACTTCAATTAGACGCTGAAGGTTATAAAATCTAAAACAAGGAAAATTTTGTCCAGAAACTGCATTCTAATATGCCAAAAGGGAGAAAGGTATCTACTCAATTTCAGCAGCAGTTCAATTTCAATTTTAAACAATTAACTAGCTGAACAAAGCATTAGTTGCTTTTACTCTTCTGAGGTGCTTTTTCCCTCTGCTGTGATCAAATTGGAATCTGTATGGTGCCACTCATTTAAGATTTTTTGGAGACAAGTAGTTTTGATTAGGAGCAATCTTCCAATGCATTTCTTCATTGAACATTATTTTTAACTTACAAGATGTTCCAGATGGATTCTGAGAAGAGGATACACAAAGCAGTTCAGGCAAGCCAAGAGGAACTTGCAGAATTGCTTAATAATGTCAGATTCTCTTTCATTTATGCACTACTGCCTCAAGTATTGGATGGTTTGTTGCAGAATGCTCGTGTGTTGTGTTGAAGGGGATTGCAGCAAAGCCGGAAGAAAATATAGTTGGAATGCTTATGAGACATGAAAACCTATTGAGACATGAAAAACTATTTGGCAGATAGCTGCAACAGAAACATGAATTTGTAATGTGGATATCTGGCTGGAGAATTCTGGGAGTTGAAGCATAGCTGGCTGGAGAATTCTGGAAGTTGAAGTCCACAAGTTGCCAAGTTTGAAGACCTCTGTTCTACATCATAAGCATCACTTTTATCTCAATTTTAGACCCTTTTCTATCAAACTGATATTCTATTTTAGCTTTCAGAGAGAGAAGCAGAAGTTTTCCATTTGCGGGTTCATTTAAATTCCATTTCTATATTATATGGCCATACTTGTAAAAAAAAACCTCAATATGAGATGGGCACTGCAGCATAACATTAATAGGAAAAAAAATCTATGGAAGGCCATCAGTTGTTTCATTAGAAAGGAAATGCTGCCACTAGGGGTTCAGCATAACTTTTTTTTTAGTATTCAGCAATTTTTGCATCTTATTTTATGGTCTGACTAAGTATAAAAGGCAGGAAGTGAAATAAAAATCTTGGAAAAGATGTAAAGCTGATTTTAACAAGCAATTTCTGAATATAGTTATGCCCATGGAGCAAATCTTAACATGTTTGAAATCTCTGTTAAATAATCATAAAAGTTTTATATACACTGTGTACAACACGGGTGTCAAACTTGCCACGTCACGTTGCCGTCACGTGACATTTTTCCCATTCACAGAGCTGGAGTGGGCATGGCCTGCGCATGACGCATCTGGTCTGTGTGCCACCAGTTTGACACCCCGATCTACTACTACCATTGACACTAACCAACAGAATTCTTAGCTCAGAAAGATATGTAGAAAACATATAGAATAGAATAGAATAGAATAGAATAGAATAGAATAGAATAGAATAGAATAGAATAGAATTTTTTATTGGCCAAGTGTTATTGGACACACAAGAAATTTGTCTTTGGTGCATATGCTCTCAGTGTACATAAAAGAAAAGATACATTTGTCAAGAATCATGAGGTACAACACTTAATGATTGTCATAGGGTATAAATAAGCAATTAGGAAACAATCAATATTGATATAAATTGTAAGGATACAAGGAACAAGTTATGAGTGGGAGGAGATGGGTGATAGGAACAATGAGAAGACTAATAGTAATAATAATGCAGCCTTAGTGAATAGTTTGACAGTGGTAAGGGAATTATTTGTTTAACAGAGTGATGGTGTTCGGGGAAAAACTGTTCTTGTGTCTAGTTGTCTTGGTGTGCAGCGCTCTATAGCATCGTTTTGAGGGTAGGAGTTGAAACAGTTTATGTCCAGGGTGCGAGGGGACAGTAAATATTTTCACGGCCCTCTTTTTGACTCGTGCAGTATACAGGTCCTCAATGGAAGGCAGGTTGGCAGTAATTGTTTTTTCTGCAGTTCTGATTATCCTCTGAAGTCTGTGTCTGTCTTGTTGGGTTGCAGAACTGAGCCATACAGTTATAGAGGTGCAGATGACAGACTCAATAATTCCTCTGTAGAACTGTATCAGCAGCTCCTTGGGCAGTTTGAGTTTCCTGAGTTGGCGCAGAAAGAACATTCTTTGTTGTGCTTTTTTGATGTTGGGTGACCATTTTAGGTCTTGAGATATGATAGAACCTAGAAATTTGAAAGTCTCTACTGTTGATACTGTGTTGTCTAGTATTGTTAAGAGGTGGTAGAATGGGAGGATTTCTCCTAAAGTCTACCACATAACTTGACTTTAAGGTGGATGATTTTTTGTTCAGCGTCATTAGAAATAGTATGAAGCTGAACCCTACTGAAGCACGAAAAGCATTATACCACCACCGAAATGGAGATGGTATAATGGAACCCTAAGCTCCATTTGTTGCAAATACTTACCCAGGTAACTCTTGGCCTAGGACCACAAATGAGCCCAAAATTTCCATTGCTAAGCAAGAGAGTTATTGAGTTTTGCCCCATTTTACAACCTTTCTTGCCAGTGAAGTTAGTTAACATGGTAGCAAAGGCAATCTGGCTTTCTCATTGACCTTGCTTGTCAGAAAGTTGTAAAAGGTGATCACATGATCTCAGAACCCTCATAAATACAGGCTGGTTGCCCAACAGCAGAATTTTGGTCACATGACCACAGATATGTTACAACAATAGTAAGCGTGAAGACCGGTCATAGGTCAATCTTTTCAGTACTGTTGTAACTTTGAAGAGTTACTAAATGAATGGTTGTAAGTCAAGGACTATCTGCACTACATGTAGTCCTCAACTTATAACAGTTCTCTTAGTGACAGTCTGAAATTTCAATGGCACTGAAAAGTGAGTTATGACCTTTTTTCGTATTTATGACCATTGCAACATCCCCATGGTCATATGATCAAGATTCGGATGCTTGGCAACTGACTCATATTTATGACGGTTGCAGTGTCCTAGGATCATGAAGTCATCTTTTGCAACCTTTCGACAGCAAAGTCAATGGGGAAGCCAGATTCACTTCACTGCATAACTAATTTAGGAACTGTAGTGATTCACTTAACAACTGAGGTGAGAAAGGTCATAAAACGGGGCAACATTCCCTGAATGCCTCCTCTTGGCAACAGAAATGTTGGGCTCAGTTGTGGTCGTAAGGTCGAGCATGCCTGTATAAAGTGCAAAGGAGGCATGACTAGAGGGGGAAAAGTGGTAGTTATAGAAAAAAAACACAAGGTTGATGGATGATCGCTTCCCTTCGGTTGGAAATTTTGCCGCAATGAGCCACGGCGTTTAACAAAGCAGGTCTGGAAATGGCTTCCATTCTCGGCTTTGTTTGCTTGGTTGTTTGTTTGTTTGCTTGGTTTGGTTTTGCACATGAAGTTCAGGAACTCGCATCGCCTCCTGCAGAAGAGAGAGCAAACCTCGGCCCCGCTGCGCGCGCGCTCGCCTCCTTCCCCGGCGGATCTCGCGCTTCTCCTCTCCCGCCCCCCCTCACACTCGCGCGCGCTTCCCTCCCGGCGGGTCACGCTCCAAGTGATGCAACGGAGACGGGCGCTTCGCCTTTTAAAGGGGGGGGGGGCTCCTCGGCTGCCGCACATGCTCAGCTCGTCTTTGTGTAGTAGTTTCTTTCTAGAGCTCCCTGCAAAGGCGGCGGAGAGGCTGGAGCGTTGCAATTCCAAAGACGCGAGAGAGAGAGAGAGAGAGAGACTGAGACTTTCCTTTCGATTTTGAGGCCGCCAGAAACCGGGGCACGAACTTTCCCGGGGGCGGAAGGGAAGCTCGCTCCCTTCACTTTCGGCTGGGGTTCAGAAATGGAAAAAGACCCTTAGTGGCTCTCCATCCTATCCGGGGCAGTTGCTCCAGCAACGAGGCTCCCGAAGCGGAGTCTATTCCAGTCTTGTCCCCGGTTGAGGCGGGGCCTGCCGGGTAGTCCAAAGGAAAGGGACGGATCTAATCAGACCGGCGGAGCGAGAGAGGAGGAGGAGGAGGAGGGTTGGGTAGAAAGGAGGAGGAGGAAGAGGAGGGATTCGGCCCCAGCCAGCCAGCCTGCCTCCGAAAGCAGCTTACAATTAGCCTTTTAAAAATGGCTGCTTTCAAAGTGTCAGCTGGGACAGACTGAGGCTTTTAACTCTCGCCCTTCCTTTCCACACCCTCGCTTGCAAGGCGGGATAAAAAAAACAAAAACACCGGAGCCTCTGCTTCCCTCCCGGCCTCTGGCCCGCTGCTCTGGGATGCTGGGAGGACGCTGAGGAACGGCACCCTCCTTGCCTTGAAGGAGCCAGAGCATCTCCCCTCCGCTGCTCTCCCGTTGCTGCTGCTGCTGCAAGAGTCGGGACTACAGGAGGCGAGGAGAGGGGCTTTTTTTTTTTTTTTTGCAGGCGCGGGGAGACGGGAAGCGCGGCCATGTGGTGAGAAGAAGCGGCTAGGGCAGGAGAGAAGCCTCTGCTCATGGAATGTGGGGGGCAATGAGCCCCAAGGACGACGAGGAAGAGGAGGCGGGAAGCGGGTCGCCCGCGTTGTACCTGAAGAACCCGACGGAGGTCGCTGAGTGAGAAGCGTGGAGGGGAGGAAGCTTCTGGGTTTCCTGTTATAACTACCTTCGGGAGTCTCCGGCCCCTTCCTTATCTGCGCCCCGTTTCTTCAACCCGTTTAAAAGCGCCTTCTTTTGAGTGATGTGCATAGGGCAGCTTTCCTCCTGCTTAAACCTGCCCGAGGAACTGGATTAATTCAGCCTTCCTTGCTCCCCTGTCGCGGTTCGTCAGGCAGGCCGGTTGCGGATGTGCTTTGTGGGCAAAGATGCTGGATCTGTTGGGGAAAGTCCTGCGCAGAATAGAAGGCCCTCCTGTAATCCTGGGAACCTGGAGACCTTTTTCTTTCTCCTCCTACTGCTTTGCTACCTTCATGGATATAAATAATTGGCTGCTCTTTTACGGGATCCTCTACCTGGTGCTGTATGCCCAAGTTTCCCAGTCTAAGACTTGTGAAAGAACCTCGTGCTTTTCTGGTCGATGTGTCAATTCCAGCTGCCTCTGTGATCAAGGCTGGGTGGGGGATCAGTGCCAGCATTGCCAAGGCAGGTTCAAGTAAGTGGCTTCTGTGCTATCTTTCCTTTCTAAAGCTAACTGATAACAAAACAGAAAATATCCCTGTCCAGATCACACTGCAGATTTTAAGAATATAATAGAATATTGGTGGTTGTTCCTGTAATCTTATAAGGTCATCTATTATTCTAAGTTAACCAAGGAAGATAATGAGGGTATTTGTTTAGAACAGTGCTTTTTAAATATTGAATAACATTTTAGACAATTTAGGTTTATTGCTGACTGGAAAACCCTTATGGACTTTTTGCAAAGAACTGGAAAAAATCAACCTGTGATATATTGGTTTTGATGACGTATATAGGATAAGTTATAGAAACAGTCATGATGTAACTTTACAGAAAGAGGTAAATCTAGTATTGTACTTTTTGAATTGCTGAAAAGATTGGAAGCCACTTATCTTTCTGTTTTTTCTACTTTTTTCTTTTTGCTCTTTAACTTTCTCTTTTGTTTTTCTTTTTCTCCTTGTTACTCTATTTTACTCTACTTCTGTATTAATATTGAGATTAATTAACCTTCCTTGTTTTAAAACTTATAATAAAATTATATTTAAAAATTGTATTTAAAAATTAAATAACACTCAGACAAAGGTGCTATTCAGTGAGAAATGTTCCATAAAGACTGGTTTTGTTTATGATGTAATGATTTTCTAAATATTGGTTGGTGTAATCAGCAATCTGAGAAATCTGTTTCTTAAAACTGAGTGGGTGAGCCAAAGGTTTGTCAAAGGAGGATTGACATCAAATATTGAGATCCCATGACTGTCTTGTCCATTTGTAGTAAATGATTTCTTCTTGACATACTGGCGAGCAGTGATAGCCAGTTCAAAATATTTAGAAACATCAAGTTGAAGATTAGCCTAGGAATAAAGTTACCAAATAAAGCTTGAGAATGTAAATTGTCTCCAGTCCTTATGGTCTGGGGTTTAACATTATGCAAGTTAATTTGTTGCTCCATCCCTTCTTGTTTAGTGATTTGTAAAAGGAGGTTTACTTATTATTGGACACTGAACAGAGGCCTAAAACTTAATAGAATGTGACACCCATCTGATAAATAGAAGCCACATTTAACCAATAGTGAAAACCTGTTTTCCTGATTTTTTTTTCCTGAGGAAAACCAGAATTTTAGGTGACAGCTTTAATATGTCTATGACAATTAAAACAATTGTATGTTTTTAAGATAAATCTTCAGTAGCACTTCAACCAACTGTTGAATCTAATGTGATTCCTGAAAAAGATTACCTTATATATGAATGTTAGATTTACATTTTTTTACTTCTGCTACTTGGAGAACTTCCTGCCATAATATGTGTACAACTTAGAAGATAATGAAAATATCCTTGAACATATTAAATGCAGTTATCTAAAACTCTTGATAGTATTTTCTTGATTATTTCTTATATTTACCACATATAACATTGAAACTGTTAGTGTGAATATTAAATCAAGTTTACCTGTAGATAACAATCAAGATTTCCTCCTATCAAAGCATTAGGATAATCTGACCATGTTCAATGTTTAATTCTCCACTTGCAAAATAGCAAAAATGTTTCAAATAAGAAATTTTAGGGCATTGGCAAAAGAAAAAATAATTGATCCTTACATATGTGTTAAAAAGAGAGCATATAACCACTTGCACAATAGATTTGGAAACATTTTGCAACAACAAAAGGAAAACAACCTATTGAGATGAATGGTTTATTCAGCAAAATCAAATGTTTGGTTATAGAGTTATTTTCTTATCAATCCTAAATTTCTTAACTTCATAGCACCTCGAATTGACTTAATAAAGTATGGTTGATTATTTTTCTTCCTGATAATAATGAAGTCACAAGTTAAACATTCATGTTTAACAAAATATTATGGTTGATTGGTAAATGGATACAGAGAGGATTTAATCTATATTCCAGATGTCACATTTATTTGCCACTTAAAAATGAGTTTTGCTCAGAGAATAAAGACACCTTCAAGCGCAATTTGAAATCATTGCAGCATCTTGAGAAGCCTACTCTGAATTAAGTTACTTCCTTATTTCAGTTAAAAACTCTGACTCTCAATGTCAAACTAAGGCCATTTTTTTCCTGTCTAATTAACACCCTTCCAGTTTTTTGTTTAATATTTGTTTGAGAGTTACAAAGGCCTAAAAGTTGCAGGCTATTCTATGTGGAGATTTTTTTTGGAGGGGGATGTTACCATATCATGGCATTTGGAGTTTATATCAATGTTCTATTGATAAAAACATCATTTTAATGTACATTTATTATAGAGCTTTGCTACTGTGACCGGTGCTTCTTAGTATGCTGTTGTCTGAAAGCAATCTAGTCTGAAGAAAGTATATCTAAAATTTGAACTTGAGTGAATATCAAGAAGGTTAATATATACTGTACTAAAATGCCTGCATGCTGAACAGTTGATTTAACTTGAATGCACAATTTCTCTAAAAATGATAAATAACTTAGCTTAACTCTAGTATGGAAGCATGGAAGTCACAGACAGATTTTGTGGAAGTGATGAGTTAGTATTATGAATAGACCAGCTTGTGAAGATTACTTCTGCTACTGTTACAAAGGTTACCTCTATCTCAGTGATGGCGAACCTTTTTAGGTTCGTGTGCCAAAAAAAGGGGGGGGGTGCGCGCGCTAGCGCTCTCTCCCGTGCCCACACCCATTCCCTCCCCCCCACGCATGCGCACAACACCCCCCCCCATGCTGCCCCCTGCGCATGCGCACCCCCCCACCCCCGCGCAAAGGCCTTACCGGAGCCTGGGTCAGTAAAAAACGACGAAACGGGCAAACCGGAAGTGCATTTTTCCGCACTTCCGGTTTGTCCGTTTTGTAGTTTTTTGCATTCCGGGGCTTCAGGGAGCTTCCCTGAACCCTCCGGAGTGCAAAAAACAGCTCATCGGCAAACCGGAAGTGCGTTTTTTCGCACTTCTGGTTTGCCGGTGGGCAACGCTCGCGTGCCGTCCGCTATGGCTCCGCGTGCCACCTGTGGCACGCGTGCCATAGGTTCACCACCACGGCTCTATCTCATAGCTTGTACAACTTAACAAGGTTATCAGACTTCAGAGAGCTTTCTTGGAGATGAAATACAGGATGCTGTGATTTAGAACATTTAAACTATGTTATAGATATAGAAGAAGAAAAATGATCTAATTGGGAAAACGTTTTGTTGTTAAATGCATTAAATATAATGTCAGATCCACACACTGGTATTTTAAAGTGGATTTAAAAATGTCTTATTTTTTATATATTTGAAAATATAAATATTGTGAACCTTTCGTTTTGATGGATAGTACATACAGTTTAACAGAATTTCAAGTCATTTAATTTAAGCCTTGGATTTATTCTATGATTTGTCAATGGATTCAATATGAGAATCTCATATTTTCCATTCTCAGATATAAAGTGGTGTGTAATTAGCTTAGATCATTGTGAAATGAGTGATTGGCATTAGCAAACACTACTGATATTGATACTCAATATTGATCATCAATCTGGGCAATTGGGTGTGTTAATTCTCATGTCAGGGTTTTTTTTAGTTGAAAAATAGCTTAGCAGACTTATCAGCAATGATTGATTACTCTTGATAAGCATGTGTCAAAGATAATTGACTGATACCATGAAAATGTGTTATTTCCTCTATAGGAAATTTGTTAATAAATAAAATTATTCTTTGAAAGGTGCTCTGAGAAATGAATGTTAAGTGTTAAAAACAGTTTGGGTTCAAAGTACTAAGAATTTCCTCATTTTTTTGAACAAATATCATTGTTTATTAACGTGTTACATTTTTAACCATTCCCTTTTACCTTGAAATGTCAAATGTAACTATGTTAAAACTTAATGAAACTTTGGCTTGGAGTGAGGAAAAGGGAAAAGCTAAATTTTGAAATAGACTTATGAGACTAATATTAAAAATAAATATAAATCTTCAGGTTCTGGTAAGTATTATGAAGGTTTGTGATTCTTTCCAATCAATTTGGACTTAGAAAACACATCCCTTTTCTGTCAGTTCAAAATGCTACTTTAATTTTATTTTATTAATTTTTTATGTCACTTATCTGCCCTGGAAGGTGACTTTTCGATGTCCAAAGGATATAGAAATCTAGTCAATCAATCAATCAGAATAGAGCTGGAAGGGACCTTGGAGGTCTTTTAGTCCAACTCCCTGCTCAAACAAGAGACCATATACCAGGGGTAGGCAGACTACAGCTCTTTGAGGACCTGTGGACTTCAATTCCCAGAATTCCTGAGCCAGCCATACATGCTGGCTCAGGAATTCTGGGAGTTGAAGTCCACAGGTCCTCAAAGAGCTGTAGTTTTCCCACCCCTGCCCTATACCATTTCAGACAGATGACTGTCCAGTCTTCTCTTAAAAACCTTCAGTGATGGAGCACCCACAACTTCTGGAGGCAAGCTGTTCCACTGGTTAATTGTTCTCACTGTTCTCCTTAATTCCAGGTTGCTTCTCTCTTTTATTAGTTTCCATCCATTGTTTCTTGTCTGGCCTTTGAGTGCTTTGGAAAATAAGTCGACCCCCATCTTCTTTGTGGCAGCTCTTCAAATACTGGAATACTGTTATCATGTCCTCCCTAGTCCTTCTTTTCTCTAGACTAGCTATATCCAAATCCTGCAACAGTTTTTCATATGTTTTAGTCTTCCGGCTTTTATAATTATCTTAGTTGCTCTTTTTTGTTCTTTTTCCAAAGATTCAACATCTTTTTTGTAATGTGGTGAGCAAAACTGGATATGCTATTCCAGGTGTGGTCTGGAATACTACATACAGTTTTGGTAACCAACAATCAGATTCAGAGAACACTAATAGTCAGACTCCTGTTAGGCAGTTCCTGCTTCCCCTATTGCTATATTTTCTATCCTGCTGTGCCCAGTAGTGTCCCTTGGATACCCAAGGGAGTATCAACTGATCAACTGTTTACTTACCGTATTTTTTGGAGTATAAGATGCACCTTTTTCCTCCCTAAAAGAGGCTGAAAATTTGGGTGCGTCTTATACTCCGAATGTAGCTTTTTCGAAGCTTTTTTTCCAGCCCTAACTAGGTGCTAACGATCTTTCCGGCTTCCTACTCAGTCCGAAAAGTTTTTTCCCAGCCCTAAGTCTTTGCAGACTTGTTTTCATTCCTACTCCCTCTGAAAAAGGTCTTTTCAGCCCAAAGAGGTGCTAATGATCTTACCGGCTTGCAGCATTTTAAAATTCCTACTCTCTCTGAAGTAGGTTTTTTCCAGCCCTAAAACTTTGCAGGCTTGTTTTCATTCCTACTCTCTTTGAAGAATATTTTTTCAGCCCTAACCAGGGGATAAAATAATGTGCTGAAGCTGAATAGACTAAGGACGCTAGCCAGATGAATATCTGGTAGGTAGATTCCCCCCCCTATTTTTCTCCCCGAAAACTAAGGTGCGTCTTATACTTCGGTGCGTCTTACACTCCGAAAAATATGGTATTTCAAATTTGCTTCTTAAACTGCCAAAGGATCCATGTGGCTCTCCACTCTCAACTACTTTGCCAGGATAAAATATTCAAAGTATTAGTAAACATGCAAAAAGCACCTGAGTGCAGGACAAGAAGCAATGGCTGGAAACTAATCAAGGAGAGAAGCAACCTAGAATTAAGGAGAAATTTCCTGACAGAACAATTAATCAGTGGAACAACTTGCCTCCAGAAGTTGTGAACAAGATATTGGATAACCATTTATCTGAAGTGCTGTAGGGTTTCCTGCCTAGGCATGGGATTGGACTAGAAGACCTCCAAGGTCCCTTCCAACTCTGTTATTCTATTATATTCTGTTATATTTTTGGCAAATCACTTAATATGTCTTGGCTGTGTGCTTAGGATTATTATTTTCATGTTGGAAAGTGAACCTTCGGCCCAGTCTGAGGTTCTTAGTGCTGTGGAACAGGTTTTCATTGAGGATCAATGTTCCCTGTAATATCAGAAAACGGCACGCGGCAATTAGAAACTTCCGCGCTGCGTTGTCTTTCCATCTGCACGGCCGCGCAGGCGCACAGTCTCTGCCATTAGAAAATGCCACGCGGAAGTTAGAAACTTCTGCGCAGCGTTCTCTCATTACATGTGTGGTCGTGCGACCGCGCAACTTAGAGGGAACAGTGTTGAGGATATCCCTGTACTTTGCTCCATTCAGTTTTCCCTCAACCCTGACCAGTCTCCCAGTCCCTGCTGCTGAAAAAAACTCCCACAGCATGATGCTGCCACCACCATGCTTCATTAGGCAGGTGATGAGCGGTGTTCCAGACATAACATTTAGAATTGAGGCCAAAGAGTTCAATATTGGTGACATCAGACCAGAGAATCTTATTCCTCACCGTCTGAAAATCCTTTAGGTGCTTTTTTGCAAACTCCAAGCGTGCTTTCATGTGTTTTGTACTAAGAAGAGGCTTCTGTCTAGCTACTCTGATAAAGCCCAGATCAGTGGAGGGCTGCAGTGATGGTTGTCCTTCTGGAATTCTGTCCCATCTCCACACAGGATCTCTGGAGCTCAATCAGAGTGACAGTCGGATTCTTGGTCACCTCTCTTACTAAGGACATTCTCCCACAATTGCTCAGTTTGGCCAGGTTAGAGTCCTTGTTGTGCCAAACTTCTTCCATTTGAGAATTAGGGAGACCATTGTGCTCTTAGGAAACTTCAGTATAGCAGAAACTTTATTGTAATCCTGTCTGATCCAGAGATGGGTTCCTACTGGTTTGGACCGGTTCTATAGAACTGTTAGTAACTTGGCAGCCTGGTCACTGGAACTGGCAGCGACCCAGGCCTGCCACGCTCCCGATCTGGTTGTCTCGGCGCCATAGGCAACGCCATAGGCGCCGCTATCTTGTTTTTTGCTTCTGCACATGTACAGAAGCTTTTTTTTAGTACTGCACACGCGGGGTGCGTCCCTGAGCGAACCGGCAGTAGCAGAATCCGGAACCCACCCCTGCTCTGATCTCTGCAGTCAGTTCCTTTCACCTCATGGCTTTTGCTCTAGTACAGTATGCATTGTTAGCTGTGAGGCCTTCTATAGAGAGGTGTGTGTATTGTAAAATATACAATCAATTTAATTTACCACAGGTCAACTCCAGTCAGGGTGCAGAAACATTTCACAACAATCAAGAAAAATGGGAGGCACCAGAGCTAAATTTCAAGTGTTGTTGCAAAGGGTCTGAATACTTATGCTAATGTGATATTTCAGTATTTTTAATAAATTTACAGACATTTCTAAACTTTTCATTTTATCATTATGGGGCATTGAGTGTTGATCAGTGAGAGAGAGAAATGAATTTCAACAACTGTAGAATCAGGCCTCACCATAACAAAATTGACAAAAATGAAGGAGATCTGAATACTTTCTGAATACCCTGTGTATCCTAATACCAGGATATGACCTTAATGAACCCTTCATCCTAAATCAAGTTTGGTGATTCTACTCAGAAGCTCTACCATAGAATATCATAATAGCTGTATTATAAAAAACTGCAAAATGAAATAGAGTTTCCCAAAGAAATCATCAACTCTCCAAAACCATTGCACATGTTTTCTTTCTTGGAGGCATATTCTGTCCGCTGTATTACCCGATAGAGTTTTAACAGGTTTTGTTAGGTTATAAGGTATTAAAAAATATTTACTCATTTGGCCAAAGAATTAACCATTAAAGAGATGACTTTTCATTACTTCACTGTTTAATTTTCTATTGTAGCTTTTGTTAAAAAAATAAGGTTTTTTGTTAAAGGTAACATACAAACTGAAGATGGGTATATAGTTAAAAAAAACTAATTGCAACTCACTCTGAAAGTAATCTGTTCATCTAACCAGCATTCAGATAGGATAGATACTGTTATTTATTTTATTTATTAAATTTATATGGCACCCACCTCCCTGATAAGGTGACTCTGGGTGGCTTACAGATCACAAAAAGATAAACAGAGAAGCAGTTAAAATATTAAAATTGTGCAAATTTAAAATTTAAAATCATGCAAAAAAACCAGGACTAAGAGACAGATGGCACAGTGATGAGTTCTTCCTACCTTACCATTTCCAGTGGTAAGCGAGACCCAAGTCAACCAGAAAAAAACAAGCTTTGGTTGGAATGCCAGAATGGTGGGACCAGTTCTCAACTGTGGTGATAGGGTATTCCACAGTGTCAGGGCCACAGAAAAATCTCTTCTCCTTGACCCTACTCACTAGAATTCCTTAGCAAATGGGCTCCGTAGCAGACACAAGTGGGTAGACTAGTCCCATTGGGATGAGCGGCTCCTCAGATACTCTAGACCAGGGGTAGGCAAAGTTGGCTCTTTGACTCTTTGACTCCATGACTCATGGACTTCAACTCCCAGACTTTCTAAGCCAATCATGCTTACTCAGGAATTCTGGGAGTTGAAGTCCATGAATCATAGAAGAGCCAACTTTGCCTACCCCTGCTCTAGACCTATGCCATATAGGGCTTTAAAAGAACCAACACTTGAATTGGACCTGGAAGCAAAGTAATAACCAATGCAGCTTGCACAACAGTGGTGTTATATGTGCCACCCTAGGACCGCCAGAACTGTGCAAATAACTGCATTCTGCAGCAGTTTCCAAATACTCTTCAAGGACAGCCCCATGTATAGCGTATTGTAGATATCCAACTGACAGATGATTATGGCAGGAGTGACTGTGTGCAGGCCTCACAACTCAGGTAAGGGCATATATGTGAATCATAACAAAGTTGTACAAAGGCTTTCCTAGCCATGACTTCCACCTGGTCTTTGAGCAGAAGTTGCAAGTCCAAGAGAACCCCCAGGTTGCACACTGGGTCTGTCTGGCATAGTGCAACCCATCCAGAATTAAAGATGCTAAACAACTGGCTCCTGAGGTTCCTTGCACACACAGCCATTCCATCTTACCAGAGTTCAGCTGAAGCCTGTTGTCCCACTTCCAGCCTCCAGGCATTGAGAAAGAGTAGCCAGAGCATCACTTGGATTACTGGGGATACAGATGTAAACCTGTGTTCATCAGCATATTGATGCTTCTCAATAATATTATTGCTATTAGATCCACAAGATGTAATTGCAATTGCATCTCCCCAAATGGTATTGAGAAGCCTTTGATATAAAAATAATACCCTGTTTTCCCAAAAATAAGACCTACTTAAGAGCCTGCACAGCCGCCCGCCCGCCCATTCTGTCTGGTTACTTGCAGTGCCACGGCCACGAGGTGAGGCAGGGTGGTGGTGGAGCTGCTGGCTTACCTGAGGGCCCCACAGCCAAGCCATCCACGCCCCAACACCTGACGTACAGCAGGAGGCCATGTGGCTGCCGGCCCACTTCTGCTTGCCTGTGGCTGCAATGGAACAGGAGGCCAAGTGGTGTGTGGGTGCTGTGGCTGCAAGGCGATGCAGGTATTGGGGCGTGGGTGGCCTGGCTGCAGGGTCCCTGAGGTAAGCCAGTGTGGGGCACATGGGGCAGCTCCACTCCATCCCCCTGCCTCATGGTGGCAGCACTGATGTACTGCACAGCCTCCTGCCCCACCGCAAACAAGCAGAAGAAGTGGACCTCCTGTACATGGGAAAATAAGATACCTCCCAAAATAAGACCCGGTCTTATTTTCAGGGAAACACTGGTACATGTCAGCTATGTCCAGTAATCACAATTAATCTTATTCTCCATGAATTTGCAATTCTGTTTTTAGTGTTCTTCAAGATGATGGGCAAAATTATATTTTGTGGTTAAAAAATAAATTTGGCAAAAAAATACTCTTTATTTTTTCTGAACTGTCTATATTAACTGTCTCCAACTCTAAAATCACTTCCTTATCCACAGTCTGCATTTGATGTGTGTTTATATCATATTCCTTTTTTTGTTAAGGTGCAAAGTTCCATAAATGTCCCTGTAGAAGTCCAGCCCTAATGTTGTTCAGCACATTTTCTAGAAGCACAATGCAGTTTGTGGTTGAGCTGTGCCTTTGGCAATTTTATTTTTTATTGCTTCCCTAATGATTCCTAGCAAGAGATTTACTTTGTTCATAGCAGTTGCACAGTGGGTTACATTGTCAAGCGGCGAATACATGCTCAACCTGGAGAGTATCCCAGTGGCGATGGAGTCAATTTTCTTTCATCGAGTTTCTCTTTTCATAGCAGTCATACTGGGACCATGTTCCATTGAATTATATACTGCCATCCAGAGATCCTGTTTTGTTGGTTCATTCATTTGAACTTTTTACAAGTGTGCACATCATTTCATATCAGGAACTAACTGAATTTGCCATTTTAATGTCCTCGTCTCAGAGAGATTGTTTTGGATATCTTTAATATCCAATTTGGATATTGAATCAGCAAAACAATGTGGTATTATTGGAAAAAATTTAGCCACTCATGATTTATTATAATTAGGTTAAGAGTAAGCAGTGTTAAAATGAAGTCCACCCCCACGCCTGCCTCGAAAATGATGCAGGAATTTACTCTTTATATACTGTAACTTCTTTGCCAAAGTTCAAGTTTATTCTTATTCTCTGATTGTCTCCAATTTGATCTGTAAATTTGATCTCTGTTAATAAATGAATTGAGGTGATTAATTTTGATATTTTAAATCAAAACATATAATCAATCGGAGTGCATCTGATTTAATAATTGGCTTTGACTTTCTGATTCAATTAAAAAGATTTGATCAAATCAGATTTACACAGCCTTACTCCCGGAAATATATTTTTTAAACTTAACTCATAAAATTTATTCCAAGATCTGTGCTCTTATCTTATTTGCTAAAACTTCATTTTTCTCAGAAAACCTCCTTGAATAAGTTCCTTTTTGATTTTTTGATTATGTATCATCAAATCATTTTTGACTTCTAGTAACCACATAGATTGATCTTCATGATGATTTATCTCTAACTTGGTTTTTTTAAGTTTCTCAACACTGCACTCATACCACTGTAACTGAGTCCACCCACTTTGCTGCTGATCATCCTCTTCTCTTTCCTTCCACCTTTCCAAGCATTAGAGCCTGTTCCAGAGAGCTTTTTTTTCTCATTACGTTTTTCCCTTCCTTTACATTGCTTTCTATCTATGTTGTACTCTTTGCTAGTGCAAATTGTAATTACTATTGCTGTAATTTTGAGTAATTTATCCTTGTTGCAAATTACCAAAAGGGGAAAAAAAAACCAGGAACAAAAATAACATCATCACAGCCCCTGAACAGAATAAAAAACACTGAGTTTAATGATATAAGTGTCGTCTGGATTCTCTCAGCATAAACAAAGGATATAAATTATAGATGAAAGAACCATTTGGAGACAACTTTTATATCAAGTTTAACTACACTGTGTTTTACATTTTATAAAATGGAATTATGAAAAATGCATTGAACTTAATTTATATTTTAAAGCGACTACAGCATTTCAGATATTAGAGTACTTTTAGTTTAGTTTATATATAACAATCCTTATATATAACAATCCTAACAATAAAAAAAACCCCACACATAAAAAGTATTTAAAACGAAAAAATGCAACAGGAGAAAGAAATGTATAATATTATTACAGCAATCAGCAATTACAATTCTACATATACTTATCCAATGTAAATAACATTGAAGTACATAAACTAACAATAACTGCATGGATGTGAGTTGAAAAATGCATGTTGAGCAGGCAGAATTATTGGGCTACAGTATATTTGCCTGATCGGTAATTTCTCTTTTGAGGAAAGTGTGGAAAACACATAGTTTTACATAGCCACGTCCTTCTAAAAATCTATGAATGGCAGCCAAAATAACTATAGTATTTGAAGAGCTTAATAAGATTGATAAATGCTTAAGACTATCCTTATGCAAATATTATTTGCTAAATTGTCCAGTAATTTTTATCTTGGAATACAATGTTCATTTAACTGCCATTTAAAATTAAAAATAGCCTATCAGATTTATTCAATCTTATGGTTTTATTCTACAATAAAAAGAGAGAAAATGATAAAGTACACAAAAATATTAAAATCTTTATCTCTTGTGAATCACTTGTTAAAATTTTGACCTAATTCTGAGGAAACATAGAGTGACCTACTTTTTTTTCTCACTTTAAGCCTCAGTTACTGTATGTGTCTGGTATGCTTAGCTTGAATTGTGATTTTTTGGGTTATAGGAAACAAACAGCAGCAATTTAAATGTCCTGAAATGAATTGTCTATAGAATATATCTATATAACTTAGATTAATAGAAAATGTCCATATTACCTTTATGATAAATATAATTCTAATGATAAAAATGATTCAAATTCCATAATGTCACTTGTAGTCTTTGAAGTTCTGTAATTTTGTTAAATCAGAAGAACAAAGATGCTCTTTCACTTAGAATGAATGATATACTTTAAGTTAAAACACTTACATTAATTGTATGGTGTTTATGATTCTGAGAGTTTTATGAATGTATTTTTCATAGAGAATGTACAGAAAAGAGATAGACAAGTGAACTTACTTTATATGAATAGAAATGCGCAATTTGAAGTGTTTTGCACATCAGTCATTTCAGCATTTGGAACAGACATGCATCCTTTCTTTTTGTATGTCTTTTTAAATGTCTACCATATGGAGGATTTAAAACACCTATGAAGGTTTCAGAATTGGGAACCATAACATGATTTGCTTAGCCTAGTTCAAGATATGGACCAAACACAGGTTAAAAGCTTTAAAATTTGGCTTGTTAGATAACTATTGTTGACACAATATCCCAGTATTATGTAAATTTACCTGTTTTAAATCTTTAAATATTTCTTAAAATATCTATGCAGAACATTTATAACTCAAAACATTTTCTTTCAGAAACTGCATGGTGCAAATAATTACAGTAATATATGTAAATATTAAAACATTGCCAGTTGGCCAAACTCCTACAAACCATAAGATCTTTACTGTTTCTGAGGCTAAGATGTGGCAAACTGTAGTCAGTTCTTTAAAAATTACATTTTAATCATATATAATTTATCCTTTAATTTAATTTTTAATTTAATTTATTGAATTTGTAATAGTCACCCACTTTATTAGGCTTTAGCTAGTTAACAAAATTCAGAAACAATAAAAATAATTAAATGAACATAAGCATATATAAACAAGCAACCCAGATTAAAATAACTAAAATAAAAATGTACAAATACAACAATAAACAAATTAGCTCCAGGGCGGTAAAACAAAGCAAATTTTTAATTAACCTCAGTAAATTCAGTGTCACTTGTATCTCTAGGGAATGCTGTTCCAGAGAAGATGGACGGCTTTCTTGGTCACACAACATGTTTAACTACAGAGAGATACTCTGTGCAAATATGCCAGGTAGGGAGAGACCATTGGAGATAGGTGGATCCTCAAATAACTAGGCAATATGCTCTATTTACACCTTGAGTTGTACCTAGAGGCAACAAGTGCAGCTTGTGTAGCAGTGATGATACATGGACCCATTGCTGCTCTTGACACTGCATTTTGTACCAGCTGCAGCTTCCTTCACTGCCTCCTTCAAGACCAATAGTATCATCCCATCCCTCAAAAAGGATGACATTGTTCCTTGTCCTATCTCTGGATAACCTCGTGGCTGTTTTAACAACCAAGGAAAGATCAGGAGATAATAGAAAAGAGACTGGTCTGACAGATTGGAGAATCCTGTCCATGTCCTTAGGAGTCACAGAATCAAACTCAGTTTAGATAACCTCATAAAACCTGTCCCAGGCTCCTCACTTGGACCTGCCCAGTCAGAGTTTAACTTTGAGTGAATTGGAAGTAGTTAAGCTTATGACAGGAAAAATATTCATACAGTAAGCATATGATAATTAAACAGATATGATGTGAATAAAACCAGTGTCTTGGATTGCTTTGACCAGTTCCATTTTAAGAAGGTTAAATATTAAGAATACATTGGATAAGATACATTGCCAAGTTATTACAAAAGGTGAACTATTTTGGGAAAATACATTTTCTTGATTGATCAGAACTTCTCCCCACAGACTTTATTCACAGCTCTGTATTGCTTTAAATTGGAACTGGTGCACTTTCTGCTTTGCTAGAAGAAAAAAATTGTTAGAGGGTGAACTGGAAAGAAAATAGATTTTGTTGAAGAAAGACTCCCATGCTGATCTCTACTCATGTTGTGCTACTTTTGTCTTTTTCTATAAAAATCTGTAGGATTTTTCACTCTTTCAGACAAAGAAGACTTTATATTTGTTTGAGTGGACTGGTGCTTACATCATATTTAGAAATAGATCTCTGATGTCTGTAGGTGCAACAAGATTAGAAACTACAAAGGACTGTACATTTTAGTTAGCGTTGGTTTAATTGTGTCCCATGTAAAAAATAAAACCAAACTCCCTTCTCTTGCATTGAAGAATAGCGTGCTGTGATAGTTCACTAACTGCAAGAAAAAAAAAATCCTTTGACGTGTGAAAGGATTCAATAATATGACTTTTTGGTTGTATCTGAGGTCCACTCTTTTCTGCCTCAAACTACAATCTGTTGACAGGAAAAGGAAATGCTTATCTAAAAAGGAAATGCAATAACTACCCTGTTTCCCCCAAAATAAGACATCCCCTGATAATAAGCCCAATCGGGTTTTTGAGTGCATGGCAATAAGGCCAAGCGCTTATTTCAGGATTCAAAAATATATATGACAGGGTCTTATTTTCGGGGAAACACGGTAGTCATAGTAGGGAAGATAAAAAGGCATTTAAACCAGTGTACAAAATGAGATCTACCATATGTAATTGTAATAAAGGAATCTTCTTCATGAAAAGCTTTGTTTGCTTTAACAACGCTGACACGTATTTGGCTAATAGCCTTCAATGATTAATGTGTGTTATTTGCTATGGAAGAATAACAAGAATAGAATAATAGTCTAGCAGCATTTTTAACAAACTACTAAAGAATCACCTGTTACCAAGAGAATGAATATACATACAATTTTTACTGAAAGTTTTTACATATATGAAAGTTAAATATAAAAAAAGAACATAAATACTGTAAAAGATAAAAAAGAAAAAATAGGATAAAAACAAGGCAAAGAAAAAAGAAAACCAAAGAAAAAAGAATCATAAAAAGAAAAATCAACTTCCAATCTTTTCAATAGTCATAATTAAACTTATTATGCCTCCTCCCTCTTTAAAACTATAAAAATCCCTACAATCCCTTTTTAAAATCCTTTTTCAGTCATCAAATCCATAAATCATTACTTCACTTTTCCCCATATTTGGGAAAAAAAATCCATAAAAGGTTTTAAGTGTTTCAAAAAGTACTTGTTTTATTTCTGACCAAAGGTCAGTTTTGTCATTTCTCCATTTCTGTCATTTTCGCAGTTCATTCTTCCATTGTGGGAATTTTAGCATTCCTCCATTGCTGTGCATGTAATATTACTGCAGTCACCATATATAAAATTTCTTCCATGAGACTTTTCTAATCCATGTGTTCCAATTTAAAAATGTAGTTTTTTTTCTCAATGTTAATCTTTAAAATTTTTGTATCCTTGTATGAATTTTTATCTCAGTATTAATCTTTTTCACAAGTCCATTACCATGCATTGTAAAATGTCTCATCCTGCTTTCACATTTTCAACATTTAAGTACCTTTATGCTTCTTTGATAATTACACTTGAGTCATATGCCAATGGAATGTCATTTTATAAAAATTCTCACTTAAATTTAACACATGAATTTCACCCCATTTCACCCCGTTTAACCACATTGTCTTCCATTTATCCATCTGTATAACATAACCAAATGGCTCATTTTTTTCATGTAATCTTAATTTGTTTCTTTTCAATTTAAAATATCAACAAAAGTTTACACATTTTTGCAATAACATGTTCATTTGTACATAATTCAATTTCAAATTCTGTCTTAAGTAGTTCAATTCCATTTACCTTTTTTGTCAGAATTAAAATTTTCTCTTTACTGTTCTCTTGATCTTAAGTTCTCAGTTTTGGAGGCTTCTGGCTTTTTGTGGGGAAAATAACCAGCAGAGTTTAGTTCTCAATTTATTCTGAAACTCTTATAGTGGCATTGATCAAATCAATACAGAGTTGTTCAGCTACTGCCCATTCGTGGGGTCTGTATTCAGCATTCAATATATGTGCTCTGTTTTGCTACAAAAGCTGAGTTTAAGTGGTAAAATATTTAACATATTATAGTTACACAACTACCGTATTTTTCGGAGTATAAGATGGACCGGAGTATAAGACGCACCTAGATTTTAGAGGAGGAAAACAAGGAAAAAAGTATTCTGAACCAAATGGTGTAGTAATATATTATTTAATAAAATACCAGTGTAGCAGAATACTTTCTACAACCATGTATACTTTTTACAATCATGTATACTTTTTACAAACTTCAAACTTGACAGCTTTAAGACTTGTGGACTTCAACTCCCAGAATTCCTCCTCCAGTCATGCTAGCTCAGGAATGGGAGTTGAAGTCCACAAGTCTTAAACTTACCAAGTTTGAAGACCCTTGCACCCCTAACCCCTAACTCAGGGGTCTTCAAACTTGGCAGTTTAAGACTAGTGGACTTCAACTCCCAGAATTACTCCTCCAGTTATGCTAGCTCAGGAATGGGAGTTGAAGTCCACAAGTCTTAAACTTGCCAGGTTTGAAGACCCTTGCACCCCTAACCCCTAACTCACGGGTCTTCAAACTTGGAAGTTGGTCTTCAAAGTTGTTAGGCGGCTCGCTTTGGGCAGCAGCGGTGGCAGCGGCTCCTTAGCTGCCTCGGGAGCAGGCTTCAGCCAGCAATGGCGGCAGCGGCTTTCCTGAGGTCTGGCGGTGGCAGCGGCAGTGGCTTTCCCGTAGTCTGGCGGTGGCGGTGGCCAGCAGCGGCAGCAGCGGCTTTACTGTGGTGTGGCGGCGGAAGCCGTGGCAGCTTTACTGTGGTCTGGCGGCGGCGGCCAGCAGCAGCTGCAACAGCTTTGCCGTGGTCTGGTGGTGGCAGCGGCGGCAGCGGCTTTCCTGTGGTCCGGCGGCAGCGGCGGCGGGCAGCAGTAGTGGCAGCGGCTTTCCCATGGTCCGGCGGAGGGGGCAGCGGCGGCAGCCAGCAGCAATGGCAGTGGCAGCGGCTTTGCTGTGGTCTGGCGGCAGCGGTGGCCAGCAACGGCAGCAGCGGCTTTGCCGTGGTTCAGCGGCGGCGGCTTTGCTGTGGTCCGCCGGTGGCGGCAGCTTTGATTGGCGGTTGGAACAGTCTCATGGAATACCGCCAATCAGCTGTCTGTTGTCCACCCATTGTCACCGTTGCCGCCATTGCCACCATCGCACCAACTCCCTCCCCCTCCCCCTAATGCAACATCTGGAGTATAAGATGCACCCAGTTTTTGACCCTCTTTTTGGGGGTAAATAGGTGTGTCTTATACTCCGAAAAATACGGTACTTTGCCTGGTGTACAATTGTTAAAAATGCTTATCCTAGAGTAGAGTAGAGTAGAGTAGAGTAGAGTAGAGTAGAGATAGAATAGAATAGAATAGAATAGAATAGAATAGAATAGAATAGAATAGAATAGAAAATAGAATAGAATAGAATAGAATAGAATAGAATAGAATAGAATAGAATAGAATAGAATAGAATAGAATAGAATAGGAAAGTTCTTGTGATTTCCCCAGTGCATGCATGCACTGTTCATACAGATGAGAATGTTAATATGCTGTTATGAGTCTATTTTAATAATTTAGTACTAAGAATGCACAACTAGTTTAGACATACTATTAACAGCTATTTTTTAAACAAAGTTTTATTGTCCCCATTCCAGGATTTTCTGCGTGCTATGAAGAATGTGAGTGAAACGTAAAAGGCTAGTATCTTAATGATTTGATAGTTTAAGCAATCTTGTGGAAAGCCATACTCAGCTTCTTTCTTAAAAGTAACATTTGTGTGTCCTTTTAATATCACATAGTGTTATGGAAAAGGAGAGTATATTGCAATGTGTTTTGGAACAATTTTTCAGTAGTTCTAACTTGCTACAGATGAAAATAGATGGCACTAATTTGCCTTGTCCTCAGTTCAAAATGTTCATTAAGCCACACGTTTGATAAAGTGTAAAACTCTGCTAGACATAAAAAATGTGGTAAGAATTAAATACTATAAATGGGAAAGTCTATGTGCATAAATGAATTCTTAATATCCATCTAAATCTTGTTTCTGAATGGTACACACATTTAAAAGTATTGCTTGTGACAATCCTGCTAATAGCTAAGCTCAGTCTTAATAGTGTGGTTTTAATGTGACTCTCCTTTCCTGCCATTGAGACTCTGAAGATATTGCTGCAGTATTGACCTTGTTAGAAACTTCCTCTGCTACATTATTTCCCCTCCTTTTAACAATAGAGCTTTTTTTACCTGAATATGTAATGAACATATTAACTTCATAGTTATTAATTTTAATTCGTTAATACCAAAAATGAGAAGAAAAATGAAAGGAAGGATTGCTTATATCTTGCGTTTTATAGCTAGCTAGTTATTTATGCAGAATATGTAACTGATACTGTTGATGACAGACTAAAGCAATAAATAATATATTGGTTTAAGTTTTTTACATTTTATTTTAGCTATTGCTTTTGCTCCTTTGAAAAGGTAATCTTGCCTAAAGGAGAACTGCAGCAACTATCTCTGTAATCATAGGAGCATGAAAAGCTATCATTATATGGTTGACCAGTTGTTTGCAATTTTTCAATTATGAGGATGAATGTTGGAAATTTTTGAGATCTGTGAAGTATGTTTACTGACTTCAGGTGAAATCAAAATAAAAGATGAGATTTTTTATTTAATTATTTTAGAGATACAAGACATCTTTACTCATGTCCAAGGACCACGTAAAAGTAAAATTCTTCATTCATTATTTAGATCTTGAACATTGATTAGTGGAGCTAATTTTAGCTTCAGTGGGCTAAAATGCACATTATTTGGTGTGCTCAGTTTTGGCAGTTCTAGCCATTGATTAGAAGATGCAATATCTACAAATCCCTGGAAGAATAGTAAGAAAGAGAAGAGGTCAACTAGCAACAAGATGGCCTCAGTTACAGTGGCAATGGGTTGGAAAACTTTGAAAGACCAAGTTAGGGCAAATTGTCATGAGGAAATCCTATCTATGTGATTGCTAAAAGTTGATGGCACAATCAGTCAATCTCCTATGTGCATCAACAAACCCTAAATTGTGTAGATGAAGTTTCTGGAGGTGGGTTAACTGTAAAAATGCCACTTCCAGAGCAAAGCATGTAAAGTTGTTGTTCTCTGCAGTTGGATGATGAAAGACAGGCAGTGACCTATGGACATCTATCCTGAAAACATCATCATGCAATGAAGCTGTCTGTGCTTTTTCAATGACAAATCAAGCAGGTATACATGTTTTCATTTTTTAAAAAACCTGCTCATTTTATCAAGCTCCACCCACTTTTAGTGATTCAGTTCCAAAGGAACCATTCTCCCTCATCCCCCCCCCCATTCTTTTTGCCATCCATGGCTAGAGAAGTGAGATGGGAGAACAAGAGTGGTGGTCCTGCCTTTCACCATGAGTAACACTCAAAGCAGAGTGAGAAGTAGAGCAGACTGCATGCTTGCCTCTACCAAGAAGAATTAGAATAGCATTGCTACTTCAACTGAATCAAAGCTGCATATGGAGAAGCAGTTCACTTTTGTGGGGTGTATGTATGTGTGATAAGCAACTGCACCATTGGGATGCTGCTTTGCCTGCAATATTGCGCATATGACTATGGTGTAGACGAAGCAATTCTAAAAACGGCAGTGTTGCGCTAAAGTGGATGTCCCACATAATTTGTAGGTCAAAAACCAATTGCTTCCCCCCCCCCCCCCGCTGTTACCTATGAATGGCAGGAGAGACGTGGGAGATTACAGAAATCATACAGCTGTCAACAGAAAATTTCACCCTTCTGTGAATTGGGTCTTTTGGATGGTAGGAGAACTAGTGTCCCAAAGATCTACATTTCCTCCTCTTCTACCTGTTTCCCCTGCCATTCATACATTAGCAAGAGAAGTGGACAGAAGGGCTTCTTGTCAGTGAGGGCTTTTCTGCTCAAAGGCAAATGAATTGCTTCCGGTGGCCTATAGAAGCAGGCAATCCTCACCTGAGACTATTCTGCAAAACTTTGCTGCAGATTTATATTAAAAGATGGCTTTGCTGGCAGAAGTAAAAAAAATATTGCTTATTCAGCAAGAAGCTTCAGGTAGAGCCTGCCTTCTAGGCAGCTAGAGACGAATTGAGGATGTTCATGTCCACAACATGAAGTTAATGGGCGATATAAGAATTATCTACTCATTTGAAGTGCTTGGATGAATAGGAGAGTGCCTTTTTTCTTTTTTCTTTTTGACAGTTTATAAGATTCAGTTTGCATACAGTCTGGAAGTGTGAAAAAAATGTGCTGCTCTGAAGAATCTTTGGAAAAATCTATTTCAGTTCAGTTGTTTCTTTATTTGAAAAATTACTGATAAATCCTTTAGTTCAGGACATTAGGATTTATGCTACTCTAATGAATTTGATTTGCAATAGATTGCTTGAAGTATTGCTTGCACAGCATGTAATGTGTTTAAAAATATTGTGTTAAGCTCATTGGCTGCTACCTTAAGCAGCTTTTACAAATTTATAGTTAATAGATTTCTCAATGATTTATAACCATGTCTGAAAATTGCACTGACGAATATCATACAATATGAAGGAACTCAAAATACCATATTCTGAATTTTGAGGATGGTTCATAATTATAAAATATAAAGCATCTGTGGAATTAAAGTTAACTCTTTCTGAACTCCCTTGTAATTTTCTTAGAAACAGCAGAGAATGTATTTGCCATAGTTTTCTTATGAAATGTTTTACAAATTTCCTAATGTTTATAAGGATTTTCTGGTAGTCTCCTTAATAAGATGTGATCTTAACTTTTTCAGTTCAGAAAGGCTACTGAGATTGTTACTACTTAGTTAGATTACAACTATAGTTTTTTTTCTTTTTTCTTTGCAGTAATAAATAATTATGTAACTATTAGTTTATTTAAAATCACAAGCTACCAATATGAGTAGTTTACCATACTATTATATATACAGCATTCTTTATATGTGTGAATAAGCTTCCAGCATTTTTCTGCGTTAATTTTTCTGCATTAATCCATAATTGACTGTTGTTTGTGGTCAGTTTACACTGATAAAAACATCACTTTGCTGACATTTTTTGTTTATTGAGTGCTGCAGAGATATTTCAAAGTTTCATTTTGACATCATAAAATGAAAAGTCTGTCAGTTTTCTCTGATTTGAAATAAAACTCCATCATTAATAAGATATACTATTAGATTACTAAATAAGATATACTATTTCTCAATAGGAGTGAACTTTCATACATTTTGTCTAGCAGATCTCAAAATGTAGCTTCTTAAAATAAACTTTTCCACTGTATATTATAATGTACTCTAATTTTGAGATTTAATATATTCAAATAAAGCAAAGATCTTGGTCTTTACATATTTGCATCAAAAACTTTGCCCTGGATAACATTGACCATTATTTTATAGCTCATTTGGAGTAAGAATCACATATACTACTACACAAGCCATTTTGTGAGAATGCTGATTACTAATATGTTCCAACAGTTTTAAGAAGTGAACAGTTCAAGAAAATATAATATACAGTGTAGTAATGATTCTGTTTATTCATTGCTATAACCTGTAAATTCAGAAGACTCATGTACAATCATGATTCTTCAGATGATTTTTTTTAAATGTTTTTTTAGCAAGAGTTGCTTTGGCAACACATGTTGATTTCAGCTTTCAGCTTTGAAACCTTCCCCCACAACCACCTTCCCACCTTCATATATGTGATACAGTAATTACAAAGTCCACTCAGTATCACATAGAAGGAGAGATTAAAGTTCTCTAACCTGAATGCTTCTCAACACACATATAAACACTATTTCAAAGGTTATGGAGAAAAATAGAAAAATACACTATGTAGTAGCTCAAAAATTGTATTGTAATTCTTATTGCACCTCTCCTGAAACTGGCTGTTATTGAGATAATGCACGGGTGTCAAACTTGCCGTGTCACATTGCTGTCACGTGATGTTTCATGACATTTTTCTCCTTCACGGAGCTGGGGTGGGCTTGGCTTGCGCGTGACCCATCCGGCCCACGGGCTGCCAGTTTGACACCCCTGAGATAATGCCAACACTACAGATTTGTCACATTTGGCTAAACTGGGGGTCGGCAACCTGCGGCTCTGGAGCAGCATGTGGCTCTTTGGGCCCTGTGCTGTGGCTCCCTGCCACCCTGTCGTGGCAGAGGGATGAAAGAGTCATACTGTCGCGGCAGTGGCATGGTCAAAGCCTTAGGAGCAAAGTGTCCCTGTAGTTGCCTTTGTGCGGCAACAGCATTCCGCCTTCGTTGCGGTACATTTGCTGTTTCCGCCAGCAAAGAGGGCTGGGAGAGAACGATGGAGGCGGATCTTGCGGGGTGGGGGCCAACCCCCAAGCCTGCCCTTCCTCTTCGGTGGAGCCAAGAAAAAGAAGGGGGCGGTGTGGGGAAGCGCTCCCCTCCCCTGCCAAGCACCGAGCAGAACAACCCAGTGAGGGGGGGGAAGAGATGGCCCAGCAGAAGGCCCCTCCATAGGTGAGTTGGACGGCGGAGAGGTGTGGCCCAGCTCTCACAGTGGGACGCTGTTCGCCACTTTGAAACACGGCACTTTCTGTTGCTTGTGCCTTCTCTGATCTCAGCTCTTTCGCCCCAGCAAGAGCTATGTTTCTGCTTGCTTTCGTTTCCTATGCCTTCCCTGGGCACCAATGGCTGGGGCTGGAGCAGAGGTGTCAGGGCTGCTCCCCCCCCTCAGCAAGCTGGGTCTGGAGAAGCATGGAAAGTTGCGGGCGAACACCGGAGGGTCAGAAGACGTGCTCCAATGTCACCCCAACACACATTTCCAGCACACGCTCCTATGTCCCATAGTAGGATTGAGTGGGTGGAAGGGAGCAGGGGGAAGGGGGAAGGGTAGGAGGGAAGGAGAAGCCCAGCTGGCTTTCTTTTGGCATGGGGCGGGGGGGAAGACCCAATACCCCCTCCATGGCCTCCCGGCTGCTCTCGCAGCGCCTTGTGCAGCACAGCAAAAGCACGCTCCCCAATGGGGGACTGGATCCCCTCCTCCACCTGGAGCCCATTCCCTGCCCCATTCGCCCCTGGTAGCTCTCTCTCGTGGCGAAGAGCAGGGTGCGCGTCCAGCACAAACAAAACCGGAAAAAGCCGCCCGCCGTTTCCCGCCAGTCAGGCAGCGAGACAGAGAGAGAGAGAGAGAGAGAGAGAGAGAGAGAGAGAGAGAGAGATTTGGCCCTCGCCAAAGACCCATCAGCCAGTCTCCCTCTGTGTGTGTCTGTATCTCTCTCTCTCTCTCTCTCTCTCTCTCTCTCTCTCTCTCTCCCCCTCTCTTTCTCTCTCTTTCTTTCTCTGTTTCTCTCTCTCTCTCTCTCTCTCTCTCTCTCTCTCTGTGTGTGTGTGTGTGTGTGTGTGTGTGTGTGTGTGTGTGTGTATCTCTCGCTCCCTATCTCTGTGTCTCTTCTCACTTTCTCTGAAAGCCCTGCTTGCTCTCCTTGGGCTTTTCGTTACCTGTTTTTCTTTCTTCCTTTTAGAAATCTGGGCTGGCTGAGGAATGAGCGAACCCATGGTGGAGGCTACCCTCCTCCCCTCCCCCTCCTCGTGCACACTCTCCTGGCCCCGCCACAGCCAGCCAAGGGTTCACTAGAGGAGGAGGGGTGGAGGGGGAGGAATAGGAGGAGGGAACCTGTCGCCGTGGGTTCACTCATTCCTCAACCAGCCCAGATTTCCGAAAGGAAGAAAGAAAAATGGGTAGCAAAAAGCCCCAAGCCCAAGAGCATGCAAGGCTTTCCTAGAGAGTGAGAAGAGACACAGAGATGGAGTGAGAGAGAGCGAGATATACACACAGAGAGAGAAAGAGAGAGAGAGAGAGAGAGAGAGAGAGAGAGAGAGAGAGAGATGGGGGAGAAAGAAAGAGAAAGAGAGAGAGAAAGAAAAAGAGAGAGAGATGAGGGCGAGAGGGAGATGAGAGGGAGATAAGAGAGAAAAAGATGGGAGGGAGGGAGAGGGGGATGGAGAAAAAGAAAAAGATGAGAGAGAAAGAGACACAGAGATAGAAATGAGAGAGAGGGATGAGGGATGAGGGAGATAGAGAAGGTGATATAGAGGGAGAGAGAGACAAAAAGAAAGAGATAAGAGAAGGAGAAAGAGAAAGATGAGAGGGAGAGGGAGAGAGGGAGAGAAAAAGTGAAAGAGATGAGAGAGAAAGAGAGAGAGGGATACGAGGGAGAGGGAGATAGGGAGATAAGAGAGATGAGAGAAAGAGAAAGATGAGAGGTAGACCGAGAAAAAGAAAGAGAGGAGAGAGAGAGAGAGAGAGAGAGAGAGAGAGAGAGAGAGAGAGAAAGAAAGACAGATAAGAGAGAGAAAGATGAGGGGGGGGGAGAGGGAGAGAGGGAGACAGAGAAAAAGAGAAAGATGAGAGAGAGAAAGAGATGAGAGAGAGGGAGATAGAGGGTTGGGACCTAACCTTCGACCACTTAGGTCCCACAGAGTGGGTCTCCTCCAGGTCCCGTCGGCCAAACAGTGCCGACTGGCGGGGCCTAGGGGGAGGGCCTTCTCTGTAGGGGCCCCTGTTCTTTGGAACCAACTTCCCCCAGAGATCCGAATTATCCCCACTTTGCTGGCCTTCCGAAAAGCCATTAAGACATGGCTCTTCCTGCAGGCGGGGTGATTTTGAGACAACCTTACATCTGATGTCTCCCCCATGTATGTATGGTGTTATATTGTTTCTTTTAATTGTTTTTAAATTGTTTTTAATGATTTGTTTGGTGTTCTTTAAAATGCTGTATGCCGCGCTGAGTCCTTAGGGAGTGTGGCGGCATAGAAGAATTTCCAAATAAATAAATAAATAAATAAATAAATAAATAAATAAATAAATAAATAAATAAATAAATAAATAAATAAATAAATAAATAAATAAATAAATAAATAAGATAGAGAGTGAGAAAGAGAGATGAGAAAAAGGGAGGAAGGGAGGGAGGGAGAGAGTTTGACGAGAGAGGGAGATACCTATTTCCCATAGAAAAGATAAGAAAACCTGGGTAGGCGTGAATGGGGGGGTGTCATGTAACTGGGTGGGAGTGAGTGATGTTGAGTTGGCCACGCCCACCCAGGTTTTATGGCTTCTGGTGTTTTGTTTTCTGTGGGAAATGGGCTCAAGTGGCTCTTTGAGTGTTTAAGGTTGCAGACCCCTGGGCTAAACAAAACAAAGGGACTAGCAGTAAGAGTCTAGGAACTTACCGTGTTTCCCTGAAAATAAGACCCTGTCGTATTTTCTTTTGACCCCCGAAATAAGCGCTTGGCCTTATTTTTTTTAGGTGCAGGAGGCGGCGAGTGCGATCACCTCATGGCTGCTTGGCCCCTTAACCTCGGTCCAATTCCGACGGTCTGCATGGCTTTCTGCCTCATTGTAGCAGGAGCCTAAGCAACACCCGCGGGGTGCAAACCGTGGTTGCTGCTTGCTCCATAACCACAAAGTGAGCTGCGGAACAGAGGGGCCCTCAGCTGCAAGGTTGCGTAGCGCTGTGGATAGAGCTGGGACTAGCAAGAGTGCGCTGGAAATAGGCACCCGGAGAGAGAGAATTTCCGGCCCTCGCTCGATCAGCTGATCAGTGGGCCATGGTTAAGTGGCCCAGCAGCCTTGAGGTGACCAGGGAAGGGAAGGCCTGGCTCCTGTGCTGGCCACGCTCATCCCTTCACTAGGGCTTATTTTTGGGGGACGGCGTATATTTACGCCCACCCCAAAAATCAGGTTTGGCCTTATTTTCAGACATGTTGTATTTTCAGGGAAACCCGGTAGTATAGCAATCAGCCTTATAATAGCAATAGCACTTGGACTTATATACTGCTTCACAGTGCTTCACAGCCCTCTCTAAGTGGTTTAAAGTGTCAGCATATTGCCTCCAACAGCTGAAGCATAGTAAGATGATAACCACAATAAGAAAGTCCTTGATGATTGTTCATAGAAACTATAACAAAATTAATTCCCAAAGCATAAATATTTATAAATGTATATACTATAGTTCTAGTTACATCCATTGAATAATGGTAGGAGGAAAGCCATGTTAGTTTATGACATCAAAGAATCAAGATGATCTGATAGCACATAGTCCAGTTAACAATTTTTATTAAAAGGCTTACAGTAGTCCATTTGTTTGGCGACTAATTAAAATTACAATATCACTGAAAAAGTGACCTACAGGTTGTCCTCATATATATGCAATAACACTTAGACTTATATACCACTTCACAGTGCTTTACAGCCCTCTCTAAGAGATTTACTGAGTCAGCATATTGCCCCCAACAATCTGGGCCCTCAATTTACCGACCTCAGAAGGCTGGAAGGCTTAGTCAATCTTGAGCCTGGTGAGATTCGAACTGCCAATTTGCAGGCAGCCAGCAGTCAGCAGAAGTACTGCATTCTAACCACTGTGCCACCACGGCTCATATACAGCCATTGCAGCATGTCTGTGGTTACATGATCACCACTTCTGACCTTCCCAGCTGGTTTCTGACAAGCAAAGTCAGTTGGGAAGCTGGCAGGGAAAGTCACAAGTTATGATCATGTGATTCCTCATTTAATGACCTACACTGCTTAAAATGAATTATTCAGTTGTGGTCGTAAATCAAGAAATACTAGTATTGTTTATTTGTTGAAGACAAGATTCATGCATATTCTTGCTACTCATTCACATTGGAATATGTGTTTTATTGTTTTGAATGTGAACCTGGCTATTGTGAAAAACTTCATTGCCTCTTTCTCTCTACCTTTCATTTCGCTTTTGGAAAAAGTTCTTTTTTTCTTTTGCCATTGCCATCTGTTTTCCGTTTTCATCTTTTTTTCTGCACTCCCTGCTATTATCTTTGCAGCAGAATTGTTGTGACATATTGAATGAATAGGGAACTATTTTATAAATGTGCTCATCTTTAGCGTGCCAGAAGACCCTTTGCGTCTTAATTTAAATGCATTTAACGCATTTTAATACATTTAAAATGTATTAAATTCTGGGAATTTAGTGCTTAATTCCCAAAATTAAAGTTAGAAGCATTGAGATAATGTTGTTGCTATGGCATCCAGAGAAAGCAAAATGGTTTTTTCCATTAGGAGAGACAAGCTATCTTGTCTAAGGTTGTTTTAGCTTTCTCTGTTTGGTTGAAAGAACAAATGTAACATGTTCAGATAATACAGTAATTGTAAAGCCACTGGCAATGGATAACTTAAAGCTATGTCATGCCATGCAAACAAAGGAACTTCGCTGCATGTTGCTCATGGCTATTTCATCTGAACACCTTCCATAATCCTGCTGAGAATTTAGCCAAATTAAACCTTTTATACACATCGTAATCTCCACACTTATTTTTCATTCTTTAGTGTGGAAAGTTGTGTGCAAACAATAGATTTATACGTTGTGGTTTATTTTCATTTGCCACCTCTCTCTATTTGCTTAAGGAGTAGGTATACTAGATAAATTACTGCTACTTTGGTGTAAGAGATTGTTGCTCGAATTGTTTACAGAAGAATACAGTCAATTTGTTCAAGAAACTGGGTTTTTGTAGAAGCTGTAAACAGCCATTCCCCTTAGGTTACTGTGTATAGTCGGTGCTTTCTGCAGAACATCAGTTTTGATTGCATGGAAACTGCAAAGATTTTTAGAACCTATTAACAACTAAAATGATAACTTAAGTGTGACCGAGTTCACTACATGGAAGTAGTGAAGAAATACAGAAGAAATAAACCACTGAGACACGCTCACAAGAAATTCAGGAACCACAGGTAAGTATTATTTATTGAAGATAATAGAAAAATGCTGTAAATTCACTGCTCTGAAAAGAAATAGTTTAAACCCTCTTTTCATTTTCCTTCTCACACTGTATAATGGCCTCTTCTGTCGGCTGGCCTGTGTTCATGTGCTTTTCATTTCCATAACTATTACATTTTAAAATTGATTTTGTCAGACTTATCTTTCACAATGTGGAGCTCTGAGGAATAGATTCATCGGATGCAATTTCCTTTTTTATATTCCTCTTTTTCACATAACCATAGAATGTAAAGTAGGAAGAAATGTTGGAGATCATCTAGTGACTTCTAGTCCAATCTCCTGTCTTGGGCAGGAATCTAGTGTCTCTGTACTCCCAAGGGTTGGTTATCCAGCCTTAGTGTTCTAGCCTTGCCTTAGGTAGAAAACCAGCCGAGTGACCTTGGGCCATTCCCACTCTCCCAGCCCTTGAAAGAATCAGACAATGGCACACCACTTCTGAAATGTGCAGGGACTTGTCCAGCAATTCCAGGAGTGACAACTGACTTAAAGATGCATGCAAGTTTGCAATTTTAGAAAGACAGCCAAGTTTTTATAGGTATAGCAAGATAGCATAGCTAAATCCTGTTCTTTAGGTTCTAAAGCTAGTGATTAAAGGCCAGTGCTTTCCCCCCTGTAAATAAGGCAGAAGGCCACATATTTTTCACATTGTATGAGAGTCATCCCAGTCTATTCTTCAGAGTCAGTCGTCAGAACTTCCTGGAGATCATGTCAATCAAGATCAATCAGAACATAGCTATGAAGGAATAACTGATTTTGATGCTTCTTTGAAATTGTTGTTCCCTAGTTTCATAATATCTGAAGATTTTAAATTACAGCCAATAATATCTTGAACATTGCATCTATAACTCCTACAAAATGTAATATATTTTTAAAAAATTGGAATTCGGTCCCTGCTAATGGCTGTCTGCAAGCATCCAAATTAGCATTGCCTATATTTCTTGCATTATTTTAATCAGATGTGATCTGATTAAAAGGCAGAAATTAGCACTTCTGACAGGGCTTCTATCCATTCCTTGACGTCTTTGCCTATAGTTGATGAAATACTACCGTCTTGCATCAGTTTCAATTGATTATGTACACATTCTCCCTGATCAATCTTGCTTTCCCCCCCAAATGCTACGTTTGACATACAAATAATTTCCTTAAGAAAATTATAATACTGGATTATAATACTTTTCAATTAACAAACTTGATGCCATGGTTTAGTTGTGCCCCATGAAGAAGCTGGGCCAATACCTTGGGTTCAAATAATTAGAATGTTTATCGAATATACTTTGGTCCTTCTGGCATAGAAAAATCGTACAACTATTGCTGAAGATCTCTGATCGTACAGAATGGAAGGGGGAGGATATTTGGGCATTTTGTTTTCCAGTTGATTATAAAAATAAGGAGTTTAAAGTAAACATTAATAGTTATTTTTAAAGGCCTTAATAGGATTAACAGCCTAATTGGGCACCTCAGCTTTTTGCTTTTATGAATATCCAAGGCATTTCTGCTTTTCACATGTTGTACTTCTGCTTCGCAATTAAATGACAAGCTAGTAAATTACATTGAAGCTATGATGTGCAAATGAAGTCTATGTATGTTAATTTTTGGTTCAATGCGTTGTGAGAAAACGTAACATTGGATTTATAGAATAGTCCTGGCTGCATTAAGTAGCCTGCATCAGGTGTATAAGAAGTACCTTGTTTTCTATGCTTTTGAATCAGGTTTTGATTCGTGGCAACTCCCTGGGTAAGTGCCTGCAGGCATTTTGGATTTGGTTTGCTTCTTAGTACTGAGAGTGAATGACTGATCCAAAGTCACCCAGTTGGCTTTGTGCTTAAGGTGGGACTAGAACCAATAATGGATTTCACTTACCGTATTTTTCGGAGTATAAGACGCACCTTTTTACCCCCCAAAAGAGGGTGAAAACTTGGGTGCATCTTATACACCGAATTCAGCTCCACCCAGCCACCCCCACCCTTTGGCCTCTGCCTGCCAGCAATTTACCTCTTTGCAGCAAACAGGGAAAAGCACAAGAAGAGCACAAGAAGAGATAAACTGCCTCCCGATCTACAGCTGACTGAGGCTGACTGAGCCACGTGGTAAAATGAAACTGAAACTAAGGTGGCTGTGATGAGACATATTGCTGGGAGATAAACTGCTAGCAATATTAGACTGCTAAAATTGCAAGAAGGCAAGCTAGAGCTGCTGTGGCTCAAGAGATAGAGCTCTTGCCTCACAATCAGGAGGTTGTGAGTTCTATCCTAGGTACAGGCAGATTCTGTTAATATGTTATTTTGTTAAATGTTTGTAGAGTGTTCAAATTATTAGACTTATTTTTTTAAAGACTGCTTTATTATTGTTCTAGACAACTTAATAAAATGAAGAAGCTTTTTAAAATAAATGCTTGCTCTGAAGAGGCCCAGTGCTATTGTATCTTCTTTTAAATAGCAGAGAATATTTCCAGAAAGCCACATCAATTTTAAAGATCTGTAAAAGTATAATCTGAAATGTCCTGTTTTAGTATTAAGTATTAAGTATTAGTATTAAAATAAGCCAGCTGAGAAACCCTGCCTTAGTCATGTTTGGAGTAGATCTATTTAAATAATTGGGAGGAGTTAGTGTGATTACATGTAAGAAAACTTTCTGGGATTAATATACTGCCATAATGTACATTTCTCCAATTCTTTGCCATTTCTATGGGTCAGGCACACATGCACAGAAATACACATCAAACAGTGTATATCATCTGTGCTGTTTGCTGTTTGCTGTTTGGCAAATTGCTGGGAGGCAGAGGCCTTTTTTCCTTGTTTTCCTCCCCCAAAACTAAGGTGCGTCTTATACTTCGGTGCGTCTTATACTCCGAAAAATACGGTACTTTTGCTACCGGTTCGGAGATGTGCTCGCTTCAGTCACACACGCACCACTTCTGCAAATGCGCAGAGCATCTATGATGATGTCCAGACAGGTGGGTGGAGCCTCCTGCTGCTGCTACCGGTACCCCTGAAACGGGGCGAACTGGTAGAAACCCACCACTGACTAGAACTCAATTCAGTTCAAACCTTTTTTATGGTCAAAGACCAGCATAAGTGTGAGTGGGTGGGTACAAGAATAAAAAAAGAATAAAAAAAGCATAAAAATAGATTACAATTATTAAAAAAATACATATAAAAGGTTAAAGAAAAGGCAGATATTTCCCCTGCCCAGTCATGCTCCGCTTTAGGGGATGATGCTCATCCCCATTTCTTAACTGAGGGAGCTAGCATTGTCTTAAGACATTTCCGTAGTCATGTGACCAGCACAATTATATGCTAAGGCACACAGAACGCTGTTACCTTCCCATTAAATGATACCTATTTATCTACTTGCATTTGCATGCTTTCAAATTGCTAGATGGGCAGGAGCTGGGGCAATTATTTCAAGGGTACTTGACCTACTAGACTAGACTGAGGGGGCTAATTTTTTATCTACTCCAGATTAGTAGATAAAAAAATAATTAATAACACAGCAGAGTGATTACATGCTAGGAAGACACGTCATAGGTTCGTGTCACACTGTGTTAAGAGATGTTTACTTAAAATAATTTTGAGAATGAAAATTTTGAGAATGAGAATGAAAAAATGGGTAGTATGCAAATTGCTTTCCTGGGCTGGGATTAGAGATATGGGGCTAACTGCTCACATAAAAAAGAATGCAAACTACCTAGTTAAAGCTGGAAAAGTGAATGTGCTTGACTCATCTGATAAGGTTTAGTGATACTAAACTTGTTATTGTTTTTGTAAACTAAATGTAAAAGTAAACGTTCTGAAATTGTGGGTGGAATATCAGAATCTAATGCACTAATATGGTATAGCCTACACCTAACTAGGCAATGTGGGTGGACTATCAGACATGATATAGCCTACGTGCTTAACTAGGCAACTCACTCCTTTGATTAGTTTAAAGAAATAATTATTAGTTCAAGCTTCTGTTTACCTAAGGAAATTAAAACCCTCCTGTTTGTCTAAGGTAAAAACTAATTAGATACTCTTCTGTTTATTTAGCAATTATACCTTGATAGGATTTTGTCTGTATACTATGTGTCACATATTAACCAATTTATTCATTGTAACTAAATTAGTAAAGTTAATCTTTTATACTTGTACACACAAGAAACTTGTTATAAATAATAAACCAAGTTCTGGGCAAGATAGATCTGAACAGGCATACCCAGAAAGATAGATCTGAACAAGCATACCCAGAGAAAGAGATCTGAACAAGCATACCCAGAGAGAGAATGGGTCTCTGAACAGCAGAGGCTTTGCAGCCCGGAGAGAAGGTCTTCTTAGCCCGGAACTGCTTTGCTCAAGAAACCATGTGTCCATGTCTATGATTACTACAGAAATCTATGTAGTTTTGCCTTGCATAAGTCAGAACTTGGAATCTATGTGTATATATCTGTCGAATACTGCAAAATGTGGAAATCAGCCAAAAAAACTTCTGTAAACCTGTGCATTTTCTTCTTTATGGCTGTAATTAAATATCTGACAATCTTACAACTGTATATGTAGCTAGTCAGGAATAAACGCCATTGAAATCAGGGAGGTTATTTATAAGTGAGAGTTATTTATAATCTAAAATTTCTATCATTAGCTAATAACCTCTTTGATTCTATTTGGAGTTTGGAGAGGAAATTATGTTCAGCCTTGCAAGTTTAATAGTATGAACAGAAGTATTATAATAGATTCATATTTAATGAAATATTAAGTAGGTCTTGGTTTACAATGTATTGTTACCATTACCATGTTGCAAATTATTTTACTTGGATTTTTCTGCAATTAATTCATCCTGGAAAGATAACTTTCTGTTTAGAGAGTACAGATGGTCATGGGTTATAGGCTATGACTTTATAGATAGATTTAAAAAGATAAACTTGATGGAGTAAATATGTATAATGTAGGTGATCAGTGCTAAACATTGCTTTGATGGACTTTGAGTGGATGGGGCATGGCGCGATGGAGTGAGGAAGGCAGCGGCGACAGGGATGCCCCGCCCAAAGCGCTCAAAGTCATTCGAAGCATTTTAAAGGGATGCGTTTTGCCTGCCATGAAGGGAACCAATGTTCCCCGAAGAACAGGAGGCAAGCATCGGTTCCCTTCATGGCAGGCAAAACGCATCCCTTTAAAATACTTTGAATGACTTTGAGCGCTTTGGGCGGGGCATCCCTGTTGCTGCTGCCTTCCTCACTCCATCGCGTTTTGAAGGGACGCCCGACATGCCATGCCCTCCCAAACCCCAGCGCGAGACGCCCCTCCTACCTCGGTCACGTTCTTACGGTCTTCTCTCCACGGCAGCCCGTTCCAAAAGAACGTCTCGTGAGTTCAAACTTCTCGAACTTGCGTGGTGTTCTTTTAGAACAGGCTGCCATGGAGAGAAGACCGTAAGAACGCGACGGAGGTCCCGGGACAAGTCCCAGGTAGGACGCCTGCCCCGCCCCGCCCCGCCCCACCCCACCCCGCCAAGAGAGATGCACCACTTACTGGAGTTTTGCAGCTCCATGGTCTCTCGGCTTGTCTGTTTGCAAGTTTTTCCCCCTAAGGAGACTAGCCGAGAGACCACAGAGCTGGCAAACTCCAGTAAGTGGTGCGTCTCGTGCCCCGCCCCACCTGTACCCTGAAAATTATAAGCCACCCCCCGAAAATAAGGCCAGGGGCATTTTTAGGGGGTCAAAAAATATAAGCCCCTGTCTTATTTTCGGGGAAACACGGGTAAATGGAGAGAGAGAAGGGGAGGGGGGGAGGGAGGGAGGGAGGGAGAGAGAGGGGGGGGGGAGAGAGAATGAATATGATTTTTTGTATGTCTCGGATGGAGGGCAAGATTCACTTCTAAGAAAAGGCTGGCCTATAAGTCGTTTTTAAACACCCACTGGTTTTAGTTTCCTACTACTACTTTTTTAAATAGGTGACTAACCAACAAAGTGCTATCGAGATAATTGTACTGGATGATTTGATTCCAGTTCTGCTGGTATTTTGAAGTAGGATGGTCTGAGAGAGTGATTAGCCCAAAATTACTCTGTCAATTTCTATGGCTGAGCAGACACTAGTTTAACATCTTAACTGCTATATTACATTTATGTTCCAGAAACCTATTAGCAATCAATGTAGAACACGCAGCACAAGAATAATGTGTTTCTGGAGGTAAGAATCTTACAATAAGAGGGCCATTGCATTTTGTAGCACCTGGTTTTCTATAGCACCCTACAGTAGTCCAAATTAATAGTGATAAGTGTTAGTTGTTAGTTACAACTGTATTGTCCTTATGGTTTAGAGGACTGCAAATGATGCAGTCTACAGAAGACAATCTATTCTGTTTATTTCTATCTCTGTCTCTTTCCTGTAAATTGGTTTGATAGAAAAAGGTCCCTGATGGTTTCCAAGCTCTGAAGATTTTGAAAAAAAAAAAGTTGAAAAGAAGTTCATTCTATTTTTTTTTAATTTTCAAGGGTATTATATAATAAATATTTTTGCAGGTCATTTGAGTTATTTTGCATCTTTATTTTGTCTCTGGACATTTTTATTATGAATTGTATACGCTGCTTATTGATGAGAAGTAAGTTCTTCCTGCAAACCTTTTTCCAGTTGCAGTATCCTGCTTTGAAGACTAGAAAGACTTTTTGGTATAAAATAAACTTGATTGTAAGTTCCCTCCTTACACTGGGTGGTGTCAATACCTTATTATCATGCTGCAAGCCAGTTTAGCACGCTTGTATGCAATGCAAATATGTATGCAAATATTAATGAGTGGGAAAATATAAGAAATGTTAGTTCAGTTCAAACACAATGTTATATAAAATTCTTCTTTTAAACTTCATTCAAATGGTAATATTTTTGTATGTACTTTGCAAGGAAAAATAGTTTTAAAAACTAACTTTTTTTGTAGGTTAACTGAATCTTCTGGATATTTAACGGATGGGCCGATAAATTATAAATACAAAACTAAATGTACATGGTTAATTGAAGGATAGTAAGTATATTTTTAATTAATGTTGATTCTACATTGTAGCTCTTTAGAGATATCTGACAAAATGTTACGTTAAAAAAATGGTTGAGTTTTCTATAACTTGGTTGCAAAGATTTTATGATGATGATTTTCTAAAGAACTTTTGATGATTTTCTAAAGAACTCTTGATACACCAGTTTTATTTCAGGAAAAGAAATTGAGAAATTTACTGTTGAGAATTAAATACAAAATACAGACAAGGAATATATGACTAATTCTACTTTCACAGTAGACTTGCAGTATGGCATTGTAGTTTTTGATGGTCATATCTGCTCACTACATGTGAGCTTAACTGGCTGTACAAATGGATCTACAAAGTTACCTGCCATGAAAAATGTTAAGCAATTCCTGATACTGTGAATTATTAGTTTGTCCTAGCTGCTGTTGCATAATATAAGCTCTCTTTGGCCTGATAATAGTCTGATGCTGATGTATATTTTCTCATATCTTTGGTTTTCATAGTAATCAATATAGCAGTTCCAAATAACAGATATTGATTTTATTGCTGATCAGATAAAGATTTTGAAATCGGCATTCTTACAAATGAAAATAATACTAGTTTGAACGAGTGGATTATTCCTTTTTGATAAGTTTCAGGCCACATTTGAATATCCAATGAATTGAGCTAAATTGTTTTATATAATAGCCTAATCACATTTTCTAAGTTTAAGCTAAATTAAGCTTAAGCAAATGTGTCATAATAAAGTATAATTTGCTGTACACGGTGAAGAAAAGAGTGTAAGGGTAAGGAAAGACCATGCAGGTAAAGAGCCTTTTTCCAGGCAGATATTCCTACGTCTGAACCAGAAAATAGTTTTTAGTACCACAGGTTCAGATTGGATTTTCTCATTTGCAATGAAATACATGTCTAAAATTTACGTAATAGTTGCATCCACACATATACACACATATTACAATTTTTAAAAATGTGTAATCATAAAATTAACAAGTCTTGCCTTTACTACTGTACTGACATGCTATATGTACATTTCATTATAAAATGTTCTATTTTTAAGTGCTGTTTCTTGCTTTTATCTTCTAGCCCTAATTCAGTTTTAAGATTAAGATTTAATCATTTTGCAACAGAATGTAGTTGGGATCATATGTATGTTTATGATGGAGATTCAATATATGCACCTTTAATAGCTGTATTTAGGTGAGTATTTCAGCTTAATAGCTTTTATTACAGTGTTATACTGTAAAATGTGCATTAAAAAGAAGTTTTAAACTGGATTTCAGTATGTAGTTCTCTCTCTATTGCCTTTTTAAAGATCCTTCTTTTAACCATTTCAGCATGCTCTACTTTGAGCCATGTTTAGCAAACCCATCATTTTTAAATTTTACTCTGATTTTCTTGGAGAGAGGGAGGGAGGGATGGGGAGAGGTCATTTTTGTCTGTCTGGGATGGAGGGCAAACTCTTGTTTCACCTCATAAAAAATGAAAACAATAAGGTTTTACTCATTTACTTGTTAACTTATTAAAAATGGGTAGAGGAATAGGTTTACTGGTTAAAGACCCTTCAGAATGAGATAAACAGTGCAGTAGGAAAAAATTTCTACAGTGAACAAAAATGTAGCTAGAGAAAAGAGAATTCCTTTCACAGTGTGCAACTGGAATAGAAATGAAGTATAGCAGATGAACCAGACAGTGCTGCTAGTGCTGCTATTGCAGAAAAAATAGAAAATATCAATTTGGATTTGTAGCAAGAAAAGAATATGGTTGTTGATTTTTTTCATGGACCAGATACAGGTGGAGAAAAATATGGGATGTCCCTATTGAAAAAGATTTAGTGGCAGCTTGGTTTTATAGACCACACTTCTGTGCAAGAATTATGTCTACATTGTAAACCTGAATCTTTGAAATAATACATATGTTTAAAAGTTGCTTCTGTGCACTGATTTGAATTTTTAATTTTTTAAAAACGGAAATATTGCCTTTATACATTTTGACTGCATTATTTTTATGGCAATCATTTCTAGAAATGATTTTCAGAGTTCTCTTATTTTAAACTGCATTGTATAGAAATCAGACATTTAAAAAAAATCAAAATCATTTAGAAATGCTGACTAATTCAGTATGCAAATATTTATATATCTCACTGTGTTTTGCTTTACACATTACAATGGAATGCAATTTTGCAACGCTTCCAAATTATGCTAAGAACTCATGTGATTTGTTCAAATCCCCAGCTTTTCATTGTTTATTAATAATACACATCTCTTATGTTTAAAATTCTGCAGTGGTCTTATAGTTCCAGAAGTGCATGGAAATGAAACTGTACCTGAAGTAGTAACTACATCTGGCTATGCACTGCTACACTTTTTTAGTGATGCTGCTTATAATCTAACAGGATTTAATATTTTTTACTCGTAAGTATTTCTTATCAATTATGTTTCTGTTAATTAATTGGCAATGTATTTCTTATAGTAAGTAAGATCTGAGCTTAAAACATTTAAAGTAAGCTTATGAAAACTTGATTTTGAGAAGACTATATGTAACACACATACAGCTTGAAAAATGTTAATGAAGAGGAATTCCATCAATAGTCAATAGCTCTTTAAAGCAGTGGTCCCCAGCCTTGGCGGCTTGGCAGACTGGCTGGGGGGAGGAGGGGGCAACTGAGCTGCATGAGCCACAAAGGTTGGACACCACTGCTTTAAAGAACTATTGACTATTGATGGAATTTCTTGCAAGAGTGGAGCTGCGTGCATGCATGCGTGCCGGCCCAATTCCAAATAGCCATAGCCCGGTAGTGGACCACGGCCTGGAGGTTAGAGATCCCTACTTTAAAAGATACTTAATAATTACGTGTCAGGCCTGGAAGCCATCTTTTACCTTTTTGTATTCAGGCCTGTCACATTTTCTACTGTGGGAAAATGGGAGGGGGGATTATATGGAGTAGGTGATATGTAGTAGTCTAAATAACATTATTTCCAGAAAGTCAAGGCCACTGGGCCCTGCAGCTACGATGAAGTGACTGGGAGGCATCTTCAGTTTTGGATGGTGCCTGATTGGATTGTGTGATGGACATGTGGGTGCTAGGCAGGGACTTGAACTTTCGTTTGGGTGGAGAAAACCCAGAAGCTTTCAGATTCGGGTTTTCCCAGATGTGCCAATATGACATCTCTAATAAAATAGAACTTTGAGGAACCTCAAGCCTCGGAGTCTTATTGCATTGGGGGTGTTACTTGGTACCTTTACATACTGTGTTTAATGCATTTGTTATTGCAGGTAGTCCTTGCTTAACAATGGTAGTTGGGATTGGAAATGCCTTTGCTAAGTGACCCAACTGTAAACCATGATACTTTGTGACTGCATTAACTTACTACAGCAATTGTGGCAGTTTTGGTTGCTGCATTTAAACAAATATTACATGGTTACTAGCATGACATCAAAGCGCCATTTGCAATCTCCTGCCTGTCATGGACTTTGTTAAAAGTTGGCAATGAAGTCACAAGTGGCGATCATTTGACTCTGTTCCCCTGTGATATTGTAATTGCAGGCCACCCAAATTGTGATGAAATGACCATGGAGATGCTGTAATGGTTGCAGCTACAAGGACAGGTCATAAGTGTCCTTGTTCAGCACTATCATATTTATGAATGGTCACTGAATGATTGCTGAATGAGGACTACCTGTATTTGTTAGTGTATGAAGTTATATCTCAAAGAAGATAGATTGAAAAAATGTTTTATGAGACAATTATCTCAGCATAACCTGTTTAAGGAAATGTATAGATTTTGAGTGTGTGTGTATATTGGTCTCTGTCTTTCTATTTTTCTGTTCATGTGCACATACACAGACACATATATGCATAATCATTTGCTCATTTGGCTGGATTGGCCTTTCTAAAAGGGGCAACTAGAAACAAATTTCTTGGACTTAAAGGCTAAGTTTTTATAGAAATAAAGCATGATAGCATTGATCCACAGAGAACTGAAAATTGTGCGGTTGACTCCCAGACTTCAAAAATTGTGAAAGCAAACTTCATGTGAAAACTTTCTGATTTCTGATACTTTTTCTTCCATATTCACTTCTCTTGGAATATTTTGCTTTTTTTTTTTTTTTACAAAACTGAAAAGTTAGATTTCATTTATTTATATTTCATATTTCTTAACAGCCCATTCTTTCTTGGAAATTACATATATTTGGCTTTTAGAATATGAAATGTAATTACTTTCATGGTTGTGTCTGTGACTGATAAACAGAATGCTCCCAAAGGCCAAAATAGTTACCTTTTCTGTTTGATTCTCCCCCCTCCCACATCCATTTTGTGAATATTATATTTTAGAAACCTAGTACTAAAAATAATATGTTGGGAAATAAAATCTCTATGCTGATCCTACTTGTATTTCTTTTGCTACAGTGGAATAGAAATGCTAAAATCTTACAAAATTGGAATGATACAGAAGACTGTATTTTCAACCTGTTGTTGTTCTTGACTTATTTCTTCTGCATAGATGTGCAGATGTGCAAAGTATGTAGTAGGCTAATAGAATATTATGGAATAATAAAAATACAGTTCATGAACATCTTGTCACTGATTTCTGGTTTTGTTGCTTGGTAATTTTAAGTAGTCTGAAGGCTGATGTTTGTAATTAAGAAATTACTTATATAAAATAAAAAAGTAACTTGAATGTATACATAATGACTATTTCTCTTTTGTTTTGTATCAACTAATTTCTTTTGATATTGTTCATTATAGAATTAATTCATGTCCGAATAACTGCTCAGGGCATGGGAAATGCACAACTAGTGGCTCGATACCAAGCCAAGTATATTGTGAGTGTGACAAGTATTGGAAAGGAGAAGCCTGTGATATCCCTTATTGTAAAGCTAACTGTGGAAGTCCTGATCATGGCTACTGTGATTTAACAGGAGAGAAACTCTGTGTCTGCAATGATAGCTGGCAAGGTAAGTTAACATTTTTGCTAAAAGCTATGGCATGTATTTCATGGTATGTGAAATATGTCAGGTCTGTCTGTCTGTCTGTCTGTCTGTCTGTCTGTCTGTCTGTCTGTCTGTCTGTCTGTCTGTCTGTCTGTCTGTCTGTCTGTCTGTCTGTCTGTCTGTCCAAGTTAGGATAGACTAAAGTAGTAATGAATATACTGCAGCTGGTTGTTTGTCTAATTCACCTTCTCTTAAATGATGGCCCTCACTTCATCTATTGATCATTCTCTCAGAACATTGCAAATTCCTGGCTTCAAAGCCTGATGTACTTAGATGAACATTCCTTATTTGTTTTATTAAGGATTATACAGGTATTCTGATTTACTAATTCTGGGAGAATTTTGTGAATATCTTGGCATTGTAATAGAACTGTACAGCTGGAACAAGCTATTTATGCCATTGAATCTAACCTCCTATTCAGGATGGATGGATAGATGGATGGATGGATGGATACGATAGATAGATAGATATATAGATGATAGATAGATGATAGATAGATATATAGATAAATAGATAGATACATAAGTACATAGATACATAGATACTATATAGAATGAATTCTTTATTGATAGATAGAATTATTTATTGGCCAAGCATGATTGGACGCACAAGGAATTTGCCTTCGGTGTATAAGCTCTCAGTGTACATACAAACAACAAAGTGATAGGCCATATATCATAAATCATAGTTGCAATCATTAATCATAAGATACCACAAATGATAATCATAGATACCAATAGGAAAAGATAGTAGGAAAGATGAGAAGATAAGAAGATAAGATGAGATGAGAAGGGTAATAGCAATACAGCCTACTACATGGATAAATCTCATAGGCCTAAGACAGTGCTGTGGCAATTAGGTGTTCAGCAGAATGATGGCACAGGGGGAAAAACTACCTTTGTGTCTAATTGTTTTGGCATGCGGTGTCCTATAGTGGCGTCCAGAGGGGATGTGAGCGATCTGTAGATATTTTCTCAGCCCTTTTTCTGGTTCGTGCAGTGTACAGGTCCTCAATGGAAGGCAAGCTGGTTGCAATTTTTTCCCCTGCAGTTCTAATTATCTGTTGAAGTCCGTTGAAGAACCTGTCCTGTTTGGATGCCGTTAAATATTGCCATTTAATTGTAATAACACCCAGCCAACCTTAGCTAGCTTGTTAATCAGAATGTATTGGATGCTTTCTCAGAAATGTTACTGAAATCATGCTACCAAATTCCATATTACATGAAAAGTTACTCTGTTAAAAATAAAATTAGTTCAGAAGGGCTTGCTGTTGACCATGTTGGGTGGTCACGCTGGGTTATCACTAATCTTTAAAAATGATTATATTTTTATGATTTGTTCTGGAATATTAATTGATTATTAATTAATTATTTCTTCCATGATCATCCTTTTTGATCTTAGGAACAATATTTCCTTTCTTCCAGTCTTCTGGCATTTCTCCAGTTTTCTGAAATATAAGTTTTCAAATAATACTATTCAAATAATGCTATTTAAAACAGTCCTCAAATAACACCTGATACAGTACATAAAATTTTAACTATTCCATCAATACCATAGAGATGCAGTTCATACAATTCTGGAGGTTTAAATTTATTCAGAGTGCATAGTATTTTGTTTTTGTCAAGTTTCAATCCTGTCACTTCATGCTTTTCTTCCCAGTGTGACAAATACAAATACCTTGCTGAGAGAAAGGACATACTAAAAACAAAGTAGAAAAACAATGGACAGCAAGGCTTCTTGAATTCTTTCTAAGCCTTTTACCAACAATGGAGAACAAGGCTTCTTGAATTCTTTCCAAGCCTTTTACCAAGGTTGGCAAAGAAGATATCTGTATTTTCTTTTGTGTAATGAAGTAGTAGAGACTACTTTCTTTACTACTTAAAGTAGTTGCATATGCATTGCCTCTATATGGCTTTTACTGTTCCGTTATGTTGTGTATGTATATTTTTGTGTATATGCATGCACTGGAAAGCATGAAACAGGCTTCATATACGAACTATGGACAGGTTCACACATAATGGAGTTTGGATTTTGACTGAGCATGATCTGTGAACTCAGCAAAGAGGAGTTATAAAGAGGAGCAAACATAATGGATTCTAGATTTCTAGAATTATAGGATTAATGGCTTTTATGGATATTGGTACAAAAGAGCCTTGGAAATGTAAATTGTGTTGATGATAATCAGTTTCATACTTTGTAAGGAAATGATACTTTATATAACCAAGTGTAACTGGTTTTGCTTTTAAAGGATGTAATAATTTTAGATACTGTAGTGACATTTATTGAAGTTAAACATTTTTGGAGTCGAGACCATAAAATACTTTCTTGCCAACAGTCATTACTGAATGAAAACTCTGTTTCAATTAAAGACTAGTGAAAATAAATTTGTATTTTTATTGCTGTTCAGGTTTCTAGCCCCTATGAAATCAATCTATGGACCCCAGGTTAAGAACTCCTGCTTTACATAATTTAAATCAATATTCTCTTGGATTGGAAAGAATAAAAAGAAATTGAGTAGCTTTGCCTTTAATACAAAACCATACACTTTCAACCATTTCTAATTGTGAACAGCTGAATATCTATAGATTCCAGATATAGCCTAGGAAAATGGTATTCTTTAATAGTTGTAGAGATCAACAGGGATTGCAACCTAGTTGGCAATCTTATTATGCCTGCAGAAAAATGGATTAAAATAATTATATTTGAAAATGTTTATGAAAGTTTATTGCTCTGTATCTAATAGAGACATATGATGAAAACACATTCTATTATAGCACTTTTTCTCTTGTGTGAGAGGTAGCATGTTCTCTTTTGAGCTTTACAAGTTGGAGAAATTATGTGGTATGCCATATGAAATAATGAGGAAGACAAATCTGCTCCTGTCATACTATTTGCTGCTTAGAAAGGGGAAACAATTTACAGATTTCCTTTAATGAGTGATTCACAAACATCTCCCATCAAAATGAAGTATTCCTCTGATGCTCATATGGCTCTCGAAACTAGGTAGTAGCTGGGTTCATCAGTTCACAAAGCACTAATACAGTTTTATTTGGTTTTGTCTAAACAAACCAGCCAATAGACATTTAAAATGGCTGATTTTGATTTATGTTTGTATGAATCCAGCACTGATAGCATTTATAAGGGAATTACTATTGGAAAGAAAGCATAATTAGGGAAAATATACCGTATGGATAGGTTCACACAGTGGACTTTGGGTTTTGCCTGAGCATGATCGGATTTGAACTCAGCTTTTGTGATTTGTAAACTATGGTCAATGCCATTATAAAGTCATCACATTCTTTCTTTCCCACATTGGCACCTGGGAAAGCTACTTATGCTCTCCTTATAACTTGCTCTTTGAAGGGAATTCTTGGTTTGAAAGGGTATTGGAAGGAAGGAATTGATAAACATGTTCCAGAATTACTATCCAGGGTTTATTTCCTTTTTATGAGGCTGGGCTCTTTGAAATACTTTTTTTTTTTTTGCTTTTGGACAGGGGTTTTTGGGTAATGACTTTTGTGTGTGTGTGTGTATGTATAGGAAAACACTTTCTAGAGTCCTTCATGCACACTATTTGAGTAATGCTTACTCATTATATTGATAATGTAGTAGATCTTGGATGCTTGTAACTGACCAACTGATTTATTTTATATTTAAGTATTACACTGTATTTTAAATAAACTTCATTTGAGCTGATGGAAATTTGACATACTGAAGATAAATGCATTTCAACTCTCATTTCTGCAAACTGATATGAACACAAAACTATTTCAGAAAAATAGACTTCATGAAATAATAGACCAAAGAGATTTGCTCAAGTCAATCAAAAGAAGTATTGGAACCAAAACACCCCCAATATCATGAATAGGTACATTGTTCGTAAGAACACCACAAGAGTCATCAGCTACTTCTTTTCCTTCTTCTTTACACATACCTAGGAATTTTTATCTTCTCTTTTTTAGTTGGGAGGAGGAGATTTAATGCTTTCTTTCCCAGCTCATTTTTCTCCTTCACCCTGCTATGGCTATGTCTTTAAAAATGGCATCATTGGCATTGCAATTATTATAATGAGGTATGGTTTTACTGGTATAATTCATAAATTAGTTTAGAAAATTGCCTTGACCACAATTGGAACTGTGGTTTATAGAAAATTAAGAGAAACATAGCAAGTTGTCTGGAAGTGTAAATCCATTCCCTTTTGTCTTCTAGATAGATAACTGTTTTCACACTACTTTGTGACATTTATTATTATTTCATTGCTGTGAGGGTTGAATGAAAAGTAATGCTTCCATCTCCATAATGTTTGTTTAAATAGGTATATTTTAATAAATGAAACAGGAAAATAATCCTTGAAATAAGCTCTTTTGTTACTGCATTTACTTCTCCACTTAATCACCACCATTTGCTACATGCTTCTTCCAACGATGGACGAGCTTCTTAAAGCTGTCACAAAAGAACTCCGCACTTTGTCTCTTCAACCAGGTCCTGACAGTTTTTTCCACCTCCTCATTTGGGTGAAACAAATGCCCATGAAGATATTCCCTCAATGTTGGGAGAAGGTGGAGGTCAAATGATGCCAAGTGTGAACTGTATGATGGATGGGGTAAGACAATGAGTTCCAACTTCACAATTGCCTCTTGGGTGGCTCATGAGGTATGAGGCCTAGAGTTGTCTTGTTGCAGCAAAATTTCCTTTCTGTTATTCCAAACTCTAGTTAATAATTACTAGTTAAAATTTTTGGTGTTACAATGTAGCACTCAGGCAGGTTCAAAGAAATGTGTGTGAATAATGTCATATATGACCCCAAGAAACGTAAGCCCAAGTCTTCCGAGACTAGGTTTTGAACTTTATTCTGCAGGTGAAACTTTGTGATAATATTTCATGGACTCACACTTTGTTTCTAAGTCAGTGATGAAGCCATGTTTCATCAACTGTCATTGCTTCATGTACAGCTGTGAAGGAATTTCTTACCTTCATTCTTGTACAATGACAAATGCTGACAAATGTCAACCCTTGACATTTTTCTTTTTGCCATCAGTATATGAGGAACCCATCTTGAATAAACCTTCCAGTATTTAGGAACATCAGTTATGTGACCTATGGGTTCATGTGAAATGCCAAGTTTGATGGTAGTTTCTCAGTGTCCATCAATTGTCCATAAACCTTTCTGATGTGAAATTTGTGCTGTTTCAGGTTGTCCCCTTTGATCTTCATCATTTGTGATAAAAGATCATAAATTCACTCTTCCTAGTTGAATTGTTTGGCCCAGTGATGTACAGTATTAATATCAAAACAGTTATCATAAATAACCTGCATTCAGTGGTAAGTTTCAATCAGAAGGATTTCCTTGGCAGTCAAAAATTTCAATCATAGTGTATTACTTAAACTGCAGCAATGAGCATATCATGAAAAATGACTTCAGAACCTTTGCTCACAACAAAATCCTGCCAACTGAAGGAAAGAACCAATGTGAAAGAACATATCAGAGCTTCCAATACATCAATACTGCCTTCTGCTTTAGACTTACAACATTGGAGTCATTACTTTTTATTCAACCTTCATATATTTAATAATCCGAAATTGGAGAAAGAGTTTGCTGTATTATGATTGAAGTGGCTAACTTCAACATTAATCAAAAACTGTATCAGTAGATTCTTCGTAAAATTATTTATACCCCTGTGGAGTTGGCAGTATCACAACAATTATTCATGAATTGCTATTTATTTCATTTTACAGACATTCGTAAAACAATTATTCCAGTCTTACTATCTTTCTCTGACAATTTTTCAGGTAGTTTGTATTTTTTTCTACTTGCAGATTGAGATGAACTTGTGACAATAAAAATGGCAACTGTTAACATCTGTTCTTTTTTTTTAAACCCTCCTTTGTGGCATGCTAAGATAAATTGCAGCTTACACTGAAAAAGAAAGGGAAATTCCATTCCTGAGATCCTGAGCAGAAAGGAGAGGAAGACTCATCCTAGTGTGTATTGATTCTGTCAGCTCCATTTGAGAAATGGGTGGAAGTAGAGAGAGTAATACAAATCCTTTAGTTTCTTACAACTAAGGAGAAGAAGGGGTAGAGATGCTCATGGCATCTCCAGACTCATGGAAGAAGGAAAAGGAGATACCAGGAAGATGGCGTGTAGTCTGAAGTTGGCAAGCTAGTCTGAGGCCAGACAAGACATTCCAGGGATACAAACTCTAGCAAAAGGTCTAAGCTACAGGATTTAAGCTTGAAGTATATAAATATGGCTAGTTTCCTAGATTTCTAGTTTGTATCCCTGGAATGTCTTATCTGGAAGTAACTGATCTTTTATCATTACCAGAGGCTCTTTTGCATTAAAAGCAGTGCACATATGTCAGAGCTTCTTCTACTGCTAAATTTATGAATAAATAATTTTGTTCTCACGAAAAGATTTTTGCATGTTCTGACACTATTTTATAATGGGTATTTTTTGTCTTTTAAGTTTTGGCCATACTATGAGTGAAACAAAATAGCTTTCCATTATGAAATTGCTAAGGCCACCTAGTCAAGCGTGTTTGGAAAATGTCTCTTGGTGACAGAGTATTCCTGTCCAGCAATTCTATTGTATATGATCATTTAAGGTATACTTATTTGCTTTAAGGACAAAAGCCAAGATGGGGAGTGCCTTCAAGGCAGCACTGACTTGCCCAAGATCCTGGTTTCTGGCCTGGTATCTTAACCTCCAAATCTCCAAACTCTTTTGAAGTTGGTTTTCTTAGCCGGAATAAAACCAAAACTTTCTTTGGAATGACTTTCCCCCCCCAAAAAAAGTTTCAGTCAGATTTAATCTTAAGTATATTTAATATATTCTATTTATCTTATACAAAGTCAGTTTGATGTAGTGGTTAAGGTACCAGGCTAGAACTAAGGAGACTGAGTGCTAGTCCTGCTTGAGGCAGAAAGCCAGGTAGGTGTCCTTGGGCCAGTCACTTTCTCTCAACTCAAGATGGAATTACAAACCACTTCTAAAATCTTGCTAAGAAAACTAGAGGGACTTGTCTAAGTTGTTGCCAGGAGTTATCACTGGCTCAAAGGCACAAAATAAAATTAAGTCATAAAAATCTTAAAAGCTAGCAGTGAAAGGGGCCTGACAAACTATGGCAAAGTATTCCAAAATTTAGATACTGCAGTGCATAAGGTTTTCTACCCAACCCAGTATCCATTAAAAAAGGGCAAGAGAAGAAGGTTGAGATTTGGGTGAATTATAGAGGTATGAGGAAAAAAATGTTAAAAACTCCCAATAAGGATAAGAATTAAGTGAATCTTAAGTGTTAGTAGATTGAACCAGAATAGAAAGTGATTTTAAATATAGTGTGAATTAAATATAGTGTGAAGACAGATCAGGAAAAATGGAGGGAATAAATTGGAGCTGTCTGTACAAGTACATGCACTGTGATTGTTGCAAGATAGTTGGGGCAGGTCAGGGCAAGAAGTTAAATTTTAATGCTTTAATGCGTTTCAGATATTTCTTTAAAATATCATTTATAAAGATAGAAAATTTTATCCTTAAAACATTTTAGTTTTTAATATCTGCTTTTTTAAAAAAAATGAAATATTAATACAAAGTTATGCAGACTACAAATCCATTTAATCTTAGCATAAGATGTTCATGGTTACACCAATTCCTTTGGTTCAGATTATAAAGAGTTTTAGTATTCTAATATATCTTTTTAAACAATTGTGACCTCTGGTGGATATACTGAAATGAACATCTGCAATGATCATCAAAGTTAAGTGTGAAAAAGTATTATTGCTCAAGTTATTTCTAAAATATCATTTTAAAATAAATTATAGTACAACTGTAATTACTTTATTATTAATGTTTCAATTACAGACTTGTATAAATTTCAGTAATTTTACTGTCTCACATACACTGACATAAGGAAGAACTTGAAAATGCATCCTGTTATACATTAGTCATAATGATATACAGTATCATTTAGGCACAAGCTTAGCTCTTTTAGCAGTGAAAAGACATTATACATTTTATTATTAGGAAACTTTGTTCTATCAATATTCAATATATTCACAATTCAAATATTCCATCAATTCAAATATATCAAAGCGAAGTGTTTAAAAATACAGTGATAAACCATATCTCTAATTCAGATTAGCATAAATATTGCATTTTCAGTTTTAGAACTGTGGTCTATCAAAGTATAATATAATGATATAAGATGGCTAGAGCCTTTAAAAATCAGTCCTGTCTAAATGTACACCAAATTAGTTCCAGGTTAGTTTATAAGAGGTAGCCATTAAGTAGAAATGTTTTTCAGACAACGAATAATAAATTCAGTCTGTCATTGTTTAATTATACCAATTTTTCTTTAGCTACACTGTCTTGCTTGGAAAATTGCTTGGAGATCTATTTTGTAGATTTGTATATGACAAAATTTAAATAAGGTAATTACATCTATATTGTCCTGTATTAATTGCTCTAGAAGAAGTATGCTACTATTCAATAGGAGGTTGCAGAAACTCAGGTTTGAGAGCTAAAATATAATTTGAAATATGTTTGGATAGACTAGCACTTGTCAGGGGCATTTTAAGCATATGTATGCCCTTTTCTGGTCTCTTGTCCTCCATGCCTGATGCATGATTCTGAGCAATATTGCTTTAATTTAAGGCATTCCCAATCAATGTAACATGTGTCTCTGTCTGGGTTCCATATCAGATTTGCTATTTGAATATGGATCTCTATCCATCTGTATCCATCACTATGAATCAGGATTCAAGCAACATGTTTCTTTTTATAATAGGTTTGATCAGGGCAAATATCTGTTATCCCTGTTAGTCATTGCTCGTACTGGAATAAGTAATGGTGCTCGTAGTCACCTTTCACAATCTGGAATTTATAGGAAAAGTTGGTGCTTTGTGATGCTTTTCCTATTTAGTATCAACATTCTGTAATAGGACTCAGTGTCAAAAAGTTCATATTCCCTTATATGTTTGCTTAACAGACTTACCAAAGTAGTATGGCATGTGAAAATTGGTAGTTTGTAAAATAACTCAGATATCTTCAGATTTACAAGCTGCGATATGTGCTTGTCCTAATTATCTTCTTTTGGCTAGAATTTCATTACATATGTACAGATGTATAATCCCCTTTCTGTACCTTAAACTCCTGGTTCAGCGATAGAAATTTAATTAGATTATAATTGTTTATAAAAGTGTGTGGTGATAGATTATCAGCAATAAAAGCAGTTGCTACTGTATGTCATGGTATATATATCTCCAATTATTGAACCCTATGTATGTGTGTGTGTGTGTGTGTGTGTGCGTGCGCGCGCGCCTGCGCCTGTTTATATAAGGAGCAGTCCAGAGTACTGGAGCAAGAAAACTAGCATTTATATTTCCTGTAAGTGTAAAGAACACATAAATGCTCAATGTAGATGTCGACTTTTACATTCTGATAATTCACCGTCATTAATTAATTAATATTAAGACAATTTGCAGTCTTATTTATTGCAGGGAACGAACCTGTATACCACCAGTATTAGTCTTCGTTCAAAGGCCATCTCAAAGAGGACAGAATACCTAGATCAGATTGGAGTTAACTGTAGGGATGATTATTTATTATGATGTTTTGTTTTCTTTGTTTCTGTTTTCATTTTTGTATTTTATATATTTAATATGGTCAATTGACTCTATAAAGTTTTCTTCTAAAATTTAATATTGAGTGAAATAAATTTGAGAAATGAATAAATAATGTGTAAGTTTTAAGCAGGTATAATTTTTTAAATTAAGCAGATATAAATTCTTATTATACATCCTTTGTATTTCTATAAATAATTATTTTGAAGATTATTCCTGTTGATTCACAAGATCATTTATAAAATTTAACAAGTAGCAAAAAGTACTATGAAAAAAAACACATTTTCAAACAGCTTTTTTTCTGGTAGAATGTGATGAAATTTGGAGATAAAGTGGATCTTTATATTCAGTTCTGCCAAATTTCATATAAATTTATGAGAGGTTTCAATCTTTAAAACTGGCTTTATTTTTAATGCATGACATGCTTATTTGGATGAAAGTCAGTAAAATTACTGCAATAATAGTACCTAATATGTGGGGAATATCTATCATATATTGAGGAATTTGGAGATAAAAGAGATTAGGTGTTGATAATGACTATGAATGCATAAAGTTGTGTGGGTAAATAGTCTGGTAATGCCAGAATCTTAATAAAGCCTACTGAAAATAAACAAATCATGTGGAACATTATTTTATTATAAAAATAAAATAATGAAAGAAATTGCTTGTCAAAAGGCGTCTAGACCTACTTCAGAGTGTTGGCTTGTTGAATGTTCTGCTGGCTTTGAGGTTAATGTAAAGGTTAATACAGCCCTTTTCTGTAAAAGATCCCACAGTACATGTACATGTACCCAGAAATACATGTAGTTCTCACTTGCTGCATCTTCATAAACAAAATGATTTCATATCAAGGTGCTTTCAGTCCCAGCTGATGGCTGTGGGTGCCTATCTTGTATTTTATACTGCATATTAATTTTACATATAATTTGGGGTTTTTTTGTTGACTAAATCATAGAGTACAGTAGTTTTTTGTGCAATGTACTGTCTTTCATAATTACTGTGCTGCATCAGATTACAATGAACCTGATGAATTATAGGAAAATAATATTTTAAAGGTGAATATATTTTTCTTGTACATAATTATGTGCATCTTTTACCACTTGGTGCCACTGTTCTTCACAATCTTCCTCCAATAAGTTAAAAGTAATACAAAAGCATATCTTCTGTATGCCTTTAAAATCTTCTTTTAAATATATGAAAATATTTACAGTAAAAATAAAATTTGTCATCTTAGAAACTAAACTAACATGTCACTTAAAATGCACGAATATGCAATTTGTCGAATTTTTAGAATGTCCTTATGCATGACGTATTCTACAATATATGAGGTTGGCTCACTTTATATATTGTACTATCTCAGTTATAATTACTATCAAAAATTGTTGTGTTTGAATTAATAATCACAAGTATGATTTTGTCTCTCTCTGTATTTTAAACAGGTCCTGATTGTTCTTTGAATGTCCCCTCAATGGAATCATATTGGATTCTGCCTAATATGAAGCCATTTAGTCCATCTGTGAGCAGGGCTTCCCATAAGGCAGTTCTTCATGGAAAGTTTATGTGGGTAATTGGTGGATATGCATTTAATTACAGTACCTTCCAGATGGTATTAAAGTAAGTTATTTCTTTTCTTAATTCTGTTTGAATTTTGTGTAAATTTGTTGAAATTTAATGAAAAGCATCCCTCTTTCCTATACCTGCCTTGCTTTCTTGGCTGCCTCATGGTTCAATTCAGACCTTCCAGAAAGAGAGAGGATTGAAAGTAAAGTGCTGTGGATTAATGGACTAAATTGGGGACGGCGGGAGGGGGGAACGAGGTATTCTTTTGGGATGGCAGGACTGTCTGTTTTTATTTAAATTTGGTTTACACACATGAATTAAAAATACAAGCTTCAGAGCTCATTTAAATGATGCAAAATTCTGCAGTATTACCATTGGTCTTGTCTCTCCTTAAAGAAATAAAAATTGCAGAAATCCAGGGATTCATTCACAAAATAATTATATAAATGTCCAAATATAGCAAGACTCATTTATTCCATTTTGAAGTTTGCCTCGTTTGCAAGATTTTCTGATTCAGCCCTACTACCAATATCTGGAAGAAACATCTGTGCATGTGCAAAAGTATTTTCATAGATAAATGTCCATTTTACCTCTAAAATTCACTTCTTATAATTTCACCGAAACAGGCCCGAGAAAGAAAACTCTATTCTCCATTGTCCCCATCCTAAGAAATTAAGTTCTTTGGGAGCTGCATTTTAGCTCCATTTCTTATTTTTCAGATTATCTATAAAGTGATATTTCTTCCATGTGGATTTTAATTATAAAATTGTAGTATTCATTTTAATTTATGTCTTCATATTTTAGATTTCATTTTTTAAACTTTGGATACGATTAACAAATATCATAATTGTGCTGTGCTTAAAGTCTTGGCCCTTTTGGGAGGGGTACTAAATATCTTTAATTTTAGTGAAAACCAACTTGGGTTTTTGGCATTGCCAATGCTTTCATACAATTGATTACATTTTTTGACATGGGTTTCATGAAAATGAACTGCTCCACAAAATAAAGTTCTGCATCCTTCAGAAAATGCTCACTTCTTGATTAAGGATAAGCCATAAACCCACTGAGAAAAACACTCAATAACACGGGTGTCAAACTCATGGCATCATGTTGCCATCATGTGACATTTTGTGACATTGTCCCCCTTTGTGGAGCTGGGATAGGTGTGGCCTGCGCATGACTCATCCGGCCCGTGGGCTGTCAGTTTGACATCCCTGCTCAATAATCAGTTGAAAATCTTGTTTGAAAATTTATTCATTTTTAAAAGTGTTTTATTGGTTAAAAATATTGGTGGGATAAGGAAAAGTTTCAAAAATTAAATTCTAATTTACTATATTTATTAGATGTTATATGGCATATCAGGAAGAAACAAAAATGATATTTTAATTTGTAAGCATGTATAGGTCTATAATTTTGCTTCTAGGTAATAAACTATTCGTTCACTTTTTAGCTATAATTTGGAAAGCAGCATTTGGAATGTGGTGCCTATATTGAAAGGACCCCTTCAGAGATATGGACACACTATTGCTTTATATCAGGTTTGTTTGTACTTCAGAATTAAATTTGAAAGGTTCTCCTCCTCCTCCTCTTCCTCCTCTCATTCTAACTCATTCAGCTCAACTTATTCTTATAATGTTCTCTTTCTTTATGATATCGTAATACTGTATTTTAGAATTCTAAATCAGGATACTTTTTTTCTCATTTCATTTTAGAATAAATCAGCATTCCATGAAATAACTGCAGTTATGACACATTTTTTGACTTAAGTGGGCAATCCTGTATTTGATTACTAAGGAATAAGCCTCATTGGACACAGAATAACTTTTCTTTCTTTTCTCTTTCATTCCAATGTTGATAAAAAAATGCAAAATAAGAATGCAGATTATAGTTCCTAAGATATAGAATACAAAGTGAGTCTATCCTTCTTGATCTTATTGGATAGCAGATAGGCATTGGGAGTAGGCAGTCCCATAGACAAACTCTGAGCTCTGTGATACCCAGCCCCTTGAATTTCACCTGGAAGTCAGCCAACAATTCTAGTAAAAGTTTTATTTTGGAGAACTTGGCATGTATGTCATTACTTGAGCAGCTGTATTTTGGAACTGGTAAATTTCCTAGATGGGTAGTTCCCTTAATATGAATTTGAAGCATTCTGTTTATTTGCCACATGCTTTACTTCAATTGTGTACTATTCTTGGTGCATTTAGCATAAGGTGACCAGATTTTAATATTTGTAAAGCGGGACACCATTGACGGGGGGGGGGTTTCTAGGGGAGCAAGACGGGAGGGGTCCGTCTCTCTTATCCTGCAGCTTTGTGCACCCTCCCAAACACCCCCCTTCATCACAGCCAGGGGTGGGTTCCTACAGGTGCGTTCTTGCCTGTTCGTCGCCGCAGAGCCGAAGAAGCTGGTGGCTTTCGCGGCGCGGGGCTTTCCCTGCCCGCTTTCCCCTGCTGCCGGGACGCCCCCATTTGCGTTATTTTGCCCTCTGCGCATCCGCTGCCCCTCTCACTGCCCTCCCTCCCCGCTTGGCAGGAGGAGGCAGGCAAGGCAGGAGGCAGAGGGGTGTGCAGGGCAAATTCAAATTCAAAAAGCGGGACTTTTTTGAAACGCCGCGGGACGCGGGACAAATTATTAAAAAGCGGGACTGTCCTGCCAAAAGCCGGACGTCTGGTCACTTTAATTTAGCACCAACTTTTAACTCCGAATTCACTCAAAAGATTCCAGATTTCTCTCAAAAGTCTGTTTCTTTTTACATTTGCATTTTCTAAATTAATGAACTATAATAATCTTTTTTCCTTCCCATTCTCAGTGATAAATACTTTCCTCTTGATTGCATTCATTGTCAGCTTTGTGAGGTAGACCATACAGGAAGCATGACCAGATGAGCTAATTCTACTTTGCGATAGTGGCAAATATCTGTAGCTCGGGTGTAGGATGAAGGTTTGTTCTCTGAACTTGTGGGTTGGTTTCTGAATTTTCTTACTAGGCTAAGTAACTTCTTCAGCAGAATTTAGGAGATTCCTTAAACTCTGATGAAGATGTTACCTAGCCTGGTAAAGAAACGTTCAGAAACCAGCCTACAAGCTCGGAGAACGAACTTTCACCTTAATTCTACTTTATTGTGAGGTTACATTATTAAGTCTTGCAAATCTAAAAGTACATTTCATCCCCATTCTCTTTAAAGTCCCAAAAATGGTCCCTTCTGAGCTGATCACATTCATGCTATAGGCTAAATTTCCTTTTCTTCTCCCTGTCACTAGGGTGATTCCCACATACTGTTATATTCATTCTGAATATGACATTTTTCCAAACCTCTGTACCTCTTTCAGTGTAAATGGAATGCTTTGATCCCATTGTCCAGTTTTCCTGCAAACTTTATTATATTCTATCAAAAAATAACCCATGTGTTTTCCCCTATTAATCATTGTAGAATTATACCTCCTTTTAACAAAATTTCTCCATATATAGACAGTAAACTAGTTGAGATTAACACCTTTCTGAAAGATCCATCTGTCTCCAGAACTCTTATTGACCTTTAATGCAGATTAGGTTTCTGTGCATCATTAATGTCAATCAGTGTACTATGAAAGGCTGAAGATAATTATATATAAAAATGATATGACTCTACTTAGTTGTTAACAGTAAAAATATAATCTTGATTTATATAGCTGTCATTGTATATATTGCTGAATTATCTGAAGTTCTTTTAAAAAATTCCTGGTACTGTTGACAGCGTTGATCACCTGCTGGAAGAGAGGATGGTGGATACAAATAAGTACGCATATCATATTGTCATTATTTTCAGCAAGTAGAATTAGTCCTACTAATTAGCACCATCTGTTAATTGTCCATATGGCAGGCTAGTATGGTTCTTCACATGCTATTAGGTATTAAATGAATTTTCCCATTGTTTGGATTCTTTTCATCACAGTTCTGTGTTGAAATCCTGGAGGAAAATATAAACACTCTATTTGCATTGTTTGGATTTTCACAATTCTTAAAAAGAAAACAACATTTCCATTCTGTTTCTGAATGGATTCAATTGTAATCTACAGAAGATATTCAAATTGTAATATGTTGATACTGAAATGAAACTACATGTAGCCCTCATTTAACAAACCAAATTGGAACAAGAATTCTGGCCCTAAGTGAAGTGGTTGCTGAGTGGGAAATCCTATGATTGCAGCTATGATTTCCAACTAGAAAGGGATAATAATTTCATACCTTTGGCTTTTGTTTTGCTCCCCAACCACTCCTCTCCCTTTAGGCATCTTTGAGTACAGGTAGACCTCGATTTACAGCAGTTCATTTAGTGACCGTTTAGAGTTACAATGTCACTGACTTATGACTGTTTTTCACACTTATGATTGTTGCAGCATCCCAATGGTCATGTGATCAAAATTCTGGTGCTTGGCAACTGACTCATTTATGACGGTTGCCGTGTCCTATGGTCATGTGATCCCCTTTTACGATCTTCTGGCAAGAAGGGTCATTCCATGTCAAGTGGTCTGATTTCAGAAAAGTGCCCCGCTCAACCATCACGGATTTCGATGAAATTTTGTGTTTATGTTTGTGTGAATGTTTCTGTTGCAAAAGTTGAACAGATCTGTCGGCATCAGTATTTGGTCGGTTGATGGTCGCTGGAGGCTAGCTCAAGCAGCCAAACGTTTAGTACCACCAACTCCGTCACATGGTGATTTGGTGAAACAAAATCACATGCTGAAACATTCACGGAATTCAATCTATATATACGTTCCGAAGGAAGAAATCGAAGAAAGCAGGATGCTGCAAGAAGAAAGATGGAAAGTTATAAGCACAATAGCTGGCACAAGAGATCATCACCAGTTTATGCCAGTTGATTCAAATTTGATTTCTGTCAGCAAAGTTTCAAATGACATGATTAACTTTGTGGCCAAAATGTCCAATACCGTTAATCCGAATTTAAAATTGGCTGACATAATTCCATGTTGTTATATTGCCTGAATTTATGACAGAAATTGGTGGGTACGCAACCCACCAATCATTTGATCGAACAAAATGATGCATTGGTAACATTTATGCATCCGCGAGGCCATGCTAATTCATTTTATTGGCCTGAAAGACCAGATTGTTGTTGGGTTCCAGAACCACATCTTATTTGCGTGCTTCCAGCACCTTCAGTTACATCGTCAGGTCGACAGTATCAATTCCCAGAAGCGATGCTAAAGAACGTGGCTCATAAATTCAATAATGAATAAGCGATCGTTGGAATTTGGCAGTTCATACAAACTGTACAGACTTTGGCTTGGGAACCATATAAGATATCCACTTTAGGCCTGGGAACCTAGGATAAGCTGCCCAATTGTCGGCTTGGGAACCGGACAGATACCCACACAAGACTTTGGAACCTCGAGGAAGAAACCAAACTACAGGCTTTGGATCCTGAACCAAGAAACCCACCCATGGCTGGTATTGCATGGCTATCGCCCCCTATGGCAATGGGGTTGCTGAGTCAAGTGCCTGAGCTGGTAGTGACAATGTCACCATGGACCAACACAATATAATAGTAGTAATGATGTCTATATAAAACAAACAAGATGAAACAATAATAGAATGCATGTGTCAGGGCTCCAAATAGCATCCAAACTAAATCAGAATCCGAGACAAAGTATTCCTCAGAGTTCCAATTTATTAACAGAGCTATGGTGGCACATCTGGGAGAAACCCGAATCTGAAGTCCCAGGCGTTTCTTTACCCAGTTGAAAGTTCAAACCCTTATCCCCACACCCCCAAGTCCATCACGTTGACCAATCTTCATCTGCCAACTTGGCAGAAACTCCCATCTCCTTTCATGCAGGTGTAGGAGTGCAAAGACAAAGGATGACCTTGACAATCTAGAAGGAATTTGTTATGGCTGCATGCAGACATCCCTCATGCAATTACCCCTCCCAAATTCCCACAGCAAAGAATACATTTTAAAATAGCACAAAGTGTGGTAGGCCAAAGACCCCAACTAAAATGGCTTCGGCCTGACAGCATGTGACGTTACCATAGCAACGTTCTCAACTTTGTTGCTATTTTTAGGGGTTTATATGTCAGCGATGAAAAACCAACCCTACTTTTTTAGGGGGATTGAAACATGCTCTTTCTAATGAGAATGATTTAACAGAGTTTGCAGAAGGTCTTTTTTTGTAAAAGCGGGCTGAAAATACCCTATTTTGGCGCTTTTACAAAAACCGTCAACTTTACACTCAATTTGTGAACTATTGGAAAGCAGTAGGAGAATGAAATGTTATATACGAAAACCTTGTGTTGCTAAGTTAATACGCACAAAATTACACGTTTCTTATACCTTTCCTTCCAGAGATATAAAAAGCCAAACTTTAACCTTTTTCCGAGCCGCAGTAATTTTTGGCCAACCTTGCTCCAAATTATCTAGATGGGAGATCACTCATGAGAATGTTTTTATTATTTTGTTTAATAGAGCACAAAAAGTTGTACAAGATGGCCAAGTTTTGTTTCTCTCAACAAAATATTGCCGGAGATATTATGTCTCAAAGTTGCTGGAACCTCAGAGTCATACTGTAGTCACACAAATGACTATATCTTCGCAAGTATTGCATCAGCACACGTAACACTTTACCAATGTTCATTGTGTGCAAAATTTCATCGAAATCCGTGATGGTCGAGCAGGGAGCCCCAGACCACTTGACATGGAATGACCCACAAGCAGTATCAATGGGGAAACCAGATTTACTTAACAACCGTGTTACTGACTTAACAACTGCAATGATTCACTTAAGAATTGTGGCAAAAAAGATTGTAAAATGGGGCAAAATTCACTTAAAAATGTTTTACTTAGCAACATAAATGTTGGCCTCAATTGTGATCGTAAATTGAGTACTACCTGTACCTGTTTACTGCCCCAAGCTGTGACACAACTGCATTGTTTTCAAAGTCTAGAACAGCATCCTGCTTATTTCCTTCTAATCCCTTCCTTTCTCATCTTTCTCCTTTGCAAAGGGAGGGGGGAAAACCCCTGCACAGATTAAAGGAAGCTGTAAAAGTAGGAATAGAATAGAATAGAATAGAATAGAATAGAATAGAATAGAATAGAATAGAATAGAATAGAATAGAATAGAATAGAATTCTATTGGACACACAAGGAATTTGTCTTTGGTGCATATGCTCTCAGTGTACATAAAAGAAAAGATACATTTGTCAAGAATCATGAGGTACAACACTTAATGATTGTCATAGGGTACAAATAAGCAATCAGGAAATAATATTAATATAAATTGTAAGGATTCAAGCAACAAGATACAGTCATACAGTCATAATGGTCCTACTTAAAGTTATTTTTCAGCACTGTTGTAACTTTGTAATTCAACTGAAGGAGTAGTTGGTAAGCCTTTATATCTTACTACTGTTTGGCATTGTAGAGATTGAACAGAAGTAGATGTCAGGACATGACTTTAAAGGAATAATGTGAACATTTTAGAGTGACTTGTAAAGAACATCCATTTATGGAGCACAAAACTTATTTTTAATTTACTAAAAGGTTTTGCAATGATTGTAATATGCATTGAAGGAAGACAATAATATCAAAACACTAATGGCAATCATGTAATGTGAAGAAAACAAGGATTACTCTACCTCTGGGGAGTTCTTGCCAGTTCAAAACGGCAGTAGCACACAGAAGATTGGAAATGTCATAGAATAAGAATCCTAGGACATAAGTAAGCTAGGAATAATTTGACTTAAAAAGTTTATTTGAGGCATCTGATTATGTAAGGCTGCTTTTTATAATTGGAATACAGGACAATAGTCTAGTATCGTCTGAAAGTACAAGTAAAAAAAGGCCCACTATTCCCCACCCAAAGGTTATTCTGGGTATGAATCGAACAGTAGTTGAAACTCAGTGAGGTAAGGTTAGGGGGGAAAAGGCTAGAAAAAAAGTAGAATATTGAGATGTGGTATTATGCAGCTGCAGTCATATTACGATATTTGCAGAACCAATAATCTACTCTGAAATTCATATATACAAATTGCTAGAAAGTATTTACAATGGAAACTGCACCAAAATTCATTTGTAATTTATGGTTATATGCTGAGTTTTTAAAAAGCAGTTAAATTTATCACTGCTCATTGGTCAATATACCTTATCTTTAGTATAGTAAATTCTTGGTGAAAAAAGGAGCTCCCCCCCCTCCAAAAAAAATTCACAGAAATAAGATCCTGTAGTATAAGAATGTAGTATAAACTAATATTATAAGCCCATGTTATTTCCAATGTGGAAAGAATAATACCACAGCTCAACATTTATATTCGTGTGTTTTGTATTTTTTTCTGAAGTTTAACTAATTATCATTTTCCCTTCTTTAAAACAGGACGACATTTACATGTATGGAGGCAAAATTGAAACAAATACTGGTAACGTCACTGATGAATTATGGATTTTCAACATACCAAGTCAGACCTGGAGCCTCCGAATTCCAGCAGTGCTTGTTCATGGCCAGCAATATGCAGTTGAGGGTCACTCAGCGCACATAGTGGAACTTGACAGCAGGGATGTTATCATGCTTGTGATTTTTGGTTACTCTGTAATATATGGCTACACAAGCAGCGTTCAAGAGTATTATATCAGTAAGTTGCCTTTTCGTTTTTTGAATTGCTTTTTTAAAACTTCAGGATGTGAACCTCTGAGACAAGGGAGAATAATGGATAAACGGTACTTATACCTACCACCTGATTTTTTTTTAACCTATCATAGATGGGCATCATTCAGTTTGGATAGGAATTCTAGTATGGGAAATACAGTAATGAGAGTTTTAAATCCTCCTCTTCTGTTAATATGGACTATAGTTCTTGTTTTTTTTAAATATGTATTTAACAAAAATTTTAATTTTAATACAACGGTATTAAATAAATGGTAACAGCTATACTAACTTGAAAAAAAATGAAAAAAAGGATAAACTACCACATAGGAAACGTCTCTTTTAAGACAACTTTGAAAAAAACCAATTGCAATATTGTAAATTTATTTATTTATTTTATTTATTTAATAGATTTGTATGCCGCCCAATATAATATTTTTATATTAAATAGTACCAATTACAATTTTCTAAGGAAGTTGTTGCCACAGAATCCCTTAGTTTCAATTGGAGTATTAGTGAAACCAAACCTTTACTGTCTGGATCTGGTTTTCTATGCTGGTTTATATAATTTGTATTGAGAGGGAGAAAAAAAATCAGTAATTTAAACACTGTTATGGTCTAATATCAATTTCCTTTTCTGACCATCTTTCCTGCAAGTATCAGTGGGGAAAGTACTAGTAGAGAGTAATAATGAAAATTCCTTGATTGCAGCATATAAGTTTAATAAATAAATTCTGATGTATGGATGAGTTTGATTTCTGTTTGCTTCTGGATCATAGGACAAAGTTACATATTTTATACATTTTTAAACAATTACACATAACTAAATTGTGTTATAGATGTAGATGTTAATTTTAGAAGTTACATGAAAAGGCTTTCTTTGATGTAAAATGAAGTAGCTTTTCACAAAGTAGCTTACAATTAACCTCAGTCAGTAATGTACAAGCAGGCACTTTCAAAATGACAATTGTGAAAAAAAATCCTCTCAAAATAGCTCCTTAAAAGTAAGTACTATGCAATACATGGAAAATACTGCATTCAATCTATTTTTGGAAAGATATTCCTAACATTAACATACTTGATTCCACCTCCTTAACTGTAAAAGAAATAATTCACTTTTGACCACTCTTGATTTTAATATCATTTAAAGTAATTTTTGAAGATACAAATTGTGCTTTTATGAATAATTAATACTGTACAATTTTGAACTCTGCAGTTTCACTACAATCCAGCAGGAGGCACTACTGTTCCAATTTTGCTCACTTCTAAGCTAAAAAAAATTCAGTAATTTACTGGGTTTTTTTTTCTAGACAACATTTTTTGTTGTTGTTGTAACAATACTGAAGTGCATTCTTCTGTATTATATAATGCAGATATAAAGAATTGTATTTCTTTAAAAAAATTAATAAATACCACAGAACTTTATAAAGTTGTGCATAGGACATTTTCAAGTCTAATTGATAGCTACAGTATTTATTCCAATGAGTCATACGTGATTCATTTTTAAGTAAGTAGGATTATGACAATAGCCAGTATCAGTAAGTATAATTTAAATTCCAGTTATTATCTTTTTATAACAATGAAATGGACTAAATACAGTAATTGCCTATGAATTAGCCGGATTTTCTTCTCTATTCTCAGTCATTGCCTGAATGCTGTAGTGTCCTAATTTTAGAAATAAGTACAATGAACAGCAATAAATGCATAATGCAGTTTGTAGTTAAGCTGAGACAAAAAAAAGATAGGATCTAACAAGGTAAATTATTGGAAAAAAACAACATCAGAAGATTCCTGATAAAACAGACCAGAGTTTCATATAATTGCTTCCCCGAGTGGCCAAATTAGATGCCTTTCGAGTGCCCATAAACATACCATGATAACTTTCTTCTAGTGGTGTTCTTCTAGCATCTGTTATTCACGTGGGTATTATCTCTGAATATGAAGATTCACTTTGACCATCAAGAATAACATCTGCAATATGTATTTATCATGCTTTTAAGAGACAAGCTGCATATTAGGTTAAAGACATAGACTGCAGCCATGAATCTATCCATCTTTTTCTGGTTTGCGTATGTGAGAAAATAAGTGAAAATGTGATATTTGCACTGAGATGCTTATCTGTGCAAAGAGATTATGCCTTCTCAGCTATGGTTTTAAGATAATTCCCCTATCTCCAATTTATGGAACTGGATAAAAAAGTCTCTAGTCATGCCCACAGTGGTAAATTGGGGAAATGATTGATTACACTGTAGCTGGGAAAGGAAGCCTTAACATTGTGGAAATAACAACTGATCTGAGGCAAATGGGGCCATGCAGTGAAAAAAGCCTTATTTGGACTTTGAATGCCTCCAAAATGCTCGAAACGTTCAAGCGTCTGGACGAATGATAGCTACGGCTGCAGAGACAGCAGTCTGCTTGGAGAGCGCCGAATGGACACCAATGGTCCCAAATGCCGGTATTGGCAGGGCGCTGTGGTGACAAGCCAACTGCTGCCGAAACGTCCGGAGGGCTTCTGCAGCTTATTATTTTTCTTCTTTTTTTGGGGGGGGGGGTAAGATTAAATTAGAAGTGGCCAAATTAGAAGTGGCCAAACCTGAATCCAGAAGATTGCTAGAGACGAAACTGCAAAGACAACTGTTTCAGATCTGACTGAGTCGTAAACTGGCACATGCGCAGAGAGGCATGGAGGAGTGGCCAAAAAATCTAGACTCAGTAACTAGGCAGATCAGACTGTAGCAACCCATTCCTGCACTATTCCGCAATGAACTGAGAAAGGCGTTCAGATAAGCCAACGCTCCATTTCTTAGTTGTTAAAAGAAAAAACACACAAAAACTTTTTGCTGCACTTTTAATGTAATACATAGGTGGGCAACATGCAGTTCCTTTTTATTTTCTTTTTATAGGTCGTATATCCCATCCAACTATGAATGCTAAAAACTGATAGCATTGTTTGCAGTGATTTTCATGTGTAGTATAAGCCCTTAGTAATATTTTTGAGATAAGTTTTGCTGTGTTGATGTTAAATGATGAATTGTATTATTAAGATAAAAATATTATGCACAAAATCTACTGTTAATACTAGTGAGATGTATAATTTCCAATAATGTTAATATTAGATACATTTTTTGTGAGTACAAGTCTAACATTCCCACTGGAATTCTGTACTTGAAAAAGTCAAGAACAAATATTGGACCAATTAATTCTTCCATGCCAGAGAGAGTTGAACTCAAAGTCTGAAGATATACAGTTTTTAATGTGCTAGTACCCAGTTTTATTACCTCTCTGTTGTTCATTAATGCAATCTGGATTTTTTTCAGGCTTTGGGGTGAGCTTGGAAAAAACATTCAACAAAACTACTAGTTAAAGATAATATAGCTCTTAAAACAATAGGATCTTCTCAATCTCATACAGAAACCTGAGAAAAGTTGGACTACTTTAACGAATAGTAGAGAGGTCTTTGTTCACATACAACGTGAAGTGCTTTTTCTGAAATCACTTTCAGACCATGCATAGTTCTAATTTGCATTGCTAAATACTGAAAAAATAAGAACATCGTGAGAATCATGCCACAAGTAATTTGTTACTGTGGTACTATAGTGTTCATTAATAGTTAACATTGTTAAAATTATATTGCTAAGTGTAGTGTCCTTGGAGGAATTCCAAGCAGCATTATATGGAAAATACATGGTTGTCTAAATTAGCTTCTGCTTCATTTAACAACAGAAATGAAAGTGTCATTGTCTACTGCATAGTTTATTACTGGGGCTAAAGTTGAAATCTAGGACTTGATTCCGCTTTATAACTTCCTTTAAAATATTATAGAATATATGTATTTGTAAACAATTTGTAAAATAGATTCTACTCCAAAGCACATTTTAATAAATTTCAGTTCATGGCTTTAAACTATTAGTAGTGGCAAAAAAATTGCATAGTTAGCAGTTATTATTATTCAGGATTAACGTCAACTGTGTATTTTTCTTTACAATGATAATAGATTGTCAGCATCAAATATTAATCACACTAATACAGGAAAGTAGAGTTTGACATTATGAGAATTGTGGCTAGGAGTTCTTTTATTACCAGTGCCATTGGATATTTTTGTAAGCATTCCTTTGTTTTACAAAGGTTTAGTTTGCAGAATCATGTCTCTACTTTGTAGTTTATTTTTTGAGGTTGATCATTTTTATGTTTCATTTTATTTCTGTAGTTTTATTCCATTAAGGTTTAATGCATTTTGTACTATGTTTTCCTGAATTCCTGTACAGGATTTATCTCTAGACCTACAGCAGTTGGATGATTTTAAACTTTAAAATTCCAGATGGTGACTCTAAGTACAAACTGAGTTTTGGAACAAAGCAATATAGAAAGCAGATTGGAAAACTCTGAATAGTAATAGATATTGTTTTTGTATGACAGTTTGATCCTATTAAGAAAATGAAAATCTTTGAACAGGAATCATGCTCTTATTTTTAAATCCCACTATTATTGTGTTAAGGTTTTGAACTGGAAGTTCTATCACTTATCTTAATAGTATAACTTTGTATGTTTTCTTTCATAAAATTATTTCAGTTTTATACTGCGTTAATTGCACTTAATAGTTGAATATTTCCCAAGTCAAATAGAATAAAGAATTAAAATCAACAATTCACTAAAGAATACATTGCTGTACGAATAAAAAAAAAGTATCCTCATACAACATTCATTCATGGCACTGTGTATATCTCGATATTCTATATCTCGATAGAATAGTTCTACACAGATTTTCCTGAATAGCCAGATTTTCTTTCTAGAAGATCATGAGTGGTGGGACCATCCTTGCCTCCAGGGATTAGATATTCCATAAGTAGAAACCCTCAAGAGTATATATACTTACATATTTTCTTTCCTGCCAGATGTGCCAATGTGTAGAGATTCTTATTAGGCTTTTGTTTTTGTTACATAGATCCTAAACTATGTAAGGCTTAAGCACTCTGAATTGCAGTTGTAATCAAAATAGTAAACAATGCAGCTCCTGTAGAAATAATATGACATGACACTTACAGGTCTGATCCATGGATGCACAAATAACCCTATTTGTACCAACTGTAGTTTATTATATCCCATGGTGTTAAGGAGCAGGCAGATGTGACTTATCATAATCTTTGGGAAATCCTAGAGTACAGGGAAGTACCGTAAAATTGAAGAAGAACTAATGTTTTGGGTCTTTAAGAAAATGGGAGAAAAGTGGACTCAGTCAACTGCAGATCAATCATATTGGCATAATTATCTGGGAAAGTCCTAGAAAGGCAGAAAGAATGTTGGATTTCCTGGTAGACAAATAACAGAGTTGGAAGATTAGCCAACAGTGTGCTACATATTCTGAAAACACCAATGATATCTTTGGCTGTATCGATAGAGATATATTTTTGAGATCATGGAAGGTGATAGTTGTGCTATGCTATACCAGTCAGACTGCTGTTCTAGTTTTTGTCACTATTTTACAAAAAAGTGTTCTGGAAAGATCAGAAACAAGAGTACAGAGATAGTGAGAGACTTGGAAGCAAAGTTCTATGAATAATGGTTAAAGGAACTGGGGTTGTTTAGCTTAAAGAAGGCTAAGCTAGGAGAGAGTTAGCAGTCCCCAATACTTGAAGGCAGTGACAGGAAGATGGTTAGATAAAAAACGATGAATGGAAGCTTTGCAGAGAGACATTTAAATTGGAAATAAAGAGTAATTTCCTGCCCACAAGAGCTATTAAACAGTAGAACAATCTGCCTCTTAGAGTCATGGGTTGTCCTTCATTGGAACATCAAGTAAAGTTAGACAGTCATTTGTCTAGATCCGTGGTGGCGAACCTATGGCACGCGTGCCACAGGTGGCACGCGGAGCCATTTCGGCTGGCACGCCACGGGTCCGGCACATTCTACTTCCGGGTTTCTGGCGCGCATGTGCAGAGCTGCTAGAGCTACCCGAAGCAGAAGGAGGAGGGGCGGTTGCGCAGGCTGGGCGGCTCGTGTAACCGCTCCCTCCTCCTTCTGCTGCCAGCCTCATGTTCCTGCTTCTGCCCGGAGTGCCAGGCTTGGAGCAGAAGGAGGAGGGGGCGGTTGCGCGAGCCGCCCAGCCTGCGCAACCGCCCCCTTCTCCTGCTCCAAGCCTCGCACTCCGGGCACCAGCCGGAAAGTGAGGCTGGCAGGAGAAGGAGGAGGGAGCGGTTACGCGAGCCGCCCAGCCTGCGCAACCGCCCCCTTCTCCTGCTCCAAGCCTCGCACTCCGGGCACCAGCCGGAACGTGAGACTGGCAGGAGAAGGAGGAGGGAGCGGTTACGCGAGCCGCCCAGCCTGCGCAACCGCCCCCTTCTCCTGCTCCAAGCCTCGCACTCCGGGCACCAGCCGGAACGTGAGGCTGGCAGGAGAAGGAGGAGGGAGCGGTTACGCGAGCCGCCCAGCCTGCGCAACCGCCCCCTTCTCCTGCTCCAAGCCTCGCACTCCGGGCACCAGCCGGAACGTGAGACTGGCAGGAGAAGGAGGAGGGAGCGGTTACGCGAGCCGCCCAGCCTGCGCAACCGCCCCCTTCTCCTGCTCCAAGCCTTGCACTCCGGGCACCAGCCGGAACGTGAGACTGGCAGGAGAAGGAGGAGGGAGCGGTTACGCGAGCCGCCCAGCCTGCGCAACCGCCCCTCCTCCTTCTCCTGCCAGTCTCACGTTCCGGCTGGTGCCCGGAGTGCGAGGCTTGGAGCAGGAGAAGGGGGCGGTTGCGCAGGCTGCATCCCTGCCATTCTCCCTGCCATTCAAGCGGCCGAAGGAGCCCCGGAGCGCCGACGTTGCCCTCCGTCTTGGTCTCCTGCCGCCACCGCCAGCTGCAGCCTTCCCAGCAGGTGGGCGCGCGTGGAAGGGGTCGCGGAGCAGAGGCGCCCGGCGGTTTAAGGCAAGAGGCGGGCGGGAGATGCGGGCAGGAGCTTGCTTCCGCCGATGCCACTTCTGGCATCCCTGCGCCTCTCGCACCGCTCGCCGGGTGTCTCTGCTCCGCGATCCCTCCCCTGCGCGCCCACCTGCTGGGAAGGCTGCAGCTGGCGGTGGCGGCAGGAGACCAAGAAGGAGGGCAGCTGCAGCCTTCCCAGCAGGTGGGCGCGCAGGGGAGGGATCGCAGAGCAGAGACACCCGGCGAGCGGTGCGAGAGGCGCAGGGATGCCAGAAGTGGCATCGGCGGAAGCAAGCTCCTGCCCGCATCTCCCGCCCGCCTCTTGCCTTAAACTGCCGGGCGCCTCTGCTCCGCGACCCCTTCCACGCGCGCCCACCTGCTGGGAAGGCTGCAGCTGGCGGTGGCGGCAGGAGACCGAGACGGAGGGCAACGTCGGCGCTCCGGGGCTCCTTCGGCCGCTTGAATGGCAGGGAGAATGGCAGGGATGCAGCAGCGGGCGTTTTTGAGCTCCCGCCCGGCTTGGAAGTTTCAGCGGTGGCAGTAGCGCTCTCTCCTTCCCTCCCATGCGCGTTAATCCTGCCGGCGCCTGCCTCGCAGGTGAGCCCTGACCGCCGCCACCGCCTCGCCCGCAGGGCAGCAGCGGCGTGTCCAGCCATGGCGAAGGCGGCGGTGCCGGACGATGCTGGTGCCCGGAGTGCGAGGCTTGGAGCAGGAGAAGGGGGCGGTTGCGCAGGCTGGGCGGCTCACGTAACCGCTCCCTCCTCCTTCTCCTGCCAGTTTCACGTTCCGGCTGGTGCCCGGAGTGCGAGGCTTGGAGCAGGAGAAGGGGGCGGTTGCGCAGGCTGGGCGGCTCGCGTAACCGCTCCCTCCTCCTTCTGCTGTCAGCCTCACGTTCCGGCTTGTGCCCGGAGTGCGAGGCTTGGAGCAGGAGGAGGAGGGGGCGGTTACACGTGCGCAGTAGATGTGCGCATGCGCGGTGCGGGCGCGTGCGTGGTGCAGGCGCGTGCATGTAGGTGTGGGTGCGCATGCGCAGGGGGGGGTGCGCATTGCATTTTGGGTAGTGGCACGCGGGAGCGCTGGTGGGTGTGCGCGCGCCTATTTTTGGCACGCCGAGAGAAAAAGGTTCGCCACCGCTGGTCTAGATTGTCTTTGGATTCCTACTATGGGCAATGACTTGTATAGTAAACCTCCAGATCCCTTCCAGCCCTCTGGTTTCAATAGTGGCATTAATCTTATTACCCTGATTTCCAAACACCAATTATTCAGGTAATGCAAGATCCATATACTTTAAACAGATTTAATTCAACAGGGCAAAACAATATACACAATAATACAATTACCACTTTGATTTATATACCCTACAAGGATGAAACGGAAGAAGAGTTGTGGAGTGTCTTGCAAAAATAAATTAAACTTAAGCATCCTTATATTTCTCTAATTTATTTTTTCTTTGAGACATTTTGGCAAAGTTTCCATGGGAGTGCAGAGGGAACCATATTACTTTCATAAGGGGAATGGTGGGAACAGTGTTTGTTTAAAGCCAATACAGCTCTTATTTTCTTTTTAATCCAAAGAAGCTCTTGACATTGAGAGCAGACACCATATGGTTACTAATTGAAACACGTCTGTGCAGTAGAAATTGTTTTTCAAATTTTTCTAAAGATACTAAAACACTATGTTTCTTTTGCTAACGAAAAATAATAATATTTTCTGTATTTTTCCGAGATTCATACTGAGACTCTTACAGAATGTATGTAGTCTTACTAAACCGAAGGAAAATAAATTTCTCAAAATTTATTTTGAAATTCAGTTGTTCCATATAGTATCAACCATGTGAACTTTCAAGTTTCCTTTTTCTACTATGTATTCAAAATGCCTCTATCTGTCTATTATCTATCTGTCTGTCTGTCTGTCTGTCTGTCTGTCTGTCTATCTATCTATCTATCTATCTATCTATCTATCTATCTATCTATCTATCTATCTATCTATCTATCAATCATCGTCTGTCTGTCTGTCTGTCTATCTCTATCTGTGCATGTATGTGTATCTATATATACACACAGACATATGTATGTAGCATGTGTATATGTTATGTTTGTGTATGGGTAGCTATATACTTTCTTTTTAGAGCAGGCAACAGAATTTCATTTTTAATGTGTGTTCATAGTAAAAAATGACAATAAAAGTTATCTCATCTCCATCATCTCCATCTCCATTTCCATCTTATCCCATCCCATTCCATCCTTGATGCCTTACATTGTAATGCTTGGTTTGGATATTGTCCACTGACTCACCCTCAAATTATGTGCAAACCTGGCAAAGTGCCTAAGCGTTTTGTCAGGATTATATTAGGTTTTCTCCATGAGATTTGTTGAAACATTCCAACAGTAAAACATGTATTGATTATTAATCTCATACTAGATATCAGTGATATATTCTTAATCATATCATTAATTATTAGATATTTTAAGATGAGTATGCATTTTGAATTGATTGAATTATTAGGAGATCATATTAAGGATGTCATATTTTAAGACAATGTTCATATTCTGTTGATAATTTTGATATTGTCTATACTTTTGGATATCAACATTCCACAGCTTTGACTTAACTTTGGAAATGAAATATAAACAATAACATATAAAATGGATTTCTTGCTTTCTAAGAATGTTGATTATAATATAGGAATTAGTAAATTAGGAATGAATTTATATTACATTTCCGTTAATAATTATTCTGTTATATCTTAGGATCAAATTCTTGGCTTGTACCAGAAACAAAAGGAGCAATAGTACAAGGTGGATATGGCCATACCAGTGTCTATGATGATACAACAAAGTCTGTATATGTTCATGGAGGCTACAAAGCATTGCCCAGTAATAAATATGGATTGGTTGATGATCTTTACAAATATGAAGTTAATACTAGAACATGGTAAATCTTTTTAATATATGTACATATATGTGCATGTATGTATATTTATAGTATATGTATATATATTCTCATATATTTTGTTAACTGATTGAATATTCAGGTTATATGAATGCTTACATTTGATACTGAAATGCAAACTTTTTGCTTTGTCTTTACTCAGTAAAGAAAACAATAGCATTCTAGCAATATGATTCAACCTGTTTTCTTTTCTGAGATAATAGTTGATATTGCTAAATATTTTGAATATTGTTAAACATCAACTCTAATATCCTCAATGTTATCATGCTGTCCAGAGGATCAGAGATTTCACATATATGTATTAATAGATGTATTAATCATTCTATAGTATGGAACTTAATTTCTCCGATCTCTTGGACAGAACTGTTCACATGGGGTAGATATACAGAGGATTGTAGAAAACAGTGAACAGAGAATCATCTTTGATCAATTTGATCAAGACGTTTTTACTAAAATCTCAGGCTTCATGTATAATGTATAAACCAAATTAAAATAAAACATGGATTCCTTTGTGATTTACTATAATTTATATATAAATTTATATAAAGTGGTAATTTTGCATAATACCACCATCAGAAAGTAAGCTATAAAAGACTCGTTCACACTATCATAACTGGAGGACAGAAGATTAGTAACAATATTCATTAAGAGACTTTAGAATAGGCATTGTTTGAAAATAGCATAGGCAGAGAAGATCCACTGCTACTTCATGTGGTTTTCAGGCCTTAAGGTCCTCTATAACAGTGATGGTGAGCCTATGGCACGTGTGCCAGAAGTGGCATGCAGAGCCATCTCTCCGGGCACGCGGAGCTGTCACCCGTTGCTGTTCCAGGTTCTGGTGCGCTGGCTAGCTGGTCTTCACGCGCGAGCACCAGAAACCAAAAGAGCAGCCGCCCAGGATGCATGCGCGTGCCGGGAAGATGATCTTCTGGTTCCTGGGGCATGCTTGCGTGCCGGCCACTTGGTCTTCTGGTTTCTGGTATGCATGTGCGTGCAAAGACCAGCTGGCCAGTGCGCATGCACATGCCGGAACCCACAAGGGAAGCAAAAGCTAGGGGAGCAGTGCTGCCAGCCAGGCCGGGCATGCCGGGGCTTCCCTCCCTCCCTGCCCGAGCGGGCTTCTTGTATGGCCCAAGCCCTCCAGCCCGTGGTCCGCAGTGCCTGGCCAGCTCGGGTGCACAGAGCAGAGGGGCAGGGTTTGCTGGATGGATGGCCGGCCTCCCCGCCTGCTGCTCCTGCCGCTGTGAGGGGACGGCGGTTCTTGTGCTGCTGCTCCCGGCCGGGATGCTGGAGCAGGAAAAGCAGGAGGAGCCGCCATCGGGGAAGCAAGCTGCCCCAGGAGGGCCGGAGGAGAGCACAGCATGGAGACGCTGCCGAGGGATAAGAGGTGCACCAGCCAGGAAGTGACTGGGAAGGGGAGGGGCTTCGCTGGCTTCTTCTCGGTGGCAGGCTGGGTGTGTGTGAAGACCCCCAAAAGGCCAGGTGGAGCTTGCGCATGCATACTTGAGAGCAGGTGGCTGGCACACATGCGCACACTGGAAACCGGAAGATCATCTGCTTTTCCGGTTTCTGGTGTGCATGCACGCTTTGCACGCACTTCAGCACTCAGTGCCGAAAAGAATCGCTTGCACTCTCATTTCCTCACTCGGTCTATATGTTTGCTCAGGGCTGGTATCAGAAAAATTATCAAATATCACCATCCAAATTGATGTATATGAATTCATATGTGTAAATATTGCTGTGAAAAAGTCCTTAAAATTATAGAGAAAATATTGTATTTGCAAGAAAGTCACATAAATTATATTTCATATTTTATTTCATATTTTAATATAAATTTATTATTATATTTTAAATTTTAACTCCAAGAGTCCCCAGGATAATAAGAAGGTTTTTTTTAAAGGATGAATAGTTACAGCTTGTTTGTTTCCTGGCCTGTTTCAAAATTATTCATAATATAATTCTTGAAATTAGTTTTTCTGTGCATTTAAATAGATGTGATTGCTAACCATAACCTTAAGCAAATATTGTTTACTTTACAGTTTTTCCACACAGATCATCTTCACTCCTCTTGATGCCTTATATACTCCTTTTTTTTCAACAGGACAATTTTAAAAGAGAGTGGCTTTGCAAGATATCTCCACTCGGCTGTTTTGATGAATGGAGCAATGTTAATTTTTGGTGGAAACACTCATAATGATACTTCATTAAGTAATGGTGCGAAGTGTTTTTCTGCTGATTTCCTGGCCTATGACATTGGTAGGTATAAGAGTAAATGTTTGAAAGGTTGGAACTCCAAATTTAATATATACTGTATAGAATATAGTATATAACTTATAAGTAACAATTAAAAAACCTACACAATAACCTGCTCTATAAAAATTTTTCATTTCATAAATATGAATGTTTATAACCATATTTTTATTCTAAGATGAGCCACATTTTTATCATTTCAATCCTTGAGTTTGATCAGTAGATAGAAAATTGAGATGCCTCTGACAGCAAATTTCTTTCTTTCTACAATATTCAAGGTTCAACGGTCTTGATTTAGCTTATATTTATTTATTTATTTTTTACATCGCTGAACTCCCAGAGACTCTGTGCAGTTCACAGATAAAAGGGGACAGAGGACAATAATACAATCATAAAAACAAAGAACAAAAGATGGCACCAAACAGGCTACAACCAAATCCACATTACTGAGAAGGCAATTTCAGTCCCTTTGTCAGAGGGATGAGTGAACAGCCTCTTTGGCCCTCCATTTTAAATCTATAATTCTTAATATAATAATAATAATTTCCTACTTTTAGGCATTAAAAATTCAGAATGTATTTACATATTTAAACAAAGTTAATCTTTGTAATACCACTTGAACACATTTATACAATAAACTAAAACGGGGTAAGAAGGGGACACGTCAGGTTATGCACTGTTGCCTTATCAGTTTTATATTTCCAACACAGTAATGTTGACAGCTTTTAAAAATATTCTCTAGTTGATGTGGGGAAAAAAATATGACTAGATCTCGAAACGTTGAATATTCCTAGAGGGAATGTTTTTGATATTTCATATGTCCTAGTTTAATAGAGGGTTATGATTTGATATGATTGAAGACATAGAAATATGTGATAAAAATAAATTTTCTGAAATTATGACAAATAGGATATACCGTATTTTTTGGAGTATAAGACGCACCGGAGTTTATATACTTTTTACAAACTTCAAACTTGACAGCTTTAAGACTAGTGGACTTCAACTCCCAGAATTCCTCCTCCAGTCACGCTGGATGGGGTAATTAGAAGGCAAAAACACTCCAGTTTTTGCAAAAAAATGGCCCATTTTTCGCTCGTTTTTTTTGCAAAAACAGGGCATGCAGAGGGTTTGGAAAGCCTGCAGAGCACTCCTAGGGGGTGGGGGAAGGCAAAAATGCCCCAATTTTTGCAAAAAGTGGCCCGTTTTTCGCAAAAATGGGATGCGGGCCGGGGCTTTGGGAGGCCAAAAATTGCTGTATTCAGTGTATAAGACGCACCGACATTGCCACCCTCTTTTTATGGGCAAAAAGGTGCATCTTATACTCCGAAAAATGTGTGTGTGTGTGTGTGTGTGTGTGTGTGTGTGTGTGTGTGTATATGTGTATATACACACACACACACACACACACACACACACACACACACACACACACACACACACATATATATATATATATGTATATATATATATATATGCTATATATATATATATATAGCAAAAAAATTCTACACACACACACACACACACACACACACACACACACACAAACACACACACACACACACACACACATATATATATATACACACATATATATGTTTCTTACCCTATACATAACTTCCACAAATCATAACCCCCACAAAATGTGCAAAATTTAACTAATACATTTATTTCTTCTTTTAATGGTATACATTATTAGTAGTCATATCAATGACTACAATTTTATTACAGAGTTCTGTAATAATTTAATACAGTAAAATATATCAATATCTTAAAGGCAGTAATTTTTATTTGTAGCATTAAATTAAAATGTGTAGGATCTGTGATTTCCTTCAATATTTTTTTAAATGGTTATATTTTCTTGTCATATAATGTAGAAATTGTAATCAATTTTGTGTACTGAGAACATCATGAATGTAAGCCTCGGACTGCAGAAACTGATTGTTATTTTTAAACATAAAATTACAGTCTGCTTTGGTTCTAATTTGTAATGCTACATCATTTCTTTTCCTAAATAATTAAAACACTTAACATATTATCTATAATTTTAGCAGTCTCATTTCCCATGCATTATTAATATGATATGATATGAATGAAACAGATGTAATTTCTGTCTAATTTTAATATTTGTGTGAAGATTAATGTGAGTTTAATCTTCTGTGCTATTCCTGAAGCCTAAATTAAAAACACTTTCTTAGAATATATCTTGAACCTAAGCATAATAGAAAAGGAAATTTTCAGTTTCTATATGAGCATATATCAAAAGAAAGCAGAGTCTATAATATCTACTTAATTAAAAAGCTAGAATAATTAAGAGAACATTAGACATACACATATTTTATTAATACTTCATATTCTTTATGACCAATAGAGGTTTTGATCACTGGCCTTACTGTGGGAGGAATTGTTCACCGATATCACATATCCAATATTTCTGCAGAAAATGAGAAATGCAGGGATTTGAATCCAGAAAGTTTTGAATGTAAAACTCTTTGACACTACAAGTAGTTCACATTTAGTGACGGTCTTGTGCAGTGACTGTTGCTGTTACAATGTTGATGAAAAAGTAACTTGGTGATCAATCCTTGCACTTACGACTTTCACAGGCCTATACAGCAAAGAAAACTGAAGTAAGATAATAGGCACTGTCACAATTTCCCTTAGTGATGGCTTCATTTAAAGACCCAGTTACTGGTCCTAACGAGGACTACTTGAGGCAGTGACCTTCAGGATACTTGGCTGTCTGTGACTTCAACTTAGAGCTTTTAAAATGAAATCAAAAGGAGAAGCATTAATAGCTGGAATGGCCTGAATTATTTTTTATGATTTTCAAATTCAAAATGGAGTGCTAAGCCTGGTAGCTAAACTAGTTATGTACTGTATTCATTTCAACAGCACGTCTGGTGACTATATAAGTCTTAACAATAATTAGAATGCTGTAGAATATAATGCAGTTAACTATATTAAACCGAATGAAATGAAAGTCGAATGATTTTCTCTTTCTGGGAAAAGTGCTATTTTGTAAGTAGTGTCATTTTCACTTTTAAGTAGAATTATTCTTATTAATATCAAGCCACATTTATCAAATTAAAACAAATTGAGATATTATAGCACTTTATTCTGAATAATAATGAAAAATGAAAGGAAAATGAAAAAAGAAACAAAATGTCAGATAGCTTTTTATTGATCACGTAGCATCTTTATTTATTTATTTATTTATTTGCATCCTGCCTTTATTATTTTACAAGTAACTCAAGATGGGAACATATTTAATATACCTCCTCCTCCTCCTATTTTCCCCATAAGAGCAACCCAATGAGGTGGTTTGGGATGAGAGAGAGTGACAGGCCCAAAGTCACCCAATTGACTTTCATAGCTATTTTTGACTCTTTCATATTGACTTAGTGACTATATATACACATTTTTATGTATATGTATGTGTGAGTATTAATAAAATACAGTCACTTGAGCAAAATATTGACATGCTTTCCAAAATGTAATGTAGCAGTTGCAAATGCCATTAATTGCTATTTTTTATCATTAGGAAAGGCGATCCAATAGCAAAAAATCATAATTCTTCCATTCAGTTAACAAAACTAAACATTTCTTTTAAGAGTGCTTAACACACTATTCTTAAATATCAATGTTATGCCTGCAATTAAAATATGTTGCTGCTTGTTACAAAAAGACCTAAATTCATGTTTTACTGAGAAAGGCAATTAAAAGAATATTTTCTTCTTCTCAGATTTATTTGAATTGAGTCAAAGATTCCATATATTATCTCAAATAGTATTTTATTTGGTTTTTTTATCATGTAATTTGAAACCTTAAATGCTTCCCTTATCTGAATGAGGCTGGCTGGTTGGCAACAAAATGAGAGAGAGAGAGAGAGAGAGAGAGAGAGAGAGAGAGAGAGAGAGAGAGAGAGAGAGAGAGAGAGAGAGAGAGAGAGAGAGAGAGTGTTCATGGTGTTTCATTCTAATGCAATTTCTGTATAAATAGCATTTAGAATTGTGTGTATTTGTGAACAGTTGTGTATCCCTGAAGTCACTTTGATCAATGAGGCTAGAACCAAACATACTAACCCTTTTATATCTCAAATGCTTTTGTTATGATATATTTAATTATAAATGTCTGTCTTTAGATATAATTTATGTGCTTCCACTGTTTACTACAAGCAAGGACAAATTAAAACTGTTAAGTATGGTATACATTCTCCTTTGAAATAGTTACTTGATAATGAATGAATATATATGTCATTTAAAAATCTATTTTTGGGAGTTTTGAAAAACTAGGCAAAATGACTTTTTAGCCCAGAAGTTTGTTCAATGTTTAGCCATTACTGAGAAGACTAAAGAAGATAAGAAAGCCTATTTGTAACATGATTCTTTTTCTTTCTATAGTGTATTGAAAAGACCTGCCAGTTTGACAAATAACACGGGCAAAAAAGGAGTTATATCTACAGCCTGCAAGGATTCCTTATCTTAAACTTAGCTTTTAATAATGGTTTTTGTTCAGAACTAAAGCCCACTTTCCCAGGGGGAAAGAACAAAGACCCTGATTTGCTCTACCCTTGACCAAATTACAATAAATGGCATACATGTCTTTTTTAGCTGCAGGCTTCTCTTCTTGTACATTTAGATGTTCAAATGCTTCTAGTAAGCAGTCTGAGACAAGTGAATTATAATTATAAATACAATTATAAGGAATTGAACTGAATTTATCAAATAATTGAGAAGCTGCTAAGTTATTTATTCCTTACATTGTTCCCATGAGAAACATATATCTGAAATATAATCACTCCATAATTATTCAGTCTTGTAAACCAAATATGAGAAATGCCAGATTCATTTAACTAACCATATTAGTAACTTATCAATTGCAGTGATTCTCTTAATGGCTGTGGCAAGAAAGGTCGCAAAATGGGGCATAAATTAACTGTTGTGCTTAGCATTGGAAATTTTGAATTCACTGGTCGTAAGTCAAGGACTACCTGTATTACTTTATGTTGTAGGCTACAGTGACGGAATCTTGAAAAACCTGTCAGAATTTCTCTCTATCTCATTTTATACCAGTCAAAATCAAATCAGGTTATTGATGAGTTTGTTTCTCAGGACTCAGTTTTTGTTTCTTCCCCTTTTCCAAAGTTCTGTTTTATGTTCCTTTACGAGTGAAAATATGAATATTCCAGTAAAATGTAAAGTAACCTGACCAAATATGCAAATAATCTCAAAGAAAATGCTAAATCCTTTGAGTGCTGTGCTATAAGGACTGATATTTCATTCATGGAAATCCTTAGAACAAATCATTCTTTCAAGGGATTTTCACAGCTTTATTTGGAATCTCTCATTTACTTAGGATGATGGAAGATATGAAAGTGCAATTCCAATTACTGCTAATAGAATCATTAGAAGGTGTTAGATATATATTAATGATTCTGGGAAAGTTTAAGCTGAATGGTGTCAAAAGGATTCTAAACACCAATAACACCAAAAAGATTCAGCTACTGATTTTTGATACTGGAAATATGATTGAAAACTGGTCACAGTGATATTCTGGTCCATGACGTATTATAGACAAATGAAACATTATTTGCAAAGTTTGAAGCACATTGTATTTTAACGTGAAAGCAAGGAATGACAAGCTAAATGCATAAATAAGCTGCTATCTCAGGAAGCAAGGTTTTTTATTCTGTAGTGTAGATTATATCATGAAGAATGGAATTCTAAAAATATAGTGATGAAAGAATTGCAAAAAGACAATTTGACTTTGGGTATTGTAAAGTTTATAATTGCTTGTGCAATGGCAAAATCTCTAATGCAAATCCTATAGGGCAAAGGATAAATGTATTGCAGCTTGCAAACAGCATGTCTGCAGCACCAATTAGACTAGAGTATCAATACAATGTCAGCATGCATAAAGTTGTATATAGAAAACATTCCAAAGAAAACAGTTCTATTTTCACATTCCTCAAATGAAAAAAGTAAATAGATTAAAATTGAATAGGAATACTTTAAGAGACAAATAACAGTGCAATGCTTTTCATATGTCTGTACAGGAGTGGGATATATATATATAAAATTTGTGTCACATGCAAAGTAGATGCTACATTATTAATGTGCTCTGAAAGGAGTTGCAGTATAACAAATGTAGTGATAAACCATGTAGTCCACACTGGCATGGCATAATGAGAAATTGGTTTCAGATCAGATTACTATAGAGTTTTATAGAGTTCAGTAGAATATGGAATATTTTTTATGAATGGCAATTTAAACATGAACATCAGGTAATACTTTCTAGAAATATATATTTATACATTGATATTAATTCAAGAAAAATACGCTTAGAAAATGACAGCAGTATAATTGCAAAGACTGTAGAACATATTAAACACAACATGATTGCAATTAAATTACAATTGCCAGTGATAATATTGCGTAATATTACCATCACAATGATAATAGAACCCCATCCTCAATAAACTGGAAGATCCAGTATCCCTAGAACAAAAAACAAAAGTCATCTACAACATACAGTGTAAGGTTTCTAACAGCCCCTTTATAGGATAGATAGAAGATTTGACAGAGCAGATCCATGAAGGCCACCTAGCAGTCGGAAGACACCATGAAAACTCCTTAATCTCACAACACATGTTCAGACTCAATCATAATTTCAAATGGAAACCTATGAGCATTGTAGACCAAGCTAATAAAAAAATATTAGCATATTCCTGGAGGCTTGGAATTCAGACAAATCGGCCATCAATAGACACATGGAGATAAACCACATTTACAGACCATTCAAAATACAAAGTAAAACTAAAGAAGAAACAAGCAAAGCAACAACAAACTCATATCCCCCTTCCTAAACCCAGATAGGCAGACAAACAAGTAAAAAACAATACCCTAATTCAGTGATGGCAAAGCTTTTTTTGCTCAGGTGCCAAAAGGGCGCGTGTGCGTGCCCACAGCCATAATGCAATGCCCTCCCCCCACGCATTCATGCGCAACCTCCCCGCGCTGCCCCACTGAAGCCTCTGGACTTCCACTAGGCCTGTTGGGCCATTTTCCCCCCTCTCCAGGCTTCAGGAAAGCCTCCCCCGAACTTCCGGTAGGCCCGTTGGACCGTTTTTTGCCTTCCCCAGGCTTCAGGAGACTTTCCTGAAGACTGGGGAGAGTGAAAAACGGCCCAACGAGCCTACCGGAAGTTCATTTCTGAACTTCCGGTAGGCCCGGAATGCGCGCTGGAGCTGACATAGGGCAACGCCTCACGTGCCCTCAGATATGGCTCCATGTGCCACCTGTGGCACACGTGCCGTAGGTTCGCCATCATGGCCCTAATCAATACCTTTGCAACATTGACAGGGTAAGCTAAAGTTACTGTATATAAACATGGAGCAAACCAGGGGTGGGTTCCTCCCGGTTTGGACAGGTTCACCCGAACCGGTAGCAACCCACTAGTGATGTCACGATGACATCACGGAACCAGTTCGGTCGGTGCCGGTCCGTGGGCGCAGCCATCTTTTTAAAAAAAAATTTAAATTTTTTTTCTGAGCATGTGCAGAAGGCGAGTTTCCGGCACACTGCATGCGGTCGGCATCTTGTTTTTGGCTTTTTAATTTTTATTTTTTTTCCGGATTTTTTGGTACTGTACATGCGCGCGCGTGCCCACGCGGCGCACCCACGCGGCGTGGGAGAAAGCAAACCGGCAGCGAGGTAAGTTAGAACCCACCCCTGGAGCAAACCCCATCCTAGCACTGATGATGTTACCTAGTTGGGTACTGAAATTTTGCAAACAACCAAGCTCAGAGAGCTCCCAAGGACTTCATTTATACATTTTATGGTAGATCATATGTCTGCTGTAAGATTATAATATTGATCTACCTTAGAGGATAGATTACAATGAGTTTAATACAGTCAGTTGAATATGTAATATTTAAAATAATTAAAGGTGGTATAGAAGTATATTCAATTGTTATATATTGAGATATACAGTATTTTCTTAAAGCTTATGAACAGGAAATTATAATTACATTTTTACATTATTTCTAATAATCAGAAAATTCTTTGAACTTAATTTCATTGTGATGTGAGAGATTTGGATTGTTTTGTAATTATAACACTTTCTGCTAATACTGAAATCTAGTAACAGCAAATTACATTCTCTTCTCTTATTAGCTTGTGATGAATGGAAAATTCTTCAAAAACCAAGTCTTCATAGAGATGTGAACAGATTTGGTCATTCTGCAATTGTCAGCAATGGGTAATGTATTTCTCAACATTGACTAATTGTTGATCAATTGTTTAAAATGCAGAATTCATTGATAATATGAATTATTGTCTGGTTACCATGTAAGCCAATACTGAGTTTCCATTTAAATCAAAACTTGTAAAATATGAATACTTTCAGTATTAGTAATTAATTTATTTAAATTTAAATATTACTTCATTTGAACAAGTGTTTGTTATAAATAAAGTATAATGATTGAAAAGCCTTGTAAAAAGAAATGTATACATAAGACTGAAATTAAACTTGAATATTAAAATCCTAGTACAGATAGTTCTCGACTTATGATAACTGAAACAGATATCTTAGTCATTGAGTGAAGCAGTTATTAAGTGAGATGCCCACATGATCACTTTGCTAAATTATTTTAAACCCAGCTCTCCCAATTGCAGTCATTTAGCACAGGGTTTTCCAACCTTGGCAACTTTACGACTTGTGGACTTCAACTCCCAGAATTCCTCAGCCAGCATGCGCTGGCTGAGGAATTCTGGGAGTTGAAGTCCACAAGTCGTAAAGTTGCCAAGGTTGGAGACCCCTGATTTAGCAGACAGAACAAAAGAACTGTGTGCCAAAGGAGGGTAGGTAGTTCCCCTCCATGCACAGAACCGAACCTCTGCACTGGGCTAGAGAAGCGAAGATTGGAGCTTTATTTTTGCAGCCCAACAAAGGATTTCTCCCCACCTGCAACCATGCATAGAAGGGAAGGACTGTCCTTCGGCAAGTGGCAGCAGCTTGCAGCCCATCCTGCCAGATTCTCCATTTTCTATCTGGGGAAGCTGGCAGGAAAACTGCAAAGGATGATCACATGATCATGGGACTCTTGGCAACTAATCATGAGTGTGAACAGGTTGTCAAGAACCCAGATCACTATCACATAATCATGGGAGAGAGTATATGACATTTATGATGTCCAGAAGTTCTTTACAGATCATAAAAGCATCCTTTCTGAGCCATCTTAACTTTGAATGGTCTCTATATGACTGATCATAAGTTGAGGATTACTTGTCCTGCATAAATTGTAGGCAAAATCACATCCTATCCCAAGAACAATTCTGTTTTGGACCAAGATCATTAACTAAAAAAAAAACAAACAGATTTCTGGACCTCAGACCCATTCACTTTTTGAAAATGGGTCACAACAACCTACTTTACTTACGAGTAAGCATTTCAGACAGGTGAATTTTTGGAGAAGTTGGTACTGAAAATGCCAAGCTATGATTAACACCAGTGCTTTGAATTGTACTCTGAAACCTGTAAAGCTGCCAAATTCTGAAACAATTGCAGTTTCTGAGTGGAATCTTAAAAGGCATCTCCAGGTAGAGTTTATTGCAGTGCTCCAGGTGAGCATTGATAAAGGCATGAGTTCCCTGTGTGACTTTGATCCATTCATTTTCTGTTGCCTGATCTGAAGACAAATGAGAAGGGGTTTTAATCATAGATTGTCTGGTTTTTTTATTTTTTTCTGATCAACTTAATATTTTATTATTGGAATTACTCTATTCTGTATATCATATTGAATTGATTTTATATTGATGAAGAAGTTGGTTTGAACCATTGTTTTGACTTAAATTTTCAAATGCTATATAAATGATCAACACTTAGTTGTAATATTGTTCAATTGTGCATCATATATGTTGTAATATGTAAAAATTGTGAGTACGGTAAAAAATCATTACATGAATTTTCTATCTATGTTCTTATATTTAAATAGTCATCTTGTGAAGTTTTAAATTAAAACGATTTTAAATTGACACGCTAAATAACATGTTGCCTTAAGGGAAAAAAGAGATAATCGTGGATAAAACAATGCTCAAGATAATTTTGTTTTATATATTATAGAATAACCTAGTGAAGGATATAGACCTGAATGAATTTATTTTTATTAGAAACTACAAAAGTACCTAAATGATGTCATTCTTAATTCTACTAGAATCTGCCTCTCATATAGTTAGTTATATTATACTTTCTATTTTCTGAATTTAGTCAAGAGTGAACTTGTTTGGGGGCGTCATTATTTAGAATTTTTTTCCCCACCTGTTCATGGTCTCCGTAATGTAAGACTGTTACTGGAGAAACAGGGTTACCTTTTTTATCACATGTTTTCCATTTTTAACTGGCAGGTTTAAATTTTAAGGATGTGTAAAGCTGATTGTAGTCTTTTCCTCTGATTTACTTAGTTTCCCTCTGAAAAATAGAAGAATTTATTTGGCAACTAGTTGCTCAGTTTCATAAAATGGTCTTAATGGATTTAAGGGGCTACAAAAATGAACTTCTTAGCTATACTAATTGTAAAAATATACAGGTGCATCCAAATACACTTTTAAAAGGGAATGTAAACAAGGCAGTTTCATGGATTTGATATCGATTCTTGTTGAAAAACAATATTATTTTATTTTATTTGATAGGTCCATGTATATATTTGGAGGCTTTTCAAGCATTTTGTTGAATGATATCCTTGTATACAAACCTCCCAATTGTGAAGCATTCAGAGATGAAGATCTTTGTAAAACTGCTGGGCCAGGATTAAGATGCTTATGGAACAAAAATCACTGTGTGTCATGGGAACTTGGACATGATACTAACATCCTTAGGCCAAAATGTCCCAGGAAAATAGGTAAGTAAATTTCCTGTAATATTGAGAATACACATTAAACTAAATGCATGAATGCAATGACTGCATTGCTTGGCCAATTCTGTCATGAGAATGCCTTGGGATTAAAAAAATGTCTGTACAAATATAAGCTACCTAAACCAAAGTGACAATTTCAGCAAGTGTTATATATATATATAAGGAACCAGAGCAATTTCATGAGTAGGCCAATGTGGTGTCTTTATTGTTGATCACATATTTACAAGAATCTTTCCAGTCTAATTGCATTCACTTGGGAACTGACAGATAAAGGCTTCAAGATTATGACTTTTGCTTCTTCTTCCGATGGAGCAGCTCCAAACTAGACCTCCTCTTTACCCCGCCCTCCATTGTAGTCCACTATTCTAACGCCAATGGAAAAGAGAAATAGGAAATTTGTTATTAAGCATGTTGTATGATGTTGTAGGTTTTGGAAACCTTAAAAGAAAAAGTAATGATGACCATTATTTAGAACTGATTGCAGAATCTAAGTATAAATAATATATATAGTTCATCCCTTTTGACAATTGATACATATACATGTGGTAATTTACATTGCTTTTGTTTTTATTTCAAAAGCTATTCAATGGTGCAACTTTAAATGGTTAAAACATGCCAATTATTAATCTGTGTTCTGAAAATAACAGATAATAAAGAGATGAAAAGATGAGAAAAACTGTAAGATGTTGAGATGACATATTGCCAATGCTTTATCAGGGTAGGAGAATATAGACTGTTGAGAAAAAGTCTCTTTAGTTTTAGAAGATTTACAAATCAAAGAAAAAAGTACTGAGTTGAATTGAATGCTAGACTAAAAGGGGAAATGATGTGAATAACCTTTGAAAAGTAGGCAAGCACAGAAGGAATGTAAAAACCACTTTAAAAGGCCAATATAGCTTTTGTGATAAGAGGTTGAAAAGGATGTGTAAATAAATCAAGATGTATTAAATGAATTCTAAATACAGTAATCGTAGAATGTAAGGAATTGAACGGAACTTACAGATGAACTACTACAATCTCATGCCTGGTTCAGGAATAGAACAAATAGTAGTAGGATTAGGAGTACTACCATGTCCTACTACCCAGTCTTTGCTTAAACAAGTCCCATATGAGACAATCCACCAACTTCTGTGGTCTACTCCATTGTTGAATAGCTCACACTTTTAGGAAATGTTTCATGAAACAATCTGCATCTGTTTCCTTTTAACTGAAAATTATTGTTTCTTGTCCTGCTTCTAGAATCTGTGAACAGTTCTGCCCTGTTTTCTACAAAACAGCCCTTCAGATTTTGAAAGACAACTATCACGTTTCCCGTTTTTTTCAAGCTAAACATACCCAATGCCTTCATCCATTTTTTTAAAAAATTCAGGACTATGCACCATCTTGATTGTCTCCTGCTTCAGTGTCTTACTGAATGCAGGAATGCAGGGACATGAACAGAATATAACGCATTTTTCGGAGTATAAGACGCACCGGAGTATAAGATGCACCTTAGTTTTTGGGGAGGAAAATAGGGGAAAACAATCTGCCTACCAGGTATTCATCTGGCTAGCGTCCTTAGTCTGGTCAGCTTCAGCACATTATTTTATCCCCTGGTTAGGACTTTAAAAAACCTTCCTCTGAGAGAGTAACAATGAAAGAGCATGCAAGCCAGTAAGAGCTGGGAAGATCGTTAGTACCTGGTTAGGGCTAGAAAAAAACGTATTCAGAGCAAGTAGAGCAATGAAAAAAAACCTGCAAAGACTTAGGGCTGGAAAAACAGTCTTCTGAGAGAGTAACAATGAAAGAGCCTGCAAGCCGGTAAGAGCTGGGAAGATAGTTAGCACCTGGTTAGGGCTAGAAAAAAAACTTATTCGGAGCAGCTTCAGCACATTATTTTATCTCCTGGTTAGGACTTAAAAAAACCTTCTTCTGAGAGAATAACAATGAAAGAACCTGCAAGCCAGTAAGAGCTGGGAAGATCGTTAGCACCTGGTTAGGGCTAGAAAAAACGTATTCGGAGCAAGTAGAGCAATGAAAAAAAATTCTGCAAAGACTTAGGGCTGGGAAAACATTCTTTGGAGAGAGTAACAATGAAAAAGCCTGCAAGGTAAGAGCTGGGAAGATCTGTTAGCACCTAGTTAGGGCTGGAAAAAAATGCTACATTCGAAGTATAAGACGCATCCAAATTTTCAGCCACTTTTAGGGAGGAAAAAGGTGCGTCTTATACTCCAAAAATATGGTAATATTAGAGGTACATGATCTGACGAACACAGAATTAAGAAGTGTGACTTCTTTTAGTCTTGACGCTATAATTCTGTTGATGCAGCCTGGGATAACACTTTTTTTTTTTTTGCAATTTCATGCCTCATCTTTAACTAGAATTCCACCAAGACACCCAGATCGCTTTTCTGTGTACCACCCACAGCATGGTCCTTCCATTCTGTACCCATCTTAGATTTTTTTCCCTACCCAAATGTAGGACTTTTCATTTGTTCCTGTTGAAATTCATTTTACCAGTTTATGGCCATTATACTAGCTTGTTATTGTTCTCCTGAATCTTGTTACTAGCATCTAAGCAATGTACTATTTTTCTATCTTTGTGAAGACTAAATTTCCCATCTTATTTATGTCGACTCTTTTGCTTATATCCATTTTGAACAGAATAAAGGCAGAATTATTTTGGGTTTCTTTCACCTTTCCTAGAACTAAGTTGTCATTTCCGCTCCTTAATGGCTTCACCATGCCTTCATCAAAGCTGTTTCTATATTCCAGTACAACAGATTATCAACACCATTAAAAACATGCAAGTAGAAAGAAACACTTCTGAAACAGGTGCTAATTAAGGAAATATATGAGAACTTTCCTAAAAGATAAGGATATTACTAGTCTATATATTGTTAAGCTTGATAAGGAGCAAAAATTTCATGATACCAGCTCTGCTTGTAGCATGTTCTTGAGTGCTTTTGGATCAAAGGTAAAGATTTCGTCTGCTTCTGGGGAAAGTTATAATTCTCAAAAGCTCTCTCAGTGCTTTGAATACAATTCATTTCTGATTTCAAGATGTAATGAGTTGGCCTTCCTGACCATGGCTTGCAGAGTGAAAGATATTCAAAGAGATGCTCAGTGAATGAATTATCAATTGTGGAATTGTGGCACAAGGAACTACAGTATTTCCAGGCTACCTTTTATCAAATACAATAAAGAAAGTTCAGATTAAGCTAACTTTTCTTCATAATACTTTTTATCATTTTCAAGGTTCTATTTGGCTGGGTCCTTTGTACCCCATCCTTTCTCAGTAGAAATGATATTTATGGACTTAAAGAATCCTTTTTCCCATCACATCCTGAATTTGTGCCACAGGAAGGCAGCAGTCTCTTGATAGTCTGGATAACAGTTTACTGCTTTGGTCCTCTCAGTAGGAAGCTTCGTCCTACTACCACCTGTCATTTCTTTTCCTTCAGAATAGAGACAGGAATCCATCCCTTTGCAGATCCCAGTAGACTTCTCTATGTCATTTATGAGGCTTGTGAAAGCTCTTTTTCATCCAAGGGTCCAGAAATTTTACCCACAATGAAACCTTGGAATCTATTCTGAAGGTTCAGATAGTAAAACATCTTCTTGATGAGCTTAGACGTGTAACTTTTTCTATTTTTCCAACTTCTCTATTTCACTGTCTTCCATTTTCTAAGATACTTCTGGCACTAATTCCTCCACAAGCATTTTCTGTGCCTATTCAAGAAATTCCCATCTTCCCTGTAACTGCGGAGTAGATAGCTTTGCCGCTATATTTGTACAATATGCAACATTCTTATTATAGTCAGGAAACAAAAACAAGAACAGCTTCCTTTGTTTCTATCTTCTCTGATGAATAACAAGTGTCTCTCTTTTTTCCAGAACTTCTTAGTTCCCTCTGTTTCTTCAGTGAGCTGTGTCTTCCTTATTCTGTGGTGGTGCAGTGGCTAGAATGCAGTATTGCAGGCTAACTCTGCCCACAGCCAGGAGTTCAATCCTGACCAGTTCAAGGTTGACTCAGATTCCATCCTTCCGAGGTTGGTAAAATGAGGAACAAATTATTGTGGGCAATATGCTGACTCTGTATACCTCTCAGAGATTATGTAAAGCACTATGGTGCTCTATATAAATCTAAGTGCTATTGCTATTATATATTCCCTGAAGCTGCCTCAACTAGATCAGTAGTAAGTAATGCTTCAGCCACATATAATAGGCAAATAACAACATCTTTTGCAATCAACAGTATGGAAATCATCATCAGCAGTTAAGAATCAAGTAATAGCAATTAGGAGTAAATAAGATACATGACTAATACAGGAGGTAAAAACAGTTGATTTTAAAATACAGGTATATTTAGATTAATGAAGATGCAGCAACCTTTTCTTATTTCATGACTTGCCATATCATTTTCTTTGGTAAACAATTGAAATGATTGCTTCCATTTCAGCTTGAACAGTGCTAGAGATAAATTGTCTTGTTTTGATGAATGCTTTAGGACTCATTTTAACATTTATTTTATATTGAGGATTCTTTTGATAAGTTAAAGAGATATATTTTTAAATATTTGTAGTCATTGCAACTTGTACTATTATGATTGAATCTTGAGGATGTGGTTAGGATGTGTGAAGACTTTTAAGGCCTACATTGCTTGTTGCTGTGACGGATTAAATTACTAGAAAAGACTGCAAGGTTAAAGGAGTTAATAGGTGTTTTCTTGTGGTATAGATTTGTTTTTCCTTGCTAAATGGGGACAAAATTACATTCCATCTGAAGAAACCTGCACTTGACATGGATAGTTTGCAGTTATGGAGCAGTGTCAAATTCTTTGTTTCTAAGAAAGGAGATTGGGAAAAGGTGGATCCCGTGCAAATGATATTAATTATCTGGGCATTTTTCCAGAAGTATTTGGTCAGGATGTTAACTGAAACAGTCTGATAGGTTTGATAGATGATTTACAAATGGATGTCAGGAATATGGTTCTTTTGAGCTTCTTGGCAGCTTTCTTTATAATAAAGTTTCTTAATAAATTATTACTATTGCCCTTCTTGGTGTCTGGTGATATTGTGTTTTTGATGTGCTCTATTTTAATGGTTAGTCCTACTAAGACACATCCAAAAGATAGTAGTGAAAGAGTGATATTCAACGTATAGATCACGGTTTTATTTATTTTATTTATTTATTTATTTTAGTGTTCTTATATGCCGCTCTACTTCCTGGGCACTCAGGGCGGCGTACAACATATATGACTGTCCATTGGATTCCATCTTCTCTGCATAAAATATAGAGAAAAGTCATCCATAGGTTTTCTTTGTTACCATCAATTCAAAATAATCTGTGCTGTTATGCTGATACTGGGGTAGATAATAATAAAGAAACTGAATATCTAGATAGAAAGTTTTATTTTTAAATAGGTATAGGAGTGTGTGATTAAAAAATAGTCTGTTGGTTTTTCCCTCCTTTCAAAGGAAGATGCATGATCTGTAAATGATCCACAGCTGTACTTGGATTTCCAGTTGGTGGTTTTGGTAAATCATTGCATGAAGAAGAAACCTCAGAATATGGCTTCTCTTTGCTAATTGAAGAATTATTAACTGATATCATAGAAATGCTGGAATGTAAAGAGAGCTGAATTCACCGCACAGGTTGTTGTTATGGAGAAAATAAGAGGATGAAGGTGTGTTAGATACTGTACGTTTGCTGACTTGAATTATTTGTAAAAATTATTTGTAAAAATAATAAACATAGAATACAAATAAACACTTTCTCCAGGGAGGTTGCAGAATAGGCCAGGAATGGGTGTTGACTTTGTCCTTCTGCCACTGAGTCATGAATTTTATAGCATGTCAGGGTGGCGGGGAAGGAAGATATCAGCCTACTCCCTTCCCCGTAGGCCTGCCATGCTTGGTGGCCTTACATACGGCCTTCCCAGTGGTCCACCACACCCGCTACCTTCTGAAGTCGGCGTCCAGCCCAGGACGGCAGATGCACCGCTTCTGGCCCAGCCCGGCCACCAGTGGCTTCCGCGCCACACTTGTAGTCGTGTGGTCGGCCGGATTAACAGGTGTGCTGGGGACGCCTTGCCCGCCGCCTCTGTGTGCTGTGCTTGGCAGGGCTGCCACCGCCCCTCTTGATGCCCTCCCTCCCCGCCTGGCAGGAGCAGAAGGCAGGTGAGGTGGGAGGAAGAGGGGCGCATGGGGCTCGGCTCAGCTGCTGAGCATGTGGGGTGGCCGCCCCGGCTCTCGGGTGCTTCCTGCTGCCGCGCAAAGTTTGGCGTGCTAGGCTGGCGGAGGAAGAGGCTCCTGGCAGGCACCAAGGCAGCAGTGGGTTACCTGTTGGGGCTCAGGGACACGGCCCTTCCTGCCCGCCTGCTCGGCTGCCTCCCTTCTGGTTCAGTGCGCTGAGGACTGGAGCCTCAAGAGGTAAATTGCCGCCACCTCGCAGCGCAGTTCCGGGATGGCGGAGAGATTGCTTGGCGTCTCTCAAGCAATCTCTGTCCCCGCTGCTAGCTCTTGCAAACAAGCTCTCCGCCATCCTGAAACTGTGCTGTGCCAGAAAACACCCCCCTCGTGCAGCACGTTTCCAGGATTGTGTAGAGCCCAGGCAAACTTTGCCCCCACTGCCGCCCCGCCCCTGCTGGGCGTGTCCGCACAGCAGAACTCCCAGGGAAGGGCTCCATCTATGTGCCCAGACCAGGTATATGTGTGTGTGTGTGTGTTTGTGTGTGTGTGTGTGTGTGTGTGTGTGTGTGTGTGAGAGAGAGAGAGAGAGAGAGAGAGAGAGAGAGAGAGAGAGAGGGAAAGGGGGGGAAGGAAAGAAGGAAAGGAAAGGAGGAAAGGAAAGGAAAGAAAAGGAAAGGAAAGAAAGAAAGGAAAGAGGGAAGGGAGGGGAAGGAAAGAAGGAAGGAAGAAGAAGGAAAGAAAGAAGAAAGAAAGGGAGAAAGAGAAAAAGAAAGAAAGAAAGAATAAGAAAGAAAAACTTATGACCACAATAGAGCCCAAAATTTTGGTTGCTAAGCAAGAGCGTTGTTAAGTGAGTTTCACCACATTGTACAAGTTGGCCAAGCCCACCCGGTCACCTGACCACCAAGCACACCCACATGAAGCCACACCCTCCAAACCACGCCTACAAAATAAGCCACACCCACAAAACCGGTAGGGAAAATTTTTAGATTTCACCACTGATTTAGGATGGTTGATGTGTTTCGTGAGCACATATACTCATTATGTATATCCTAACAGTCTCCTGGCTACTGGTTTTCTACTGTGTTCTGAGTTTTCTTTAGGCACAGGACATCCTCCCCCCAGACAATAAAAACCCCTGAACATCCCAGTTGCCAATAAATTATGAAAAACAGAATTTCCTCAGGCATTAAACAGCATACAGTATATTCTCTAAAGAATATGCAGGGCAATTAAAATGGATTGGTATTTTGGGATGGTACCATTAATAAACCTTGTGAGCAAAGAGAATAAAATCCATCTGGAGTTGGATGGATAAGCAGTTCAGCCATGATTGTTATAAGTCTCATACTATCTTCACTGTCTAAATGCTTTTTCCAATTTTGGTCTTGTTATCACACTGTAATAGAGGTATGGGGTCTGATCATGTACCAACAGAAATATTGTTAAAAAGTGTCTTTTTTCCCTATGTTTTAGAGATTTGTTGGGTGAATTCATGTGTCTCCTTAATCATCAAGGGGGAAGCCTATGCTTGGTGCAAATTAATAAAAAAAATATAAAATTATACTGCACAGCTGTGCTGCATATGCGTCTCCTGGGGGTTATTTATTTATTTAGCATATGGTAATGTTACATTAGCTAGGAGATTATAATGCTAATACAGTGTAGTAGTTTGGCTGCCTAAGATTGTTAGCCCTGTTTGGTTCATGGTCATGTGCTGCCCAAGATGCGCCACAGGGGGAGAGCTAACTCCACACCAGAAAGAAAGACGAGTGGCCTTCCTGCAGCTTCATCTGGGGCTCTCTTCCTATACTGAAGCCACCTTGCCAACGGGCATCATAGCCGGGAAGATCCAGCACAAGCAGGATTCTTAATTGACCACACGAAGCGCCAACTTGTCTCCCGCTGAAATGGTACCTATTTAATTGCAAATAACATGCTTTAGAACTGCTAGATGGCAGAAGCTGAGGCAAGTGATAGGAGCTCACCCCGACACACAGTGTTAGGACTCGAACCGCTGGAGCAAAGACCATCTCCAGCATGTTAAGTCATTGAGCTACTATGCCTCTTTTTCTTCTGGGGTAAACATGTGAGAGAATCAGGTTTGCAAAGGAAAGAAAATGGAAGATGATGCTTAAAAGGCTTCAGTCAATAATTCATAATTGGAGAAATCCATTTAATTTCAATATATTAATGTAAAACGTGTACATTTTGTGCTGCATACCATGTTTATGTACAAGCGAGTCATCTTGTAATGGATTCATTCTAAGTGGCATCACAAATGGTGAATTTCCTGCATAGTTTTTCAGCTTAATAATATTCAACTTCTGTATGTATCTTAGATATATACCCCTCAATATAGGAAATTTTTTATTCTTTTGATTAGAGTTAATAAATATTTATATACTATGAATATTTTTCCAGTTCATTGGCTACAAACTGGTACAGTTGCAGGCAGTACAGAAAAAGATGAAAACAGAAAAATTGAACATTGCAGTGCTGTTGCTGTTGTTTTAATTGTACAAGTCCTTAGAAATTAAGTTCAAGCTAAAATAAGAATTGTAAATAATATGACAGCTTTATCAACTTTCATTTTATGTGGACTGCCAAGAAAATAAATCAAATGGATATTTTGAACGCAAGCAATAATAGCAATAATAGCAATAATATGAATCCAGAAAAATTACAAGGACATTTGGAAACAAACATGCCAATCTGAAAGACGAATCTGAAAGCCCCAAGTGTTTCAAAAGAAAATGCGCTGAATTCCATAAAAGAATTTGTGCAATAACAAAAGTGTCTTTAAAACTTGCTATCTAGTGATTTATCATATAGCAAAAGCAGGTGAAGCTTATACTCTTGCAGAAAACTTGGCTAAACCATGCAGAAAAGATCTAGTAGAATTCATGATTGATCATTTTTAAAAACAATGAATATGTACCACTGTTTGATAATGATGTGTAAAAGTTATGTCATTTTTTTCTGATGAGGAACTAATAAAACAAGTAAAACAGAGCACAACAGGTTTCCCTTTCAAGCAGATAAATCCACTGATGTTTCGAGTTTATCGATCAAATTTGTGTATTTGCTTATGTAGAGTCATTTGTTGAGGAACAGATGCTTATTTGCAAGTCTCTGCCTATCAGAACCATGAGATCAGAAACATTTACTATTACTATTAGTCTTCTCATCGTTCCTATCACCCATCTCCTCCCACTTATGACTGAATGACTGTAACTTGTTGCTTGTATCCTTACGATTTATATTAATATTGTTTCCTGATTGCTTATTTGTACCCTATGACAATCATTGTTGTACCTCATGATTCTTGACAAATGTATCTTTTCCTTTATGTACACTGAGAGCATATGCACCAAAGACAAATTCCTTGTGTGTCCAATCACACTTGGCCAATAAAGAATTCTATTCTATTCTGTTCTGTTCTGTTCTGTTCTGTTCTGTTCTGTTCTATTCTGTTCTATTCTACATTCTATTATGAAGGAACATAAAATTCCTTGGAATTTGTGTAGCAGTATATATACAATGATGGAGTAACAGATGTAGCTGATTGTAATAATGTCAGCTGCTGTGGCCTGCATAGAAGAATAGCTCCACATATTGTCATTCATTGTCTTTATTGTTATGTACTTGCAGAGAAACACATGCCATAAGAATTCAACTTTGTACTCAACAGTTAAAACTGAATTTTGTAAAAGCAAAATTTACAAAATTCAGTTTTAACTGTTGAGTACAATCTTGAATTCATCCTCTGGATATTTACTGTGCTATGTAAAGAAATAGGGAGCCCACATAACTAAAGCAAAGTGAAACATGGCTGTCTTATGGAAAAATGTTGGTATGGTATAGCAATAGCAATAGCACTTAGACTTATATACCGCTTCATAGTGCTTTACAGCCCTCTCTAAGCGGTTTACAGAGTTCAGCATATTGCCCCCAACAATCTGGGTCCTCATTTTACCGACCTCGGAAGGATGGAAGGCTGAGTCAACCTTGAGCCGGTGAGATTTGAACAGCTGAACTGCTGAACTAGCAGTAGCCTGCAGTGCTGCATTTAACCACTGCGCCATCTCGGCTCTTGTGGTATGGACCACAAGTTCAGGTTATCTGAGGGACTGTCTCTTGCCGGTCCACCCGACCCACTAGAATGGGGAGGCAAGGGATGTTGCACGTTCTGTCCCCTGAGGTGGTACATCTGACGGGACCCCGAAGAAGGGCCTTCTCCATAGAGGCACTAGGTGGCTTTGTATTAACACACAATTAGAACTTATGGTTCCTCAGTTTCTAGATTGGTGCCTTAACTACTACATCAAATAGCTTTCTTATAAGTCACAATACTGCAGGATTATAGATCATTCTAAAAGTTCATAAATTTTCTCTCACCTCAATGTCATGTTGTGCAAAACTTCAACCATGATTTCTAAACTATGATAGATAATACTGTATGGTGAAACCCATCTGAACAATGTTGAATAAATTCATCCATATGTTAAATTAAGGCTTAATATAATAAGTAGACTCTATGGCAAATAAATAAATAAATTGATAAGATGCTTGAAACCTCTACAATCAAATTTCCATCCAACTAGGAACTTCATTGGCTGCTAAATATGCATTTGGTAGTATAAGTTTAATGTACTAATACATTTGTTGCAAAGATATGATGAGATAAAAAAGCCCAGTAAGATGACGATAGGCTTCTTGTTTACTTTGTATGTGCTGCATGTAAGAACATACAGATAGTCCAATATAAAATATAACAGACAAGATCTTAATTTTTCAGATTTAAAAATGTATTTTGTGGATAGTAGCTAAAATTTGCTATAATACTTCGACAAATTAATGAGTAAAGAATGAAAACTACACATGAGTAAAGCAACGAAAACTTATAAATTGTATAGAAATTAATTTTTTAGAAAAGGTTGTTCCGGGAATGATTGTTTGGTAAGCCTAAAACTAGAAAAGTTTCCAGTAGAATATATGCATGACTGAGTTTAAATGAAATATAACCTATATTACTTGCTTTTTATTAAAGAATGTTAATCTTAGACTAAAAGTTGCACTTGCAATTAATAGCACAATAAATATTGTTTATAGCAACAGTTAAAAATGTGCAAATTAAAAGGCATGACATTCTCAGTCTCTCATGTTGATTTTAGTGACACTTTCCATTTGTCTGATAGCCGCAGCAGATGACCGATGTTACAAATATGCAGACTGTGCCAGTTGTACTGCTAATACAAATGGCTGTCAATGGTGTGATGATAAGAAATGCATTTCTGCAAACAGTAACTGCAGCATGGTGAGTGTTGATTACTACATTGTGGTTTTGTTAATGGTTCTGCTTTGTAATCATTAGCTTGCTCTTTGGTGCCATCAAATGTAAATGTCTTATTAAAATCAGAGTTTGATTCTAATTCTGAATTAACATCATACATTAATTGCAAATGTATTTAATATAATTGAAAAGAGAAATAATGAAACTTGTACAGCAGTTATTTTCCCATTTTCCTTGCCAATAAAACAAAGCACTTAAAATTTGAAGTAACTAATTTAATAATTTAACCTACTCTGAAGCATTCTTCATATCTAACCATATGGGAAGTATGAATCATAATCATGTAGAGCCTTTTGGCTGTTTTCCCCTTCTTCATAAACTATGCTCAAATTTGCAAGATTAGTGCAGGTAAGAAAATTATGCATGTCAAATAATCAAAATAAGTTTATCAGAATAAAATAGAAGTTCATAACCACTTCAGTTTATGAGAAAAAATTGTTCACAGTTAATATTTAAAATGTTTCTCAAATTAATGCATACTTACTGGTAAAGAGTACCATTGAAATAATACAATCGTGGGGCTGAAAGGGACCTTGCAAGTCTTCTAATCCAACCCATTTTGTATTGTGGAAAGCAAAAAGAGACACAATATTGCAAACATAGTCTGACAAGTACTGCATAGAGTGAAACTATTCTTCTATTTTTGACATGATATATCTGCTGATGCAGTCCAAGATTTCATTGGCTCTTTTTGCCAACTTATACACAATGCTAGTTGGCACCTAATATGTAGCCTATCAGGACACCCATATTTTTCACAAAACTACTATTGCTGAGCCAAATATCTTCCATCTTGTAGCCGAACATCTGATATATCATACTTTGGTGTAGAATTCTAAATTCCTCACCACTGAACTGCATTGTCTCCAAGTTGTATCATCATCTCTCCAAGTTGTATCATCTGCAAATATATTTCATATTTCGATGAACATTTTTAAAAATTTCCTTATTTGTCAACATAAAAATGATGTTGAGCTTAGAATAGCACCCTGAGGTACAATGCTGATAACTCTCTGCTTTTAGATTTAGATCCAATAAGGACCATGTATTGGATATAGTTGTTCAACCAACTGCAAATCCATCTGATACTCCATCCATCTTACATTGTTTCACTTTATTCAGAAGCACACTGTGGTCAAGGTCTAGGTACATTACATCCAGAACATTCCCTTGGTCTACTAATCTACTGTATTTTTCGGAGTATAAGATGCACCTTCCCCCCCCTAAAAGAGGCTGAAAATTTGGGTGCATCTTATACTCCGAATGTAGCTTTTACTAAGCTTTTTTTCATCCCTAACGAGGTGCTAACGCGATCTTCTGTGCTTTGCTAGCTAATCTTCCCTTTGCCTACTTTTTTCATTGCTGCTCCCTCCGACAATCAGCTGAGCCTTTTTTCAGCCCTAACGAGGTGCTAACAGTGAAGCGATCTTCCGTGCTTTGCAAGCAAGCGATCTTCTGCCTTTTTTTCAGCCCTAATGAGGTGCTAACAAGGGAAGCGATCTTCCGTGCTTTGCTAGCCAAGCAATCTTCCCTTTGCCTGCTTTTCTCATTGTTTCTCTCTCTGAAGAGAGAGAGAGAAGTGAAGTGTTTTCGAAACTGTTTTTTATCCCCAACCAGGGGATAAAAAGCAAGCATGTGTGCTCAAAACCAGCAAACTAATGTGCTGAAGCTGACCTGACTAAGGACTAGCCAGATGAATACCTGGTAGCAGATTATTTTCCCCCCTATTTTCCTCCCCTAAAACTAAGGTGCGTCTTATACTCCGGTGCATCTTATACTCCGAAAAATACAGTAGTTACTTTGTCATACTGTACACTTAAAGTAAGATTTTTCTGGTGCAATCCATGCTAATTGATAGTAATCATATTTTTTTCTTTTTGAGTGCTTGCAAACCCATTGATTGTTATCTTTTCCAGGATTTCTTCAGGTTTTGATGAAAAACTAACAGATCTGTAGTTTTCTGGATCAACTTTTTCCTTTAAAAAAAATAAAGATTGGATAAAAGATAAAAACAAAGTATAAATTAAGCAGTTTAGCAGTTTGTTGCACAATGTTTTCCAAACAGAAGATTTTTCATTTCCTGAATTTCTTGTTCTCTGAAACCTCAAGAAAAAATTAGAGTTGTTTTTAGCATTCTTGCAGGCCTCAGTTCATTCAGAGTCTTAGCCTTCCCATCTTTACAGATTCAGATTATTTCTTGACATTCTGGTTGTACTATATGGTCCTCTTTCCATTTTTTAAACTAATCCTTTTTGTATTTCAACATAGAGAACTATTTACATAATTAACTCGGTGTCTAATCAGCTGTTTCCTGATATTTTCCTTCTTTTTGGGTATAGTGTTTGGGCAGGGGTGGGTTCTAACTTACCTTGCTGCCAGTTCGCTTCCTCCTGTGCCGCGTGACCGTACCGCGTGGCCATGCCTCGTGGGCGCACATGCGCTTTGCCCACATGCGCATGCGCAGTGCCCAAAAATTATCCCCCCCCAAAAAAGCTGAAAATAAGATGGCGACACATGCGCAGTGCCAGAAAGTCGGCTTAAAAAACCCGGGTGGGGGGGGAATGCCAAAAAAAAGACGGTGGCGTCCACAGACCAGCACCAACAGGTTCCATGACATCATCATGATGTCACCAGCGGCTTGCTACCGGTTCGGGCGAACCAGTCCAAACCGGGAGGAACCCACCTCTGTGTTTGGGCCATAATCATATTTCTCCCCCACAGAATTTGCTCGAGAATTGTTTTTTCTTTCAGGATTTCTATCCTACTTTTTCATTTGTCCCTACAGAGTACAGTTGGTCTTATTCTGAAAAAAATGTATAAAACTGCAAAGGAATAGTTTTTTGTCTACAATGTGGAATGTAGAAGTAGTTATGATTTGAATTGGACGTTCTTCTTTATGTTGCTGGTCTGTATCTCCTAAGTTTTTTCACTGTTCTCCATGCAGACTTAGTCTATTACAAATTGGTTCAGCATTATCTGATGGGCCTTCGACTGTCCCACTGTTAGTATAAATTAACACATTAATAAACAGAAAGTTTCATGAGGATAGATTGCAAAGCTATATTAGGAACGATTTGGAGCATTTGAGCAGTTTGATAATGGAACTACAGTATCTAGTTTACGATATAGTGACTTCGCCCTTGAGGGGAATGTTCAAGCAGAGACCAGACATCCATCTTTGATGATGTTTTATACTGAATATCTGAATTATATTAGGTATTGAATTTGAAAGCCAAAGTGGCATAATTTAATATAACTCCAGAGTTTTAAGAGTTTGTATATTTAATTTTGAAGATCAACAATAGTATCTTAATTGATACATTTTGGAGATGAATATTTTGTTCAGGTTAATAGCCTGATTACTAAATACAGTAGTCAGGACTAACTTTACAATAATAGTACATATTCTCATAACAGTGCTTGCTCTTATTAATATTATTGTCTTTTGTTTTGATATGACATTTTCCATATTTTAGAGGCATATAACATTGTTTTTAAGAAGATTTTCATGCTGTTTATTTTCCTGAATTTAATAAGAGAGTATACTTAAACCTTCCTTCCTTAGACACTTCTTACCACCCTGATATATGTTCCCTTGGGGGGGAAAACATGAAGATTCTTATCAACAGTGATGGACTTTACTTATGTGTTATCGGTGGCATACAGTAGTGCTTTTGACAGAAAAATAAAATTACTTGTGATAAGGGCAAAGTCTCAGAAATATATAAGAATACTGTGGATATTTCTCTGAGTCGATGAAACCATTTATGGGTATGATAACTATTTATCTTTAAAAACACACAAATATTGGAAAAACTGCATTTACACAAATACTTTAAGAAAAAGCTTCCAAATAGCAGGTTATGTGATTTTTCATATATGATGCTTAGAATAGAGAAGGTAAACAATCTAGATAAGAAATGAAGAAAGGGAAAGACCAAGAATATTATATTATATATCATTTAAGGCCTGTTAGGCAAGGACAGCTGGATAACAAACAGAAATTATAGTTTAGAATTTTCCCATATCATATATTATCTTTATTGAGAAAGCAATGAAGCTGAAATTTCAAACTGCTCATGAATGCTAAAATGCAGAAAACATAGTTGAAATGTAAATGTGCTAGGCTTACCATCTATCACATTCACACAGAATACGATACAACCAGATTTCTTGCAAATTTAGTTTGCCTCTGCAAACTAAATATTTTCATATTTTCTTTGATTCCTACTCTTATAATTTTAAACATAGAAATTCCAACCATAGATGTTATATGGACATCTATGCTTTTACTGACATTGATTGATTGATTCCTCTTGGACAAAAGTATTTCTCTGGATCCACACGTTAAAGAACATTGTCAGAGGAGTTATAGTTACTGCTAATTAGTAGAAACTGTACATATATACAAACTTCCTTCCTTCCTTCCTTCCTTCCTTCCTTCCTTCCTTCCTTCCTTCCTTCCTTCCTTCCTTCCTTCCTTCCTTCCCTATGCTAAGAAGATGAAACTGAAGTTTATAATACGTCAAGAAGTATGAATGATTTGCCAAAGAAAATATCCTTGAAATTTAAGTGAAAAATAGGTAACACAAGTACTTTGTTCTTCATAAGCACTGTCATAATTCACAGCTACCCTTATCAGTAATAATAAAAATATTTACATTATGAAACTAGATAAAATTGGTACTTTTAAACAAAAGTCTGTTACCAATTATCTGGGCTCATATCTTAGTTGCAAGGTGAGAAACCTTTACTAAAGATATACAGTATTTGAAAAAGTAAACATCCTTTGGATCCTGCATGGGCATCTTCTCTGCTATTGGTTACTACTTAAATATATGTTGCTATCTCCTTAACTCAAACACATATTTTCCTGAATCCATACAGGTACCATGTGGACACAGGAAAAGGCACAGCTTCTTTAAGGAGCAGATGACAGAAGGTGCCCATGTCAGATCTGAAGTACCTTTGCCTGGTTGAGATCTGAATACTGCACATATTTATAAAAGTCAGTTTCTCACTCACATAATGTGTAATGTTGAAATAAATTATAGTTGTGATGGCCTGATTTACAGTGAATGCTAAAATAAATGTATGGATTCCTGATACACACTGCATTACAAGGTAACACATGTCATTTCAGCTTAGGAAAACTTCTTGTGTGTACTTTGTCATTTTTCAATAGAACTATTTCCTTTCCCTGAGTAATTCTACGGGATCATATTTGGTAACTTCAAGGGACAGTATATCTTGTTATGGGACTGCAGGACTCTTCTGCAGTATTGAATTGTCTCTGGATATAATGAGCAAATATGTAAATACGATCTTTGCAAAGCTACTCTTTTATTGTTTCCATTGAAGACTTAATTATTATCTAATTCTTAATCTTACACCATGTATATCTTTGAAGTTAGCTTCATTAAACTTCTGAGAATAGCTGTGACTAAATGTTGATGAAAATAAGCGTACCAGGGCCTTACCTGGAAGCCATTTTACAACTCCAAATATATAGCAAAAAATCTGCAGTTTACATGAGATACTTTTCAACTATACATAGAAGAAGATTTTCACTGGTCTAATCATGCATGAGATCCGTAAGCCTCTCTTTATCTGTTGTAGTACAACTGGGAAACTGTGGTATAACAATGAGATCCCCCCCCCTTCATCACTTATTTATAACACACGTAATAAGTGAAATTACTAATTCCCTTATAAGAAATATATAGTAATGATTTTCTTCTGCAGATAATTTTCAGTGAAGTTGCAATTTCCATTTTGCTTTTGTAGAAAGCAGAACTCTAGCTAGTAGCCAGGGGCACTGTGTGAAGCGATTCAACAGCATCGTATTTTGCTAATGCAAAAAATGAAGTTGGGATGGCAATCTACTCCTTTTAGTGAACCCAAAACTGAAAAGAGAAGAATAATTGAAGGTGTTCACTGTTTTCAGATTAACCAATATGCTTCATTTTCTTTTGAGATGCTACAGTTAAATATTGAAGCCTTATCAGTTCTACCTTATCAGCTGTCCACAGACAGAATGGGAAGGCAAAGATGAAACTACCTGACTGCATTATCATATAAATATCACAACATATTTTGTATCAGTGTTGGGATTAAGTATATAAGGGCATATATTTGATGATACCACCATAGTTTTCTGAGTCCTGTCACCTTATCTGATATAAAAAAGGCAAGTTTCAAAATGATTTAAGCTCCAGTTTTGTTTTAAGCTTGATAAATATAGCTTTCCAATTTGGATAAAATACTAAAACTAGACCTGCAGGTCTATGGAGCTTGAGAGAAAAAAAGAGAAATGTTAACTGTTAAAATCACCTACAATTTTTTTTAAAAATAAATTTATTAAAGATTATAGCTCATAGTAAAAATTAATACAAACTGAAAGAGTAGAAAAAGTAAAAAGGGCAAAGCAAAAGAAAAAAAACAGCAGAAAGAAAAAAAAAAGAATTTAGTAAAGAAAAAAGAACAAAAATAAAGAAGTTACCTCCAACCCTTATCACAAGTATATACAAATTTAGTAACTTTTTACCTCCTTTTACTTTACAACCAATAATGTCATTTCAGTACAGGTTTCAGCAAAAGTCTATTAAGGACTGCCAGTAATAACAATATATCTTTTTTTTAACCCTGATTAACTAAACCAATTTAGAATTAGTGACCACTTAGAATTACAATAGATTATGATGGTGTTCAAACCTAGGCAGCGACAGATATTTCTCTGTCAGAGTGCAAAGAGAAAATATCTTCTGTACTCCATGTAGGCATCAGGAAGGGCATCCGGCCAGTAAACACTCAGCTCCATTCAGTCATCCCACCTCCACCTCGATAAAAGGGATTATAGGGTAGTAAAAGAAAAAAGATCCGATAAAGAAACAAATAACGCACAAGAGTCTTTCATGACAATCTGAAGAAGAGCCATGGCCTTTCTAAATAGAAACCCAAGATTGCCCAAGATTCAGCAAATCATGGCTTGATGGAAGGGGAAATATGAGAAAAAAGTACTGCTCCTTTTGTTAGAGAGAATGGTTATGTAAGTATCTTAGAATTGTTACAATCTAACTCTTAATAAGTATCCAGGCATTCTTAGAAACCCAGGAAGGAAGAAATGTCATTTGTAGAATTAATAAGAAGCAGGGGAATGCTTAAAATATCTAGAAAACTGGAATGAGCAAAAGAAGCCATGAAGTACTATAATCAAGTTGAGCCATTGTATATACATCTAGAGCTTAAGGGAATTAACTAATGAATGCAATAAAACCAAACCAACAATTACTTTTGATAATTCATAGAAAACAGGAAGGCAATAGAGAATATGAAGGAATGGAAAAACAAATATTGTTTCAAACTTTATCAATTACTACTACATAATGCGAACTTCAGTAAAGTAATTCTAGAGTCACACAGTGCCTTCAGCTATGGTTCACTTTGTCTTCAGTGCCATTCCAGAAATGAACAATACTGTTGGTAATGAAACACAGATGCAGTGAACCATATGAATATGAACCTGCAAACATGTGGAAAACTCTTAAAAACAACACTGGTTACGGCAAACCTCCTTCCCAAGCTGAAGGAAATCAGCAACTGGCAGATGACCTGAACGTGTTCTACTGCAGGTTTGAAAGGAAACTACAGCCACCTATCCCCACAACCTCCATCCCAGACACACCAACAACAGCCAAACCTCCTACAACTGACCCCATCCCATTGGGTTCTCAACCCCTGATGATCACAGAAAAGGAAGTGCAAGATCTATTTCTCAGACAGAAGCCAGGAAAAGCACCAGGCCCAGACAAGATAACTCCTTCTTGCTTAAAAGTCTGTGCTGACCAATTGGTCCCCATCTTTACCCAAATCTTCAACAAATCACTAGAGATACGCCATGTTTCTTCTTGCTTCAAATGCTCCACTATCATCCCAGTGCCGAAGAAGCCATCCATCAAGGAACTGAATGACTACAGACCAGTTGCCCTAACATCTGTAGTTATGAAAACCTTTGAAAGGCTAGTGATGTCCCACTTGAAAACCATCACGGGTCCACTGTTAGATCCCCTGCAATTTACATACCGAGCAAATAGATCGACAGATGATGCTGTTAATATGGCTCTGCACTACATCCTACAACATCTTGAATCTCCAAGGTTCCTCTTTGTAGACTTTAGTTCAGCATTCAATACCATCATACCGGACATTCTTCTAACTAAACTAAATCAGCTAGCGGTACCTGAACACACTTGTAAGTAGATCACAAGCTTCCTAACAGACAGGAAGCAGCAAGTGAAGCTAGGCAAAATCACATCAGATACCTGTACAATTAGCACAGCCACCCCCCCCAAGGCTGTGTGCTCTCAACACTTCTCTTCTCTCTATATACCAATGACTGCATCTCAAACGATCCATCTGTTAAACTACTGAAGTTTGCAGATGATACAACAGTGATTGGTCTCATTCGAGACAACGATGAAACCGCATACAGACGAGAGGTTGAACAACTAGCCTCGTGGTGCGACCGGAACAATCTGGAACTGGACACACTCAATAATGGTGGTAGACTTTAGGAGAAACCCTCTCATTCTACCATCTCTTACAATACTAGACAACCCAGTATCAACAGTAGAGACCTTCAAATTTCTAGGTTCTATCATATCTCAAGACCTAAAATGTTCACCTAACATCAAAAACGTCATCAAAAAAGTACAACATCTGCGCCAACTCAGGAAGCTCAAACTGCCCAAGGAGCTGCTGATACAGTTCTACAGAGGAATTATTGAGTCTGTCATCTGCACCTCTATAACTGTCTGGTTCGGTTCTGCAACCCAACAAGACAGACACAGACTTCAGAGGATAATCAGAACTGCAGAAAAAACAATTACTGCCAATCTGCCTTCCATTGAGGACCTGTATACTGCACAAGTCAAAAAGAGGGCCATGAAAATATTTACTGACCCCTCGCATCCTGGACATAAATTGTTTCAACTCCTACCCTCAAAATGACGCTATAGAGCACTGCACACCAAGACAACTAGACACAAGAACAGTTTTATCCCGAATGCCATCACTCTGCTAAACAAATAATTCCCACACCACTGTCAAACTATTCACTAAGGCTGCATTACTATTACTGTTAGTCTTCTCATCGTTCCTATCACCCATCTCCTCCCACTTATGACCGTATGACTGTAACTTGTTGCTTGTATCCTTACGATTTATATTAATATTTATTGTTTCCTGATTGCTTATTTGTACCCTATGACAATCATTAAGTTTGTACCTCATGATTCTTGACAAATGTATCTTTTCTTTTATGTACACTGAGAGCATATGCACCAAAGACAAATTACTTGTGTGTCAAATTACACTTGGCCAATAAAGAATTCTATTCTATTCTATTCTATTCTATTCTATTCTATTCTATTCTATTCTATTCTATTCTATTCTATTCTATTCTATTCTATTCTGGTGTCAATTTCCTTGATAGTCCCTAGACAGCTATTTTAGCTCCCTATGTTCAATATAGATTAAGGTGATTAGCAGTTAAATACAAATATAAAATAAAGCCTGTCTCAGAAGAAAATACAATTTATCCTCCGTATTCTATCTGACTTTGCATGAATTAATGTATGCATCCTAAACCTGTCAATCTGATATGTTATATCAATTTTGAATTTATTATTTTAATTCTTCTGCAATCTTAGTATACAGAAAAATTACTTATTGGATTTGCATTTATACTAGACTACCAAGACATATCCAGAAAGTAATTCATACCCTGAATATAAAAGCAATACTTTTATATACGCATTAGGAGCAAGGCTTTTCCCTTTTAAAAAAACCATTTTAAATGTTTTTTAAAAAGCTTTGAATTTTCTACAATCAGAAAATTGTATCTACAAAAATTAGAAAAATTGTGGGCTCCCTCCTCCTATTACTTTTACCGAACACTGTTTGCTACCATATGGATTCATTCTCAGGAACAGCTAAAAACTGTTCCGAAATTTGACATTGTGATAATGATGTGTTAACAGGGAATATTAGGTAGAACTGTTATTAAATGAGCAGATGGTGCTTACTTGCAATTTAAAATTCATTGTAATGTACATATCAGGAAGGATTGTCAATAATGCGTAATGACTGAACCAACTTAAATGCAAAAAGGTATAAAAAGTTACTATAATTTATCTCTGCATATTTTGCAGATGAATTTTGTGTTGCTTTGCAACTTTTAGTTCCAGATAATTTGTTTATATATACTTACGTGCTGTTGTGTTTTCATGTTTGTAATTACCTTGTTAGCCAACTTTGTAGACTATTTCTAGGTTGATCTTAATAACAGAGACTTTCTTTTTATAATCTACAGCAAAATGCTACTTGGTTTAGTAATTGCTTAGAATAGCATAAGTTCTATTTTTTTAAATTTGAAAATTATATTTTCAATTAGAAGGGAAAGAGAAATGGTTAGTCTACTCTTATCAAGACTGCAACAATGACATTTTTTCTTCACAGGTACTCCACATCCCATTCCTTTTCGTATACATGTTATAGCCAGTGAAACCTTGTTTCTTTTGTGTCTATAATAATTTTTTTTGCCATGAGATTACTCATTTCCTTTTAACTCTTCCTCAGATCCTATGCATTTTAATTTTTCTGTTCTTGCAATTCTCACTTTTGTTTCCCTTCTAATATAGAGGCTTTAACATGAAACACATTTATCTTTCATTACTTTATAAAGGGAAATGCATGGTCCAGTATACTAGCTAAAATTGTAGGTTACAACTGCCTTAATCACCAATTCCAATTAATTTTAACAGATAGCATATCTGTTACAGCCAAAGGTGCTTTTTCAAAAGGCAACTGGATTTCTTGTTTTTGCTTGGACCTTTCACTTCTCATTCAATTCACTTCTTCTAGGAATCAAAGCCTTTGTCCTTTTTTACCCAGATTTGCTCATGAATATTTTTAATCTCATACTTTAAACCATTATGTTTTACTTTACTTATTTCTTAGTCTGTTCCTTTCCATTTCTTCTTTTTCCACAGCTCCAGGCTAAATTCCACTTTTTTTTATCTTCCCATCCCTAGCATGTCTCTCTCTTTTGTATTAAGGCCCATAATTTTTATGCCTTCCATAATTGATCTGAAATTCATATCTATTTCTTCTGCCTTGAGATATCTCCTTCTCTTGTCCAGAAGTTTTTAATTTATTTTTTTACTGAGTCCAAGCAGTGACCTGTCTGTCAGCAGACAATTTTTGCTCTTCTAGTTGCCCTTTATGAAGGTTTTTATTCTTCCAAATATGGAGTTAAAACCTTGATCGTTCTTCTCTTTCTGACAATGTTGGAAAAAGTACATTTCATTACCCAGCACTGTCAGTAGCCCAAAGGGAAATCTTGTGGCACCATTTGGTCAGCAGAAGCAGAAGACTGAGCAATCCTGGGAAAGTGAGTTTTCTGAGTTGCTTCTAAAACATACAAGGGAGTTTTGCATACAACCTCACAAGTTTCACTATTATTAACTTCCATGAACTGAAGTTTAATACTTATTGAAAGGACTAAAGTGAATTATATCATTAGGTCCACTTAATATTAATGCCTTCTTGATAGAGAACCTGCAGTTTGAATTTTATGTACGTGACAGGTCTGTGCTTAAGTTGGTCTGAGTTTGCTTTTATTCCCCACATTGTCCAGCATATATGGGAAAGTAAAGAAACACATCATTTTTAACTTTGTTCAGACTATCTGTAGTTATTTTAAAATTCGATGAATAAATAAATAAAATTCCCCTTTTAGTTAGATTTCTTCCCTCAAAATAACAGCAATAGATCTCTTTGGTTACAAGAAGAAAAGCTTCCTATGATCAACTTCCTGGCTATTTTACGAGAATGTGTTAAACTTATGTTTTTCTAGTGAATTATGGCTGTGTGGCCACAACCTTTGTTTTAGATATTCTGTTGAAATTTGGAAGACACATATGAATAAGTGTACAAATAATCATCAGAACCTAATGCTAACTCCTGCTTTTCTTGGCAGTAGATGATGATGATGATGATTAATTTTTTGCTCTGTGTGCATGTATGTGTATCTGCATGTGTGTGCACAGACACGCCAGCACATGCCTCAAGTCAGTTTTTGACATCTGGTAACTGCCTGAACAAATCTCGGCAGTTTTCTTGGCAACTTTTTCAGAAGTGGTTTGCCATTGCCTGCTTCCTAGGACTGAGGGAGGGCCAGCGGCCCAAAATCAATCACTAAGTTCCCTTGTGACTTTTTGTTATTTTTCCTTCAGTCTGAAAATTTAATAAATGTGTACATGTGCTTATATTTTAGTCAGTGAAGAACTACACCAAATGTCATGTAAGAAATGAACAGATATGTAATAAGCTGACTAGTTGCAAAAGCTGTTCACTAAACCTCAATTGCCAGTGGGATCAGCGACAGCAAGAATGTCAAGCTTTACCAGGTAAAAAAATAAACAAAACTATTTCAAAATAATATTTTAATAATGTAATATTTAATAACACATACTCTTGCTATTAAAGAAAGAATTGACCAGTCAGATCAGGAATTCAGGTTATTTTCAATTTGACAAAGGCAACTGTGATATTAAGTATTCAGTGTAATCAGTACAATAATAACAACAATGGACTCTCTGTGTGTGTGTGTGTGTGTGTGTGTGTGTGTGTGTGTGTGTGTGTGTGTGTGATTTATATTACTTTAGTCATAGCATAAATTATGCCATTTGTTTATCAGTGTAAATCAGTGGTTCCCAACCTTTTTGTGATCGAGTACCACTTGGAGGTCCCGTACAGTCGCCGCGTACCACCTGGTTCCAGAGAAACTAAATTCGATCAGATATCACTTTATTTCCATAATTATACCGTTCCTTTTTTGGCCCCACGCATCCAGCAACTGGATTCTCGGGCCGCTGGGACCAGGTGGGTGGCGTGTGGCAACAGTTGCAAATCGTTGCCAGATTATCTTGTGTTAGGCAGTAAACATTTTTGTGAAGTAAAAAATAACTAACTAAAAATCGTTCATGACCCCGAAAGTGTTCGTGTACCACCTGGAAGGCCCTCGCGTACCACTAGTGGTACATGTACCACAGGTTGGGAACCACTGGTGTAAATGATGTAAATTTCACTAAGTAAGGTCATCATAACTTTTTTGTGTGCTTACATCTTTATGTGCTGCTTTGAATGCAATGAAGATAGCTCCTGCTTTTGGATGATTAGACAAATATTTTGTTTCTTGCATCCAAAGTCAAATAAATGGGATTCCATTAAATCTAAGTTTATTGGAAGTTTATTATATTTGATTCAAACGTAGCTACATTTTTCTGGATAACACTTTAGTAAGTTCCAAAACACTTATTACTATGTTTTCTAAAGATTATGTATGTATGGAGCACAGGTAGATTAGAATCCTTATTAATCACCTGACCTTCTGGAAACCCTAACACATTTTATGTGTTATTATTATAGTTTTACTCTAGTCACTATGTTAGTACATTTACTAACAACCTCAAAAAGGACTTTATTTTTGTTCAAAATAAAAAAGTGAGAAAAATGTAACAGACGGTAAAATATAATACAAAAGAAAATACTAATCTATTCAGTTTTGTGTTCTCCAAGGTAACTGAAAGGCAGGATAAAAGAGTAGGACAGAAGGTTGAGACTGATAGAAAAATGATTGAGTTTAAATTTGTAGGCCATATGAACTTTATCCTAGGTTATTGAAAGAAGAAGCTGAATTCTTTGAAAAATGATGAACACTGATATAGTATAACTTTATTGGAGGTGAGCAGGTGTTTTTATTTTCAAAGAGAGGAACAATGAAGAGCAACTGATATTCTGATATCAATGTTTAAGAAGATAATAGACCAGATCATAAAGAACTTGACGATCTCTAAGCACATTGAACATATTTCAGTAATTAGCAAGTGTTAGTGTGGACTCATATATAATTGCACTAATTTATTTAGAGTTTTGATCTGTTGCATTGTGTATATACTTTTCCCCCTTAAAGCATATATAAAGCTGCTTATATATATATAATGGACATGGTATGCTTAGTAAGTATTTTGAAAGGTTATTTCTTTTGCTGTTCAAAATGGATTGTAAAATTTTTTTATAATTTTAATCTTGTGTAATTTTTTTACTAGCTCACTTATGTGGTGAAGGATGGAATCATGTTGGAGATGCTTGCCTTCGTATAAACTCTAGTCGTGAAAACTATGACAATGCCAGACTTTATTGTTATGGCTTAAATGGGATTCTTGCTTCACTAACAACTTCCAAAGAGGTAGAGTTTGTTTTGGATGAAATACAGAAGTACACTGTCCAGGTAACTTGAATATTTCGTAAGTGTATATGAAGTAGAGTTTGGGTTTATTTTTAGGAAATGGTGATAATATAGAAACAAATATACATTTTACTCAATCAGGTATATGTACATAGGATCTGCTGATATAGTTGAAGTTGATGCTTAAGGATTTCTTATTTTTATTATTCCATTCTAAAGTGAAATCTTATGTTCTGCAATATAGATCTGAATTCCAGTTTTTAAAAATTAGTAAAAATATTGTTTATATAATTGAATCCAAATCTAGAGAAGTAATTTTTTAAAAAATAAATAAATTTAATATCACTGCAATGTTTGCAATTAATCAGTCATTGGTGGCATATTGTCATTGGTTTTATCATTTCTGAAAACATTTTGGTTCATTTCCTTCAGTTAGGTTGGATTGCCCAAGTTTATTTATGGAAAGAACAAAAATTATAACTAAAGATCACTTTACATTGATCTTTAAAAATTTTATTTTTTTAGCTCTTCCACTATTGGGTAAATTACCAATGAATTTAATATTAATTGAAGGGGGGGGGGGAAGGAAAACATAAATCCTGTGAATAACTCAATATAGCAGATGCATGCCAATTTTGAAATTCCTTTCTCAGATTCTCAGTAATAATTGTATAGGGAATGGAGACAACAAATGGAAGATGTATATATGCATCCTTTAAATAATGTGGTGTCTTCTTTCTGGAACTATGCATTTACAGTATATTTAAGAGAACTGTTCCTTACAATTGGATACGGATATGAGGCTAACAGTGCATCTGGTTCTTCCTTTCAATTAATACAGTAGCTACTGATTTACTTTTCTTCTTTATTAATAGAGAATGATTTCATAAAATATAAATGTTATTCATAGATACTGTCTTATAGCCAGTAGATACCATTTTCTTTATGCTAAGTAAAGTTATTAATCTTTCTAGTGCAGCATAGAATATTCTCACATGTAGTAGTACTTATACAAGCTGACTTTTTATACAAGCAGAAAAACAAGATATAAATATAATAATAATAATGACAAATAAACAATAAATAAATAAACTAAGGAGAGCCAGGTTGGTGCAGCATTTAAGGCACCAGGCTAGAAAACAGGATGCTAGAAGTTCTAGTCCAGCCATGGCCACAAAAGGTGGATGAGTGACTTTGGGCCAGTTACTTTCTTTCAGCCCCTGATGTCAGGCTTAGGCAACAAGCTGATTGGTTAATTCCTATCACAATCAATGGATCAAAATAACTATTTATAGTTTGGTTTTACACAAATAAGTTCTTTCTCCTTTAAAACATTCATATTAGCCTTGACTCATAAACAGCATACTTACATGCCAAAATTAGGAGTTATGATTTTGCTATGATGCAGAGTATAGATTTATTAGATAGAAAAAAAGAAATCTTGCATTGATATAATAAGGAAATTGTATTGCATTTAATAATGCATTATCAAAGACATGGATAATGGGCATATATTTACATTTGGGCTTGCCTCAGATTCCCCACTTCACAAATTACATGATATTCAATACCTGCTATTAAAAATAAGATTTTAATCAGAAGATTAATAAATCGGTTTGGAACTTTGTTACTTCTTCTCCTCCTCAAATAATAAATTACTCCAGATTCACTACATAAAATGCAATAATAAATTTAGGAAGAGTTTTGTCTAAAATCATGTGTGTGTTGTTGTAATTTCCTTTTTTAATGATATAGAACCACTCAAAATAAAAGAATCTAGTTTCTCGTGTCTTGTTATTATAATAAGCTATTGATTGGTGAAAGGGCTATTCCATTTGTTGCTGTTTTTTAAATTTCTGAAAGGAAATATAATTAAACATGGCCTTATTCAAATAAATTACATCTTGGACTACCAAGGTCCTCTGAAGTAATCCACTATTTAATCAATAGTGAAAAATGCATGCATTTGTAGTAATCGTTTACCTATCAAAAATTTTAATGAAATATTATTGTGTAAAATATCTCACTTCTGATTTTCTCTCCACCCAAAAGTAATTTCTTTTTTCATTCCTATCTATAGCTCTCATTCTGTTTATTCTGTATGTCATTTTGAATGTGTTACCAGCTGCCAGAGATTTCCTTGAATTTCTTTCATATGCCAGCTGGAACCTTCAGACTACAGTCATGATTTAGAACATTTCAGTTCATTTTAGATGACCTTCTTGTTACAGACATAATTTAATATAATGTTTCTCAACCATAGCAACTTCCAGTTTTGTGAGCTTCTATTCCCATAACTTAGCAATCACTATGTTGTGTGGGAATTCTGGGTGTTGAGGATCACACATCTGGATGTTGCCTTATTAATACAGTATAGTAAAGCCTCCCAGCTAGCCTCTCAAATTCCCATAACATTTTTTCTTCTATTACTTTACTGTTGTAATTTTCTAGCAATATACTTCCAAGTGTATTTACTACTGGCTGGACTAACCCAACATTTATATTTGGTGGAGAGGCATATAATGGCATGTGATCAGGTTTAATAAATATGTAGATATTATTTATATCACTCAACTCTTGGCCAACCAAGTGATGCTTCTGAGATTCTGCTTGGTGTCTACATACTTTTAGAGTATGGTTGAGAAAGTACTGGTTCAGACTTAACCTATGTAAGATTGAATGGCTGTAGATTAAGACCTAACTGAGTGGATTCGTGGTCCAGAGTTAAAAACTGGCTTACATGCCTAACAGATGATTTCCGATATTCTTCCAATATCTAAGCCACTATCTTAACTACTACATTTAACTGACTCTCAGATATAAACATGTTTGTTTTTGTTTCCTAGTTTTTTTGTTGTGTTGATGTCTCACGCAGTTGTTTGGATGATTGAAATGACTAATAATTTTAATAAACAAGTTGATCAATGCAAAGAAGATGTCTGCCACATAACCCAATTTTGCACTCATGCTTTAAAGCAGACCTAGGAATTTTACAGCCCACAGGCCATATCCAGCCTATGGGCTGTCCCAGTCCGGCCTGCAGCTTCAGTGGCATCAGCAACGGGGAGAGCATTAGGGATAAAGACAGGACATCGTTGTGGCAAGAGTGGGCAAAGCATTGGTGCAGTGTCTGGGACAGGACATAATCAACATTGGGGTGGGGCGGTATCAGTGAGCAGCACAGTGGCCCTCCACAACAATCACAGTTCTCATATGGCCCCTTGGGAAAATTAAGTCTCTACTCCTGCTTTAAAGAGTATGTAGAAAAAAATTCTTCTCAAAGATATGAATTTTACCTATCTGTAAAATTTACCTGTGTTTGTCAGGATTTGTGGCTATTTTGTTTTTTATTTATTCATTTAAGTGTTTTATATTAGTCGGTAGCACAAACTGTCAAGTGGAAAATAGTCCTATGTGTACTTGGTTTGAAAATAGTCCAGAATTAATCTTAAGACCCAACACTAAATAATTATAGTTAATGTATTTTATATGATTATTATTTTCTGTGATTATAATATATTTTAATAATATGAAATTATATTTCACATAATTTCAGATGGTTGTGCAAAGTATCATTAACATGGCTGTAATGTGTAATAAAAGTATCAATCTTTGATAATTGATATGGACTTTTTGTATTCTCCTTCACAGAAAATATCTCCTTGGGTGGGTCTACGCAAGATTAACATCTCCTACTGGGGATGGGATGATATGTCTCCCTTTACTAATACAACATTGCAGTGGCTTCCTGGAGAACCAAATGATTCTGGATTCTGTGCCTATCTTGAAAGGGCTGAAGTGGCAGGTTTAAAAGCAAATCCTTGTACAGCTAAGGCGGATGGCCTTGTCTGTGAGAAACCTGTTGGTAAGAAATCTACTATATGATAAATATACTTGTGGAATACTTTACATGTCTTTAGTATTGCATTATGAATAGAATGAGCATTGATTAATTTCTAGGAGACAGCTGCTGAATTTCATTTGTTTCAATTACAAAGCATACCAGGGAACGTTTCTTTAAAATATATCTTATTGCATTGAAGGTTTTAATTGGAATCTTAGACTAAATTCACAGATCATGCACTTTGTACATGAGTAGTAGAATTTTGTGAAAATTATTCTCTATTGTCCACATCTGCTACAAGCAAAATAGATTCTATACAAGGACATCGGCAGACTTTTGAATTAAATGCCTTATATAAATATATTAAATGTAGTATAGACGTAGATTTATATGAAACAAAAGCTGTAGAGTGCAATCCAGTCAGATTGTTTCCAGTTGCAAAGTGTGAGTATAAATAAATGTTGTGCACTGTATAGGTTAGTCTTAGAAAACTAGAGAATCACAGAATCACAAATGTAAAATGAATGTATGGCACAAATGAAGTGCATTTGTGATAGAAACTGAAACAAAAACAAAGAAAGAAAAATAGAAAGAGGAAAAAAATCTTTTCCTTTTAGAAAAATGGCCTTTAGGAAAAAAAAAGTATTAAGATAGCCAGAGAAAGATGGACGATGAAAGCCTTGGGCAACAAGAAGGATGCATAAAAAATGAATGCAAACTCGAAACATCCATCAAAAAGGACAAGGACAGTTATATAAGTTAAGAATGTCATGAGATAGAAAAACATGGGGAGTGGAAAACGGAAGACACTTTTAAGAAAATCAAAAAAATCCCAGGAAAATTGATTTAATCAATATAAAGGCTTTCTCATTGCAATTGCATTTGACAAAGTCCTATAAGGCTATGAAGGATAAGAAGCACCAAGACAAGAAAAGTTTAAAAAAAATGACCTTCCCAGTGATGACTACTATGAATGCTGGACACTAAGACAAAGTAAGAGATGGATAATAGTGTCTTAGAAGTTTATAGTAGCGTGTTTTGTAAGAAGTTCTAACCAGTTGGTCCTGGTTGTATGAAGAGAGACAACAATTTGAGTTGATCAATGGCAGAACCTCACATAGTTTACATTTGTGGAATGATTGCATAATGTACTAGAGGGGAAAAAAGCTTGACAAAGTGCAATTGTCAATAAGGTGAATGTACAAGATATACATATTCATATCCAAATATGATAATTCAGCAAAACTACTGAAATTTCATTTTTTTATTATTTTCTTTTTTCTTCAGTTAGTCCAAATCAAAATGCTCGGCCCTGCAAAAAACCATGCTCTTTAAGGACTACATGTTCCAATTGTACCAGCAGCGGCATGGAATGCATGTGGTGTAGCAGCACAAAACGATGTGTTGATTCAAATGCTTACATCATTTCCTTTCCATATGGCCAGTGTTTAGAGTGGCAAACTACCACTTGTTCTCGTAAGTATTTATGGTGATATGAATGAAAATAGTTATGATACTTAATGGAAATAAAAATGCAGTATAGAGAGGTTTTTGTTGACGTTTCTGCCAGCTAGGAACCAGAAATTTAAAAAAAAGAAACTAAAGCAAATGTTTAATTTCTGACTAAAATTAAACCAGTTATTCTTTTTCCTGTATATGTTTAGATAATCATGCACAGCTCAATATTTTGTTTCTAGAATGTCTCAAAATGTCTCAAAATGTCTCAATAGGATTTTAGTTCTCTTCTTGAAAGCTATTGGAGCTGTTAGAAGTAATAGAGTAATGTTATGACACAGTATAAAACTCCTAAGGATAATGATAAATAAAACAATTACCTTAAAAAGTCAAGCCACTGAATATAGAACTGAAGTGGAAACTTGCATTCTATAGCAATTTGGTTTGTACTTAAGTAGTTTATTTATTTAATTTTTGAAAGAAAATTATACATGCAGATAGTCTTCAACTTACAACCATAATTGAGCCCAAAATTTCTGTTGCTAAGTGAATTTTGTCCCTTTCTTGCCATTTGTAAAGTGAATCACTGCAGTTGTTAAGTTAGTAACACAGTTGTAAAATGAATCTGGCTTCCCTATTGATTTTGCTTGACCTGGGACACTGCAGTTGTCAAAAATATGAGTCAGTTGCCAAGTGTCTGAATTTTGATCACATGATCATGGGGAGGCTGAAAAATGGTCATGTCACTTTTTTTCAGTGCAACTTTGAATGGTCACTAAACGAACTGTTGTAAGTCAAAGACTACCTGTACTTGACAGCTTACTTGCTAACTGGCAAATATTTGTTTGTTTATTTATTTAATAAAATTTATATGGTCGCCCAACTTACTCTCAATAATGTTATAAAAATATCAAAATCGTTAAGGAATGTTATACTATTCTGCCCTCAGAACTGACATTTTGATTAAGAAAGTTCCTATTCCTTTTCTGATTTCACATAATACATGAGCCGCAATCATGTTTCACATTTGTTTTGTTGAGCTCAGAAGTAAGATTCAATGAAACAATATCCCAATTTGGTTCACTATTCATTAGCTTCTCTCATCCATTTGTTTCTCTAATATTGTCCTTTATTTTATTTTTAAGCAAGGCCAGGTGGAATTGTGGAGTTTTATATCATCAGTATACATCAGTTTTTTGACCTATTAGCAGCCTTATCCTTCTAAAGAAATTTGACATAATCCATAAATTTTGAATCTTTATTCAATGTTGATTGGGAAAGAACAACAACAAGGGATTAGAATTAACCATTTAAAGATTTTAGTTTAATTTAGGGTAAAAAAATGATAAAAATTCTTCAACAGATAACTTTTTGAAACATATCTGTCTTCCATTTTGGTTACTAGGCTACATTCAGCTCTGTTGTTAACCTTTATTATGTTGAACATAACCTAGAAATTATTAGCTTCTTGTTTTCTTCCAATATGTCTCAGATGCTGTAGTCAAATATTCCTTATACGAGGATTTGGACAAATTGGCAGAAGTCCAGAAAATCATTAAACAAATTTGCTCCCATTCCATTCTCCCAAATTTATATGGAAAGGGTTTTTTTAACACCTCCCCCCCTTTTTTTGCTATTAGCCATTTCAATTGTAGAAAAATTGAAACTGATAAGGGAAATTGGCAAATGATGTGAAGCGTCTGGAATTGCTATATAGCTTGTATATTTGCTATGGTTTAATCCAGCGGTTCCCAACCTTCCTAATGCCGTGCCCCGTGCCCCACAACCCGCGCCCCCACTGCAACCCACCCTGCCGCTGCCATTTGGGTTCTTTTACCCTCTGCGCATGTGCAAAGCCCTCTGCGCATGCACAGAGGGTAAAAGAACCCAAATGGCAGCATCCGGGCAAAGTGTCCAGATCCGGGCGAGGTCTCTGCTCGCTTCACATGTTGCCTTTGGGAGCTTTTCGAGCCCCGTCGCGAAAGGCATGCGCGACTTCGGCAGAGCCGGGACAGGCGGCTGCCCGGAGAGAGCCATTCCCTTCGCAGAGTCCCTCCAGTCTACCTGTAGCATTCGGGGCGAAGGGGGTGGCTCTTTCCAGGCAGCTGCCTGTCCCAGCCCTGCCGAAGTCGCGCACGCCTTTTGTGATGGGGCTCAAAAAGCTCCCAGAGGCTACACGCGACGCGAGCAGAGACCTCGCCCGGATCTGGAGACTTCGCCTGGATGCTGCCATTTGGGTTCTTTTACCCGCTGTGCATGCGCAGAACGCTTTGTGCATGTGCAGAGGGTAAAAGAACCCAAATGGCAGCGGCAGGGTGGGTCGCGGTGGGGGCGTGGGTTATGGGGCGCGATATGGCCAGGCTTGTGGTAGTGGGGGGTGAGCTGAGGATGCCGGGGCGATCCCTGGGAAATGGTCGTTCGACCCCCAAAGGGGTCGCAATTCCCAGGTTGGGAGCCGTTGATCTGATCAGTCCTGAGCAGCTGATGCCACTAAATGTTGAATAGGCATGAATATTGTTTGTGCATGTTTTGAAAAATACCTCTTCCCCCTTTGATTTAAGGAATTAAACTTGGATGCTTTGGGTCTACTCTATTTCATCAGTAGAAAGTAGTTTTGAATTCAGTTTTTTGCAAATTTCAACATGTAATATTTTTTGCTGGATAGCTATCCTATTCAGGCTACCCATTTTTTGTGTGTGTTTAAACAAAAGACAGTTTAAGAACTCTGTTTAATTTAGTTGTCATTTCAGATAGGGCTATAAAGATATACATTAAATAAACCTAATAGGGCTTATCAGTTCAATAATATACAGAAAGAATTATATTTTAAATTGTATTTCTGTCTAGCCAATAAAAAAAAAATACATTCCAGCCTTGCTCACTTAATGAAGATAATGTTCTAGAACAGAGATCAGCAGACATTAGAGACATCTCCATTGCTGTAAATCTTTGAAATTTTTTATGATCTCACCTTGAGCACTGCATATGAGTTTGGCAGCCATTATGCAAAAAGTCAATTTTTCATGAGATCTTGCAGAGTTTTGTTTCATGTCCACAGAATTTGATGAGATTTTAACAATTTCTTCAATCTCTTTTACCATTTTAATTAAGATTTAACTGTGGGAAGCAATTGATGGGGTGGGTTCCTCCTGGTTCGGACCGGTTCAGGCGAACCAGTAGTGACCCGCTGGTAATGTTACGATGATGTCACAGACCCGGTTTGGTCGGTGCCAGTCCGTGGGTGCCGCCATCTTTTTTTTAAATTTTATTTTCTTCTGAGCATGTGCAGAAGCCGAGTTTCCGGCACTGTGCATGCGGTTGCCATCTTGTTTTCGGCTTTTTTTTGCCACTGCGCATGTGCGTGCGCACAAAGCGCGTGCGTCCATGAGGCGCGCCCACGCTGCATGGGAGGAAGCGAACTGGCAGTGAGGTAAGTAGGAACCCACCCCTGGGCCTAGTATTTATTGAAGACTGAGTTGCCAGCTTCTGAGCTAGAGTCTGCTTCCATTCAATTTGAACAATCTGATAGCAAAAAGTTTATGCATTCGTCTGTTGAACCCAGCCGATGATTGCAATTTGGATACTGTGCAACTGTTGTGCATTTATGGTGGTTGCAGCATCTTGAGTTTTTTTTGACGCCAAGCAAATTCAGGGGGAAGCTGGCAGGAAGTCACAAGTCATGGTCATATGATGTCATTCTTAATGACTGGGTTATTTGCATAATAACTGCACCCATAACTGGCATTTTAAGTTGGGCTTGGTCACATATTTCACATTATGACTGTATACTTCGCAGTGGAGTTGTTGATTTCAGTTGTGGTTGCTAGTAGGACTACCTGTGTTCTTTACATAGCTTAAGTATTATAAAAGAAAAAATAGATTACTACAAAATTATATTTTTAGCTCTTTTGTTCTGTTTTTTCCAAAAGTAAATGTTGGTTTATCAGTTATTTTTATGCATTTAATTAACAGTAAGATGTTACTGTTCTATCCTATATTAATTTGTGCGATAATTTGTGCCTGTGTTCTGGAGGGTATTTTGTTTTCTTAATATCACTAATGTCATTGCTAGAACAATTCTGGGTCAACTACCATCATTTTAATTTAGAAAGGTACTTCAATAAAATTTTAAGAGAGATGGCCTGTCTGCTCCATATTATAAAATTGTTTGTGCAATGTTTCAAGATATCAGAGAGAGAAGAAATTGAACAAACTATGTAGAAACAAAAGCCTATGTAAATATTACCGTTTAGCTCTTTTCACTGAATGTGTAGCATTTTCTGCTGTTCATAGTGATCAAGGCAGTTCACAGAAAATAAAATGGCAAAACAGCATAACATACAATATCATAATATGACCCACAACTATTTACTGATTCATAATGATCTTTTCATTTTTCATTTATATAAATAAAGAACTAGAATGCTTAAGATTCTGTGAGATAAAATATAATGTAATGACATTTCCTTTCTCATTAGGTTAAAATAATAATATTCATATACTTGCATATAAACCATCATATTTAAATACAACAGTTTAGGACAGTGATGGCGAACCTTTTTTGGCTTGGGTGCCAAAAGGGTGCGCGCGTGCATGATAGGGTACACGCGTGCATGATAGTGTGCACGTGTGTGCCCACACCCATAATACAATGCCCTCCCTCGCACATGCTCACAGCCCCCGCGCTGCTCCTCTGGGCTGTTTTTCGCCCTCCCCAGGGTTCAGGAAAGCCTCCTGAAGCCTGGGGAGAGTGAAAAATGGCCCAACGGGCCAACTGGAAGTTTGGAGGTGTCAGTGAGGCCTGTGCGCATGTGCGGGGGGGGGCAGCACAGGGGGTTGTGCACATGCATAGGGGGCAGCGCAGGGGCTTTCCTGAAGCCGGGGAAGAGCAAAAATGGCCAAAAAGATGGCCGAAAATCAGGAGCTGACATAGGGCAACGCCTCGCGTGCCCTCAGATATGGCTCCGCGTGCCACCTGTGGCACACGTGCCATAGGTTCGCCATCACTGGTTTAGGACAATAATTTATTTTTTGTTCTCTACTGTACATAAATAGAACTGCAATGTAATTAGGTTTCCATTTGTATACTGTCTTTCAAGGGAGAGAGGGGAAGTAAATGACAACTAATGTCATTTTTATTATATATCATGTCATTACCTGATGACATCATAACATAGGTGACATTTTAACATTAAAGCTTGCTGTCAGTGCTACCTATGTGCTTTTTAAATAACTAAATGAACTAGTGCTAAACTGAGGTGTGTGCATTTGTTTTGTGAATATTTTCAAGTTACCTTTCGTTTAACATAATGACATTTAGTTTATGCATTCCATTTCAATTCAAATCAAAGTTGAATTCAATCAAGAAGTACATAGCTTTTTACATTCATGTAATTTTGTATTGATTATCTGATCTTCTATGAGGCCTGTCAAAATATTAGGCTTTTATTTGACTTTGTGTCCTTACATTGTAAGCATCAGATGCATTTATCTGAGGGGAAAAAACCCTGAAGTAATAAAAATCAAAGCAAGTTGTTTAATTCGTAAGTCTAAAGTCCAGCACCAAAATTCATATGATTACCAATGAATTAATTCAAAAACTCTTTCTCTCAGAACTGATGTTGTATAACAATCAACCAATATTATCAGCACAAATATTTTGAAACTTTTAAGTTTGCTTTGATTTTCATCTGAAAATTGGTTTGATTGCACGCTAACAATAGGGCGGAGTTTGATGGGACATTTAAAGCAGAAATCTTATCAGACCACACTAGGCATGACAATAAGTTTAAATTCTCTATAACTGAACTCTATATCTATAAAATTATTTTATAGCATAAGCTTCAAAAACTCAATGAACTTATATACCATGCTTGTTATAGTCAAAATGGAAATTATATACATATTCTCAATAGTTTTCCATGTTTTGGAGCACACTGTGTATTGTTCACAGTACAGGTAGTTCTCATTTAGAAATCACAGTTGGGACTGGCAACTTGGTCATTAACTGAAGCAGTCACTAAGTGAAACAGTGAGATGTTTATTGCTTTACAGACCTGCAAAAGTCATAAATGTGAAGATTAGTTGTAAAGTTACTTTTCATCACAAATGTAATTGCGAACAGTCTAAACAAGCTCTATTTGTAACTCTTCTTCATGAAGAGTTGATTCTACTTGGTGGTGATGGACAGAAGAGATTGAGCCTTAAGCTCCTCAGGGCTTTATTAAACAGCTACATGGTTTATCATCTATCTACACTGAATGATACTCAATTTTACATCAAATGTTATATCAAAGCAGTGTTTAGGTATCTGGAGGCTGTTATAGTTGTACAGTTGTTACAATCTGGATAAGGAAGAGCAGGCTTAGGTTTAAGCCCACAAGACAGAGCAGCTTTCATTTGGAAACCATCCTATTCTCTTTTATATAGATTCTTACAGCCTCTAATCACTAAGAAATTAACAGCATCTCCGATGCAGTCCAGGGGAGTGAGTAAAATTGAGTATCAGCAGCATTGATTATATTGCATCCTGATTGGCCTGCAGGTGATTGATGCTGGTTTTTTTTATTCTTTTGCGTATATTTCATTATCAGCTAGGTTTTGCCAGATGTTCATCAATCTGGCAATTTCAACATTCCTTGTGGTATGTTGTTAAACTGCTTGACTGTAGACCAGTCAGATGTTTCAACCAAAACATGATGTTTATTTTCATCTAGTACTGACTTCTTTGTGCTTTTCTCCACCGTTTCTGCACTATTACAAGTTATTTCATTTCAGTTTCTTTTTCATTTTTTATCTGCCTCCTTTATCTAAGTTGCATTCTTAGTGTATTTCTTTGGGTTGTTCCATAGCTCCACTGTTTCTTCTTTGTCAGATTTTGACTGGCTTGCTACAGCCTTTCCATTGATGGATTGGTAAAAGTATTTCTGATTCAAATTGGAGATTCTGCCTGTAGTGGGCAATTTGAGCTTTTAATCTGATGGTTTTGGCTAGAGCTGCTATTTGCTGCTTTGTATAATAAATTGTTTTTTAGGGGGTGTCAATCAACCATTTGAAACTTATTGAAGGGGTTGATAAACTAAAGAGTTTGGGGATTCATGGGTTAAGGCATCACACCAGAAACCAGGAGTCTGAATTCTAGTCCTGCCTTAGGCATGAAATCAGTTGGATGACCTTGTCTCAATCATATTTTCTCTCTGAACCCTAGGAAAAAGGCTGTGGCAAACCATTTTTAAAAATCTCGCCAAGAAAATTTCAGGGGCTTATTAGGCCAGGAGTTGACACCGACTTGAAGGCAGCAAATATATGTATATTTTAGAACAGTTAGAACAATTAATCAGTGGAACAACTTGCGTCCAGAAGTTGTGAATGCTCCAACACTGGAAGTTTTTAAGAAGATGTTGGATAGCCATTTGTCTGAAGTGATGTAGGGTTTCCTGCCTAAGCAGCGGGTTGGACTAGAAGATCTCCAAGGTCCATTCCAACTCTGTTATTCTATTCTATTCTATTTGTTGAAATATATCGGTTTATTGAGTTTGTCATTTGTTTTGTTTGTTCTATCCTATACTTCTGTAGCCATAGCCATATACAGTAGTTAGATATGATGGTGGTAATAAAGTTAATTATATCAATCTGATTTCTCAAAACTTAAAAGTTATTAATCCTCTTACGCAGACTTAACTTTTACTGATTTTTCTTCATCCTGTGTATTTACAGCTCAAAACTGTTCGGGGTTGAGGACTTGCAGTCAGTGTCTGGAACATCCAGGATGTGGATGGTGCAATGATCCCAGTAATACAGGCAAAGGCCATTGTGTAGAAGGCTCGGCAAGGGGGCCAGTGAAGTTCAGTGGGACACATTCTACTGAAATAGTTATTGACAACAATCTTTGTGCTAAAGAAAAAAATTTCGAATGGTCTTTTATCCAATGCCCAGGTACGATGAATTTGTTATTATTGTTAGCTCTTTTATCAGTGAAATTATGGCAGGTTAATTGTTTGCTTCCAAAAATGGGATAAATTTTGGATTGGGATATGGGAAACATAAATATTGTGTTGGCTAGTTTATTAGTATATTTTAAAAGATTTTCAAATATAGATCTTGAGCCATAAAATATTCCTCAGTTATTTTTGTTATCTATTTTTAAAAACTATGTCAAATTTCAAGTTTGTTAAATCATACTGAACATGTATGGTATTATGTAATGTTATGAAAAATGAGTCAAAAAGTTAACTTTTTGGATACTTCTCTTCAAGTGTTGTTTTGATTCAAGACAGAAATAGTGTAAAAATGTTTTAAAAACCTGAAGATTTTTTTATGACTAAAGCTAGGACATAAATATTCTGTCTGGAGTTTTCTTTAAATACTAGGCTAGTAATACATATGCATAGAGATTTTAGAGCTTTATATCTTGACAAGTTTATAGTAGGAGCAAAGCTTATATAAATTGCTAGTAGCTGCTGTGGCCTAGAGGTGGAGCTCTTGCCTCACAATCAGGAGGTTGTGAGTTCGATCCTAGGTAGAGGCAGATATAAGGTTTCCTGCTTGGGCAGGGGGTTGGACTAGATGACCTGCAAGGTCCCTTCCAACTCTGTTAATCTGTTAAATCAGGCCATTTTTGGAGGCTAAACATTCTGGGGAACTTCAGAATGTCCCACCATGCTAATCTAGTCATTCTAGAGATCATCTGGCAGTTTTCCAAAATGAAGAATAGGTTTTTGGTGTACTGATATGTAACAAATAACACATTTATCTAAGCTCTTAAGAGAGTAAGCATTTGGTTGCAATTCAATTTCACTGTAGCATCTGGGACAGTATGTATAGTGAACATTTAATTCAGTTATTTATTTACTTTTAAGGTAACATGTACTCTTTTTAAAAAACATTTAGTTTGCTATCAATGCAACCATATATACTGTATTATAAATCAATTAAGACCACAATACTTTTTTAAAAAAGTGAATGAAATTGCCCTTTAAAACAGGCAGGTATCCTACAGATCATATGTGGGTCTCAATGTTACATGAAAAACACTCTACAAGAAAATAGTTCAGACTTCAAAGAAGATCAGCCTCACCTAATACGTTTCATGGAACAGGGAAAAGAATGTGTCAGAAAGAGCAAGGAGGAGAGATTTCAGAAAGAATGAAGTAGTGGCCTTGTCAACCTTTCCATTTGGCTCTGCTTAACTGTTTCTTTAGTCCCAAACACGATTGTAGTCCTTAACATAAATAAAAATAATAATGATAATTATCCATGCTTTAATTCCACCAATAAAAATACATATCCCTAATGTTTCCAAGGGCCAATGTTCCAATTATGTAGAACATGCATCATCATCTATTATTTACTGTGTCTTATTAAACAATAATACTAAGTATTGACAATTAACAAAATAATAGGCAGACGTTCTTCCATATGAAAATATTCCCATTTTTTGGGAGGAATGCTTGTATAGCCCCACTCTTAGGATGACAGCAGTAGAATACTTCTTGCTGTTAAAAAAACTATTCAAATTTGGCTACTCTTATGATTGTAATAGTGCATGATTCTTAATTACCTAACAACATTTTTTTAAACACCCCCACCACCACACAAAGGATTAGTGTCAAAAGGATTGACAATCAGAAGGACAAAAGTAAACATGTTTCAAGAAAAACTTTCAGTCCTTATTGCAAGATCTTTGTCTTCGTCCAGATTGGTAGGTTTATATGAATGGTTAATAGCAATGCTATTTAAAATTATATGTTGTTGATTAATTAGTTTAATTTAACTTTGTTCAATTGATACTGAACTTGATGCTAAATAAACAGAAAGACTAATAACTCCATAGTTAGCTGCTCTCAAATTGTGACCATTAATTAAATTACACAGCAATCTTTAATTAATCAGAATTATAGGAAGTAATTCGATAAAAAGAAACAAGTAAATATAGAATCAAAACAATTTAGCTGTTCTCTGTGTTGAAGAAAGAATATAACATCTGCTCATATAAAACCAATGAGACTAATCACATTAACCTCTTTTTATTATACTATCATTGAAATATAATTTGTTTTATAGGTGAAGCATAAAGTATAATAAAAATTACTTACTAAGTTTACCTATTTCAACTGTACATAATAGGAATGTAGTGAAATATAATCACTGAAAAACAAACAATCAGTATTTAAAGAAATACTGATAAATATTAAGTAGAGGTTCTTTCCCATTGAAACTAGAACATCTATGGTACAAAAGCAAGAGAAAGATAATGTTAGCACAATTATATGTTCAATGGGATTATTATTTTGAATTTTCCAAATATTTCACTGGAAAAAACCTACTCTCTCTCAAACAATTTGGTTTCAGAAAAAAATTATCCTGCAATCTACAACTTCTACACTGTAAAAACATATCGATCAGGGCAAAGCAATAGACGCAATTTACATAGACTTCTGCAAAGCCTTTGACTCAGTGGTACACGACAAACTACTTCTAAAAGTAAAATATTATGGCATTTCTGGACTTCTGCACAAATGGATTGCTGAGTTCCTGTCAAACAGACAACAAGTGGTCAAAATAGGAAACGCTTTATCAAACCCTGTACCTGTTAATAGCGGTGTTCCCCAAGGCAGCATTTTAGGACCAACTCTCTCTATTCTTTACATAAATGTCCTTTGTGATAATATAAAAGGCAACTGTGTCCTCTTCGCAGATGATGTAAAACTATTCAACACCACCGACAATACTACTACCCTTCAAAAAGACTTTGACTATGTATCAGAATGGTCAAACAAGTGGCAACTTCAAATCTCAATCAACAAATGCTTAGTCTTACACATTGCCAAAAATAATCAGAACACAAAATAAAAACTAGATGATCACGACCTTGTTGACGATCCTCACTCAGTAATGGACCTTGGAGTACTCATCTCTACTGATCTAAGTGCCAGAGGCCACCACAACAGCATTGCTAAGAAGGCATTAAGTGGTTAACCTAATCTTGCGTAGCTTCTTCTCTGGTAATATTGCACTTATAACCAGAACATATAAAACATTTGCTAGACCAATACTCGAATACAGCTCATCTGTCTGGAACCCACATTACATATTGGACATTAATACAATTGAGAATGTCCAGAGATATTTCATGAGACGAGTACTACACTCGTCTGTTCGCAACAGAATATCTTATGCCACCAGATTTGAAATTTTGGGCCTAGAAAATGTAGAACTCTGCCGCCTTCGATCTGGTCTAAGTGTAGCACATAAAATTATATGCTACAATGTCCTACCTGTCAATGACTGCTTCAGCTTCAACCGCAACAATACACGAGCTCGCAATAGATACAAACTTAATGTAAACCACTCCAAACTTGATTGCAAAAAATTCGACTTCAGCAACATAGTGGACAATGCCTGGAATACATTACCTGACTCTAGTTTCAAATCCCCGTAACTTTAACCTTAAACTGTCTACCGTTGACCTCACCCAATTCCTAAGAGGTCTGTAAGGGGAGTGCATAAGCGCACCAACGTGCCTACCATCCCTGTCCTAAAGTCCCCATGTATCATGTATCGTAAAATACAATGTACTCAAAACCATGCTTATACTTCTTATATATTCATATTAATGTTTATACTTTGTCTGTAATCTTATACATGCTTGACAAAATAAATAAATATAAAATAATAAATAAATATAAATATTTAAATATGCTATGTAGGCATTGCTGATTGTGCTGGCATTAACTTGAAAGGAAACTACAGCCACTCTCACCACAACCTCCATCCCAGACATACCAACAACAGCCAAACATCCAACAACTGACCCAATTCCATTGGGTTCACAACCCCTGGTGATCACAGAAAAGGAAGTGCAAGATCTATTTCTCAGACAGAAGCCAGGAAAAGCACCAGGCCAGAACAAGATAACCCCTTCTTGCTTAAAAGTCTGTGCTGACCAATTGGCCCCCATCTTCACCCAAATCTTCAACAAATCACTAGAGATATGCCATATTCCTTTTTGTTTCAAACGCTCCACTATCATCCCAGTGCCGAAGAAGCCATCCATCAAGGAACTGAATGTATACAGACCAGTTGCTCTAACGTCTGTAGTTATGAAAACCTTTGAAAGGCTAGTAATGTCCCACTTGAAAACCATCACGGATCCACTGTTAGACCCCCTGCAATTTGCATACCGAGCAAATAGATCGACATATGATGCTGTTAATATGGCTCTGCACTACATCCTACAACATCTTGAATCTCCAAAGACCTACGCAATGGTCCTCTTTGTAGACTTTAGTTCAGCATTCAATACCATCATACTGGACATTCTTCTAACTAAACTAAATCAGCTAGCGGTACCTGAACACACTTGTAAGTGGATCACAGACAGGAAGCAGCAGGTGAAGCTAGGCAAAATCACAGACAGGAAGCAGCAGGTGAAGCTAGGCAACATCACATCAGATACCTGTGCAATTAGCACAGCCCCACCCCAAGGCTGTGTGCTCTCACCACTTCTCTTCTCTCTCTATACCAATGACTGCATCTCAATCGATCCATCTGTTAAACTACTGAAGTTTGCAGATGATACAACAGTGATTGGTCTCATTCGACACAACGATGAAACCACATACAGATGGGAGGTTGAACAACCAGCCTCATGGTGCAACCGGAACAATCTGGAACTGAACACACTCAAAACCATAGAAATGGTGGTAGACTTTAGGAGAAACCCTCCCATTCTACCACCTCTTACAATATTAGACAACACAGTATCAACAGTAGAGACCTTCAAATTTCTAGGTTCTATCCTATCTCAAGATCTAAAATAGTCACCTAACATCAAAAACGTCATCAATAAAGCACAACAAAGAATGTTCTTTCTGCGCCAACTCAGGAAGCTCAAACTGCCCAAGGAGCTACTGATATAGTTCTACAGATGAATTATTGAGTCTGCCATCTGCACCTCTATAACTCTCTGGTTTGGTTCTGCAACCCAACAAGACAGACACAGAGGATAATCAGAGCTGCGGAAAAAACAATTACTGCCAACCTGCCTTCCATTGAGGACCTGTATACTGCACGAGTCAAAAAGAGGGCCATGAAAATATTTACTGACCCCTCATATCCTGGACATAAATTGTTTCAACTCCTACCCTCAAAGCGATGCTATAAAGCACTGCACACCAGGACAACCAGACACAAGAACAGTTTTTTCCCTGAACGCCATCACTCTGCTAAACAAATAATTCCCTCACTACTGTCAAACTATTCATTAAGGCTGCATTACTATTACTGTTAGTCTTCTCATCATTCCTATCACCCATCTCCTCCCACTTATGACCGTATGACTGTAACTTGTTGCTTGTATCCTTACGATTTATATTAATTTTGATTGTTTCCTGATTGCTTATTTATACCCTATGACAATCATTAAGTGTTGTACCTCATGATTCTTGACAAATGTATCTTTTCTTTTATGTACACTGAGAACATAGGCACCAAGGACAAATTCCTTGTGTGTCCAATTACACTTGGCCAATAAAGAATTCTATTCTATTCTATTCTATTCTATTCTATTCTATTCTATTCTATTCTATTCTATTCTATTCTATTCTATTCTATTCTATTCTAACCAAATCTTGTCATCAAATCAAATGCTTCCTCATCAATTCAGTGATTTGGAACAGCTCTGCACACGTGTGTTTGGAAAACATTTATTTGGTTTTCTTAATTAATATGAATCATTCAACTGGATCAAAGCTAATTTATTAATTCCTTAGTATCATGCCTTAGGTTTTATTTCTTGTTATGATTCTGTAAAAAGGATTTTGTGGTTCTTATATTATATATATATACTTGTCTCTAAGATAGATCATGGATATAAGCAATATACAAAATTGCAGTACTTATAAAGCTCATCAGTGCATCTTTTTTACCTAGTGGCTAAATGTCAAAATATAGTTGGGAACCAATTTTGTATGAAGACTCAAAGTATTTTACTAATGACACACATTATAAATAATGTTTTCTTCTATAAGCATAATTGGCATTTATATAATAGCTCATGTTGTGTTGTTGCATTAATAATTTAAAAACTGGTTCTGTCTACATATTCCTGTTGATTGCAGAGCACCTTTTTCCTACAGTTCGCACAGTATTAGTACGTAGTGTTGCCTAATAGCACATCCCCAAAAATATATAGATATCAGCACTATAGCCATAATCAGAAACTCAGAAAATTAGTAACTTGATATCAAAAGCAAAGCATAGGTTGACTCAGCCTTTCATCCTTCCAAGGTCAGTAAAATGAAAACCCAGATTGTTGGGGGCAATACTGTAAACCGCTTAGAGAGGGCTATAAAACACTGTGAAGCACTATATAAGTCTTAAGTGCTATTGCTATTGCTGTGTGTGTGTGTGTGTGTGTGTGTGTGTGTGTGTGTGTGTGTGTGTGTGTATTGATAGATTTTTGAGCATCAATAGAAACTCTTTTCTCTAGTTTCTCTCACAGTATGAGGAATTAAAAATGATCTCTTAAAATGAAAGAAAGATGAAAAGACAGTGACTGAGAATTGAGATTGTTTGAAGGAACTGCCATGATTCACAAATGCAAGCATTCTTTAGGTTTTTTTGATCAGCACAACCTTGGTATTATAGCACTTTGCTTTATTTTGGACACAGAGTGTGAAAAAGAGACAGAAAAATGTTCATAACTATCAAAAGAGAAGCATGCACAAAGCAGAGAAATGCTACTTTAGTTCAGGGCATTGTGGATAGCAAGGAATAATGATCCATGTAAGTCAGCAAGAGGGTAATTAGTAATAAGGACACTCGAGAATCATCAGGCCAGAAAGGCTAAGAAGTGAAAGTTGACTTTCGGGATATAATGTTTTTTCCTAGGATAAGAAACATTGATATTGTTTGTTTTTGAACAAGTATAGCAGGACCAGGCAGTTGGTTAATAAGTACTTGTTGATGAGATTTGCACAGTTTTCACCAGGCAATGTACCACCATAGGCAAAGAGTTAGACTGGTGGATGTTTTAGTTGTTTCTGTGAATGGCCAATTATATTAGTTTTCTTACTGTCCTCATAAAGGAATCTGCGTTATTGGACACTTCTGCTACTGAAGGAAGAAATGGACTGATTTTCCATGGTTTGTTTGGCAATTGCCTCTTTCTATCGGCCTTCTTCACTCTCTTCCTTAATATATTCTGCTATTTCCTGCGGATATTTGGAGTACAAAGGCCAGCCCTTGATCTGAAGGTGTTATATGGCCAAGAGCTATGCTCTTTTGTAGCATAGCTGTCTCATTACGTCTTCTCTCTGTAACTGGATTGCAATATGTATTTTTCTCTGCATTGCCATCTCTGCAGCAACGGAACAGAATCCAAGATTCCTAATAAAATAAGTTAGATTACACATAGGCAAGTAATATATGCAAAGTATATTCTTTATATTCTTATATTCTTCTCCATCAACTACTCTCCATTTATATTTATTCAGTTTACTAAACTCATTTGTTGTTGCTAATAACAATGTTCTGTACTTTTTAAGAATGACTATTCCTTTTCTTTGTCTTTACCCATATATATATATATATATATATATACATATTTATTTTGTTTTAATTGCAGCTTGCCAATGTAATGGACATAGCACCTGCATTAATGGCAATGTATGTGACCAATGCAAAAATCTAACTACAGGAAAACAGTGTGAAACATGCATGCCCGGTTATTATGGAGATCCAACAAATGGAGGACAGTGCACAGGTAATGTTGAAAAGTTTTTCAAGTTCACAAAATTCTAGTGTAATGGATGTACCCAATATTTAAATGGGCACAGTTGGTTTAAATAAATAAATATTTGAAAATTGGATGATGCTTATTTATTTATTTATTCATTAATAGTTCTTATATGCCGCCCAAGTCCCGAGAAACTCAGGGCGGCGTACAACACATTACAAGAACAATTTAAAAACCGATAATAATGGATTAAAATACTTAAAAATTAAAACAACCAACATTCATACATGGGGGATTGATCTATTTCACCTCACCTGCAGGAAGAGCCATGTTTTAACGGCTTTACGGAAGGCCAGTAGGGTGGGGATAGTCCGGATGTCTGGAGGAAGTTGGTTCCAGAGAGAAGGAGCTCCCACAGAGAAGGCTCTCCCCCGCGGTCCCGCCAACTGGCATAGCTTGGTTGATGGGACCTGGAGGAGACCAACTCTATGGGACCTAACCGGTCATAGGGAGGTATGCGGTAGGATGCGGTCCCGACCGCATCCAACTAACACATTAAATTGCATCCGGAGACTAATGGGCAGCCAATGCAGCTGGCGGAGAATAGGTATTACATGGGTGTATCGTGGAACACCCACTACAGCTCGCGCAGTTGCATTTTACACCAGTTGCAGTCTCCGGATACTCATTAAGGGTAGCTCCATGTAGAGCGCGTTATACTAGTCCAGCCGTGAGGTGATGACGGCATGAGTGACCGTGAGTAAGGCCTCCCTCTCCAGGTAGGGACACAATTGGTGCACCAGGTGAACCTGTGCAAAGATCCCCCTAGCCACAGCTGCCAGATGTTGATCCAATGACAGTTTACTAAATAACAGTTAAACATCCAGTATAACATAAAAAATAAGTACATATGATATATCGTTTTAAAATATAAAGAATAAGCTTTCATTGATGATGAATGGATGCAATCAATGAATCACATATAGTAGTTGCTGTTTTATTTCCAATTTATTTTGAATTCATTTACTGAATGAATAATTGTTGATGGTGAAATATTTAGAAAAAAATAGAGACCTATTTACCCTATAAGATTTTGTATAGTTTTAATTCTGTATTTACATCTGAGAATAAACTTTTTTTAAGTTTATAAACTCCATTTATTTAAATAAATGGAGTTTATTTTTGAATATACTTTATATGATTGCTTGATTATATCAGCAAACTGATAAATTTAAAATTAGCAAAAGTAAATTGCATAATTGGAAGATAAATAATATAATAGAGAAATAATATAACAGAAAAAACAGAGGATTTTAAATTCTTAGGGTATTTACTCTTCAGCTAATCTTAACTTGGAAAATTTAAATCAGAGTGCAGAGATATAGAAACCTATAGCTCTATTTTTCAGTGATAGTTTTGCCAGCAGCAGTAAAAGTCTTTAAGGTATTAAGGAAAATGCTTTGCATGTATAATTTTGCTGGTAGAAGAACTTGAGAGTATTAAAAGTGGTCCAAAATAAATTGATCAATGTAATGCTTTGCATTGACTTGGTGTAGTCCAAAGGCACTTTTACATTTACAAACTGCTCTCAGTTCCTTAGAGATACAGTATGTGTGAGAACTTGCCAGCTAAAATATTGATTAAAAGTAAACTGTATGAAAGACTCTCACAAACATTAATTCTCAAGGACATTTTTTTGTCAGAAAAACCAAAGCATAAGTACAGATTTAAATTTTCATCTCACCTCTGTTTCAACAAGGTTATATCTCTAGAGATAAAAATTATATGAGATCTATGGAGGAATTAAAAAGTATATCCTACAGTTCTATAGACCAGGGGGTCTCCAACCTTGGCAACTTTAAGCCTGGCTGACTTCAACTCCCAGAATTCCCCAGTCAGCTGGCTGGGGAATTCTGGAAGTTGAAGTCCGCCAGGCTTAAAGTTGCCAAGATTGGAGAACCCTGCTATAGACAGTCTATGCAGAGGCCTTTGCTTATTGCTTTTAAATTCCTTTACTAATATTTGGTGTGCCCTACAGAATAGTTTCTTGCATGCTGCCTTCGGTGCAATGCCATCTATAGTTTTGGAGGACAGATTTAAGAATATCTCTCTGCATGTTTCCTGCCTAAGCAGGGGGTTGGACTAGAACACCTCCAAAGTCCCTTCCAACTCTGTTATTCTATTCTATTCTATTCTATTCTATTCTATTCTATTCTATTCTATTCTATTCTATTCTATTCTATTCTATTCTGTTTTGTCTCTATTGAGAAGATTCAAGAAAACTAGCTCTCTATATTTTGTTGCATTACTCCATATACTGTACCTCTCTTAGCATTCAACACTAACACTCATCTGCAGCAGGCTGACTAGACCAGCCAGATGAGGAAAAGAGATAACTACTGATAGTAGACTGCTGTGATGAAAGATCTAAGAAAACTACTTATTTTTTATTCAGTGGCAGTTTTTGTAAGGAGAACTTGAACCTATTTTAGAACTGTTGTTGAATTCATTGTAATTCAAAGGTATTGACTTGTCTATAAACATAATTAGGTTATGTTTTATTTATGTTTATGTACTTTTGTATCATATAACAGTTTTGATCTCTGATCTCCAAACTAATAATATAGTTTGATGTACAGTAAAAGCTACTGTTTATAATTATTATTTGTTGATATTTCAAACACTAATTTATCATCTTGCAGAAAATAAATAGTAAATTATTTTTGATTTTGAGTTCAATTTGCTTCCTAGTTATTCAGAATAGTATATTTCAGAATAATTTCATCAAAGAGGAAATATATATTTAATTATACAATCCTCGCTTGGCATTTTGTATTGTTTATTTATCAATTGTATTTCAGCATTTTATTGTTTCTCAGTGAATTGCTGGTAATGTTCTCTTGATTAGATAGGCAATAAAATAACAGGAATCCCAACTTTAAGACTACAAATAAAAGATAACATCACGTGCATTATTTTTTTCAATTATCTTGCTCTGATTAAATGATGTTGTTCATTATGATACAACTCAGACTTTTAAGGAAAAAAATCCTAGCATTACTATTAAATTTCTATGTCACGGGTTTTTCTTTAAAGCACATCTACTACTGTATTGTGAATGAGATCATACTGTTGGTTATTACATTTATTATACATCTGCCCAAATCTACTGAATACTTTCTTCACAGAATGGGTTTTCCATTATTTTTCTGTATTCTCTCCCAGCATATCCCATCAGCCTTGAGAATAATAAGTGGTTATGTTACAACAGTCAGTCAGTAGAGAGAAGAGTTGAAAAGTGAATTATTTGTGCTAAAGAGGCATGACTTTCCTGCTCGCAAATGACAGCAGAACATTAATTCTGGTATAAGCAACAAGTTTTTTTAGCTAAAAGAAGGCAAATTCTCAGTTAAATCCTTGATGCTTTGCTTCTTTCACAGTTATTGCAGTGATTTATATCCTGTCCCATCCTATCTCCTTGTTTTAAAAAGGTCATAATTAATTAATGTCTATGCCACTTAATTCATTTAGTATATATTAATTGTAGTTAACAAATGGCAAATATTAAGCTTTAAGTTTAATTTACAACTTTTTGTACTATATATCTTGTTAACAAAGTTGGATGAAAATTCAAGTACATTTTACAGAAAATACTTAAGAGTTTTGGCTGGGTAGCTGTAGCTAGCGTTACTTTTAGAGGAAAGGAAGCACATCCTTGAATACTTATAATTTATTCCTGTTGAACATTTCCTTTAATAACATTGATAAAGATAAATAACATTGTCAGTTTTAAAATGTAGATGCATGAAGAATTGGGATTAGTGGATAGCATACATCTGTTGCTGTGAGTTAAGTCATAAAATATCTTAAGCTATTCTGGCCTTTTCCTAACTGCAACCTTTATTTTCTAAGCTTGGCACTATAAAGAGGAGGTGGCTTGAAGTTGCTATGCAACATTACTGCTGTGGGCAGTTCTCTTGGGTGTGCTTGGCCTGGTGATGAAGTAGCAAATGATCAGGATATTATTATTTGCCGGTTTCAAATCTTTTCAGGAAAAAGATTATTTTCTCTTTCAAAGGACATCAGAGATATAAGAGTTGGAATGGAAGGAAAATAACTTATCCTAAAAATTGTAAGGTGGCATTTAAATTATGATGTCCTTGCATAATGACTTGACAGCAACCAGTACCTGCTGGAGACGCTATCCCTAAATGGTGCTGTCACATGACATCATACATTACAGATGCAATGCTTGGTGATGGAAATTCCAGCCCAGTTACCGTCATTATACAAAGGCTTTTGTTATTCCATCATGAAGAGTCAAACACGACTTAGTGACTGGACAACAAATATCCTCATATAATGACGGTTATTGGACTGGAATTTCCATCAGTAAGCACTGCAGCTGTAATGTATGATGTCATGTGACTGTACCGGTTGCTGTCATTAAACAAGGACCACATGGGTCCTTAAGCGAGGACGTTATGTGAATGTGACTTTCAATTTCCTTCCAGCTTTCCCATTGATCTTGCTTGTGGGAAGCCAGCAGGAAGGGTCACAAATCACAATCATGTAATGCTGCACGGTCAAAAATATACATTTTTGGATATATAGTCTTGATATACAAAGTATTGTATTAAAAATTGTAATGTAATTGTTAAACTGTTTCTGATTTTATAGCTTGCACATGCAGTGGCCATGCAAATATTTGTCACATGCAAACAGGAAAATGCTTCTGCACAACCAAAGGAATCAAAGGAGACCAGTGTCAACTGTAAGTATAAATGATAAAATCTTAATTTAAATCTAATGTTTATGAATAGCTCATACATTGAATTTAATTTTGTCACTATTTGTGAGGTGACTGCTAAATGAGCTCCTCTATAGCTTTCCTTTATATAAAACCTATTTTGTTGTTGTGATGTAAAAGGATGTTGCATATATTAAAGTTCAGCTTCAAGAATTATATATCTTAAATATCTAGAAAAAGTTCCATACATTCAACTATTTCCTTTTCAAAATTATGGTTCAAAATACATAATATAAAAGTCTGGTTTCTTTCTGACATGCAATAATACATAATGCCAGAACATATTAAAGTCTGGATCAATTCTGTTGCCAGTCTTTGTTTGGAAGGAATCAAAAATGATCAAATGCCAATGTGTAGGTCAATACTTCTTAATTTCTGTTTGCCTCAGCCTTGGAAGTACAGCCAGCCTTGTGGTTGTAGTACAGCATTTTACTCGTGCTTTAGAAGAAGGCTAAGTTCTCTCATACATAGTGTGATACAAATGAAGTTGATGGGATAGAAACCTGTAGTTCTCAGGCTTAGGGCGAGTTTTATGTAAAGAAGTCCCTTGCACTTCTTGGAGAGAATGGATAACTTTTATTAACTTCATTTCTCTATTTAATATTCATTAATATAATATCAAATCAATATCTTTAACCCCCACTCCATGTGAACAAATTTGGTAATAATAAATCAAAGCAGAAAAATAATGGAGAAAAAATAATGGAAAAAATGTAGTTATAGCATAATAAAGCTTAATCTCTATGCTTAAGTTTAACTCTTTTTGAACATTTGCTGAGGTGTTTAAATGAAAATACGTTGTGTGGAACTGATATCATCCTAATATCATAAGAAACATATTTATATTTTATGATTCTTTATCATTGAGTGGTTGGATTACAGATAGTTTCAAATAGTTTCATTGGATCACAGTAACATTGCATTTGTCATGATAGCCACAATAATTGCTAGAGGTTTTTAACATGTACCAATATATCTATGTGACAAAAGCTTAAGTTGGTCATTTAATAACATTTAGATAAGTGCCATTATGATGATATTAACACTATATTAATATAGTGTTAATATGATGAACTATCTGGGTAATTCTCAGAGGGATTTTGTTGATAACATAAAATTTCTGCTGACCATTTATTACTTTAAAAAAGGCTAGTGCCAATGATATGAATCTAATGTTGGCTTTGCAGGTATACAGACATAAGTTACCCATTTCTAACATTCTGGAAATTCTTTTTCAGTATCACTTTAGAATTAATTTATAAAATGAGATATTTCTTATGCTTCTGCTTTAATTAGTGCCATTTTATTTTAAAAACAGGAATACACTGGCATCAGCATTGAATGCATGTATTACATTGATTCTACACCAAGGGGAATTAATTGCCCATGCATAATTATCTTTTAGAGACCCAGATTCTTGTAAATTTAGGTAAACATTTTATCTTTCAAAATGTAGCTAAATGATGCACAGTTAATTAATTATACTCATTTGGACAGTAAAAGTGTCTTAATGTACTTCAAATACTTCATATTTATATTAATCCACCTTGTTCCATTGCCTTTATTTACTAATTTAAAAATGATCTGAGAGGACATGATAAGAAGAATGAATAGCTAGCACTATCTCAGTGTCACCCATGATGTTAATTTCCTAGCAGATAGGTAGCTAAATCCATATGTAATATGAGTTGAGCTGAACTTTCTTAGTAATAATTATGCTTGATTCTGCATCTGTCCCTTCTTTAAGCAGCCAATTTCTTTTATTGTGAATCAAATTATTCTGAAATTAACCTTTGTTTCTTTTCTTTAAAAATACCCAAATCTTTAATTTTTATTAATGGTGAAGTTAAATATAAGACCCTTTAAATGAGAAGCCATGGGACTGTCATATATCTATAACTTGATAATTTATCAAGTAAATTATCAGGTGGATAAGGAATTTTCAATATTGAACAATCAGTTGCCTAGTAACCAAATTACCGTACTTTATCTAATCTTTCTTTTCTGAAAATGATCAGCTGCAACAGTTTTTACCTGCAGTCAGGTAATACACAGAGAAGCCAGTAAATAGCCAGACGTCACAAATAAGGAGATTATAATAAAAGGATTAAAAGAAATAAAGCAATAAATTGGCATTCAAAATCTAGTTATGTGATTTCTTCAAGGTGCTAAAGTCCAATTTTAGAAATTAGAAGAATTCTAGCAATATGACTCAGTTCTTAAATTGTATTTATAATTGGTATTTCTTTTACACATTCTGTTAATCCTGTGTATTTGAATAATGTCCAAAAGTGAAACTGACATTAGACCGAAAAGAGAGCTGATGTAGAGTTTTAGATTGAAAGCTAGAACAATCAATCTGAGAACCTTCCCTTCTTAAGTGGTAATTAAGATGGAAATCTGAGATACTGTTGCACAGAATGGTATAGAAAACAAATAACAGTTCAAGTCATAATAATTGATACTTAATTTATAGCATCTGGCACAGCTTATAGAAAAGGGAATGGCAGAAGAAAAGGCCATAGAAGATATTACCCCCATAACTATTAAAAAGACCTTAGTATTTTACAATTGCAATATTCATACTTTTCTCCCTAAATAAATATATAATGCCTTCCTGATCTCTGCTCGTATACAAGTAATGCTGTTTGTTGCAACAGAAAAATACATATGTTTTTAAAACAAAATACGTTTTAATATATTTAATAAATAAAATATTTAATATTTAATGAAATATTAAAACAAAATATGCTGTAATAAATACCTGGAATTATTTATTGCATTTGAATGCTTAAATAGCTATTCTAGAAACCTGTGTCAAATTGATTTAATGTGGAAGTGTGATCATTCTGTTGGTCCCCAGACAAATTTTCCATCTGTTAAGTGACCTGTACAGTATATGAACTATTTTCTATGAGATATTGTTGAGGTTTATAAATTCTTGTTTGTGTCTCTCTGGAAATGTCAGATCTAGTACTGGACCAATTGACCACGAATCACTAAGAAATTACACTCTTCTCATTATTCTAAGCTAAATATATTAAAATTCTCTATCAAGATGTATTCTATTTAAGTTAACATCTAGTGATGTGAGATTTCTATCTGTGGGGTCCTTGATGCTCTCTGAATATGGTTGTTTTCTTACAGACATTTCAATACCCAAAGTCGGTAACATCATCAGTGCTGATGTTACCTAGTTCGGGTAATGAAACATCTACAAGAAAACAAGGATACCTCATTTCAAACCTTAGCTACAAATATTCTCCTCCACTGATTTCTATGTATGATACAGGGGTGAAATCCTCCCAGTTCGCCCGGGCCAGTCCTTCGGCGTATAGCCGATGGAACTGGCGGCGGTCGCGGCGCGGAGCTTCTCCCGGCCGCTTTCCCGGCCCGGCTGAACGCCGCCATTTGGGTTATTTTTCCTTCTGTGCATGCATATGTAATTTGAGATGATCATCAGTTGAAGCAAGAAATGCATACAAGCTTAGATGAACCATTACTCCTTATGTCAGAAAAGCTTTTTGATAATTTTTTCTCTATTTTATGAAATCAGAATTATTAGTAACAGAATCAGAAAAAAAGATATTTCTGATTCATGTATACAATGTGGTAAAGATAATTTTGAAAAGGTGGCCTCAGGATACTTTTAAAAATACTTGGTATACTGCTTTGAGGAATGAAGAAGCCAAAATATAGCCCTTTCTTGTCTGTTTGCAAACATTAAATAAAAATAAAAGAAATAATCATGCCTTTATTAGCTTTGATAGGAACAGTTTGAAAACTGTTAAAAACAGAAAATATAAGCAATGTACTTCTTCTGTATGTAATGGTTTTTCTTACTACCAAAACAATTCAAACATAGCTTTGCCTTGGTCAGGAGGAAGAAAATACCAATGCTTTTACTAGATGTTTAATTTGAAAATGCATTCAATGATATGGATCAATAAGATTTGATGGATGGTAATAAAGCCTGCTAGAAAAATTTCATCAGTTGCATTACTCCTGTGTATAATTAATTACATGTCATCATTTTTGTTTGGCTCCCAGTAAAAACAAGTCTGAAATATTAGCTTAATTTAAATAGGAATAGAAAACATGAAAGGGGTGGGAAATAGTTTGTTCTTTAATCTGTCCTGTCATCCTCATTTTAATCTATTATATTTCATGTGATAATATATTCAGTGAACTATGAGTTGGATTTAAAACTTTATTATCATTATAATTATTCTGGTATTTCACATCTAATCATTGTATGGAACACGTAAAGAATATAAGCAGGGGTGAAATTCAAAATTTTTCCTACCGGTTCTGTGGGCATGGATTGGTGGGCGTGGCAGGGGAAGGATACTGCAAAATCTCCATTCCCATCCCACTCCAGGGAAAGGATACAAAATCCCCATTCCCTCCCCACTCCTGGGGGAAGGATATTGCAAAATCTCCATTCCCACCACACTCTGGGGCCAGCCAGAGTGGTATTTGCCGGTTCTCCAAACTACTCCAAATTTCCGCTACCGGTTCTCCAGAACCTGTCAGAACCTGCTGAATTTCACCCCTAAATATAAGTTTAAAAACATAAGTTTCTTCTAATCCAAAGCAATTTATCTCCCAAGAAGTTGAAAATAGAGGGTTATGAATATAAAGTTCAAACAAAGTCATCGTTCATGGTGATATGGAAAGCAAAACCAAATCTAGGAATTAGTATAATCATAGTTTTCCCTGTGAAGAAAATGCTTATAAAAATATCCTGATATTTGCAATGAGTTAATGTAGGTTATGGAAAAACAAGTCGTAGATTTTGATACAGCAAGTACATTTTTGGATTCCATCAAATTTTGGGTTCCACCAAACACCATGAAAATAGATTTCTCCCTCATCAGACTTCAGTGTTTTCCCCAAATTTGTCTTATACAACCATTATTAGATACAATCTTGATAACACTGATGTTTCTGGGCAAGGTAAAAGTGCTCTAAATGTGTCAGAGGACAAAGGGTTTGAACACTAGTATGTTTTACATTAAAATTAATACTGAACTAAAATAATGACTTTATTGTTTTCTAAAAATTGAAAAGTGATGTGTGTTGTAGCTAAATAAGAAACGAAACTGCCCTGTTTTATTTATGGAAACGTCTTCTTTATTAATTGGGTATGCAAGTATGGAGACACACAGGTTGGAGATAGGAAAGTTCCTCTTAACGGTTTTAATAGATCGTTCCAAACTACAACATGCATGTTTAGAACAAGAAATAAACTTGCTTTCATGAAGGAAGAGAAAAATACTTAGTTGAATTGGTATTGGGGATAGTATGTGTTTATTAGCAAGCTCCTAGTGTAGCAAAGATTGCTTTTTTCTTCTTATGGCTTCTAATGGATATAATATGCACCACCTACTGCTATATTCATTTCCATTTTCCCCATCTTTTAGGCAGCAGAGTGAAATGTGAATAAAGAAGAAAAATTTTACTGACAGTGTTTATTTTTGAAAACAGAAAGTAGCTTTTCATGTTACATTTCCATCTTGTTGCGAGCTATCATTAACACCACACCAGTTGCCCTAGCAATCATCAAATGTAAAAAGAAAAATCTCAAATAAATGGCCCTGAAGAAATTAGCTGTCGACAAAGCTTTCTTTAAGTTTCTTTGTATATTCTGGGTTTTTTATTTTGTTAACAATGCTTGTTCATTTGTATTAATTGCTCTTATATTCTGCTTCTTCCATATGTTTATAACTTAACCTTCTTAATATGTTTTTCACATCATATCGACAACAAAAGGTTGTTGGTTCCAGAATTTTTTTTCCAAGTGTCTCATAAATCATATCAGTAATTACCACTGTAAAGTGAAATGAAAAGAAAAATGCTTAATCAGAATCATTTATTAGGGATGGATGATCAAAAGTCCAAATTCAGTTCTATAAGATAATTAATTATAGTATATAGTTATATAGTATATATTACATAATATATTGTAAAAATAAAGATTCTGACTGAGAAGCACATAAGAATAGCAAATGATTTGGTATGCTCATCAGATTAACAGAGTTGGAAGGGACATTGCAGGCCATCTAGTCCAACCCCCTACCCAAGCAGGAGACCCTACATCTGCCTCTACCTAGGATCGAACTCACAACCTCCTGATTGTGAGGCAAGAGCTCCACCTCTAGGCTACAATTTGATCGTGATTAAGGCACCAGGCTAGAAACCTGGAATTTGTGAATTCTAGTTCTGCCTTAAGGCCTGTAAGCTGACTGTGTGACTTTGGATCAGTCACACTCTCAGCCCAACTCATCCAGCTGTGGGTTGCTCCTGGTTCGGCCCTGTTCTAAGAACAGGTAGCGGCGGCGGGGGGATGCTCCGCCCACCCGCACGGGATGCTCCGCCCACCCACCCGGGATGCTTCTGTGCATGTGCAGAAGCGTCATGCGCACGTGTGCATGAGTGCGAACTGGTAGTAAAGGGTTTTAGAACCCACTACTGAACTCATCCCATTGTTGCTGTGGGGAAAATAGGAGGAGAAAGGAGTGCTGGGTGCATTCACTGCCTTGAGTTATTTATTTAAAAAAAAAGAAAGAAGGATATGACTGGCTGACTGGCTGACTGACTGACTTACTGAAAGTAGATCAACTGTACTACTGGGATGAAATGTGAGGAATGTAACTTAATGCTACAGGAAACAAAGAGAGGTCAATGTGGGCCATCATATTGAAAAAATATATAATGGAAGGCATAGATTTATATATCCTATTGTAATGTTGTGGTTGATAGCCATAACATCTGGACTTTGTCAGAAAAAAAAATTCATGTGCATGCTGACATGCATATGGCACTAGAATTTGGGAGATATTTTCATCTCACATTGATGATTTCTGTTTCTTTCTGATATGCTGTCAACATGGCTGCAATATATATATATATATATATATATATATATATATATATATATATATATATATATATATATATATATATATATATATATATATATATATATATATATATATATATATATATATATATATATATATATACACATATACATATACATATACATATACATATACATATACATATACATATACATATACATATACATATACATATACATATACATATACATATATATATATATATATAAAATTTGGCTACTGAATGGATTAGTGTTGGCTAAAGACAATGATGTCTGATATTGCAAATAACTTCATTTGTTATTTTAGTGCATCAAAATTAACTGTAGCAGGGATAGGGTGATTGTGACACTCAGCTGATTATCAGTAAAGTTTGTAATGCCATAGTATTTGTAATGCTTTAATTTGAACTGCATGCCTTTATTATATAATATTGTGTAAAATATTTCCACTATGTTCATGTTGCTATGTATTAAGTCACATAAATGTTTAGCAGCTGTAAGTATAACTGATAAAATTGGCTGGATGCTAATTTTAGGAGGCCTAATATAAAAATAAAGCATTTTTAAAAGCATTCAAGAGTGTGGTAAACTTTACACATATCTATATCGTATCTGTGAACACAGAAAATTTGCAGGGCGCAAGGTTTTCTAGAATTGGCTCACATGATTTTTATAAAGCCATACTAATTCTTAGCAATCTTAAAGAATCTTACAAATATTCTGCTTTCTTACCTGCTTTGACACCTTCCAGGTATTAAATTACTAATTTTCTTTTCTTTCTTGAAGAGGGAGACCATTCTCCACTCTGCTCTCTTCTACTTTCTTGGACCACCTTGGTTTTCCAGAACTTTCCTAAGATAATAAGCCCCAACAGCTCTTCAGCCTCTTCCTTCAAAATTCTAGGATATATTTCATTAAGGTTGTAGGACTTGAGGGCATTCAGAGTAATAGAAAAAATTGTCTTCTTGCTTTTGACCTATTTGAAGTGTTGTTGTTAACTTTTGCTCACTTCCCCTTTTGTTTTTTTCTGATTTTATGCTACATTTCTGAGTTGAATCCTTATAGATGCCTTTGTCTTAGTTCTTCCTTACATTTGTAGTTAGCATCCTTCATTGATACCACTTTCTTGGTGAATTGTATTGGTTCCTTTAGATGTCCTAATGTTTGTCTTCATTGAGACAGCAATGTTCTAAGTTTTTGTTTCAAGAAGTCTCAGATGACTATTATACCTTTGCCTTTAAGGTTTATCTCCCATTGTATCTGACCTATCTAAAACCCATGATTTAAATTAAAGACTATATCATAGTTACAATTTTATACAGAAGCTGGGTATCATTGCATTGTTACATATCCTTTCTAAAAAAACACTAAATTTAAACAGGTGGACAATTTGTTTTCTATATTTATCTGTAATCCTTGATCTAATTTGACCCTCAGTCTAATTTTAAACATTGTGAATGCCTTGTTCTTACAGTCCTTGGATATATACATAGATTCTTTTAGTTCTATGTTTTAAGTAAAAAAAGTAGGAAAAATAAAATGCCATGTTGGGAATGGTTTTCTAGACATCATGTTATTTAACATGTCTATAAAATTCCTATAGCTTTGCAGATCTATTTTGATCAGTACTACTGTATATTTTCAGGCTTATGAAATGAACCACTTAAATCCATTGTTAATACACTCATAGAATAATGTGAATTTCTATTTGGGGATTACTTAAATGAGGACCTGACCATTTGGCTTTACTGTTTCTTCGACACCTTTTTGTTCCTCTAATATGGTCTGCTTTTTATGGTGTCAGATAAAACTGTAACAGAGAAAGCATGGCTGTAAAGATGCAACTAAACTAACTTTTGTGCAACTAAGAAGATTGCTTACTTCAGTTAGTTAAATAAAAGAATATTACAAAAAGTAAGCAAAAATTTGACAAATTTGCTGCTACAGACAGCCTTTCAGGAACAAGTAACTGAATAGATTCATTGTTTTAGGATACCAATGATGCAGTAAGGATAATAATATAGTAAGGAGTGAAAAATAATTTTCTCATAGCTTGTAAGACATTACTTTTTATAGTGAGAAAATTATATTTTTCCAAGTCCTTTGTATTTGTATAAGTAAAAATAATTTAAAGTTACCTTTGTTCCCTAATTTTAAAGCTGATAGAATTGTTTGAAACATAATTCCAATTTCTGTATCCTAATTAAGTTTCTAAAAGTTTATTTTTAGTAACAGACTTATTTCCTATTTGTGGTATTTTTTTTTGTATTTTACCAGTGGTGACGATGTATTTTTCTCAATTGTCCTTCTACAGTTTGTAATTAGAGTTGCCTTTGTGTTTGATACTGAAAAACTATGTCTCATGTTCTGCCTTTGCTATTTGCCTATTCAGTGACATAAGTCAATTTTCCACCTCTCTCTCCAGTATAATTACATTAACAAAGCTGAGATTTGTACATGTTTGGCTTTCAGCTGTTTGGCACATTTCAATTTAAAGTTCTGTTATTCTTACTTTGGCATTACATTTTCATATTCTTAATGTCAAAATTCCTTGTACTGCTGTTAAACTGCTTCAGACATCACAGTAAACTGTTACTATTATCATGAGAACAAATGGTGAGGCTTTCACGTTCCATATTCCTCTCTTTTGGGAGAACGTGGGAAGTTAATTGGAAGTTTTTGTTCCTAGATTATAATTATCTGCATCTTTTTCAACCAAACTCCCCCCCCCCCATCCAACTTCTGATATGCATTTTCCCCCTTTTGGAGTAGTGAAGAAAAAGGTGACAAAGAAATCTATTTGTATGCTAATTTACTGTATAACTGAAACCAGTTATATTAAATTTCAAACATGAAGGAATTGTTTCCAATGTGGGGGGAAATAGCTTCTCGTATAGTTACATAATATTCTCAAAGAAGGAAGGAAAATTGTTTGTTTGTCCAAATTGATCTTTAGAAGTTTATTAATGTGGCAGGCTTAAAAGTTTAAGCTCTATTTAAAGAAGTAAAATCTTACCTGAATTGATCTCGACTGCAGCTATAGCTATATGGGCACATCGACTCAAGTTTTCTTGGCAAATCAAACTGTTTACCATGGCCTTCTTCAGATATCTTTTTCAAGCCAATCTGTGTTCCTGTTGTTCCATTATGTGAAAATACTGATTTGACTTTTGAGCCCAAAGACTTGCTATTAATGATAAAATACTTTCTCTATTTTTTTTGCAAAGCTTGCCGATAGGTGTTAGTTTTATTATTATTATTTATTCCATTACTTATTTTTTTCAAGGTATAAGACATTTTTTAAAAATGGCAACCTCTTCCACTAATGGAAATAGTTGTGTAGTGTCATTAGGGTACACTTTTTTTTTGTTACAGTCCAAATGTAATTTTCAGGGTGATTTTTGTACATATAATTCAATAGAAAAATTCCTGCTCATTCATGCAGTAGCTTTTTTATTGTTACATTTCATTAGAATTCTTCAAATTGACCATTTTATATATCCCTGAACATTGGGGGATAAACTGCAGAGCTGGAATAAATGCAATATAAAATACAATGTAAAATGAACTACTGTTAAATGAAAGTAGCTACTTTCATGGAGAATTATTTTGGTATCCCAAGTTTGGAATGAGAGCAAGAATAACACATCGTTTGTAAGATTCAGAGAAGGAAGCTACATTATTGATGTTATTCTGACAGTATAAGGTTTTATGAGTTTCTTGCAGTAAAGGGAAAAGTAAAAATTGTCAAAATGTGGACTTAACGTATATTATTATGGTTCAAGACTGGTCATGACACCAATTTACTGGAATTACAGTTCTATCTGTAAATGTCATCTGAGCTTGTTATTCTTTAATGTCTTCAATTGAGAAATTATTTAAATTTGTGGAGTTATTCACCACACATTGAAGGAGAAAGAAAGAAAAATGACTTAGCAGACACTGGGACAATTCACCAGTCATAACTGAATCATAGACGTCCCACTATGAATAAGCTTCCCCCCACACACATTTTCTGATTCTTCATATTACACTTGGTTTATTGTCATTGATAAAATGGCATTCATGAGGACTGTACAATATTCAAGACTACAGCATATTTTTTTTGGTTTTATAAAGTTGACTTGGCCATAACATCTCAGTTGAGACAGTATGAGAATTCTGGTTGATTTGCATCCATAATATTCCACAGGACCATGACAAGGAAAACCTCATTTGCTGAGTCTTTGGCATTATCATTTATACCTCCTTCTTATCACCATTTATAAGAATGCACAAACTAACCACAAAATCTTTTTAAAAGTAAATTTAGAAATAATTCAAAGTATATTATTATTATCATCATCAGGTATTTGTTGACAAGCTACTTTTAAATAAAACTATAGTCAAAGGACTACTGTATATGCAGATTACATGAGGTAGCTTTTATTTAATCATCTAAACTAGCTGATAGCCTTGGCTAAATGGATAGAAATTATTTGTTAGATATATTTGCAGGATTTCTATCCCACTAGATAATCCAGAAAAATCAGATGAAGGTCCTTGAGTTTAGAATTAGAGTCTATAGACTTGATCTGAAAAGGGCTTTAGAAACATATCCCTGAAAAAGAGGAAACTTTTTAGTGTCTTTTTTGTTACCAGTAGAAGAGAAGTACTAATTATTATGTAGTTAGTATATACTCCTATCCTTCATTTTTTTATTGGAAGAAAAGCCAGTTGATTTTTGATTGGATTTTCAGTTCAGACCGATGTTCTTTTTTCTAAAAACAACCTACTATGTAGTGACACATTCTGCCTGAGTAACTGAAACACGATGTTGAAATGAAAGTAGAAAATTAAAATGTCATTCTCTGTGTTTTTCCTATTAATTATAGAAATTATAGGGTACAATTGATATTTCAGGCTCTGTATTTCTTAAATAGTTCAAAATCTGGACATTGTGTCTACTTGAAGTATGAATGTTCTTTTACATTAAATGTGAAAGAAAAAAAACTTGAAAAATAAAAGTAGAAACAATATAGCAGTCTGAAAAAATTGACAGATACCTTGTTTATTGGTAATGTTTGCATAAGGATATTAGATGCCATTTTCTTAGAAGGCAATTGAAGTTTTGTTATATTTAAGCTGAACAATTATGATAAAATAATATTTTATTTTTTTTAAATACAAATTTGTATATTTATATATTTAGATTGTACACTTTTAATTGATTTCAAGAATTATACAAGCATATAAGAAAATAGGAAATGTTGCTAAAATTTCATTTTTTAAATCAGTATTGAGTATTTTTTTCTTAATTACTATTACATTTACATAACTTCAACAGATATATGATTCAGTATGGCACTTTCATCTGATATTTAAAATGGCCAACATTTTAACAGTTGAACTTTTACTAATTTACAGTATAAATTATGCAATATATTAATATTAATGTAATATATGTTACATATATATTGCAATGTGCACTAGACCATTTATTAGAATCACTAAGTAGGAAATTATTTGAAAGATAATTGCTTAAGCCATGGAAAACTGCTATTAAAAAGACCTTGGATACAATGGAGTAGAAATCAAATCTGATGGATATATTTCCTAAAAGGAATAGGGATAAGAGAAAATTGCCTAGTACACTCAGTCTGTAGCATATTTCTCAGTCACCAAGGTTTATCCTATAGAAAAGGATAGTCCAGAATAACCACTCTATGGAAAATGATCTCTTGGCAGATACATGAGGTTTAGGATGGAAGGAAAGTGTTGCTTTTGTTTCTTATTCATTTTTAATGGATCGAATTCAGTCCATGCATATCACTTAGTTTAGGGTCCCAACATTTGTGATATTGACTCTATGTTTGTTTTAGTTTTAGTTCCTTTTATTCCACAAATGTTAATGTAATGAATGGGAAAAGACTGACACATTAATCTGTGTCACAAATTACTACCCACCAAATTCAAGGTATACCTTCCAGGACTGTCCCATAAAACAAAGAGGGTTGAAGTTTCAGTGATTTCCAAGTGTCAAGTATAAAAGAGAGTATTGGGAGGTTGGGGTAGAAAAGTATCTCAAAAATATGCAACACATCATTCAGTAAGACACTAGTATAAATAATTGTAATATTTATTTATTTATTTATTTAAATAGATTTGTATGCCGCCCAACTCCCAAGGGACTCTGGGTGGCTACAGCATGTCAAATCCGTCATTAAAATAAAACAATCAACATAACAATTAAAAAGTTATAAGAGTTAAAAAAACATCCATCATTCATAACCGGGGGGAGACCCAAAGAAGACCAGACCTAATAACAGATGAAAGCTACTAGGAGCAAATAAAAAATTCAACTTGGATAATCTCTGAAAATTGAGTTGAGTTGTAACTTTGAAAAAAAAAAAAATCAGAAAGCCAACCTTTCCTGTTATCTTTAAGATTATCTGGTAAGATGTTTACAAATAGTAAATATCTCTTTCTGAGACAGAACCTTGTTCTGAGTTGGAGATTTACCAAACACAGTAAGTTTGTTATTTTATTCAATACATAAAAATCCTAATTTCATTTGACATTTTGAAGTTAGACAATAAAAGGAAGTTACAGTATTATTTGTTTCTCAATTCTGCATCATTTGTTGAGCTATTTTATCCATGTTATGGAACATGGAACTTAGAAAGAATAGATTATTGCATGTTGCATGTTCTTCAACATTGGTATACTTTTTCACAATATCATGTTGTGTTAGTCATACATAAAAATTCCAGACCAGGGAAAAATTCGATTTTGGCAACAATCGTATGATCATTTTAATGCACACCTCCTTTCCAATCAACCACCACATTTTCCATAACTTGTTTAGGAATATTCAAACAAAGAACTTGTTCCATCCAATCTTCATCCTTAGAGGGAAAGGAAGAGAAACATATATATTGTGTTATTTATAATGTTCTAACAGGAATACATTTCCACTGAATAATTCCTTTGAAGAATTTATTAAAGAATTAATAAATAGAATGAATTTTAAGAAGTACACATGGAACATGTGGCATTTTCTGTCAGTGTAATATATTGTGTGAGATTTTATGAAAATATTGCATATCGTTTGGAGAAATTGTATAAGTCCTTATGCAATATCCTGTGCAAACAAAAATACTACTCTTTCTTATGGAAACCTGGAAAAAGGCCCAGTATGCTTTCCACTTACAGAAGATATTTCTGAATACAACCCTCAATAGTAAGCCAAAATAAATCCATTATTTAAAGATATATTTAAAAACTGTTATGCCAAAAAATGTATTGCTAAAGTAACAAATGGATAAAACACAGAATATTTCAAAGTAGCCTAATTTATCACAGCCATGAGTAAGAATGCATAATATTCTAGTAGAAAGATGTTATCATGAAATCAAACAGAATCTGTTTTAAGACTGACAAGCAGAGACACATGCAAGAAATAATTATTTTAATTGTGACAGCCAACATATTGAATTTTGCTGGATTTCCTTCTACCCAGATATCTTTTTTTTCCAAGGCAATGAATCAGAACAAATTGCACTTCAATCATGTTTTGAATATGCCATCTTATTTTCCTTAAAAAATGATAGTATCTGTTCCTGTAAGCAGTACTGAAGATTAGCTGCCAACTCTATAGGGCCAGGAAAGACTAGAAAAAGGCCACATGCAAACATTGCTTCCTGAGTTCCACCTGTCTTAGGATTGTCTCTCAAGAATCAACTAATATTTTGAGGGAGCCTTCAGTTGTGTAAGGTTAGGCATTTGCTACTTTTGCTTATGAGCTGCGAGAAATAAAGTAGTCCTTTCTTTTGATTGTCCATTCCTTTCTTCTGTTTCATTCCATTTTTTTATTTTGTGTATAGATTTATTAACAATATTGGATCATTTCCAATAGCATTTAAAACAAGGGCAATTTTTGTTTGAAAATTATGAATACGGATCAACATGTCAGCATATTAATATTTTTGATAGCTGACTAGAATTTGCAATTGTTGGCTTGTTTCTCCAAGCAATTGATTATTTGACTCAGTTTGCCCTCTAGAGAATGGTCATAGATTTTGTTTTCATTTCAAACCATGTCCTAAACTATTTTGATAACAAAAATCTTGCTCTAATCTAAATATACATAAAGTTCATTTCTAATTTGGATGAATTAGCTATTATCCATATCTTACTCAAATACATTTTAATATATTATACATTTAAAAAACAAACACTCTATTGAAATTAAGTCTCCTACTGTCATAGGTATAGGTATTTCGGATACTCAAAAAAAGGAAGAGGAGAAATAGAAAATAAGATGTGAGTATAGTGACCTATTTGTAGACCAGGGTGGAAATTCACTTACCTTCCCTACCGGTTCGCAAATGTGTGCGTGCCTTACGCGCGCACGCTTTGCTCGTACATGCCATCGTCTGCGCATGCGCAAAGTCTTTTGCTCATGTGCAGAGCCTGAAAATCGTCGCTAAAAAGGGATGTCATGACATCTGCGCAGGTGGGTGGGCTTCATGCAGTCAGCCCTACCGGTGTGCGCGATCCGGAAAGAACCTGCTGAATTTCACCCCTGTTGTAGACATGGAACATTTACAACTATTGAACAGCAGCATATACTTGACCTTCAAAGAGGTCAATAGAGAACAGTTAGAAAATAACTATAAATAGCTGGATGAATGTGATAGATTGAATCTTATTGGAACATAGTATAAATTTTATAGTTAACATTTTAAAAATGTTCTTGCATTTTTTCTCAGAAATGTACTTTTGGTGTCATGCCAGGGCACTAATGCTTTCTGAAATAAAATAAGCATATATTTGAACATTTAATTTATTCTCTTGTACTAGTCACAAACAAGTTAGAAAACAATGGGAAAATACTGAGAGCTGTTCAGCTCCCTTGTATATTGAAACGAGTAAGAAAGTGATGATTAAAAGTGGTTAATTTCTTGGGTTGTAAAGACGGGAACATTCAGACTTGCAAGATTGATTTCAGTCTTATAGGTAGACCAGGCGGGAAAGATCAGCTAATTGTACTGTATTGTAAGATTACATTAGCAGAATGTTACTACAAGTACTTGTATCCCCCTTTATAGCCCAAGAAACTAGGGAGGATCTCTTCTGAGCTTCTTGTTGCACTCACATTTCTGCTGCAGACTAAGCTGTCTTTTATCTGATCATTACTTTGAAAATGCCTGGGTGCCCTATATCCCAAAGTCATTGTCACATACCATTATAGTACATTTAAATTATAAATGAAGATGTTACTGAGGAAAGCAACAAAAATAGTTTTCACGTTTCTTGTCCAGTATAGGCCTATTGATATATTATATTCTGCCAAACCATTAGGAGTAGTCATCATGTTGTCCTTGAAAGTATACAAAGAAGTCATTTGAAATATACAAGGAAACAAATCTTTACTAAACAACAAACAAAAGTCTAAAATTCTATGACTGTGTTAAATATCTTAAAATTATTATGGGCAAGAGCGCCATTATTTTATATATAACATACACACACACACACTATATATATATGTGTGTGTGTGTGTGTGTGTGTGTGTGTGTGTGTGTGTGTATTGCCACATATATTGCCATATATTTGGAAATGATTACATAGTAGCAATGAGACAGTTAACCTACCCCATTCTCTTATAAATTAAGTCGATTTCTCTACACAAAGATTAAAATAAGACCAATGATGGCAGATTAACTATTGCAAAGTTACACATGAAAAGTGACCTTTCACAGTCTAATTTGCTTTGATTAGCATTATTCCGGCTGCAGGTTAACCATTCCCTATGTTTGTCTTATGCCTGTAATTAGATATGAATATATTCTATTGTCTTTTAATAAACATAATTAATTTAATTAACAAAGATGCAACATAATAAATGATAGAGGAACAGAGACAGGACCGATTAACACATTTTGTTCCATGTAGTTCCATTAGCTTTTTCTAGCTTGCTAAGAATAAAACTACAAACCAAATGGAAACTAACATCAAACAAGTATAACTTACATGTCAAAAAAGGCCATTGTATTCCATATCCTCTGCACATTATGAGGATTATTGTAGGATTAAAATGGGTTGATGAGGGAATTACATATTCTAACTTAAATTCATTGGTATAAAGGCATAGAAATACATTATTGGATATGCAGACAAAAAAAAGATAGTTTCACTTATGTTTGTTTTCTTCTTGTTTTATTGGCTGTATGAATGTTATATTTAAAATATTCAATATGCTGTATTGTTTATAATGATAAGATGTTTAGTCTTTGTTTTGTCTTTTTTCCTGGCAGTTGTGACTCTGAAAATAGATATCTTGGTAATCCACTCAGGGGAACATGTTACTGTAAGTATTTGTCTATTTCATTTTCCTCTGATCTTCCTTTTAAATAATATACACACTAAAATCTATTTTAGACCAGTATTGATAGGTTATTATTAGCTGTTATTAATTATCAAATAAACTATTAATTAAAAACTATTGATCAGTGGTAAGTTTATGACAGATACTTTTTCTTTCTTTCTTCTGTTCAATCATGCCCAGAGAAGTTCCTACAGTTTTCTTCACAAAGTTTCTCAGAACTGGTTTGCCTCCCTCCTAGGGCTAAAAGAAACACCCAGCTGTGCCTAAGGCAGGCCTAGAACTCACAGTCTCCACGTTTTTATCCTGATGCCTTAGCAATAATAACACACTTTCCCTGGATATAGGGTAGATGTTAAATAGTAACCTTGACATTATCACAAGGTTTGCTGAACTCCTTGGCAAGGAGATACACGCATGGGAAAAACAAAATACTTATCATTATTATTTATTTCAAGATAAATTATTAAAATTTAATATGCAAACATGTATCATTGCTTTGAAACATAAATCACTATACTTTCTACTAGGAGGATGGTAACTTGCTTCTGGATATTGAAAGAATGGTTGCTGTGCTTTAAAATGTACCGGTAATTACAGATAATTATAATATGATATGCCAATCATTTTAATTACATTCAAGATTCAATACAAGAGTCAAAAAATAAAAAAAGAACATGTAATGAATTTATAGTATCTGGAGTTAAATAAATCTGATAATAAATTTATAACAAAAAATGTATAGACTATTTCAAGAATGTTTGTGAGATTTAGTGGTACCAACAGAACGTATCTGTAAATATTCTTGTGATCAACACTTTTTTGAGCTCGGAAAAATAAATACAACAAAATGTAAACAGTGAAGAAGATATGATGCTTATGAGCACTGAACAACTTAAAGAAAAATCTTATTGTAATTCCTTAGTAGTCCTGCTTCATAAATCCTCTTTGAGAAAAATTGTACCATACCTAGATATCCTTCACTTTTAAATAGTTGAAGCTATTTGTCTTCTATCAGTAATTTAGAAATTTGTGGACTTAGATTTATATCGTCTTGTACTACTTACATCAATTGTAAATCTACACTATGAATAAATTTATTATTTTTTTCAAATTCATTTGCATTCTGTGTTGATGCTTCATTAGCTAGATATAGGATTTCTCATGTTAAAAATTCAAGTAAGGGAGAGACCCATGGAAAGCAGCACAAATTATCTACTTGTTGCAGCAACAAAGACAGGTTACTATATTTTGAGTTTTGTAGTTTATAAAAAGACAAAAGAAAGAACTTTTTAAGATAAATATTGCTATAAAATGCTACATTTTATAAAATTGTGATGTGGAAATTAGTCTTTCTGATATGACACTAGAATTTGCTGCTATCCAATTTAATATATATAATAATAATAATAATAATTAAAGATCCAGGAACTAATTCATAGAGCAAGTATGTTGAATTTGTTACTTCATTTCACTTTATGAGTTCTCCAAAATATTTTTGGCCATAGTGAAAAGAGGATTCTAGGCAATGTTTTTGTTTTGTTTTAATGCAGCAGTTTTATGTTGCATTTTATAAGATAGCTGATCATTAAGAATAAGTTTTGTAAAGAAAGGGTTTTATGTAGGCTCATAGATGGGTACATAGGTAGACATAATACAGGTTGACAACTAGTGCATTAATATACAGTATATTTCATTTGTTATGAATTTACCACATTAGTGTATTATATACAGTCAGTGCCCAGTTGATGAACATGTGAAGATTGCTCTCAATCTATGCAGCATATTTGATATTTCAATAATTTTTGTTAGTGGTACTTAAACTTACCTCCCCCCCCATATTTTTCCAATTTCATTTTGTCTTTTATATTGTGAATGAAATGGTTTTATCCAATATAATAGTAAAACAGAAAGAGACAGGGACAACTTGGGTACTAGGCTAGAAAACAGGAAATTGTGTGTTCTAGTCCCACCTTAGGCATGAAAGCCAGTTGGTGACTTTTGTCAATCATTCTGTCTCTCACTCCCACAATGTCAGGATTAATATGCAGTTTATAAAAAAAGTGGACCCTGAACTTGGAGAAAAGGCTAGGAAGAAAGAGAAAGAGATGTTACAGATACACACTGTCATCTATTAAAAGAGAAGAAACAAAGAATTGAACATTTTCAAAAATTTCTATAGTAAGTGAAAGATGAAGGCACTACTGAATATATTCACATGAAGTAAAAGTATATACTGCCCTTATTTTTTATATGAAGGTTTAATGTTATATAACATTAAATGTACGTATCTAGATTTAGTGAAACTTTTAAAATATAGTCCTACATACATTTTCATGAAAGCAAATTGTGTTTTTCATTGAACAGTTTCTCTTCATTTATACATGGCTTGCTTCTGTATGCATTCAACTATTCATGTTCTCTGAAAAAGCTATCAGAATATGTTATGCCAGAGATCCATCCTTGCCAGTAGTATTGACTCTGACAACAGAAATTTATAATCGTATCAAGCAAATATAACTTTATGATAGGCTCTTGGATATGTAGCAGAGATTGTTGGAATTTTGCTATCCTCTCCATCTGTTTCTTCTATTCTGTCTACTTGGAGATTCAAAACTTATTTTTACAAAAGGTCATTCAATTTTGAATTTTATAATGTTACAAAAATTATAAGCAATTGTAATTTATGAAAATACGTTTAGACAATTGATGAACCATCAACTTTTATATTTTTTAATAAAGACTTAACACATTTAATACTTTTCAAAATGCCATTTAGGCACTTGAAACTCCAAAAAACTGTATGGAGGTACAACATTTCAGCCGTTCAAATCATGGTGTACATTATATGACATGGAAAATTGCTTCATGATTTCCCATATGTTTGAACATCTAAAACATCAAGAAAGCAAACACATAGGATTGGTTTTTATTTTGCAAAACATAGGTGGGAATGGAAGAACAGAATCCATTGGTTTTGGCTGAAACAGAAATATTTTGGAATACGTTTATTGTATTTTTTCTTAAGTGCTTTAACAAATTTGATTTCATAGAACCAAAGTATTTTGGATGGGGAAATGAATGAATGAATTTTATAAATACTGGATTTGGTTTATTAGTCTGGAAATTGAAACTCCAAAATCCTGAATGGTTTTCCTTCTCAGTGAAGAACTAATCCTGTACTTAATATCAGCTGGAAAGAACAGATAAAAGGTTTCAGTGGTAGAATAGATGGATCACCAAACTTTAATATAAATAATTATTTTACAGTAAAGAAAATTACGGGGAGCACTTTTAGAAAATTCTCATCATCTGCCATATTTAGCGCTGCTTAGTTTTTCCAAAAGAAAACAAAAATCAGTACAAAGTAAGCATGTATTTTGTATAGATAATAATTCTTAAATACAAATTCAAAATAGTCTTCAATTTAGATAATTAATTGAAATATAATTTAATTTTCATAAATAATGTAAATGGATTGTTACTTCAATATTATTACATGTTTCTGAAAATCTATCTATGCTGCTGGTTTTTAAACTCTGAATTTTGTCTGCTGCAGGTTTTCAAGAACTTGTGAGTAGGTCACATTTAGAAAAAAAAAATGATTTCACACACAGTAGGAGCACTATCATGAGCCAGGTGGCTATAAAATGCAGAACATGTATATTGACTGCATTCTAGCTTTGCTGCTAAAATCTAATGTGGCATTAACTACAATGAAATTAGTTTATTCTTAGGAAACACATAAATTGATCAATAGGTTGAATATTGTAAACCGGAAATTAAATTTTCTTTGGCAATGGAGTAACTGATTATCAGTTCTATCACAGATGGCTACAGTAGGTGTCTTAAAAATAAAATTCAAAACAAATCATTCAGTACAAATTATTTAGCATATTTTCATTATAATTGTTACAGCATTGTTTTGGATAAAGTAATGGAAATAAAGTTTATATCACATTCAGTTTATTAAGCAGCTCTCTGGAAAAAGAGGAAAGTAAGCCCAGTAAAAGAATGTTGCTGAAAAGACTAAATTCTATAAAATTTTGGTTCAGCATCTTTTGAGTTTTATGCCTACAGGATGATTTTGTAACATTTGTATGTTAAATCCATTTTGTTTTAAGTCAACATGAATTTAGTCAGTCATAAAGTTATTTGGCACATGTTCATGTATACAGAATGGACAAAAATAATTTTGTGAGGACATAAGAGCTGCAAATGCAATATTTTATCCCAGTGCATTTTCTCCTATTTGTTTTATATGATGGATGTTGATGGATTCTAGATGGTAAAGGAAGCATCCAAATTTATGGATTAGCTTTTCATATATTAGTATCTGAAATACATGTGGTTTTAGAATCTATGCTTTTGGATATTAATTACAGAAACAGGTGATTTTGAAGTAATGAAGGCCAGTTGGTTGGATTTGATGTCACCTTTATTGTTTTAACAAACTACACTTCAACTAAAAGATTTTATTGATAATCATTTTAATCATTTTAATTATATTAGAATGTACATTGATTACAGTTACAAATTTCTCTTGAGCGTCACAGTCAGTGGTGTTGATTGTAGGATAATTAACAATAATGTTTGACATTTGTCCCCTCGATTTATTGTTATTGATTTGTTGGACACATGTGTGCTGAGGTGTTTTACAGTTCGTGTATAGTCAATGACCAAAACAAAATCCTTTTTGATTTGTTTACAAAAGAGATTAAGATGATCATAGCTTCTATAAAAAATACAGGTAAAACATCTTTTCTATAAAAATATAGGTTAAACATTTTTTCTGTAACTTGGATACATGCTATCAAATGAATGTCTGGTGATTTTTGAGCAATGTCTGTTATAATTCTCTTCAAATTTATATACCGTATTTTTCGGACTATAAGACACACTGGTGTATAAGACGCACCAAGATTTCTAAGAGGTAAGTAAGAAAAAAAAGTTTTTGTCCTCCCCGGCCCCAAGGAGCACTCTGCAGGCCTTCCAAACCCTCTGCGCGCCCCATTTTTCACAAAAATGGGCCCAGTTTTTACCCGTTTTTGCGAAAAATGGGGCATGCAGAGAGTTTGGGAGGCCTGCAGAGTGCTTCTGGGGGAAGGCAAAAACACCCCTGTTTTTGCAAAAAGGGCCCATTTTTGCCTGTTTTTCACAAAAACGGGTGTTTTTGCCTCCCCCCAGCCCCCAGAAGCACTCTGCATGCCTCCCAAACCCTCTGTGCACCCCATTTTTTGCAAAAATGGCCCCATTTTTCACCCATTTTTGTGAAAAATGGGGCATGCAGAGGGTTTGGGAGGCCTGCAGAGTGCTCCTGGGGGCTGGGGGAAGGCAAAAATGCCCCCATTTTTGCGAAAAAGGCCTGTTTTTTGCCCATTTTTTTTTTGCAAAAATGGCATTTTTGCCTTCCCCCAGTCCCCAGGAGCACTCTTCAGGCCTCCCAAACCCTCTGCGCATTCCGTTTTTGCAAAAAAATGGGACCATTTTTTTCAAAAATGGGATGCGGGGGCAGGGCTTCGGGAGGCCAAAAATGGCTGTATTCGGTATAAGACGCACTAACATTGAAAAAGGTGCATCTTATACTCCCAAAATATGGTATATTTATATATATATTTCACTGTTTCCTTGAATGACCAGATGTTGGTTTAAACAATACTTGATAAATTATTGGCAATTTTAATTTTTAAAATTATTCCTAATGAAAAGTGCAATCTGATGCACACTTTATGTGCACTGTGCACTTTATAAGCATTTTATACACACTATTCATGGGCATCTCTTTCTGCCCTGGTTGCCAGCCTTGGAAAAGCTGAGCTACTATGCTCTGTCTCCCATTGCTCCCCCAGAAGTTTGGGTAATTGCTCAGCTTATCATTTGATGGGGAGGGGGTGTTTGTATATCGAAGTAATGGTAGCAGAGATAGTTTGGCCTGGGGATTAATTGATATTTTGGGGTGCACAGTTTCATTTCAGTAGACTCTGGTATCTATGTCCTGCAATAATAACAAATCTGTACTTCAGGTTGCAGCCAGACACCATGGCTTATGATTTTTATTTCTTCTGAATCTCTGCTTTGATTATTACTCAGTGGTATAGCATTAATAATCCATCTGCAAGTATGTAAAAGTCTGGAAATGGATAGGGCAAATACTATAAGAAGAGATTTAGATGCTCTACTATAGGAAGAGACTTTAGATGCTCTATCTTGCCAATTTTGATCCATCCACATATGACTTTGGTGACAATAGTCTATAAACTGTATTTGACTGAATATAAAATAAGCTTGTTCTAAAAGTGTGGCACTATACTGTTGATTTAATATTTTGTATTTGTGTGGAACAAATTTATATAAAAAAGATACTGAATTAGAAGTTTACAGATGCTTTTCATTCTCCACCATTCATGCTGACTTAGCAGAACATAGAAGTAAAGAAGAATGAGTGCTTGTATCAGCAAAAAACCATGATGCTATATTTCTTTATTTCTGTTCGCTGCTAGACCAAAGATTTGTATGTTTTGCTCAAGGCAGAAGATAAATTTTAAACTAGTAAGGGTCCTTTAAATTTTCAGAACTCCAGGTAGGGGTAGGAGGACAAGTGGTCAGCTATTATTCATGTGTCTCTGAGTGTGTCACATAATTTGCTACTCATAACACTTACTACTGAGTAATGTATTCCTGTGCAGTCTTAATTTTAAGACATACTTTTAAGTAAATCACTTAAACTAAAAACACCTGATCTAGAGTTTGAGCTTTTCTATTACCTGCCTTCTTTTTGTACCAGTACACTCAATAATTGTGCAGAACTCAAATGTTTACACAACTTTTGTGTTATTTTTCTTTGTTGTAACTTAATTTATTTTTTAATTCTATTTTTATTGTTACTGGTGGTGTTGCCATTGACTAACAAAACATATTTTTCTGTACCTATTTTGAACAGTTAGTATTACATTAAATATTCCACGACAAGCATATTATACAATAGGCTTGTAATAGAATACTCTAACTTTATTCTGCTCCTTTCAAATGTGAACTTGCACATAAGCAGTGTCACAATAATATAATACATTTTGTATAAGTTCAATTTTGAAATTACTTAAAAAAGGGTCCTTGGGCACTAGATGGCAGCCTTACAATACTTCAGTACTTAAATCTCAATGTCTTATGAGCATTGTTTTAAAATATAAACCGGAGCAACACTAGAATATGTTAGAAGAAATCAGTTTTAATAAATGACATTGGAATTTCAGTTCAAGAACTAAAACAACAGTAGGTTCTTAACGCAAGACAAGCAATACACACAGTCCAGGTGAACTGAGAGGCATGGCCTAGCAATCTGTATATCTGCTACTGCCTTTTCATTGCAAGTTTTCTTCTGGGATCCCATTTGTTTAAACTAAGTACCTCCTATAATTGTAAAGCTGTCATGCTTGACTTAGAGTAATGAGTTCCAGCAATTATGTTTGACACTAATTGACTTTGCAGATTGAGGCTATTTTTATTACTGTTAAATGTAGTAGTAATAATCACCACAAACTGTCATTGTACTCTCAATGTTTGGTAATTTAAGAATAAAAGCTGTATAGAAAAAAACTCTTCCTAATATCTAAGGATAGTTAGTGGAACAAATAGTTTCCCAGATTAGAATCTTATGCATACTGTATAAGAAACAATAGTTTTCAGCAGATGGGTTTACTAATAAAATATGGTTTAATATTATTAGAAAATACATCCTGATTGTAAATGCAAAACCTAGGATTGTGAAATAACTGTAATGCCACACAAGTAGTGTAGTACTGAAAAGGTACAGCATTTTCCAGTTTTAAAAATCTTTTCATGGATATTAAAACCTTAATCATGTGTGTATGTTTTTAGATTTGTTTTGTATTTGGTCTTTTAAGTTTTCAGAAAAGAGATATAATATAGCTTGCCTTTCTTATGCTAGATGTTCCACAGCAATCTCTTTAATGGGAATAAAGCTGGAGGATAATAGCAGTGGAAGGGATCATTATGCAAAGGAATGAGGCAGTCTCAAAGTTACCACTTCTTTCAGGATAAGTGTCAAAATACAGTATTTGTATATTCCAAGAGAAAAATACACCATAAAATAGGAATTATAGAAACAAAGATGTAAAGGATATCTCTGTATGTCCTGTTACTTGACAGATATCTGGGAGGAAGCTGACTTAGCAAAATCCATTTGCTATCTTACCTCATTTGAAAATGAATTTATCCTAGTCATTATTTCTTTTTTTTAACTATCATTTTTCACATGCTAAAAATCTAAATTAGACTTTTCATACAGATTTTTTTTCACTTCCTTGCATCATCACTATATTTTGAATGTATGCTGCAAATATCTACGCCTTCAGGTATAATCCATTTTTGGAATAATATTCTGAAAAGGGTCCTGTTTAGAATCAAATTACATTAAAGAGCTTTTATAAGGGTTTCTACAAATAAAAATTATAGCTTTCCCCCCCACCTAGTTATTTGGACTGTAGTTACTTGGAAGGACTATTATACTGAATATATTATTTCGGATTCTGATAGTAAAATATTGGCTATCTTTAAATTTAAAAACTGTTATTGTATTTTAAAAAATAACCTAATAACACTGAAGTTTAATAATCACCCTTTGCAGAGAAATATATTGAAAAGAAGCCAGTCTTTCATTTCAATTTAGAGAAAGGGAAAAAAAATACTTTTATTTTAATAAAAGCGCATCATGTAGTGTAGGTCTGTTTGCACTACTGCAGAAAAGATTTTTTAAATTATCTGGAAATGGTATCAGATGCAGGGCTAGAGTTGAATTACGGTCTATATTGTCTTCTAATTTTATTTTTTACTGTTAATTGCTATAACAGTTAATGGCTACACATTTAATAAATGAATTCTTAATCAATGGAAGCAACTGGGAACAATCCACATATTTGAATTATGGCTCCCATAGTTATTTCCCTTGAGTATCCTTGATGTTACACTAATATAAGAATTATTTTATCTTATACCTGTGATAAAACAGTTGTGAAATGAAAACAATGGAAATAAAAAAAAATTACCTTCAAAATTATATAATGATTTTTTTTTAAAAAAATACTGAATTGGAAGCTAAATACCAGAACTAATGATTGCATGGATTCTGTAATAATAGAAGATTTTATGAGAATGAGCCTTATAACTGAAAACAATTGATTTTTTTGGGAAGGTAAATTGCTGGAAGAATAAGAAATAGTTCTCTGAAAAAGTAATTTTGTTAGACTTAAATTTGGACAATAACAATAAATATAGCTTTAAGTAAAAAAATCCAAACTCAAAATTGATAAAAAGGCTGCTTCAAAGAACACACATAAATATTGTCGTTATTCTGCGAGTGAGAAATTGCTGCAAGATTGTAAATATCTTAATTAGTATTAGCCATAATTAGTACTTCACAGTTTGTGTGTATTATTTTGTTTCATTTAATGCTTGTTTGTTCACTCTGGTTGCTTTATGCAAAGAATACATTTTACTGAACAATGAGCAAAAACTGTAAACCTTTTATGTGATTTCATCCCTTTACAACGTTCCTTTTGCATCCTTTAGACCAGGGGTGGGCAAACTATGGCTCTTTGAGGACCTGTGGACTTCAACTCCCAGAATTCCTGAGCCAGCCATGCATTCATGGCTGGCTCAGGAATTCTGGGAGTTGAAGTCCACAGGTCCTGAAAGAGGGATAGTTTGCCCACTCCTGCTTTAGACCATTCCAGGTATTAGGGATTGAGCTTTGCTACCTTCTTAGATCTTTAGTCAAATCTTTTCTATTTTCTTTTGCAATTTAAAATTTTTAAAATTATTTTCTAAAGACCTTATTTTAATATTTTTTATATAACATGGCAACATTTTAATCATTCCTTACCTGTTTGAACAGCAAGTTTTACATTGCAGCTGTGGTGCTCAATTGAAAATTACCTCAGTGTATTTTCACTCTAAGAGTTTCTCCTTTCTCCTTTTCCCTGCAGTCCCACACATGCCCATTGGATTTTCCCTAGAGGAATTTAGGGCCTCTAGACATTTGGGCTGTGCATGGGATTTACAGAGGAGGAGATGTTATTTTAACCACCACTTATATAAATTCCACTGGTTGAAGGACATTGTTGCATGCAACTAGACAGTTGGAAAAACCTTCGGTAGGGTATCAACTTCATTGCAAAACCCAGTCTTCATTATTTGTATAATAAATAAGGGAGTTTAAACGACAGGATAAGTAACTTACAAATATTACTAATAAATATCAGCAACCGGATACGACAATGCAAGTCTAGTTAACTGGATTTGACTCCACAAGCTGTGTATCATACAATTTTTTTTAATTTTTGAAAGGTTTTATTTTTGAAAATTGTCCAAAGTTGGAATAGTCATAGAGTAATAATGTGGCTGCTCTAGAAGGTTAGATTTGCTTTCAATTTGTTTCTGAGCATTAAGAGGCTACAGCAAAGCATTCTAACGGCTAAATGTTAAGGCATATTTTATAAGTATTTTGACTAGAGCAATGTGTTTATTCCCTACAGTATACAGTCACAAAGCTCCCATTAACCTTCCACAGAATCTTGTGTACTCATCAGAAAAGGAATTGCTCCTTAAAAACTCAGCAAAGATATTTAAATTAAACAATTGCTTAGACAGTTACATCTTTATTTAAATAGGTTTTGATATCTACATTATGTGTGCAATATTTAAAAGCAGTAATTATTCAGTTCTTTGATACCTATAATAGATAATATTTTTATATAAACAAAAGAGCTTGAGACTGGTCTTGTTCTATAATTTTTAAAGACTGCAAAATGTAATATGTAGTTTCAAGTGTGAAGTAATGTATTTGTTTATACAAGGTGCAAAGGAAAAAACATATGGGGATAGTTGTCATGCCGAACATTTTTATAAATTAACATAAAGAAGTTTGATTATATATATAATTATCCAGATGAATTACTTTATGCATTAAAAGTAATAAAATTTTATGTGCTACTGAAAATGATTATCTTAAATATTTATAAAATTGTCAAGTGGAACAATTAAATTTCAGAATACATAAATTCACCAAAATTTCTCTCATAGATTAGTATGGCATATAATGTAATAAATATCCAGCAGTTATTCATTATAACTAATTAATTAATACTTTATGAATTAAATACCTTACTAAAGTTATAGGGTCAAACATATTAGAAGGGCAAGACATATTTGTATAATTTTACTCAATAATAAATAATTTCAGACTATTGGGAAGTAAATAAATTGAATTTAGGAACAATCTGGATATATATTTCTGTCTCTAACAATGCAGTGTTGTGTTCCAACTTTCCATACCATTTAAGTATTATGGATATTAAAACAACATATTTTAAAGATTACCATTTGTATAAGTTGTCCATAGCCAGTCAGAAATGTAGCTACAGCTGTAGCTTAGGCAACCACATTTGTTTTATGGTTCATTTTCAGCATCCTGAATTTTCAGAAATCATAATTTCTTTATGTGTCAGGGTTCCAAATAGTATCCAAAATTCAATCAGAATCCAAGGCAAAGTATTCCTCAACGTTCCAATTTATTAGCAGAGCCATGTTGGCACATCTGGGACAAACCCAAATCTGAAGTCCCCGGGGTTTCTCCACCCAGTTGAAAGTTCAAGGTCTTGTCCCCACTCCCCCAAATCCATCAGTTGACGAATCTCCAATTGCCAACTTGGCAGGATCCACCCATCTCCTTCCGTGCAGGTGCAGGAGGGCAAAGACAGAAGATGACCTTGACTATCTAGAAAGAATTTGTTATAGCTACATACATACAGCTCTCATGCAATTCCCCCTCCCAGCTTCCCACAGTAAAGAATGCACATTAAAAGACTATAAAGTATGGCAGGCCAAAGACTAAAATGGCTTCAGCCTGACATTATGATTTCTTTAAAACATATTCTTTCATGAAAAGGTCCTCAGTTTTGACTTCTCCAGAACCCAAAGGAGACAGAAATTTTGACATCCGGATTTGCCTCAGGTGTTTAGGAAACAAAAAGAAGAATATTAGAAATAAGCAAGGCTTTTTACAGCTCACTATGATTTATTTGGTAAATGTTTTGAATTTTTTGGAAAATTGTTTCAAGCCTAATCCAAAGAACAGAAACTGCCCTTGCTCTATTCTATTTACTGTATATGACTCCCAAAATATATGCTCCATCTCACATGATTTAAATAACATTATTAAGTTCTTACCAAATGATTTAAATGATTCCTGATTAAAATTTCATGATATCATGCTGATATATGAACAAAGAAGCCTTCAAGATTACCTTGTGCTAAAAATATGCACTTGGGTTTTCACCTACATACCCCTCCCAAATATTCTGTTGGGTTTTCACCTACATTCCATCTTTTGGCATTTTTGACAAACACTGTGACTTTGGATTTTGTATTTATTCAAATATCAGCCCATTCTGTTCTGTATTGAACTACCATATTTTTCGGAGTATAAGACACACCAAAGTATAAGACGCACCTTAGGGGAGGAAAACAAGGGAAAAAGGCCTCTGCCTCCAAGCAATTTGCCAAACAGCAAACAGCAAATAGCACAGATGATATACACTGTTTGCTGTGTATTTCTGTGCATGTGTGCCTGACCCATAGAAATAGCAAAGAATTGGAGAAATGTACATTATGCCAGAAAGTTTTCTTAAATGTAGTCACACTAACTCCTCCCAATTATTTAAATAGATCTACTCCAAGGTAAGTCAGGATTTAACTCTTAATACTAAACAGGACACTGTTACATTTCAGACTATACTTGTTTAAAGCTGTTAAAATGAATTAAAATTTCTGGAAGTATACATTATTCTCTATTATTTAAAAGAAGATACAATAGCACTGGACCTCTTCAGAGTAAGCATTTATTTTAAAAAGCTTCTTTATTTTGTTAAGTTGTCTAGATTTACAGGGGTCTCCAACCTTGGCAACTTTAAGACTTGTGGACTTCAACTCCCAGAATTCCACAGCCAGCAAAGCTAACAAAGCTTGCTGTGGAATTCTGGGAGTTGAAGTCCACAAGTCTTAAAATTGCCAAGGTTGGAGACCCCTGGCTCTAGAACAATAATAAAGCAGTCTTTAAAAAACAAGTCTAATAATTTGAACATTCTACAGACATTTATAGTTATTCACTTACCCCTTTGCAGCCAGTTCAGCAGAAAATAAAAATCTGTGTGTCTTTCCCAGCTATTTGCCTCTTTGCAGTTTCAGTTTCATTTTAGTGCATGGCAAATCAGCTGGGCATCGGGAAGCTTGCTTGTCTTAACTGGCTCTTCCCTCTTTCCTGCAAGCAGGTAAATTGCTGGAAGAGAGAGGCCAAAGAGTGGGGGTGGCTGGGTGGGTGGGGCTGCAATCGGTTTATAAGACGCACCCAAGTTTTCACCCTCTTTTGGGGGGTAAAAAGGTGTGTCTTATACTCCGAAAAATACGGTATATTTATTTATTTATTTATTTGGTAGCTTTTCTATGCCGCCCTACTCCCGCTGGACTCAGGGCGGCGTACAACATTTTATACAAAAACTCCAAACAAAATTATTAAAAGCACTTAAAAACAATTAAAAATATAAATATACACACATCATACATACATGGGGGAGACATCAGGAATAAATCGTCTCAACTCACCCCTGCCTGCAGGAAGAGCCATGTCTTAATGGCTTTTCGGAAGGCCAGCAAGGTGGGGATGGTTCGGATCTCTGGGGGAAGTTGGTTCCAGAGAGCAGGGGCCCCCACAGAGAAGGCCCTCCCCCTAGGCCCCACAACTCACTATCTTTCTAAACCCTATATGAGAGCAAGAGATCTGTGTATTTGGATACTGGTGGATATCTTGGGGATGTGACCATCTTAATTTTATCTGATTCAATCATTGAAGTAATAAATAGGGCAGGTGCCATCCATGCTACATAACTCCTTGTATATGTATCACTGCAGAAAACAGCCATTGATGGTTACTCTTATTATCTTACTCTCATAAAATTTGATATGCAAATTTTAGAACAGATAAAGAAATTCCCTACTGATAATGGTAATGCTAAGCTGATCTTGAAAAATCTTTCTAGTTGTAATTAGTAGATTTAAAGTCCAGAAATCATACATATAAAGGTGATTTTACATTGGCAAATTGTTTCCAAATAACATAATGTAGTACCAGTATATAGCAATAGCATTTTGACTTATATACCACTTCATAGTGCTATACAGCACTCTTTAAGTGGTTTACAGAGTACAGCATATTGCCCTCAGCAATTTGGTCCTCATTTTACCAACCTTGGAAGGATAGAAGGCTGAGTCAACCTTGAGCCAGTGAGGATCAAACTCCTGTGAGTGAACTGAATTAGCCTGCATTACTGCATTCAACCACTGAGCCACCATGGCACCTAAATGGTCTACAGTTGACCAACTTTAATTAAAGATATCGTTCATCTTGTAATTTTTTTTTCTAATTTCATCCAGGACTGAAGCTTGTTAATTATATGTTTGCATATAATTTATTGCTATGCCACAAATGTATAGGGATTGATATTATTATTTGTAATTTATTTTATAAAACTATGCATAGTTTTATTTAGCTTCAATATTTAATGGTCTGAAACAAATATCTTGCAGATAGTGCTAGGAAGATTTTTTTTAACTGTTTGAAGAAATGGCTTAAGTTTGTCCACATGTCAGATATGCTTGCCTAGCTTATATTACAGAAGTGGAAGCTGATTGGTATGTAAAATTGTCTTATATTAAAATCTGATGGGCTGTACATTTAGACAAAAAAAAAAAAGAAATCTTGGAAATAAATATTTATTCCAAGAGTGACTTTGTATATTGTATATTAAATAAAAGTTATTCCAGGAACTTACAATGGTAGCATATTATTAAAAAAATATGTAGCAAAGAAGTAACACATAGATATTGTGCATTAATTGATCACTCTACTGCTATTATTTTAATTATATTAGGTTTAAAAAAATGTAGTATGGCTACTAGTTTTTTTTTTGTCAATATGCTCCTCAACTGAACTGCTATACTGCAGTTATGTTGCCAATTAAATGGTTTTGTATTATATATTGATGCTAAAATTGAGTATATAGAACATTGTGAATCTGTACCCATGCTCTACTTCAAATGTTCCTGTTTTCTACATCATAAGAGAATACATCCCTATCAGGGGCGTGTTGCTTGCTTACTGATACAGGTGCGCTGCGAGCGCATCTCCACGTTTCATGCGCGCGAGTGGACACGCTACGCGTGCGTTCCCTCTCGCGTGATTTTGGCGAGATTTTGCATACGTGGAAGCAAACTCTCGCCGGAATCTCGTGCACGCATGCGCAGAAGCAAAAAAGCCGAAAAATTCTTTTAAAAAGATGGCGACGCGCGCGACTGTCCGGTGAAGATAGTACCGGAGCAGTCACGCGCAAATTGCGTAATTGGCGGGTCCCTACTGGAGCTGCGCACTGGACTGCACCGGTAGGAACCCACCCCTGATCCCTATCCTTTTTCTGACCAGCTACAGTATAATACAGTACTCATTTAATAGACATTTGAAGTTACAGTAGTGTAGAAAAAACAGTTGTGATCAATCTTTATATTTATAACCATTGTAGCATCCTGGGGTTACATGATTGCCATTTGAGCACTTTGCAGTTGTCTTATATCTGTGACCATTGCAGTGTCCTGAAGTCATGTGATCACTATGTGGTGCTTTCCAACCATCTTGTGACAAGACAAGTTAATGAGGACACAGAAGTTAAATCATTTCCTTAGTGACTGTGGTGCTTAGTGAAAGTTGGTTGTTCCAATTGTTGCTAAGTGAGGACTACTTCTAATAATTGCCAATTTAGATAATATATTTCCATGTTATCGAATCTTTTCTTTCTTGCAAGTACTTCCATATATTGGTGAATAGACTATATTGGTAAAGTCTTGAAATGATCATGGATGATTCTACAGTGTTTTCCAGAAACAGAAAAAATAATAGTAAGGATGGATATATAGCTGAAAGCCAAAACAATTGTTAAGAATTATTGCCATCATCAGACCAAAAAAACTGGAAAGAGCAATAGTATAGTAAGAATAAATGCTACAACAATACAGAGGGAAAAGTGATTTGGAACACAAGTGAGCATCTATGTCTTACCGCCTAGAAATGTCTTATATCAAATGTATGAATTACAATATCATGCCCCACCAAGTATAGTGTATCTTCTTTAAGGGTCCAAAAATACTCTCAATTACTCTTTCCTCTTCAAATATTGCTCAGTACCGGTGAGCAAACCTAGTACCATAAATAGTTAACTGGTTTCTCACTGTAAAAATCTTGTGCTGATGGTCCTATTTTGAATACCCCGAATGTGTTATAGGAATTAATCACTAGAGACAAGTTAGGTGTCAGGGTTCCAAGTAACTGTTGTAAGTTAGTGCAGTCACAAAGTATCATGGTTTACAGTTGGGTCACTTAGCAAAGGCATTTCCAATCCCAACTACCATTGTTAAGCAAGGACTACCTGCAATAACAAATGCATTAAACATGGTATGTAAGGGTTCCAAGTAACACCCCCAACGAAAGAAAACTCCGAAGCTTGAGTTTCCTCAAAGTTCCATTTTATTAGCGATGTCATATTGGCACATATGGGAAAACCCGAATTTGAAAGCTTCCGGGTTTTCCCCACCCAAAAGAAAGTCCAAGTCCCTGCTCCAGCACCCACATGTCCATCACATGGTCCAATCAAAGCACTGGAGATGTCACACCCAGTCACACCCCTCCAGGTGCAGGGCAGGGTGGCCTTGATTCTCGGAGAAAGAAATATTATTTTGACTACATATCCCCCCAGCTCCATACAATCCCCCCTCCCAGTTTCCCACAGCACTAAAGGCCTGAAGATCCAAGGCCCAAAAGATGGATTCCAGGCCTGACATCAAGTGCAGTGAAAAAACACTATATATGTATATATATCTTCAATAAATTTTGACCAATGAAACTAGTATCAAACAAACTGGGTCAACAAGCATCCCCTATAGGTCCTCGGAAGTTTCATTGCAATTGGATAAACCTTCCATAGAATGGAAGGCTATAGAGTGGAAAAGAAATCATTCTTGTCTTCTACCATTTATTAGATTTAGTATTTGAAATGACTAATTAAAACTATTCGCGGATTATAAAGTAATGAAAACATGTGACAGTCAACATATTTGTTGAGCTAGATGGGTAGTTCAAAAATGTGAAATATAAATAATCATGTATACATTGCATTTTAACATAGTGTGTTATTTTTCTTAATTTTTGTGGGTTAAGCACAAGAAAGTAGAAATGCACTAAAGAATGACAAGATTTATAGATCAATCTTACTATTTCTCTAGCTGCAATGTATACATTCTAAACTATATTGATGTTTTCATGAATCTGAAACTTCTGAATTCAATATGATCCCATCTGTTCATTTTAATATTTTGTTCACAGATAGTTTACTGATTGACTACCAGTTTACCTTCAGTCTGTTACAAGAAGATGATCGCCATCACACTGCCATAAACTTTATTGCAAATCCTGAACAGGTAAGTTGATATAAATGAGAACATGTGTTATAATTTTCTATTATAGTTTTATTTTATATGTATCTCTTTTTCTAAACAAATCTCTTTGAAAAACAGAAAAGAACTGTGATAGATAACTTTAAGACAATCAGGAACTGGTGATGTAACTGTTAGCTTTGCAAACCTTAATACTGAAGCTGACAAAAAATGGCTGTTCTTCTCTAGTACTTTTGTTCTTATAATTCTCACATAGTAAGCTAGTTTGTTGTCCCTCGTTCCATTTCTTCATTATTCAGTGTCACTAATTTGGTTTATGGAGCATATGGTTAGGATTAAGTAATCAAGCTGCTTCTGTGAAGTACAATAATCCTGCTCTGGAAGCAATCATAAAAACATATAAGGATAAATGATGTAGATATGAAAAAAGAACTCCACATAAATCTGTAATATTGTTAAATTTTAGATTAAAAATAAAAAAAAATCTTTTGTAGACTTCATATTGGTGGCTGAGTCTTTATTTCTTATACTTTTGTAGAATGAAGGAGTATTCTACTCTTATTAAATTCTTATTAAATTAAACTCTAATTAAATTCATTTACTTTACAAAATAAGTATCAGTGCTAGGAATAAGAGTTTTAGGTTCTTGGGTATTCTAGTCCAGTGATGGTGAACCTTTTTTGGTTTGTGTGCCAAAAACGCGGGGGTGGGGTTGGCGCTTGTGTGCCCATACCCATAATTCCATGTGGCCCCCGTGCATGTGCGCGTGACAACCTGCTCCCGGCACATGATGGCACGTCCGTTTTTCGCTCTCCCCAGGCTTCAGAGCCTTTCTAGGAGCCTGAGGAGGGTGAAAACGGGCTTCCCCCTCCGGAGGCAGAAATTGGCCCATTTGCCAACTTCCGGTTAAACCAGAAGGCACCTTTTTTTGCTCTCCCCAAGCTCCGGAGCCTTTCTAGGAGCCTGGAGGTGGGGAAGGACGAAAACGGCCTTCACACTTCCCTGGAGGTCCTCTGGAGGCCGGAAACGTTCCATTTGCTTACATCCGGTTGGACGTTCCATTTTTTTGCTCTCCCCATGCTTCAGAGCCTTTCTAGGAGCCTGGGGAGGGTGAAAATGGCCTTCCCCACCAACCCAGAAGCCCTCCGGAGGCCAGAAATGGCCCATTTCAAATTGGGAAATGGGCCATTTCTGGCCTCCGGGGGGGGGGGAAGCCATTTTCGCCCTCCCCAGGCTCCTAGAAAGCTCTGGGGCTTGGGGAGAGCAAAAAACGGGCCTTCCCCATCCCTTCCGGAGGCTGGAAACAGCCTGTTTCCTGACTCCCAGTTGGCCCAGAAGGCTCGAAAATCAGCTGGTGCACTGGACCTGAGCTCGCGTGCCCACCAATATGGCTCCGCGTGCCACTTGTGGCATGCATGCCATAGGTTCGCCATCACGGTTCTAGTCTATCCTATTATTTCCCTGTGGCAGAGGCCAGATCTTGCCAAACCTATTGAACCTAATCGGGTCCTGTACAAGTGAGAGAATAAACTGTTACATTTGCATTGCTGGAGTTAGTGTCATGTGGATCAGTGTTTTGATTTCTATCCATTAGCAATTGCCTATTTTTCCCTTTTAATCAAATATGCTCTGGACAGCTCACAGTAAAAAAGACCATAAAAACAGCAATTCAATGCAAGTTAAAAAATTAAAACAATATAAACCAATATAAAATCATTAAGAGCCAGTTTTGTTTCGGAAGTAAGGCATTAGATTAGAAAGTAGGGACTTGTGAGTTTTAATCCTGCCTTGGGCACAAAGCCAGCCAGGTGACACTGGGCCAGTTACTCTCTCTCAGCCCTAGAAAGCAGGCAATGGCAAACCACTTCCCAAAAACCTTGCCAAGAAAATAGCAGGTACTAGTCAAGGAAGTCTCCAGAACTAAAAAATTCACTGGAAGATACGGTAGCAACAATAATCATATAACTAAATTTCTGGGTAAGTTTTTAAAGGATAAAATAATCAAAAGAACTAACTGCTGATAGTTAAATAGAATATTTGAAAATGATTAGATGGTATTTCATTATGACACAGTGGGTATTCTGAAACTATTTTCCTTTTTTTTTGTTAAAAGAATTTTTTTACCAATCCAAAATAATATTGTTTTCATCTCTTTGTACAGTGTTGATGTTTTCAGACTTTAATGGTTGTCTATTTATATAATACTTTAATACTACCTCCTGTTGAGGAAGCAAAAATTAAACTTGAAGTTTAAGGATTTGGAGATGCAGTATTAAACACTTCTTTAAAAAATGCAAACCATAAGGTATACTTCTTCAAAGGTATACATAAAGCATATTTTAAGCATAGTGCATCTTGCAAAATAATAAAATGATTGCATAATGCTAAAAGTTAATAAAAATATTACATTTAATCCAATTTTCTCCAAATTTATTTTTTCTCTCCCTTTTTTCTACTACTATTTTGGATTTTGGAAAATTTTGGTTCTCTACTAGCAGCTGCATTTAATAGTTCTCTTTACCTGTCGAGATCTTTTCTGTTATGGCTATAGGAATGGGAAGGGTACCTTGTATGGGTGAACTTTCTTTCCTGAATCAAGTCCATGGTGTTTAGGGTTAATATCTATGTTTGACTACCTATGAACAAAGGTTAAGCTGTTTCTAATGTAATGTTTATCTTTTGTTTTTAAATTTTTAGTCAAACAAAAATTTGGACATATCAATTAATGCATCAAATAACTTTAACCTGAATATCACATGGTCTATTGGCTCTACAGGTAAGAAAGACATTATTAGGAGTTTTCCTTTCTAATATTATCTCACGTCGTAATGTGCTCACTATATTTACATGATAGCTTTTTGTTTCTTATTAGTAAATGTTAATAAAATACATTCTTTTCTTTCCCATTCTCATTATGACATTATTAATGACATTTCTTAAAACAGATAATTTGCAAATTAAATTAAGGTTCATTAACATGTTAACTTTCTTATTCAATTAAAATTTCTTGAGTAACAAAACCTTGTATGCTCTTTAAAATTTTATAGTGGCAGTATTATGAACAGAGTGATTTTAATTAAGATAAATTACTTCCTTGACTACAGCAGAGACAGAGTTTTTAATTTCTTTGTTTCAGTGTTGAAGCTTTGAATTTAATTATTAACCTTAACATTGATATCAAACAAGAAAATTCTTCTGTGTGTTCTCATAAAAGAATCTGCTTATCATCCTTCCCCCTCACTCAAACTTTTGGATCCAGTTTTTTTCATTGGTTTTTAATAAAAAGCTTTGTTTAGAAAGTTTCCTTGCATTCGTTCTGTTGACTTTCAGAAAATATATTCAAGGAGACCATCCTTGATTGAATTTTAATGAATTATGCAGAATGGAAATGGAGAGTTTGCAATTATATATTTGCATGTATGTTTTCAATATTTGTAAATATATTTGAGGAAGAACACAATGTTTGGAAAGGAATCATGACTACACATATTACATAGTGCCAATCTTCCCAGAGTAAATTCCACGTCTATCTGATTTATAGATCAGGTGTCAATCTTTTAAATTCTGGACTTCACAAGGACATCTGAAGACAGTGAAGTGGTTAAATATCATTACACTCATGCTGTAATTGATGGCTGATATTCCATCAATCCCATGTGTTGAATTGAAGTTGAATATACCTTTATTATGTTGAAGAATATCTGTGTTGGGATTCCAGGATATTCATAATACCTATCAATTTTAGCATAAGCCAGTAAAATCAAACCTGATAACAATGTTTCAAAAAGGGCAAAGACACTATTCTTCAGTAAGTTTACCAAAGGATACCTTTTCCATACAATGCTTTTTTTTTACAATAAAAATCAATACAAAAATTTCATTTCTGCATAGTACTGGCACCGAATTATTATTTATAAAGAACCGGATTATGCCTGTAATTTAAATATTTAGAATGTAGACATAAATATAAAACAATACAATGTTTGTTTTGCAAATATTAATATCAAAAAAGCATATGCTACTCTCATCTCTCAAATTTTAAAGAAAGAAAGACTCTTCCTAGATTGTTATACTTAATTGCATTTAACTAGGAATTTGATAAATATTGGATGTTTCCCAATCTCATGTCTGGCTGACACCAAAGGATGGATAAGCCCTTCTACTAAACACTTTCCTTCTACTAAATACATTTCTACTCAATCCCCTACATTCATTGTTGTCTGATTTTACTAGTTCAGCAATATACAGATTAAATAGCATAGCTGAATAATCTAATTTCTTGCAAATAAAATAAGTTTATCTGGTTTGATATTATCTTTGTTAGCAACAGTTGAAAAACTACAGCAATATTTCATAATCAAGACAATTCTATACTTGAATAACTTTGCAGTTTTAGTATAAATTACTACATATAAATTACTTCTGGAAACTATTAACCATGAAGTTAAATGAAACAAAGTTGCTATAAATACAATTCCATTATGTATGGTTGAAACAAACTTGTAATAGGATATGTGTATACATTCACATACTGACAGATTTTTTTTATTTGTGTAATTCGTTTTTATAATTTAGCTACGTTTCTCTATTATGCTCCATTAACATATTTAACATCAATCAAATTATACTTTTTTGTATCTTTTTTACACACACATATAATATGCATCTTTTGGATTATGTAATTTAACAATTTTTAAAATGGTCTTTTATTGACTTTGTATATTTTTAATAGCTGGAACAATATCTGGAGAAGAGATTCCTGTGGTTTCGAAGACTAATATCAAGGAATATAGGGACAGTTTTTCCTGTGAAAAGTTCAATTTCAGAAGCAACCCAAATATCACTTTCTATGTATATGTCAGCAACTTTTCATGGCCAATCAAAATACAGGTTAGTATAAACAAGTAATAGCGCTTTTTCCAGGCCACGAGATATGCACATCTGAATTCAGAATATGGAGGGATATCTTGGATTATGAATTATGACATATTCCTCTTACTGTGTATGTATTACTACCATTTTTTAAAAAGCATTCCCAGCTTTTCTGAAACTGTATCATCTACAGATATAAAATTAAGATCTAGCTTTATTGTTTGGTGAAAATCTACAGGCTAGACATACTTTTGAGAACCATAACCAATTAGCTATGTGATAACACTGTGATTTGATTCTATAGAAAAAAGAAAAAAATGCAGAATTGGGTAAACATATGTTAATTGCTTGATCTGTCACAAAAAGCCCTAGTTTATACCTTGCTACTTGTCTGAAGAGTATCTAAATATTTCAGGGTTTTTTTACCTTCCAGTTTTAAAAGTACTGCTTTGTTTTATATAAACATTTCTCTAATATGCAATTTAATAGACAAACTTCAGTATGTCCATTTTTGCATACATCTTTTTGACATTTTTGTAAATAACTTAAATATGTGAAGTTTTTGACTGAGAACTATTTTAACAGTCATAGTAATAGACTTCATTATTATATACACATAATTTGTGTATATAATTTTTTTTATATACACAAAACAATTTTTCACGTTGTGAAAAAAAATGTTTACTTAAACACAGCCCAGAAAATAAATTTGGGATAAATGGCTTTCATCACTCTTAATTTCATCTAGAATCGTGCAATTAGAAACCTTCATTTCATAGTAGTAACCAAAATTTGGGGATACTCTAATGAAAGAATAGGCAGCAATTTTCTTTATACCGTATTTTTCGGAGTATAAGACGCACCTTTTTCCTCCCTAAAAGAGGCTGAAAATTTGGGTGCGTCTTATATTTCGAATGTAGCTTTTTTGAAGCTTTTTTCCCCCAGCCCTAATGAGGTGCTAACGATCTTCCCAGCTTCCTATTCCCCCGAAGAAGGTTTTTTCCAGCCCTAAGTCTTTGCAGACTTGTTTTCATTCCTACTCCCTCTGAAAAAGGCTTTTCCAACTCTAACCAGAGGATAAAATAATGTGCTGAAGCTGAACAGACTAAGGACGCTAGCCAGATGAATACCTGGTAGGTAGATTCCCCCCCCCCTATTTTCCTCCCCCAAAACTAAGTTGCGTTTTATACTCTGGTGCGTCTTATACTCCAAAAAATATGGTATATTTCACATAATTTGTGAGGGTTCTGTAACTTTCTGGATAAAGATTTTATAAGAGAGAGTATGGATAAAAAGCAGAATTTCAGAATTTTCCCGACAATTTCTTTAAGAAATGAGCAGCCCTCTGCCATCTCCAAAAGCATATTCTTGTTCCTAGCTGATTCACAAGTATTTGGCTTTTCTACTTCTGTTTGTGGAACAATATTGATTCTTGAATCAAGATGACAAAATAATGTCATTGAAAAAGTATAAGAAACAGCAACACATATTAATCGGTCAGAGAATCTTTATAACATTTTCTAATAGAAAAGCTCTCTTATACTCTTCTGCAATTTACACTACATCATAGATGGTTAACAGAATGATCTTAGCATTTAAATAATAATAATAATACTTAATAACACCCTTAAGAACAAATGCGTAGAAAGCCAGAATTGAGAAGACAGCAAATGCTGTCCCTGCAAAGAAACTGAAGAAATAGTTACAGTACCTAGTTAGCTGCTTCAAGAAGATCACACAGAATGATACAAACAATAGCATGACAAAGTACCAACAATTTTGCAATGGAATATCTGAAAGAGATCCATTTGCCTGCAAGCAAGAACTGGTGGGATCACAAATAGACAAAGGTCTGGATAGTGGATGTGCCACTACCTGGAGACATCAGAACTGAAAGGAAATAACTGGAAAAAGTCAAAAATATAAAGACTTGCAAGTATAAGTAAAACTGCTTTGGCAAAAGAAGCAAAGTACCAATAGTTATAGACATCTTGGATACAATCCCAAAACAACTGGAGTGCAACAATACATTTAAAACTATCAAACAATAACATCTGTCTATGCCAGATTCTTGGGAAGCTTGATGGGTGGATGAAAATGCCAAATCCAGTCTAAAAATCTGGCGTGCAACCAACCATAATGTATTAAACTTTTATGCTGCCTGACTCTCAATGACTCTGAGCTGCTCACAACAATCAAACACAGAAATTACAATAAAATCAATAAAACATAAAAAGATAAAGACAAAAGATAATGAGTGTAAAGAAGTGAGGATCTCAAGCTGATAAGTGCTACCAGTTTATATGTCCTGATAAATTTAACTAGGAAGTTCATTGTTACAGTTTTATTTAGGAATATACAGTGTCAATAGGTAGAATTAACTGATCATTCAATCTTATGTTTTGAATGAATGAGACTTCTACTTCATCCTTGTTTATGTTATGCTTTGCAAAGCTTTTGATTGAAAGGAATGTGTTACAATATATAGATGTATACAAAACAATTTTTTCAAAACTGTTCAAGCAACTCCTTTATTTGCAAAGCTTTCACAATTACATGTGCAGCCACTTTGCTAGAATGATATTGAAGTGAAGTTCCTGTGTATGCACATACATGCAGCCACAGCGGAGAACAATTTCTGCAGCAGCTGTACAAGAACAGGGTCTCAGATTTGCATGCACAAGAGACTGTAGTACATAAATTATGTTTCTCTCAGCAACTTAAATGATGTGAAACAATATTGATTTACTGCTCAATCTTCTAAAGGTTCTAAACCCCATAATGATTTTGGTGGCAGTTGTTTGTCAATGAATAAAGACTACATTTTAAAAATATATTGATTAGACACTGGAATGTTAAGGCAGGATACTTTCATTTTCTAAAACTACTTTGAATATATTATTCTGGTAACTGAAACATCTATTTTTCTTCAAAGAAATATCAGACAGAGTTATAAGACAAACAGCTTAAAGCAGGCACCATTAAACATGGGCTGGGGTGGGAAAGGCCCTGTAATGAAAATTAAGATTAAATCTAGTTTTTAAAAACAGCTGAAAAGTCATCAGATTGCCAATCAACATTCTTGATCAAAATCATTGAAGTGAGTTTTCAGGCAAGAAAGAAACAATGAAATCTCATGACATTTGGCAATATCATGAGATTTCTGTCATTTTTTTAAAAGTAATATTTATTTAGTTTAGAATTGCATAAATACCATCTGTGAATAACATGTCTCACAGGAGCTACACAAAACTTTTGCACTGAGTCAACATAATGATTACTTTAGCTATTACTTCAGAACTGAACATACCACTAAAGAAGGGGAAATTTTAAGTGAACCAAACATGTAAAATTAAATTCAAGTAATGCAATTCTAAATGTATTATAGTAGAATATTTTTCAAATTATTGAAATGTAAAGTTATTACTAATTTATCTACAAGAAAGTAGGATGACATCACATAATCTATAGTATAATATATTCTCACTTCAAGCTTCAATTAACTTGAAAAAAATATTTTTGCTTCCTACAAGGTTTGTTAGCCATATCCTAAAATATATTAATTAGCCAGTAGGTACCATATCATATTTTATAGTAAGATTTACAATGGAAACTCACAAGGAGTCCTGGTGGCGCAGAGGTTAGAATGCAGTATTGTAGTCTAACTCTGCCAATAGGCTGAAGTTTGATTCTGGCAGGCTCAAGGTTGACTCAGTCTTCCATCATTCTGAGGTTGGTAAAATGAGGACCCAGATTGTTGGGGGAAATATGCTGACATTGTAAACCACCCAAAGAGTGCTGTAAAGCACTATGGGGTGGTATATAAGTGCTAATGCTATTGCTAGATAATCTGCCTTTGCAGCTCCACCCTTAAATAATATTGAACTAGATAATGGCACTTAACAAATGTTGGCATTTGCATTTGCAAATTTTGTTTTCTGGTTGGTTGGTATGTTTAATATAGTGGAGTCACCAGATGTTAGTATGCAGTAGGAACATCGTGGACCTTTTGATTTTTTTTTAACTTTTACTTTCCTGATTTTAATTCAGAAAAATAAAATCACCTGTTAATGATATATCTGTAACATATTTCATAATACAATATAAACCTCCAAAACTATCCTGAACTTTGGAGGAAAAAAATGATAAAGATGCAGCATTGTAAAAAATTAGGATGCTATTGGATGATTCCCATAATAAAATTATGTACATTTGTGAAATATAGAATCCAGGGTAATATATTATAATACAAACATGCTAGAAATTATATCTTAATTCTACTTTTCCTGATGATGATTTTTAAGGATAATTATCCTTAAGGATAATTTTATAAAACTATTCATTTTTCAGCTTATTGAAAATACAGCCCTATTATTACAGCCCTAATGAAAACTTACTATGGTATTAGACTGAAAATAGTTATGAACAGCACTTGATTTTTTTCTTGACCTTAACGAGTCATATATTAAGGAGTATAGAAGTAGTTAATTTTTTGTCGATAAGTGAAAATAAAATTTTCCCTCAGCTCTTACTTTTAGTATATCTATTGGGAAAGAGGGAAAAATACTACTTAAGGCACACTGTGCCTGTAATAACTTCCCTGAGCTGATTAAGCACTTTTTGTAAAATGATTACACTGATTTTTGTAACCTAATAAAAGTTCATTTATATTCGTAGGCATTCGCTTAAAGAAACTCTTACGCTTGTTTTGAAAATGTGTTTTTAGAATTGTGTTTGGCTTTTCCAGGGAGCTAGTAGGAAGGAACAAAAAATCAATTGAAGTAGTACTGCTTGCAAAGCAATCAATTTGCTTCTATTATAAGTTGAAGAGGTATCCTGAAGGTTTGAAGGAGATATCTGCTGTGTCTGCGGTTATTTTTCTGTAATATGGAGAACAAGATGCATTTTCATTCATTCTTTAACTTTTTGTGATGGTCCATATAAGTTTATTAGAAACTTCTTGTTTTATAACAACAAGAAATTTCTTGTGTCCCTTTGAGTCATTCCTGGTGACTACTGTACTAGTTCATGCAGTTTTCTTATCAAGGGTTTTTGGAAGTGGTTTACCAGCTTCCTGGGGCTGAGAGAAAGTGACCGGCCCATGGTCACCCAACTGGCTTTATACCTAAGATAGGACAAACTCCTGTTGTCCATTAGAAACCTACTTAGTTGTTTACATCAACATAGCTAATCTGATCTGTTCGTTTTATGCTGCTTTTCATATGTGCTTTAGTAGATAATTCAACTGTACTCCTGTATCTTTTTATTTGATGTAAGCTATAATAAAAATATAATAGGATCTATTTTGGGTTAAGTGTTTGTAACAGTCCATTGTAAGTGCTGATTCTATATCTCTTTTAGCTGTCACTAGAGCAGTAATAATCCTGCTATTGTTGGCTACCATTTTTCCCCAGAGAGGAGATGGGTGTCTTGTTTCCCAAATGTTTTTAGGGTTATGGCTATTAACTTAGCATCAATAAGAATTATATGTGTATCAGAAACCACACACACACACAGACACACACACCTGTGTTCCCAGAATAATGAACTTTAAAATTTTGTTGCAAGTAAGCTGTTTAATATATTCATATTATACTTACTTCTAAATTACACTCTTCATATCCACATTTTTCTCTGGTGTTCACATTGATTTTACTGAAGTGTTTACATATACTTTGCTTAAAGTACCGTGTTTTTCACACTATAAGACATATTAGACCATGAGATGCACATTAGCTTTAGAGGAAGAAAACAAGAAAAAAAATCTGCTTCTGCCTCCCAGCATTCATCTGGCTAGCATCCTTGCAGCAAAACAAAAAGCCTGGTCAGCTTCAGCACGTTATCACAGCCCCAGCACGTGGCTCATCAGGACTCCGCTCCGTTGTGCCCACCACCGGTCAACTGAGCTGAGCTGTCGCCGCTGCCAGGGAACACTGGAGCCTTCACTGCTGAGCAGCTGATTGGCGATTGGATCGGCCTGCCAGAATACCACCGATCAGCTGTTCTAGGTGGTGGGGATCGCTGCTGCCACTTGCCACCTCCCACCACTGTTCACCGCCGCCATTTGGCGGCAGAGACGGCGGCAAACGATGGCGGTGATCAGTGGCGATCCCTGCCACCTAGAACAGCTGATTGGCGGTATTCCAGGAAGCTGATCCAACTGCCAATCAGCTGCTCGGCGGTGAAGGCTCCAGCATTCCCTGGCGGTGGCGAACAGCGGCAGCAGTAACAGGTGGCGCAGGTGACAGGTGGTGACGAATGCTGCTGCTGCCACAACCCCCTCCCCCTGCCGCAATATTCACTCTATAAGATGTACAGACATTTCCACCCACTTTTTTTGGAGGGGGAGTGTGTCTTATAGTGCAAAAAATACGGTAAGTTCCTATAAGCTTTATATGACATACTTTGAGTTAACTTTATAGGATAGAACTGTAAATAAGTTTTGGGAGTAAATAGTTTTCTGCAGAGTTCATGCCTTGACTATGAATTAAACTTATGAGCTACCCAAGAGGTATTTCTGAAGTTGGAACTCATCATCTTATCCCATTTGCTATATAGTCCAAACTTGGCATCGTGCAATTTCTATCTTTTCGCCCCAAAATTGAAGCAATACTTTTGTGGATATCTGTTTGATTTAGATGAAGAAGTGGAAAAGAATATCAAGATGTAGTCACAGAGACAAATTGTAAAGTTCTTTACTCTAAAGCAGGGGTGTCAATCTTGCGTCATCACAGTGTTATCACATAGCAATAGCACTTAGACTTATATACCGCTTCATAGTGCTTTACAGCCCTCTCTAAGTGGTTTACAGAGTTCAGCATATTGCCCCCAACAATCTGGGTCCTCATTTTACCAACCTCAGAAGGATGGAAGGCTGAGTCAACCTTGAGCCGGTGAGATTTGAACAGCTGAACTGCTGAACTAGCAGTCAGCTGAAGTAGCCTGCAGTGCTGCACTTTAACCACTGCGCCACCTTGGCTCAATAAGTCACATGACTTATTGGGACTTTTTTTTCCTTTGCTAAACCAGGCAGAGCTGGGGCAGCACGTGACGCATCCGGCTCGCAGCCTGCGAGTTTGACACCCCTGCTCTAAAGGCTCTAAGAAACTGCTCCATGGTTGATAGAAGTATGTAGCAAATGGTGATTACATCAAAAAGTAAATAAGATAATTAAAACGATTTTTTACCAGTTTCATTTATTAAAATATTCATATTTTAAAGTTATATAGGTTGAGGCATGTTTCTTTTCCATTATAATCTATGTTCTATGTCAGGGGTGACAAACTCACGGCCCAAACTCACATGCTGGCCACACCCACCCCTGGTTTAGCAAAGGGGGAAAAGCCGCAATATGTCACATGATGACAGCGTGACGCGAGTTTGACACCCTGTTCTATATTATAGTAATGTGGAAGAGTGAACTCATTACGTAGAGTAAGTAGGCATTTTTCTGTCTTGGGATTCAGAGTTTTGGTGCTGTCTGAGAAGCGGTTTAAAACTATTCCACCCTATCTTTCACTGGAGAATTTGCTTCATAAAAGGGAACCAAAAGCAAGCATGCATGTGGGTATGTCAAGAAAGAAATCAAGCCAGGAAGGCAGCAGAAATGCCGGAAATGGCATCTAGCTAGAAGACAAACATTTCAGCAGCAGTCTTCAGACAGTGAAAGAAGACTGCAGTTCATAGACTTGCAAGATTGGTTGAGAAACAGATTGAGAGATGGGAGAGGAAAAGAGGCCACCAGAATCTGCAAACCAAAGCAAGCCTAGTATGTTCAGTAGCCCAGATGTAGAGCTCCACAGACCAGCTCCAACAACAGAGAACTGGGTGTGCTGGGGCTAGAGAAAAGGCCATTTGGAATTCTGTGAAGGAGTGGAAACATGTTCTCATATGGAGAATGACTAAGAATGACTACAAGAACTAAAGACCTTGGTTGTGGGGAAGAAATATTTAAACAGCTATGAAATAGTTAAGATACAAAAACATAGTTCTACAAAACACACAGACAGGAACATAGACACAGACGTAAAAAATTATAGATTAAATAAGAAAAGAAATAATGGTAAACCTGTTTTAAGCCATGGTGGTGCAGTGGTTAGAGTGCAGTACTGCAGGCTACTTCTGACTGCCGGCTGCCTGTAATTTGGCAGTTCAAATCTCACCAGGCTCAAGGTTGACTCAGCCTTCCATCCTTCCGAGGTGGGTAAAATGAGGACCCAAATTGTTGGGGGCAATATGCTGACTCTGTAAACCACTTAGAGAGGTCTGTAAAGCACTGTAAAGCAGTATATAAGTCTAAGTGCTATTGCTATTGCTACAAGCTGAGAAATAGCATAAAGTTTAGAAATAAAAAATAAGAATTTATGTTTGTACAATAAAACAATCTTATGAGAAAAACAAATGCAGTTTTCGGGTCTGTATTCCACATTGTATTAAGAAAAAAACTAATAAGCATTATCAACTTCTTTTTAAAAAATATTGTTGCAGGAATTAGCATATCCAAATGAAAAAAAACACACAATTCAATAAACACAGAATTAGTTTAATAGTATAAATGGTAAGCAGTTATTATGGAACATTACAAAAACACTGCAATAAAAATAAACATGCCTGCTAATATAATCTTGATGTTCTTTAAGTACTAGTAGCAGCTGCAAATTAATTAGAGATTGAGGTGATAAAGCCTTAAACAAGGCTAGTTAGTTTTAAGCTGGGTCCTTTAATATGCCAGGATAACTTGCAACAGTAAAAAGGAAGTGGTACCCTCTTATTTGCTAGTTAGAGATTTCAATTCTTAATATTGATCTGATTGTAATGACACCATCTGTTCAATTTTGAATATATACATGTCATGATTTTTCTTCTTTCCGTTCACTTTAATTTTATATTTCCATAGATTGCATATACTATTAATTATTAACTTTGATTAAGTACTCACCTATCAACTTTATTGACCATTCAAAATGATAATGCTGAAAAAATATTTATGAACAATTTATGACCTTTACAATGTCCCTCAATCATATGACATCAATACGGTCAGGGCATCCTCTGTCTAACCTGTTTTTATTTTCTCTTCCCCACCACACTTGCAGAGCAAAGAGATTGGAGAGAAAGGAGAGAAAGGAATGACAAGAGAGTAGGCTGTTTGCCCTTCCACATATTGAAAGCATGTGCCAGCAGCCTAGGCCTGGTAGTCATGGGCATGCTACATAAACAGCTTACAATACTCCCCTGAAATTCCTTCTGCAAGGAGGGGGGGGGCAGAGAAAAGAAGCAAGCAATTTCTGTAGGCAATATCCTCTTTGTCTGACTGATTTCAAGAGAGTAATATGTTTACTTTTCTATGCATTGAAAGTAGTGTGAATGTGCTGGCAACCTAGCAGCTTATTCACTTGAAATGTATGTCTTTCCAGTCTGTCTATGTTGCAGGTGCTGGGAAGGGTCAGGCAAATGAGATCCAGCACATAGAAATTGCCTGCTTGCCTCCACCTCCCCCAAGTAGAATAGTGAGATTGGAGAGAAATGTATTGCAAGAAAGCTGTTTGGTTTTCTACATGTTTAAAGCAGTGCAGTCTTGCCAACAGCCTGGGACTGGGAGATGCAACACATTATGCAAACATTCTTGAAATCCCTTCCTCTGCAATCTTTCTGCTTTGCAGGTAAAATGCAGAGTTTTGGTTACTTAGTGGTGAAGTTGTTGGCCCCAATTGGGGTTGTTATGCAAGGATTACCTGTACATGGCTTATATAATGCTGAAAGAGGAATGTGATAATTGTATTTTTTTGTTCGCTTGGTGTGTTGTTATAAATCAAAGGAGAATTCAAGAATTAAACATTTCTTTTTAAAAAGTTTATTTTTCAGCATATTAGCACTATTTATTAGCAACTTTATAGATTTAAAAAGTTCACATTAGAAATACCCACATACAGATGATAAAATATGCATATAAATTCAGAAAAAAATGTTTTATTGACATTAAATTAAAATTAATGGGATATATATTAATTGCAATTAATAAGGCTGCAGTGGAATTTTTTCTGTTACCCATGTACACCAATATATCCTTGCTTGGTTATACATAGTACATATAGAATATATCCTTGCTTGGTTATACATGGTACATATAGAAAGTCTTGAGCTGTTTAAAAAGAATATCTGCTGTCTGTGAACTGCTAAGGTAATTTTTTTAGATAATGTTTTTGAACATGTTAACCTTTTGCAAAACTTTTTTTAATGTTTTAACCTTGTTAATTCCTTTAAAGATTTGTTACAGTTTGCTTTAAAGGGAAAGTAGTGATCTAAATTAAATGCTAATGGACTTTTTTTTGAAAAATGTATTAACTTTTCTATTTAACATTGATTACAAGACAAGGGAAGAAATCAAGCAATTAAAAACTAGTGCAGTATAAAAAATATGTGAGCATTGCTTCACTAATGCTAATTCCATTAGGTCTCTAAATGACTTTCATATAACTTTGCTTCCATTTGTTACATACTGTTCTGTGACCTGAATTCTGATAGTATTACACGATTGTATTACATACCCAGTATATAGGGATTAAACTAGAAGTTTTAGGTGAATAAGATTTAGTAGCTAATAGATGGCGTCTGTTGTGATAAAGCTAATAGTAGAATACAACAAATTGAAAGATACTTTATTTGAAAGAATTAGTCCAGATGCAGGGGTGGTGGAGGAAATAAGACTAGTATTCTGTGTGAAGGATTGCATACAGTAAGTGTATTGAGATTGAGAAAATCGTGCATAAATGTCTTGTTGAGAACAAGGTAAGATTGTCAGGCAAGGTAATATTTAGGTAAGAATACATGGAACACGAAATAACAATATTTATTGTAAGAATGTTATAGAGTACCAAACCTTGTAGAAGAGAGAGACATAGTAATATGTCTCTATCTAACCAAGAATCTATTGAAAAAAAACCAATTTGTCTAAGACTGCAAATTCTTGTAGAATGTTTCATTTTTTTTTAGAAAGTTAAGGAAGAGTAACAGAATGGTTTTACTGCATCCTACTCAATATAGAACAGGTTGACAAGTTAAAAGCAATGAGAATTTTGGGAGGAAGTGACCATGTCATCCTGGGGTTCAAGGTACAATAAAAAGAAAATTACAGTTATACATGTACAATTGCACATTTCATTTCAGGAGAGCCAATTTTAATAACCTATTCAATATATGCCTTTTCCTGTCCAGATGTCAGCAAGCCAAAAAAGAACCCCCATTTTAAACCTGATCAAATAAGTCAACTTTATGTTCCTTCTCTTTATACAAAACAATCTTGCTGTTTAATCCATTCAAAGATCATTATCCCATGTCTCAAATTTCTTCTAAACTTTAACAAACCACTTTTTTAAGTCTAGGAGGAAGAATTTGTTTGAACTACTCTCTTGAATTGGTATTTTAAATTTGACAATGCTTAAAAGCAGTTGGCAATGGTTAAAAGCATATCTGGGCAGAAAAGCTAAATAATGTTGGACTAAGAAGGTTGTACTTGGAATATCCACCAAGAGTTGATCCAGAGCAATTTTATAAACAATGTAAATTTATATTTTTAGTTATTAATATAGCCTCAGTATATTATCATAATTAGTTTTTCTTCTATAAGTCAACAAGTGCTACTTTTTACAGCAGAGAAGGAGCAAGGCTCTTTCTCAGAGGTATGTTTACACAAAATCCTGTTAATATACTTTGGTTAAGAAGAACTATTTTTTCCCTTTTTTAGATTTAAGACTGCTTAAGAGCAAATGAATGTGGATTTTTTTTTCCTGAGTCTTCACTCAAAAAGTTGTTCTTTGATACAGAAAAGTGTGACCTTTGTATTTCTTGTAACTGGTCCTTATATTATTAAATTGTTTTCTTTTTATTCAGCAGAGTGGATTTAGAAAATGCAAGCTTTATATTATCTGATTTCTTGGGAAGGGATTTGAATATACATTTTATTGTAGCAAGCTTTTTTAAATGTTGCACAGTCCTTTAGGTGTTTAAGATAAAATATGAATTTTTTTTAGCATGTTCCCATGCCTTTTGTAATAGAAAATAGGCAGTTAAGTTTTGAAAGCATTTAGTTCAACTAGAAGGAAGAAAAATAATACTGTACTTTAGGATATCAAGTTACACAGAAATAAAAACATTAAAAAGCCTCTTAAAATATTAAATTTATCATTATCATTATTATATTTTAAGAGACTTATTTTAATGTTTCAATTCATGTTGCCCAACTGTCAATGACTCTGGGTTGCTCACAACAAACAAATTACAATAAAATCAATAAAAGATGGCAGGTGTGATGAAGCAAGAGGTCTCTTTCTTTTCCTCATTGAAAGTCTGGATGAATGCCAGATCTTCATGGGTTTTTTAAACAACAGCAGAGTGGCAGCCATTTAGGTCATGGGGGAATTCTGGGGGCATGTGACATTGCAGAGAAGGTTCACTTCCAGGCTCCCAGTAGATGACATTTTTAATCAAAGGAACCCAGAACATGCCAATACTTCAGGTTGAATCGGCTGGACAGATGGTATGGGAGACAAGCAATCCCTCAAATAACAAGCCCTATGCCTTTTAGGATTTCATAACTAAGAACTATTATCTTGAATTACACCTGGAAGTAAACTGGCACCTAGTGCAGCTTCTGAAGCAGAAGTGTAATGCGGACTTACTAAGGCATGCTCATTGCTCATGCTACTGCATTATGGACTAGTTGAAGTTTCTGGTTATTTTTAATGGCAGCCCCATGTTTAGTGTATTACAAGGTGACCAGACAATGAGTGGCTTCAGTTTGATCTAATGGTTGCAAGATCTGTTGTACATGGCAGCAGTTTATTGAATGGTAGTGTACTATAAAATTTTCCTCACCTCACCCCTGAGATCTATGAATACACTCACCCAAACTAAAGATGCTGTGTTATACCACTGTTACCTAGTGATAAGTTATCAGGATGTCTTGCTGTTCAGAGCTGTTTCAGTCAACTTTAGATATCAGGAGAGAGAGACTGGTTAAATTGATCATGCAACTTGTAAAATTCAGAATGCCTTGCATCAAGGAATATTTTGATTCTTGTGAACTGTCACCTTTTAGGCAAACTAGCATATTTTCATTAGGATTCATGTTACCTTAACTGAAATGTTTCTTTCTTTGAATAACTGACGACAAAAATGAAGGCATTGGGGATTGTTAGATGGTACCTGTGAAGCATTATTTACTTTGTTAGATCTGTTTGTACCCAAGCAGTCATGTTAGGTTTTATATGTGTGCTGTTTTTTAATTTTATTTATTTATTTATTTATTTATTTATTTATTTATTTATTAAAATTTCTATGCCGCCCAACTCCCGGGGGACTCTGGGCGGCTCACAGCAGATATAGAAACACATAAAAAACAATTTTTAAAAGGAGCCATATTAAAATACTATCCATTAAAAAACAAACTTTCATTCATACCCTGCCTGCCGGAAGAGCCAAGTTTTTATTGCTTTACGGAAGGCCAGTAGGGTGGGGATGGTCCTGATCTCTGGAGGGAGCTGGTTCCAAAGGGAGGGGGCTCCCACAGAGAAGGCCCTCCCCCTAGGTCCCGCTAGCCGACATTGTTTGGTCGACGGGACCTGGAGGAGGCCGACTCTGTGGGCTCTAACCGGTCGTAGGGAGGTATGCGGCAGGATGCGGTCCCGAAGATAACCTGGCCCTGAGCCATGTAGGGCTTTAAAGGTAACGACCAACACCTTAAATTGGATCCGGAGACTAATGGGCAGCCAATGCAGCTGGCGGAGGATAGGTGTTACGTGGGTGCATCTAGGTACACCCACCACAGCTCGCGCAGCTGCATTTTGCACCAATTGCAGTCGCCGGACACTCTTCAAGGGTAGCCCCATGTAGAGCGCATTGCAGTAATCCAGCCGTGAGGTGATAAGGGCATGAGCGACTGTAAGAAGTGCCTCCTTCTCCAAGTAGGGTCGCAATTGGTGCACAAGACGTACTTGTGCAAAGGTCCCCCTAGCCACAGCTGAAAGATGTTGTTCCAATTTTAGCTGTGGGTCTAGGAGGACACCCAAATTGCGGACCCGTTCTGAGGGGGCTAATTTCTCCCCCCCAAGAATCAAGGAGGGACAGTTGGTCGAGTCCTTAGGAGGCAATATCCACAGCCACTCAGTCTTGTCAGGGTTAAGCTTTAGCCGGTTCTTCCCCATCCAGACCCTAACATCGGCCAGGCAGCGGTCCATTACGTCTACGGCTTCCCCAAATTGAGACGGGGTGGAGATGTACAACTGGGTATCATCAGCATATTGCTGATACCTCACCCCGTGTCGTCGGATGATCTCACCCAGCGGCTTCATGTAGATATTAAACAGGATGGGCGAGAGGACCGAGCCCTGTGGCACCCCACATAGTAGGGGCCTAGGGCTCGACCTCTGCCCCCCTGTCAACACCGACTGCGTCCTGTCAGAGAGGAAGGAGGAGAACCACTGCAAAACAGTGCCGCCCACCCCCACCTCTCCGAGACGACGCAGAAGGATACCATGGTCAATGGTATCGAAGGCCGCTGAGAGGTCAAGTAGCACCAGGATAGAGGAATAACCCCCATCCCGGGCTCGCCAGAGATCATCCATCAGGGTGACCAAAGCCGTTTCCGTACTGTAACCGCGCCTGAAGCCAGATTGAAAGGGATCCAGAAAATCAGTGTCATCCAACAGTCGTAGGAGCTGGAGTGCCACCACTTTCTCAACAACCTTCCCCGCGAAGGGAAGGTTGGAGACTGGACGGAAGTTCTTTAAATCCGCTGGGTCCAGGGAAGGCTTCTTGAGGAGGGGCCTCACCACCGCAGCTTTTAAAGGCTGCGGGACGGACCCCTCTCTCAAAGAAGCGTTGACCAACGCCTGGAGCCAGCCGCGTGAAACCTCCCTGGTGGCCGAAACCAACCAGGAAGGACACGGGTCCAATAAACAAGTGGCTGAGCTCATAGCTCCTATGGCCTTGTCCACATCTTAGTTCTATGGCATTTCTATTTGTTGTAATACTATAATGTTGTACAGTCATTATACTGTGATGGGTGCCATATACAGTATATCTAAATAAACAAATATTTCTTGCTGCCTTTTTGCTGAAATTGACATTTATTAAAACTACAGATAGTTATAATACTGAGCCAGATAATTTAAATATGTAATCATAATGACATTCAAAAATACCAAAATCATGCTTGTTGAAATATGTGGCAGGAAAGGCAGGCAATTTAAATGAAACATAATTTGTATATTACTGTTTGCCATTGGACTAAGAAAGTATATTTAATGATGATATTTTATAACTGCTGATCAGCAGGTTGTGCAGTATTGTTATAAACTTCAGTGACATTCACAATATATTGCCCACTATCAGGGCGGGTTGCTCACATATCTCGCTGCCGGAGCCATGCGCGCACATCTCCACGCTTCAGATTTCGGTGCGATTTTGCTTCTGTGCATGCACGGAGCAAAATCTCGCCAAAATCTCGTGCGCGCGTGTGTCCCCTTGTGAGATTTTGGTGCGATTTTGCTTCCGCGCATGCGCAGAAGCAAAATTGCCCGAAAATCACCGAAAATCACCGAAAAAAATGGCGATGCCCCGGGTGGACCGGCAGAGAGGGCTCCGGAGCGGTTGCACAATCCACCGTTCCCTACCGGAGCTGTGCATCGGGCAGCTCAGGCAGGAACCCACCTCTGCCCACTATCTATTCTATTCTATCTGAAGTATATTTAGTTTTTAAAATTGTTGTACAATTTGTTTGTATCTATAGTCAGTTAGCAGGATAAGTGAGTTTACTTTCACGGTTTTTTTTTGCTGCTACTACATATAGTAATTGATTTACTACTATTGTAGATAATTAAGCAAGTTAATTTTTTCTGTTTCTTTTTAAAAGGCTTCAAGAACCTGAAGCAGTGTTAGTCTGACAAATTTAATGCAATTATTTTTAATAAAATAAAAACATAAGGCAAACTGGAAGGCCAAGCTAAAAACAATAATATTAAATGGAATATATATTACAACTAAAACTACCTCAAATGCTTAATGTCCAAATGCTTTTAGTAAAAAAATATTTTCTTTCATTTTTTAAAAAAGCTTCTTATATTTGATATAATATTGGTTTATGTTTACTTTTATAAATTGTGCTTACCTACAATGAACTAGGCACCCATTTCTAAATTCTTTGCTTTCTTAACACAGACAAGAAATAATTGTTGTTGAGCTATGAATTAATTAGAAGAAATCACATTTGTTATCATTTCTTCTATTCATTGATGTATGTTGGATGTATACTGAAGCGCTGACACATTTTTTGAAAAAAAAACAGAAAAGGTTCCATGCTCTATTAAAATTCATAGCTCTTCCACCCATCTTTTCAAAAATGTATAATTACTTGTAAAATGTAACAAATGCATAATAAACAAATGTCTTGCTGCCCCAAAGCAAAACATTTAGCCAAACAGTAAGAGTAATAACAAAAGCAAATAAAAAATTGTCCCTTAAGGAAAAATGTTTGCTTTTGATAGAAATAATCTAAAAAATTTAAGTAAAAAAATATAGAATTGTACATTACCGTGATAGACATTGAGATCTTCCCCAAAGGCAATCTTGTCATCAAATGATATAATGCTTCCTGTAGCACTTTGAAATGTTTAATGAATGCTATAAAATATAAACAAAACTTCAGTTTTGGATTGTAGAATCAAGCATGCATATAGCCAATGGATCTAAAGTAATTCTCCATATGGAAAACATGGTGGCATTCAATAAAATTAACAATTTAACATTTAAGTTCCTTCACAATATTTGAATGAAAACCGGAGGTAGTCCACCATTAAAAAAATATGAATGTTTGTGTAAAATATCAGAATGGTTTGTTGTCACCACACTTAGGGAGAAATCACTTTAATTATTTTTATACCTCCTACATAAACCTATTAAGCTGGGTAATATTGTTCCTTTATTCAACTTACAAACAGATTGAAGAGAGAAATACTTAATTTGAGGATGTTGTACCCTTTCATCTAATGATTTCTGTATTGGGGAATATTCAAATTATTCCTGCCACTAGCATGCATATAACTGTTTGCCTAGCTATACCAACAATAAAAGATAAACTGAAAGATAATAAATATATATCTATTTTGGATACTCTCAGCAATGTCTAATGCTCCACACATTAGACATCAAATAGATGGAGCTGGCTCAAAAAGTTATAGCGGTGGATAGTATGAAAAGCCACTAAGGGATCAAGGAGCACAAGGATGGGCACCACTGCCACTCCAGCTGTGCCACAGGTCATCAGCAAATGCAACCAAGGCTAAAACCCAATTGAAAAGACAGTAATCTATTCCAAACTCAGAAGAAGATTCCAACTGTTCTGTCCCAGGCAAAGAACACAGAAATAGACAAAGAGGTAGTTTTATTCTCTTTGTTAAATAAGACTTGCACACACACATACAGTATACTTGCAGTATAGAAACAAGTTTTCCTTTGGCAAGTTTGGCTTACAAGGGTTCCAAATCACAACAGCATGCAGGAGAGTAGTCAGAAGGAGTCTTAGGATCAGAGCTTATAGCCAGGTTCATCAGTCGGTCCAAGTTCAAAGCCAGGCTTGCCAGATTTACGAATCAAAACACATAGAGTGGGGGTTAATGAGTGATTGTTGTCAATGAAGAGCTTGTGCTTACTGCTCCATTTTAATAGAAGCAGCTCTGGTATAGCTCATTTACCAAGGCAAAACTCCTGCTTGAGCAGTCTCATAGAGTGCTGCTGCTCTACTCTCTTTGCAGCCCACTGAGTTCTTGCATTGGGATGATAGCACAACAGCTGTGTCTCGGGTGGGTTCTAACTTACCTCGCTGCTGGTTCGCTTCCTCCCGCGCTGCGTGGCCGCACAGCTGCGCCTCATGGGAGCATGTGCGGTTTGCACGTGTGCATGCGCAGTGCCAAAAAAATAAAAAATAAATCCCCCCCAAAAGCCAAAAACAAGATGGCGATGCATGCGCAGTGCCGGAAACTCGGCTTCTGCGCATGGGCAGAAGAAAAAAACCCCAGAAACCCCCCCCCCAAATTCAAAAAAAGATGGCGGCGTCCACGGACCCACACTGACAGAACCGGTTCTGTGACATCAGCGTGACATCACCAGCAGCTTGCTACTGGTTCGGGTGAACCGGTCTGAACCGGGAGGAACCCACCTCTGCTGTGTCTACTGGTTACTGATCTACTTCACCACCTCTGCCTATTTGGACAGCAGTCCATCTGGTGATACTGGAGCTGAAGGCTCATCTGATGGCACTTCCAGGGCTGGCTATGAAGCCGGCTGCTGGTCATTGGTCTTCTCCTCTGATTCTAAATCTGAACCCACCATGGCACCAACTTTAGGTATGCTAAAGAATGCAGGTGGAGAGACAATAGCTGAATCAAAGAATTTCTAGACATGTTAGAAAGGACAAGAAACAATACCTTACTCTGAATGCGATTACGACCTTTAATATGAAGAGAAATACAATTTAGTGGTCTAAGAAGTCTTTAAGGAGAATATACTTCTCTATAATCCTCTTATTTATGGTACATCCTGATTTGGTGTCATTAGACCCTGATTAAAACCAGGATCATCAATGTGCATTAATATTTATAGAGTTTAAAAATATATATACTGGCCAACTTCCTTTCTGATTTTATATTTTCATTTCAAATCAAAAGGCATTGTCATTCTGTTGCATGCTACTTTGAGATTGAGAAATGTTTGATGTCAGAATTCGATGAGAGAGAGATTTTTTAAATGGATTTTAATATCTTACAGGATCATCTTCTTCCTGCTAGAAATACAAAACCACAGATATAAATTTTAGTCAGTAGCTTCCTTGATTAGGACTGGAGGATGGAACCGGCTTGAACTGTGACATTCAATCTACCATAACACCCCCCTTACCCCCACATACTGCTGCTTCCAGTGCTCAGTTGAATTGTTTTGATTCTTTTACATAAAAAGGTCAAAGCTAACATAAAAAGACCTTTAGACTACATTCCAGGCCTATCTTTAGCTACTCTCAGTTATAGCTTCCACTTGCCTGATCTTGCAAACTGGGGAAAGATAATTGAGAGATGAACTGATTTTGCATTAGAACACTTTATGCAGTTTGCATGCAAACTATCCTCTGAGTGAAAGTGTGAATGTTCCCTATTTTATGTCATTTATGTGAACTAGGGAAACATATCTCCCAACTGGAGCTGATACAACACAAGACTTATTTTTATTAACGGTGATTACATTTACCCAACCTGAAACTTTAGTAAGAAAATAATAAATTATATTTCCAGACAAGGGTAGAATTGGTGGCGTATGTGTTATCTAGCCATCTTTTCCTCCCCCCTCCCCCCCTTCCCCCCTCTCTTTCACAATGACAGAGGAACAGATCCACCTCATATACAAACATGCAGTAAACAGGTCTACTTTATTTCTTTTTTTGTTTTAAATAAATCCCACAGAACATCCATTCAGTGAGTACAAAAGCAACCAATATGAAGACTGAGGAAGAAAAGGCAGCAAATCAGCATTTTTAAAGTTGTAGAATTTTAATTTTATAATTTTCAATCAGGAACTACTGCCGAACACTTAATGAGTACTAAATCTGGTAATTGGAATCTCTGAAGACAAAAATTAATGTCAAGCTGAAGTATCTAGCCTTGGTATTTGTTTATTTTTACATTTGAAGTAGGCATATGCAAAAAAAGAAACCTATTACATTTATTAGGGAATGAAAAAAAGAATGTTTGGGAGTTGGCATAACACTAAAATGAGCTGTCTGATGATTTTGGTTTTCTTGTATTTACCAAACAAAATTTTCCTGCTGTTTGGCTGTTCCACGCAGCCTAGTGGTGTTCCTTTTGTCCTTTCATATGCAGTATTTCAGATCACTTTCCATGGGGGCATTCCTGGAAGAGAAGGACTTGGCTGTCCCACAGGCACAGATGCTGAAAATTATCTGAAATGTGTTTGTTGTATTTCATTAGGAGGGTCTTCAGGAGACCCTGTGAAAGTAAGATGGAAAATCTAAGAACTCCAATATATAGGCACATCGAGTTGAATGCTATAGTTGTTTGTATTATTTCTATTCCCTTTAAGCCTACTTTTGGCTTGCTGTATTTCTCAGTCTCCAAATTAGTGTGGCATATGAACTGGAATAAATAAATAAATAAACAAATAAATAATTTTCCCATCTCCCCCCCCCAAAGTATAGTTTCTCTAATAATACTTTTTTATACAAATTATTGAATTTTGGAATAAATCTCTTCATTCTTTGCACTATTTAACATTATGATTCATTATCTAGACAATAAGGTCCATTTATTTTTATTATATTTCTATAAAATCATTATATTACCTCTGCCAATGGTTACACATTAATATTAGATAATCATTTATATAGTTTCAGGCAACATATATTTTATATTTATAAATAGAAGTAGTCAAGGTCAAGAAATATATTTTAAGTAAGCTCGTTGCCAGTGGGTCTATTAATGATACCTGTCTGTTTATCTTGCAATATTTGCAAGATATTTTAGTCTATTGATTTTAAAGATCTCTGGGAGTCAGGACAGCACAAAACAAACATTAAAGCAGTATAAAAATAAACATGCACAAACCAAACTGAGATCATAACTGATCTATAATGACACCTATAATCCCTTTAGGTCAAAGTCATTTGTTTTACAGCATTGCAAAATGTGTTGCAAAATACAATAAGGGTTGGAGCCTGCAGTACCTCTAATGTGAACTCCAGATTCATTTTTGACGAGACTGTTCCTGAGTGGGCATTACTTAGGGCTTGAAAAGTATTTAAAAACTTGTACTTTGAATGAAGCATGGCAGTTCAGTGATTGTAACACTTGGCATAAAATTCTATATTGGTGAGGTTCATATTATGTAGCTATGGAATTCCTGAGTCTCTTCAGAGGTATCTCACTAAGAGCCTGTTAGAATTGTCTAAATCAAGTGATCAAGTTGTAAGATACCATCACCATAGCCATGAAACTATAATTAAGACTGTTAAATTTGTAAATCCAGCCAATTGGTGGTGTTCCTTTTGTTTCTTTATTATGGTTTACAATGTTGCTAACTCCACTTGCCTTTAAATTGTTTTGTTATTTCTTTTTATTATTTTTTGGTCTTGTTATATTGTATTTTAATATTTTGATAGTCCTTCACCACATTTATTACATGTGTGTGGGTGAACGTACATATATACATGCCAATATTATTTAAGGCAAAAAGGCTGGAAAATGGAGACCATGAGTTCTAGTTCTGCATTAGGTACAAAGCCAGCTGGTGACCTTGGACCAGTCACCATCTCACAGCCCTAGGAAGGAGGCAATGGCAAACCAATTTGGAAATATTGGCAAGAAAACTTCAGCTGTTAATCCAAGGAGTTTCTGAGAGTTGAACACGACTGAACAGCAATTATCTCTCTATATTAAAATTTTCCTTTAATCAAGCTCTGTTCCTAGTCTGTTTACAGACACATTCATATAATTTTTATGGAACAAAAGCTATATTACATCTGATATATTGTTGCCATCTTTGTGGATTTTTTCATCTTCCTCACTCCTTTTTCAGCATATATACCAGTAGTGGGTCACACGTGCAATGCTTCTGCGCATGTTCAGAAGCATCCTGGGCGGGTGGGCGGAGCCTCCCGCCACTGCTGCTACCGGTTCGCAGAACTGGGCCGAACCGGGAGCAACCCACCGCTGATATGTACCCTCATTCTTCATTTGCTGTTTCTTGTAGAGCAGTTTGATCAGTTTGATCTTTCCAACGCTCAATAAGCCTTCATGTTATAGTAGTTTCAGTGAATCTTCTTCACTGTCATTCAGATAGTCTTCCAATGCCTTTTATTGGAGTAGAAATCCAGGATAGAAACAGTATTTGGCAGATGCCAAACTATGCTTTCCCACCACTCCACCCAATGCAATAAATGTTGAAGGAAGCTGGAAGTACACTACATTTAGAGTCTGTGCATCTCTTCAATGCACAGAAATATATGATACAAACAATACATATGCAATGTTAATGCATAGCCACCAACTATTTTGAGGAGTTCTTGGTGCTCTGTTAGCTTGATTGTTGCAGACATTTCATTACCCAAACTTGGTAACAACATTAGTGCTGCTGATTAACTATTTTGTTTTTAAAAATATAGCAAATCTTTGTAGGACAACAAAGAACTGTTGATTTCAATAGTCTGGGGTGAGAATAACTGTGTACCAAGGTACAGTTAAAATTGAAGCTGATATAAAAGGAAATAATTATCATTATGCAGAATGTTGGTGCCTCACAATTGATTCTTTATTAGTGTCACTATAACAAGAATCAGCTGGAAATTGCTTATATATTTTCCTTTCCATTTTATATAAGAAAATTAGTGCTTTGAGAAAGTTAGTAGTTATCCTAAATGCTATGTCAGAAGTTCATGTAGTCCAAAATAGTATATGTAAGGTGGCAAAAAATTGTCAAAGTCTTAGATAAAGGATTTTTCCACTTTAATACCAAAGGTTCCTGTTTCTTTTTGTGGTGGAAATTGACACTCTTTTCTTGACTACATTGTTAAGTATCTCATGGTTGTGAAAAATATAAATAATAATAAATATATGTAAGATTATATATAATGAAATATAAGAATAGTATGGAAGAAGGAACCCAAGTGGTCAAATAAAGGATCTATTTTGCATAACAAAGCCATGAATTCGCTACTGCAGAAAGTACTGATAAACACCAACATGATCAGTATTAATAAATAATTAGTTTATGGAGATAAAGATATGATTGGCTACTTGTCAACAATTGTACATTGCCTTAAGTAATGAGTAGTAATTTACATTAGGAAAGTGCTTATGAACTTTCCATTGGTGACTGATTGCCCATTGCAGAAGTTGATGTATCATATCTTTCTATGTTGTTATTTGTGCTGACTGATGTCAAAGCCATTATCAGTCTTCTGTTTTTTTCCCACCATAGACTACATAATTTTCCTCCTACAATCACTGTTTGAAGAAAAGTGTACAGCTTTGAAAAAGAAATAATGCTATTAGAATATATTTATTTTCAGCATATGCTGCAATTAAACTGGGTATTTAATTAGTTTTTATTTGTTTCTTATTTCTTATTTATCTACTTTGACTTATATTTCAAGTTCATTGCCATCCATATAGTAGTTCTGAAAGTGTTTATGTAGACTTCAAGGTTGCATGCAAAATAAATTATTGCCAATTTATTAGTGAGAGTTGAAGATTATATTGTTTATAGCTTCTAGCATCATATACTATTCATCATGTAAATTAAAATTATGGAAATATATTTATTGTCTGTTTCAGTAAAACCACTAATAGGAATAAAAATAACTATCATAATAAAGTATATACTGGAAGGCATAGCATTTCATACACATTTTAAAATTGTATTAATTTCTGAATATTATGTGGGCAGGCAAGAAAATATGTTGACATAGCAAGAAAAAAAGCAATGTGAGTATTTATGACATATGGCTGTAATGTTCAATAACAAGATCTTAGCTTTTGTTAAGTCCAAAGAGGCCATCAGATTTAAGGAAAAATATGCTTCCCTAAGCGATTTATAAAATACTTATGGGCAAGGTATTTGGAAGTATAATTACTGAAAATTCTGCATATGTACTATAAAATCCTAAACAAGGTTGACCTTAGGGACAGCATATGCTGATAAACAACAACAATAATAAAAACCCTAAATATTTTTTGAAATAGATAATACTAAAGGTGGAGTTAATTATTCTATGATTTAGTGAAGATCCAAGTTTAGTTAGATGGCATGCCAAGATGGCATGAAAAGATGTTTCGGAATGTTGTTATTGCTATTCTTCTGTTTAATGTATTTCCTTACCACCATAGTATATCCATTTACCAATCATCATCAATAGACACAGAGATAAACCACATTTACACACTATTCAAAACAGACAATAAAAAGCTGAGAAGGACATAAAAAAGACCAGAACACATTCTCTCCAATAGCCAACCTCCAGATAAGCAGGGATTAACACCAGACAGCCAATCAAGCCAAAAACAAAATCCTAATCAAGGCACTACCAAGAAGAAAACAAGCCGATACAGCATCAAAGACACAATTCAACCTTGAGCTACCTACATCGTCTTCTATTTTTACCAGTTTTACTTGATCAACCAGAAAGTTGTTCTCTTGTTACGAAAATACTGATATTCAAGAGGTGCGATTAATTCCGTATCTGGTACCTCCATATGGTCAGATTCATGAAGTACTGTTGGACATATCATCTTTTGGAAGAGCAACTATAAAAATGGTATCACAGTTTCCTTTTGGGAGAAGTAAACAACATTCAACAATGTGCCATTTCTTCTGATACTTTAGGAATTTGATGCCCTGTGTTCAGAAATCATTACTATCTTCATATTTCCAAATGTATCCACCTGTTAATCTAGGGTTTCAGACTTTGTACAAGGAGATGAATGAGCTGAGTATCTAATTAAAAATGTTGTTATATACTATATATGTTTCAAGCTAATGAATACTAAGGACAATAGTTTTATTTTATAAGAGGATTTGTATCATTTATAGGTTACACAGAATATTTCTGTTTATAACGTTCTTAGTGGAATTGGCCTTAACATTATTTCACATTTCTTTCTCTGTCTCTTCAGATTGCGTTTTCACAGCACAACACCATCATGGACCTGGTGCAATTTTTTGTTACTTTCTTCAGGTAGTGTTTATATTTTTAATCATTTATAGTATAATCTGCTAAATCACATCATGTCAGTCTTTCAATATTGTATCCCCTGGTTTCTCTTTTTAATGCTGAGACATTTTGTGATAGCATAGAAATATGCTATCACAATCATAGTAAGTACTTTTATAATTATTCTACAGCAGGGGTCCTCAAACTTTTAAAACAGGGGGCCAATTCATAGTCCCTCAGACTGTTGGGGGGGGCAGACTGGCTGGGGGGGGCATGGCTAGATCATGTGACTAGGTGGACGTGGCCAATTTAACAGTTAATTAAAAATGCAAACAAATTAAACTTTAATTTGTTTTGCTCCTGGAGGTGTTTTATTTGCTTTTGTTTGCATGTTGCTCTTTTGGTTGACTTTTCTTTTTACTAGATCATTTTTTCAGTTGTTTAGGAGTGTAGTGGTCCACTTCAGAAAACTCAGTTTTGCAGCAATTCTTCTCAGTCCCAAGAAGCTTGAGAAATCTCTCTCTCTTTCTCTCTCTCTCTCTCTCTCTCTCTCTCTCCTCTCTCTCTCTCTCTTTCTGTCTCTCCCTCTCTATCCATCCATCCATCCATCCATCCATCCATCCATCCATCCATCCATCCATCCATCCATCCATCCATCCATCCATCCATCCATCCATCCATCCATCCATCCATCCATCCATCCATCTATCTATCTATCTATCTATCTATCTATCTATCTATCTATCTATCTATCTATCTATCTATCTATCTATCTATCTTCTGGAAGGCAGGGGAGGTGAAAAACAGGTCATTTTTGCTCATTTTTTGGCCTCCTGGGGCATCTGTGTGTCCCATTTTCCATCCCCCCACCTCCAGCAACATTCTGCAGGCCAAAAACAGGCAAAAATGTTTTGGCCAAATGGGGCGTCTGTGCACCCCATTTTTCACCCCCCCTCCTCCAGAACATCTCTGCAGGCCAAAATTGTTGGCCTATCTTTCAGTTCCAGCCCACGGGGCTCGCGAAGGTAAGTCCTGTGCTCGGCCGAAGGGTGGGTGGGGACATGTGGGCAGGGCAGCCTCATGGTCCTGCGCGGGCTATATTAATGGCTTCGACGGGCCACATGCGGCCCACGGGCCGTAGTTTGAGGACCCATGTTCTACAGTATGTAATATCCATATATTATTGTATGCACTTATGCTAAGGTTATAGTTAATATTTCACGTTAGCTATTTACCTGGCAAACAATAATATTTGCATACTGAATATTTTCTTCCCATACTTAAGGTTAATTTTATTTAATTTAATTAATTTAATTTAATAGATTTGTATGCCGCCCAACTCCCAGGGGACTCTGGGCGGCTCACAGCATGTCAAATCCATAGGTTGTATTGCATGGTATGCTTCTGATTCTTTTTCAGCTTTTATTTATTTTTTTCAGTAGGCTTTTATTTCTGAGTGGTTTTGGGGTCTGCAGCTTATAATATTTGCAGCATGAGAGGTTAAGCCCCTTTCCACTCTACAGAGTTATTAGGGAAGATACCCTGTGGCTCAATTTGTAGACTAGATTCATTCAACATAGTACCTTGGTTCAACTGTGTTTGATGAATAAATCACAACTGTTCAATACATTAACTTGTTAACAAACTACAAGGGCTGTTTCTGTATAGCAGATTAATCATATTATGGTATAGTGTGCATGGTCAGCCAGGCCATAATTTTATAGGAAGATAGCAAAGAATGTATTATTTTAGTGAAACCATTGTTAGAATTGGTTCTAGCACAACATTAATCATGGTGAAGCTTGAGAATGAAAAATTGTATTGAACACTGGGAAACCAGAATATTATGCTATCCACAGCAGTTCTATGAATCTTTTAATGTCCTTTATTGTTTTGGGGATAAAAATACACTCAGTGTTATTTTTGCATTTATTCTGAAAAATTCCAGTAAATCAACTGCAATATTAAAGTTGGATGCTCAACCTTTTTTGTTAATATTGATGATGGTTTGAAATGTGAACTCGACTTAAAACTGGATAGTTCCAATAGTATGTTAAATAACACCTTGATTCTATGTTAACTAGGGGACTTTCTTGTCTTTTTTAAAAAAGCAGATGGTGTTAAATTCACAAGTTTATTACTTGTCTGCTGCTGGCATATATTGCAGAACCATAACAAAAAAGTTATCTTTCTTATCTCCAGTTCATTTCATTATATTATCTGATGTTTTCTCAGGTCCTTCCATTATGTTCTAGATAGGTCTGAGTGATATACAGCAGCAGCCTCTGCAGTTTACTCCTATATCATTTCATTCAGGGATTAGGTAGAATTAATTAAGAATGCCAAAGATACATATCAAAATAGAAGCCTATTTTACTAGTGGAATTTGGATAATGGTACAGGAAACTACAACTTGTTTTAAATTTTATTTTATATTTTCATTAAACAATTTTAATTTTTTTGGCTTTGTTTTTACTTTTGTGTTCCTTGAGTGTGTACATATAAAGAAAATGCTATGAGCTCCACATTAAACCTTACAATGTTAGTTTGACTTTATAGGTCTGCTACAGTCAAAACAATAAAATGTATTGTTTCTTTATAGGGTTATAGGTTAGATTGTTTATAGGTTGACAATAGATTTTTTTCTTTATATTATATCATTTTAGAAATCACATTATCAAATCCGTTACTATTTGGGGTTTATTATATCTCCACTTTCACACACACACACACACACACACACACACACACACACACACACACACACACACACACACTCCTCAATATTTTATTCTACATGGAAACTGTCCTAGCAAATGTTGGATTGCCTGTGACTCCTTCTTCCTTTCCCCTAGTTCACGAGTGTCAAACTTGTGGCTTCACATTGCCGTCACGTGATGTGTTCTGACTTTTTTCCCTTTGCGGATCTGGGGTGTCCTATGAGCGATGCATCTGGCCCGTGGGCCACCAGTTTGACACCCCTGCTCTAGTTCATTCAATGATACAACGAACATGGTAATTTAAATTAATATATCTCCAATTCTAAATCTTACTTGATCTATCTGAGAACCAGTGTCCTGTAAGGGACAAGATGCCTTATAAATATATTCACTTACCAACCCACACTGAACCAGCTTGGTCGATTAAACCCATAACTTTCAATAATGAGACTGTAATGGTTTGATTTGGGCAGATTTGAGTCCATCATCTTAATCAAATATACACATCCTTGACTGTATGCATATTGGGAATAATGATATTGATATAGCAATAGCAATAGCACTTAGACTTATATACCACTTCATAGTGCTTTACAGCCCTCTCTAAGTGGTTTACAGAGTTCAGCATATTGCCCCCAACAATCTGGGTCCTCATTTTACCGACCTCAGAAGGATGGAAGGCTGAGTCAACCTTGAGCCGGTGAGATTTGAACAGCTGAACTGCTGAACTAGCAGTCAGCTGAAGTAGCCTGCAGTGCTGCACTTTAACCACTGCGCCACCTCGGCTCTTTTTATATACAGTATGTACAGTATATATCCTCAGAGAAGTGCTAACTCACTTCCCGGTATTTTCCAGGTTTTTTAAAATCCATTTATTTTTATAACTGTATTTGTGCTGGGTGTAAGAAGGAATATTCTGCTCCATCTTAGTAGGTTATAGGGGCATAGATGAGTAAGAACAGACTTTGATTCCTAGTTAAGTAGATATTTGAATGGATATATAAATGGATAAGTGCTGGGTATTTGGGACCCTCACATCCATGAATTGAGAGATACTCTGCTTCTGGAACAGATGGCACTCTCATATTCAGAATTTGGTGAGGGTGGTGAGCAGTTTGGGAATCGTCATGAATGCTGAACTCCTGCTTGAGAAGTATTGGCCAGGAAAGGCTCGGCATTATTCTAGCTCAGCGGTTCTCAACCTGGGGGTCGCAACCCCTTTGGGGGGGGGGTCGAATGACCCTTTCACAGGGGTCAGGAGACTTCACCCGGACACCACCATTTGGGTTCTTTTACCCTCTGCGCATGCGCAGAACGCTTTGCATATGCGCAGAGGGTAAAAGAACCCAAATGGAGGTGGCAGGGGGGCGGTGGTGGGCTGGGTCGTGGTGGGGGCGCGGGGGTGGGGCATAGGTCGCAGCATTAGGAAGGTTGATAACCACTGTTCTAGCTTATTTTTATCCGTATTTTATCCGTATTTTATCCGTATTTTATCCGTATTTTTCAGAGTATAAGACGCACCTTTTTACTCCCAAAAAGAGGGTCAAAAACTGGGTGTGTCTTATACTCCAAATGTAGCCCCCATCCCACCCCCCACCTGCCAGCCCGCCACTCAGCCTGGGGAGGAAAGCATTTTCAGGTGGCAGCGCTGCAATCCCCTCCCCGATTACAAAAGGCTGAGTGGCGAGCTGGCAGGTGAGTGGAGGCTTCTTCAGCTCCGCAGCTTCCTTGGGGCAGCAGCAGGACAAAGACCCTCCAACCTGCCAATACCTGCGCGGCAGCGGCGGTGGCAAGCGATCACCTCCCCCCTCCCCTCCGCGAAAGTCTGCGGTGCGCTGTCACTGCCGGTGGGCTTGCGATCGGCCGGCTCAGGCTGGAAGGAGGGAAATAAAAAATAAAAAAGCTCCTTCACTCTTAAAGGGGCCACTGCCTCCTGAGGACAGGGGTGGCTCCCTGGAGATGGCTGATCGAAGGTCCTTCTCAGGCAGAGACCCCCGCGGCAGCAGGGGCTGCAATGCAACGCCCTGAGCAGCGTGCAAAAAGTTCTTCCTCCAATTTTGGGGAGGGAGCAGGGCACTCAAAGAAAGAAAAGACATTCATCTTTTTTTTAAAAAAATAACCCTATTATGATGGATTCAACTGCCACATTACAGCTAATGGGTAATGTGAAATAAAACATTGAGTGTAACAATTTTTTCTAAAAAGCCTTGTGTCCATAGAAACCCCACCAAAGCCAGCAGATTTATTTCAAAGAGAGGGAGGGAGGGAAAGAGGGGGGAGGGAGAGGGAGAGGAAGGGAAAGGGGAGAGAGAGGGGGGGAGGGGGGAATATCGGAGTCACTTGCTAAAGTATTGAATGCTAGGTATGGCAAAATTGTTTTTTTCTTGTTTTGCTCCCCCAAAATTAAGGTACGTCCTATATTCCGGTGCATCCTATACTCCAAAAAATACGGTATATTTCCTACGTGGCATCACCTGTATACAGTTACTCTTCCAGCCACCCATTTTGGCAAGGTAGCATGCTGGAGTTCCCTTTCTAAAGAAATGTCCGGTTGGACTAGAAGATATGTCAACTCTATTGCAGTGTCTACCCTTCAGAACCTTTCTACTCTGACATTCAGAAAGCTTAAAAAAATTCTTTGCATTGGGCATGAATGATAGATAAACCCATATTTGGGAGATTGCATGTGTATTGATAGGTCCAATTCTATATGATTGATATTTCATTTTGTTTGCTAGTTTTTGTCAATATTATTGACTTACATTGTAATTTGGATATTATTGTACTTTGGATTTTATTCATGTATGCTGTTTAGATCAACATACACAGTTGAACAGCCAATCAATCTAAAAAATCCCCAAATGAATAACTAGCTAATTAACTAACTAATTTATTTACTTACTTAATATACATTAGTAAAAATAAATTAACAATAATTCCTATATTAAATAATGAAGTGTTACATAATTTTAAAATGTTTTAAACTATATAAATTGAAGACATTTGAATATTGAATAAGTAACTGCATTTCTTAGTCTTGAAAAATGAAAATAACTTGCAGCTGGGAAACCTGTGTGACTTTTTTGTTTTTGTTTTTTTAATGTTTTTAATTGACATTTTCAGTAAACATAGTAAAACTAATACACATTAAGGTACAAAAAGGTAAACTTGAAGTTCAGAAGACACAGGGGAAAAAAGGGAAAAAAGAGAAGAGAAAATAAAAAAGTAACAAAGACAATAATAAAGAAGTGGCACCCAACCGTCAGTACACTGAGCATAAACTAATAGGTAGTAACTTTTTACCCTTTTTTACAATTACAAATAAAAAAATCTTCTTTCCGTAGTCTAACTTTTATCTAAGCAAAATCCACAAATCATCATCTTTTCCCTTCTTGTTCAGCAAAAAAGAAGTATCAAACAAATAGTTTATCCCTGATCAAATTGTCCAACTTTATATTCCTTCTTTTTTGCTCTTCACTATCTTAACCTTTAAATCTTAACCTTTAAATCATTCCAGTGGCATCACAGATTTAATCTTTAATCAGGTTTTTTTCCATTCAAACTTGCATTTAAAGCTTTCAACAGCCTACTTTGCCAATCCCTTAAAGAGGTATCATCCAGAATTTCTTGTAACAGTTGTCCATGTCCAGATCCTTTTCTTGATTTGTCTTTTGTATTTTGGTAATCTCAATTTTGTTGTCTTCCAAGCCTTCAAATTCTATAATGTCAGGTAAGAGATGCATCTTTAATTTTTTCCCCATAATCTCCTAAAAGTTTCACCCTTGAAACCACTATCATTCTGTAATATTAGTTATTAATATTTCTGTCCATTTTCCAAGTATGTTTAAGACAAGTAAAAGTTACGGCTGACTTAGCCAGTTTAACTCCTTTCTCCCTCAGTTCCTTCTAGTATTCATTTCCAACCTTCATCATGCCTCTGTTCCTAATATGAGCTTAGTTCTTTTTCAGTCACTTAAAAATTGTTAATATATAAAAAAGAAAATTCTGGAATAATTAGTCAAATAAATACATAAACATCATTTATTATATTCTTAGCAGTTTCAAAGCATGCAAATGCGAGTATATAAATAGATACCACTTCGGTGGAAAGGTAAAAGTGTTCCATGTGTTTGGAACATAGGCATGCTGACCACATGACCTTAGAAATCCACAGGGACTCCTTTACTTTTTTACCTCCCTTATCTTTCTCAAGAAGGATACCTGCTAGCCTAGAAACAAATGCTATTCTTTATTCTTTTTGGAAGCAATAAATTGGGGACACTATAGATAACTCCACACATCTTACTTGGGTATTAAATGGTTGTTAGGAATCCAGAAATGTTCTGTTTCTATAATGAACATTAGTTATATCTAACTGGCCAACTGAGTGATGTTTAATTTGTGTACCTCAGATTTGGTGTCCTGCCTTGCCCTGCAATACATTAAGTGATCCCATAGTTTCCTATATAAAGTTTCTTATAATTGGAATAAGTTCTATATTTGAATAGTGGTTGATTTTTCTTGTCAACTGCAAACACACTTTCATATTATATTAAAGCAGTCTTAATATAAAGTAGAATTCCTAGTGATAAAAGTTAATGGTGCTATTCATAGAAATAAATGATAGATATATGTCTTTAATGAACATTTTGTTCATGAGTTTATAATGAATATGAATTATATTACTTGAGAATTTCACCTGAGTATTAAAACTATATATTAGCATTTAAATGTTTCTAATCATTGCATAATAACAGTTTTCTTTAGACTATATCATGTTTATTTTGGTTACAATTCTAGTTTAAAACAGAACAATATTAGTAATAAAAAATAAATGCAAAAATGAGTGTGCCTCAACACCCCAAAACAACCCTCTAAATGAGATCTGATGTGGCATAGTGACCTTCTGCTGAGATGTTGGGGGTGGGGAAAAAGAAAGAATAAAATTTTAATTGGACACAATTTGTTATCTGATTAGAAATATGCAGTGAATATAAAATGTGACTGCAAGTGCTAATTAACTCTAACATTTAAGAAGTATTATTCACCCTAATATAGAAACATTAAATTTAATTTAAATTTTACATTGATGAAAATAGGATAAGGGACAACAAAACTTGAATATTGATATGGAAATACAAAAATAAACATAAATGTCTTGACTGGTATATGAATTTCCAATTGTTTTCCAAAAATTGAAAAATACAAATGTACCATGTTAATTTAATATCAGATCTAATGAGTATAATAAAATGTAAAATAACAGCTATAATTCTAAGTTTTATAATTTTGTCTCACATATTTTATAGCTAGATATTCAATATAATTTTTTTTATTTCTTGAATGATTATAATCTTGAATGTTGTATCATTGAACTTTCTAGCACTCCCTAGGTTTTTTAATGCAAGTTTATGTAATGTATATGATTCCCAACTGATTAGTGAAATACAGTGTAGCATTTATAATTTTATTCTCATTTTTTATTTTTTAATGCAGTTTGTAGCCCTAAAAAGACATACTAAGTCTAAGACATCAAATTATGTTTGCTGTGTATAAAAATGCATATATTAGACAAATATGATTCTCTTAAAAATTGAAGTAGATTCAGTATAGAATAGAACAAAGTTGCTGTGAGTGAGTAGGCAGCTACATAAATTTTCTAAATAGATAAAAAATAATTTCTGAATAGAAATAGAAAAATGAAGAAAAATGAATTTTTTTGATAAGTTTATTTCTATTCTAAACACTGTTGAATAATATAAGTTTGAAGCTGTAGGTGCTCAATTGCAAGTAATATCAAGCTTTACAATATCCATATCTTAGGCTTTTAAACGAAGCTGAAAAAGCATACCAGGGGACTTCGTTTATTATTTGCAAATTGGTCCATAAAAATGCAATAATTATTGATAAGGAAAATAAAATGTTTGATTATTCACTTTCCACAAGGTGCAATACTTCATTATATTCCCTAAATGTGTCTCCAAGTAAAAATGATGTTGACATTAGTAATTACTTGATTTCAAATATAAATATACGCTCACATTCATTATGAATTTTGCACAAGAAGTTAATGTCAGGGTTGGAATATAAAGTGAGATCTGTATATTTGAATTAAACATAAAAAACCTGTTTGTTTTGCAGATACAGTTAACTTTTGTATTTAATATGTGAAAGTAACATGGGAGTTGCAGAAAGGGGAGACATTGGGTTAGCCATGGCTATATGGCTTCTTAGAGCACAGAGCTACCAATTAATCATGCACAGTGGGCAATTTTCATGGGCCTGAAAATTCTCAGCTGTGCAGTAGCCTTTGTTGTCAGGTAGAGCAAGGGTGATAAAGTACTGACAACAGGGTGAAGAATGATTAGGAGCTACTGGCTTCAGACAACATGGTATGCAATGCAGTTTAAGAATAGAATTTGAAATGGAGGGCACTGAAGCAGTGCCATTTTAAAGTCCTTGACTAACCTTAAGAAAATAAACATTAATAAAAGAAAGGGAACTAAAGCAAGGGTAAAAAGGAAGGAAAGTAACTGGATGTTCCTTATTCATAATCCCACAGTGCCTTTTTATTTTAGCGTAATCGCTGGTAGGAAAATGCACTAACCTTAAACCTAATATATTAAGAATTAAGTTGGTTGTTTTCTCTGGAAAAAAGCAAGTTCTTCGTGTTCAAAGTGCTGCACAAAGTGTTGTAAACTATGTAATGCGGAAATATCTCAGGCCATAAATATTTAGCTTTTCCTTCAGTTAAGTTTAGGCATCACCACTAAAATGTTCATTATCTAAATGGAATAGTTTTCATAGGAGTTAAAATGCTATAAAAATGGCATAAGTGGAGTTTCTGGATGTATAATGTGGCAAAGTACAAATAGCAAGTGGACCACTCTAGCTCTGAATATGTAGATGCAGTTCCAGAATGAGATTGTGGACATATATCACAGTCACAGTCACTTTCTAAGGAGATCTGTGAGGGGGTAGCAAACAGAGTGGGGTGAATGGGTTTTGGCAGATAGCACCTTGGTGTTAAATAAACACTTCATATTAGAAGAAAGAATAGGAGCAATCATTATGTCCTGACTTACTATATTGAATGGGCTAGTTGATTCTAGATAGAAAACAAGCTTCTATTGCAGGGCTGTCAAACTCGTGGCCCGCGGGTCGGATGTGTCACGCACTGGCCGCGCCCACGCCCAGTTTAGCGAAGGGGGGGAAGGTCCCTATACGTCACGTGACACCGCCGTGACGACGTGAGTTTGACATCCCTGTTCTATTGGGTTAACAGATTAATTTTTTTGGAACAAACATGAAGTTGTAGAGTTCTTCCCGGACTTGATTTTGTAACACTCCCTCCCTTATTTTTAGATGCAGCATGCACCAAAGAGAGTCTTAAAATAGGTCTGCCTCCATATGCAAATAGAGTATTTTTCTCTTTAGGAAATTACAGTAGGTTCTGCATGATCATGCCGAGGAAGCAGGTTTTGCAGGTTTGCCTGTTTGTATGGATTTCCAGCTAAATTCAATCCTAGATCCAGCATTAAACAAATCAATTTATATCTCTAACGAGAAACTCCATGAGTATTCTGGAATTCATTTGAATCCATCATCCTAATAAGTAACCCACAACGCAAAGAAAAGAATGAAAAAATGAAAAAATAATAAAAAATAGAATTAATTTTGTTGTTATATGACTTATCAGCCAGATCACCATCTTTTGGATCTAAAATAAAATTGGATCCAATATGAAATTAGACATATCCTGTGTCAGAGATATGCTAGGAATGTTCATGTTTATTGTGTCAGTCAACATTCAGTCTAAACCTGACAAATTGTCTAGAACTACCACATCTGGGGTACAAAAATTTGGACAATCACTGAACTAAAGCTAGTTCTCTTTTCATTAATCTAGCAGTTGTGCAGATTTTGTAGTTCAGATCTGGTACTCTTAAAATTAACCACAACAGAAACTGCCATTTAGAAGAGTGGGGTTTTTTTGGGGGGAGGGAGTTTAACTATACTGTAGATAACATATTAATATGATTCATTTATTTGGAAAATGGCAATATAACATAAAAAAGAGGAATATTAACATTAAATTAATAAGCCCATCCTTGGAAATCAAGCAGCTTAAATAATGAATGGATGCTGATTAGTATGCAACAAATGTTACTTCTAAAGCTGTTAAAAATTAAAAATGGTTCTATGATAATATTTATCAGTAGGCAGAAACTTATGTTGAGCCAAATGCAGCAAGTCTCAAATTAGTCCCCATATTTGATGTGTGAGATGAGCACTTCACTATAGTTTTCTAACTTCATGGCAACTGATGATTGTAAGTGCAAAGAGGCCAGTTCTGTTTATGAAGTTATTTTCTCTCTGTCTGATGTTTTCTTTTAACTGTACAAGAATTTTAATATTTTTAATCAAATATTCATGAGGTACAAACATTTCTAACAGTCATTTGTGCATATTTTCAAAATGATACTTTGAATAGCAATCTTGCAAATATCAAATAGAAATATCAATTTAAAGTGACAATTTAAGCAATTTTAAGCAATCCAAACATATTCAATACTCACGCATCACACAAGAAGCTATTTGAGAAGTACCACTTTTTCCAGATTTCAGATGGTTTCATGCTTTCAAAAACAAAATAGGGGCACACTACTTATGATTTGAACATCATTTTTGTGCTCTAAAATGAGTACTACCTAGGTCTATCATATCTTGGCCGGGAAAATACAGACAACTATATGTGCAGCATAGAGTTAGAATTTTCTTTACTTTTTTTGCTGACACATACTGGTCATTTGCAGTGAAGGTATAATATCTTTTGTTTGTGTTAAATAGAAAAGGGAGGTATTGTCCAGCTGCTTTTAGTTATCAAGAGCTCTATGCTAATCAGAAATAGGTCCTTAAAAATTAATAATAAATTAATTTCTTTGCTATCATGGTAACAGCATATTTTCTCTGTCAGCAATAGGTATTTGATGCTTGGGAATTTGCTTTTGAGTATTTTATATATGAACCATGACATAACACAATTTATTACTAATTGTGATTCAGTCACAGATAATAAAAGCATAAAATGAATAAAATCGACCAAACATTATTTCAAGTCACTTAGCATCTCTTTGCAAATATAAAGTTTAGAATTTTGCTGATCTTTACAGCAAGGTTGAACCAACATACAATATATAATTATCTATATAGTACTCTTTATTTTCTAAGTATTCTATTTATGTATTACATTTGTTAGATACTACTGTAAAATGAGTCCATTTATTATTACACAAAATTGTTTACCAAGATGTTGCAGGTATATTAATCAGATTGATGTCAATTGTAATCAAGACTCATATTTGCATTCACTATTACATAATTTCTTTTGAAGACCAAAATCATGAATAAGAAAACTAAATGTAGGAGATTACCAGGCTGAGCCTGAGGGAGGGGTCAAATGCATCATCAGTCTTGAGTCCCTTTCAGTCCATTTTGAATATAGTTGACTCTAATCTACCACCAATTTCCTTTGACTGATAGCAGTTCAGATTCTTGTAGAGAGAATTAGCATATAATAAACCTATATTATTTGAATTGCCTGGACTCCTAATTTCCTGTACTTGACATTAACATTCCAATGGACTTTACTGATGTGTATGACACTCAGTTTGATTGAAAACCTGTTACTGGTATTGCTAACCCAGTATGTGCAACAAAATATATAGAGAGATAAAGACAAACAGCAATGGGAGCATAGTTTGAAGTCTACCTTACATATTGTTACAAAATTAATATTAATTTTTCTCTAGAATTAACCATTTATAAGAGAAAACATATAGCTCCTTACAAAGACATTTGGATTTTATTTAGCATTTTGTCTCATCTGATCTTTACAAATTCATAATAACCATTCCTGAAATAAATTCCTGTGACTTGGAATATGCAAAGCAAAACTATGAAAACCTTTTGCTTCTAGGAATATGTTTTTTATGCTATCCTGGTGGAAGTGCATAAGTAGAAGACAGTAGCCTTGAAGCAACTGTGCCAAGCCTTTAAAACCTGGAGAAGATCCAGAGATACGTTTCACATTCAAACAAACTGTCTACTAGTATAAAGTAATATTTAAAATAGCTACATTAATTCAGTTACAATGGGCAAGTAATTTATAGAAGATATAATTCATTATAACCTTGAGCAATAATCTTCAACCTCAGTTATCTGCCAGTACAACATAGTAATAATAGAAGGCGTTCTATCATATATCTTGGTTGTCCCTATTAGCATAGCAGAACAAAATTTGCTGCCATGCAGTACACTAGGGAATGCTTTGAATATATATTTGGGGGGGGGGAGAAGGTGGGGAGGAGAGAAAAAGAAAAGAGGCCTGTATTTGAGAATTGTCCCATTTTATATGGAAATGAAAATTGTTAAAAGAAGTTAATATGGTTATAATTAGGATAGCCAGATGGTTTGTTGTTGTTTTGTACACTGAAGCATAAATATCCTATTCTGGATATTTCTCATGCTGAGAAACACACTATGCACTCCGTCTCTGTAATCAATTGGTATTTCATCACTTACTTCAATGGAAGTTAGACTATAAACATCTTCAGATATACAGCTTGCAAATAAAATGTATTACTTCATTAAAGTACGTGATCTGGCTTGCATTCCACATATACGTATTTTTATTCTTCATCTACCACAATACATAAAACTCTTCATCATAATCATGATTCTAATATTCCCACTGGCATTTCTTATGATCGTTTAACTTTATAAATGGTTGCCTATCAGAAATATGAAAAACAAATTTGAAGTTGCAGCATCACACCTAATCAGGAAGTCAAACTGTTTTTTTTATTTATTTCAAAAAGGTTCAGTGAAAGCTATTGAAAATTATATTGAGACTACATTGAAAGCTGTAGTCCAAAAATGAAAAAAGCCCTTTTGGAGGAATGGGATTTTAAATAATAGAATGGATTTTTAAAGGATGCAATGGATCCTTTCTCAAAAAGGTCATGAAAAAAGATTATTAAAAATGTATGTGACTTTGGAGCTATACATTTGCATCCCTGTTACAGATATTTAAAAAGAACAAAAATTCATAATATGCTTATTTACCAAAAGGTAAATATGCTTATCCATTTGCTGTGTTTAAGGCTTACTAAATGAAGAGACAGTAATTCTCATAGTATGGGTTACTAAACCACATGATACCTGGTAGACAGGTGCCAGAGTGCACTTACTAATGGATAACCAGGCTTACCAGTTTAAAGCCAATGTATACGAATGGAAAAGAGTGCAATGGTTCCATGATCCTATATGAAACCTCTGTGTTCCTTTTGCTTATAAACAAATTATGTTTGCTTTTCAAAGTAAACATAAGGTGAGGTGTCCATGCTCTCATTCTCCTCCTGCAGAGGACATTACGATGAAAGAAAAAGAGAGACATTTACAGGGAAGAGGAAATTGCAGACATCAAGGATGGAAGGAAACCTTGTGTTGGTTATCTCAGTGCAGTTGTCCTGGAAAAGAGTCTCAGATGGCTCATAGCCTGCTGTTGTTTTGCAAGTTGCAGCAACTTAAGAGGTGTTTTAAGAGCAGCTGATTTAAGACATGTTCTTGTATGAGAAGAACCCTTTCTTTTTTTCTCTTGATTTTGATAAGTGAGATTAGCGTTCTTCAAAATGAAATCCAGATTTCAAAAGTTATACAAAAGTAAGCAAGCTCATTCTTTTGGTATAATATTTTGCTGCAATTCAGTATGCAATTTTGCTGCCTCAGTATGACGAACTGTTTTTATTTTACAAAATTGCAAGGGTCTGATTTATATGACGACCCACCCCCCATTTAGTTATGTACAATTCTTGGAGACAAGTTCCTGTAGTTTTTTTTTTGGCAAAAGTTTTTCAGAACTGGTTTGTCATTGCCTCCTTCCTAGGACTGAACGAAAGTGACTGGTCCAAGGTCAGCCAGCTGGCTTCATAGCGAAAGTGGGAGTAAAATCCACGGTCTTCTGGTTTCTAGCCTGATGCCTTAATACACCAAACATTTAATTATTAAAATTTGAAAGCATTAGATTTATTGATGGAGTGGAAGAGAAACCATACAAATTACTGTTATCATGTTTTAGAGCAGGGGTTTCAAACTCGCGGCCTGCGGGCTGGATGTGTCACGCACTGGCCACGCCTACCCTGGTTTAGCAAAGGGAGAAAAAGTCACGATACATCATGTGACGACGCTTGTTTGACACCCCTGTTTTAGAGAGTCACATTATTGCATTGAAATGGCAAAATCTGATCTTTTGGTATCTCAGCAGAAGTTCTGAGAAATTGTACTTTTTCTAATGCTAGTTCAACCAGTTATTTATTTCAGATTTATTCAATGTAAATAAAATTATAAAATTATCACTCTTGTGAGCACACTGATACTTATTATTTAAACCAGAATTATTTTAATACAGATTAGATATGACTAATTCATGTTTTTAATAGTGAAAGAAATTAAATTTATACGTGGTACATCGTAGATATAAAGTGACTGCTAAGATGAGAAGATAATAAATTATTTAGAAAGTAATATTAATTTGAATTTGTCAAGCACCTTGGATAAACAATTTATGGAGTAATAAAAAGATCCTTAGTGTAAAATCTCATTTTTCTAGTATAGGCCTTGACCAAATCATACTTATGTAACAAGGTTTCAGAAATGCATTTTTTTTCTCCTTGTTTAATATAATATATGAAAAAAAAGAAAAAAAAACCCCAACCTTAAGCCATATATGCAATTTTTAGTTAAAAAACAATGACTGAAAGATTCTATAGCTGACATTTTGAATAAAGGGATGTCTTTTAGCCTATTCTTTAAAATGATACTGTTGGTAGAAAATTTGTAAAAAGCTGATCAGAATATTTCGTGTTTAATTCATGCTACATAAAGCAGTGAAGAAGTGGTCTGGGGCTAATCTATATTAGCCCTTTAATCTGAGAAACATCTAAGTAGAACAAAACAAAAGATTGTATTATTTTAAAAAAAGATTTTATAAAAACCACGATTATGGCTATTCCAGGAATTCGGGTTTTTAAAGTTGCAGCACCATAACACTAACCTATCTAATAGGGCTCATCATTCGCAACATCTTGATATCATAAACTTGGAAATCTGCCCTAAATAATACAATTTAATTAAGTTTAAATTAAAATCCTTAAGGAATGCAGTAGTTTGGGAATGTAAGGGAAAAATATAGAAAAAAGTTCAATATAAAAAATTCCCTTTGAGTTGGATGATACTTCTTGATAATAAAAGGTTAGAAAATTTGCTCCTGGCTGCATTACTCAAAGAACTGACAATATAAAGAGAAATAGCTTGGTAGTTATCCCTTGAGTGTGGATGATAATGAAAGTATGAGTTAGAGATTATTGGTTTTTTTCATTCAATTCCCTCTTCTTTTTAATATTGCTAAAATGGTATATAGTTAATTAAAACAATATTAAATAACAGTATCCCTTAGCTAATTAACAGGTATTAGTTGGAATCCTAAATTTACTAGCAAGACTTGTGTTAGAATTGGGCTGATGTAATACAGATTTGTTCTCAGTGTTTCATCTAAATGAGCATACATTTAAAAATAGGAAATAGTCCATAAATCAAAATATGAATAATAAATCAATAGCGTTACATGCTTAAGTCTCAGGCAGCTACTGATGGCTTTCTGCAAAGCATTAAAAATGTGTTTTTCTCCCACCTACCCCCAACATTGAAGCAGGAAATTGTGAACCTATTTTTTGAGGGCTGTAGATATTTGTGCTACTTGAGGCAAGTTCTGTTTGTTTTTTTGTTGATGCTTTCATTGCTGATTTTTATTGTTATTTCCTTCCTATACTAAAGATGTGTCCATAGAAATAGATATAAAGCTAAAAGATATAATTTTAATTTTTCCCTTCTCTGACTGGACAATCTGTACAACCCAGCATGTGAATTTGTCAGGGCTCCATGGATACAAATATTGATCCCAGCTAAGTGGACTCTGGGCATTCTTTCCTATTGTGCCTAAAGAACTCAAGCTTTTCTAGAAAGAGCAGAAAAAGTTTTTGTTTAGCTCTAATGTACAAGACAGTTTAACAACTCTGGTCTAATTCATGAGTTGTTAAACTGTCATGTACATTAGAGATAAGGAAAACCTTTTTCATGCTCTGCCTAGAAAAGCTTGACTTGCTAGATAACAACCCAGGCAGTAGCGGGTTCTAAAACCCATTGCTACCGGTTCGCGCACTCGCAATGCTTCTGCACATGCACAGAAGCGTCCCGGGCAGGAGCCTTCCACCACCGCTACTGGTTTGCAAAACTTGGCCGAACCGGGAGCAATCCACCGCTGAACCCATGGAAGTTGGTGGTTAATTGGAGAGGAGCTAGATTAGCCATCTAGCTAATTTTATCTACTGGCCAAGCATTGTGTAGGACCTATAGACTTTCCTGAAAGAGATAACACTCTTAGTGATGAACTTCTGGTCCCAGTTGTTGCTGTAAGTTGTTGTGTTCTTTTTTACACCACTAGGTATAGCAACACTAGTCTGAAATTCAGAATTTTTCATAGAAGATAGTATGCTAAGTTCCCCATGACATATTTGAATTTTCATAGATCACAAGCTTTACAGAGACTGAAAATAGTAGGGCCATCATCAACATGAACAATCACACACACACAAGTTGTGTGAGATTAAATACTACACATTTTAAATGGCTGACTGATTTCCAAGATGCAGATAAATCAAATCATTCTTCCTGCAAAGGCTGCTCTTTTCTAGATGATAAACTGCATTGAAATGCAATATAGGGAAGAAGAAAAAAATAGTAATTGTGATATACCTGGATCAATCTACTTTTCTCCATCCTTTACTCCAGTAATTTGGGTGCTATGAAAGTTTGGTTTGCTGAAGTGCTTTGTTGACGTACAACAGAGCAATTTTCTGTTAAATGCTGTTCATACCATTTCACATCTTACAATGCAGAAACTAGTATAGCCATGGTATGTGGGAATGATCTTGGGAGACAGGGACAGAGGTTCTGCCTAGGAAACAATCAAATAACAGAAGAAACACAACAGCTGCATAATGGAAAGAGAAAGAAATCCAAAAAGGCTCCTCCCTAACTTATCAGGCCATAAAAAGAAATAGCAGGAGATGTGTATTTCCAGATTTGCAAGATTCTATTAATAGTCTTAGAATAAAGTAGAATTAACTCCTCTGTTCATGTTTCCTGTCTGGTCTACCTGGGAAGGATAACTCCGTCCAAGAAATTAGCATCTTGACAATCTAAAGCACTTGAATATTGTGACATTGTAGGAATTCTGTTACAAAAGAAGAGGAAGCCTATCAAAAAAGTAGCCTCTCTGATCATTACTTCAATGAAGTTAACATTTTATTTTCTGATATTTATTTAATGTAATTAATAATAGTGGTGGGGATGCAATAATTGTGTGTGATATAAAGGTATCTATATAAAGACGAGATTTGCAGCGCACAACATAATTTTTTGTTTTTAAAAATAATGCAAATGTTTAAGAAACATGCATGTATTATGTCTCTTCACTGTTGCTTTGTTTCTTCCAAACAAAAATGACTTTTTCATACTCTTTTGAGACAGCATCTGGCTAGTATCTGGCAAAGGCCTTGCTCATTTTTTCAAAATATAATTTTTATTAAGAATTTTAATTACAATATTAGAAACTTAAATTAAATTTAGAGAGAGAGAGAAGAGCATGGAAAGAAAGTATAAAAAGTTCAAGAAAAGATAAAGAATTTGTTTAAAAGAGAGAATATAATAAAAAGAAAAGAAATATAAAAGAAGTGACTTCTTCATCACAACTATAAACAAATTCAATAACTCTTTACCTTCCATAAAGTTAAAAAGATATTTCTTCATCTCATATCCCATCGCTTATCTACAAATCAAATCCATGAACATAAGCTTTTTCAATCCTGATGTCAGCAAAAAGCCTGTAAAGAGAACATTGGAGAGGGGGTTTCCTTATTTTAATATTGATCAAATAAACCAACTTCTCCCCTTTTACTTTTAACAGTCTTAATCTTTAATTCAATTAAACATTGTTATAGGAATTGATTTCTTATCATTATAACATTGCACAGATTTCTTCAAAGCTTTTGTAGATACAATAAGAAATAATGCACCTTGTACAGGTATATGAAAGTTATATTCCCTTCCCTTTCTTTATACTACTCATCACAGTTGTGGAATATTCTGTGATTTTTTTGTTGCCAAGAAATCCTTTATATGGCTATATGGTTCCATCTTCTCTTTGCCTTGTTTGAGATGTTGATGACGTTGTATTAGGTCTATACAGTGTTATGGATTCAAGAATGATTTTTTTTTCCAGATCTGATCAAATAATTGTGAAATTATTCCTAAAGAAACTTGTCATTCACGTTATTATAATTTTGGTGTTCTTAACCTATTTTTAATCTCTCAAATTGTGGATTTAAAAAAAATTATTAGGAGAATAATACAATTTAGACACACTGAAGATTATAGTCTGCTGTTTTAATTTTATTGTAATTTTACTTAGATTTTTATTAGTTTCACTTCTGGCATATTAAGTGACATTTATTTATTTATTTATTTATTTATTCATTCATTCATTCATTCATTCATTCATTCATTCATTCATTCATTCATTCATTCATTCATTCATTTATTTATTTATTTATTTATTTATTTATTTATTTATTTATTTATTTATTTATTTATTTATTTATTTATTTATTTATTTATTTATTTGGCAATTCTTATATGCCGCCCTACTCCCTAGGAACTCAGGGCGGCGTACAACATATATAAGAACAGCTATAATAGAGTATAAAAACAACAATTAAACAACAATTAAAAGAATAAAAAAACCCACACATGCAACCCACTCAATCACCCCGCCTGCAGGAAGAGCCATAATGGATTTCTGGAAGGCCAACAAGGTGGTAATAGTTCGGATCTCTGGAGGTAGTTGGTTGCAGAGAGCCGGAGCTCCCACAGAGAAGGCTCTCCCCCTAGGTCCCGCCAACCGACATTGTTTGGTTGAAGGGACCTGTAGGAGACCTACTCTCCTACAACTTAACTGGTCGTAGGGATGTATGAGGTAGGATGCAGTCCCAGAGATAGCCTGGTCCTAAGCCATGTAGGGCTTTAAAGATGATAATCAACACCTTGAATTGCACCCGGAGACCAATGGGCAACCAATGCAGCTGGCAGAGTATAGGTGTTACATGGGTGTATCTAGAGACACCCACCAAAGCTCGCGCAGCCGCATTTTGCACCAATTGCAGTCTCCGAATACTTTATTGATTAGCAGAAAGCCTTCAAATAAACTAACACATATACCGTGTTGTTTTCATTCGTCACAATACTTCAGGAAATTCAGGTTATGTAATATTGGGTAGCTGGCATATGTTTAATATTTTTGTTTGGTGTTCTTAAAATTCTCTTTTCCAAACTATGAAGTCAAATTTACATGCTATGTAAAACATTCCCAACTCTACATTATTTTGTTATGTTTTACAATTGCAGTTGTTTCTTGTCACTGCTACTGGTTGCTGCTGTGGTCTGGAAAATCAAGCAAACCTGTTGGGCTTCTCGACGGAGAGAGGTATGAATATTATTTTCACTTTTTTTTCTCCTTTATTCAAAGAAAATTGTAAACATGCAATCTGCCTGTCTTGCTTGTGAATCTTCTTTCCTGTGGATGATTTTTTTAAAATGCCAGAACATCACATTTTCCTTGCATATGGAAATGTAGTTAGATTGGTATATATGCTATACACTTTAAAAATATCATTTCTATATTTGAATTGTTCCTTTTAAATTGTGCCTAACCCTGGCCATTTCTCAAGATGACAAATATCTGCTAATTTGAAATGCCTTTAAAAAAATCTTATACACTTTAAGGATATAGAACCATTTGTTTTTTACTTTTAGTCTGGGTTTATTTCAAATGTATAATTTATTACTATATTAAATATGTGGTGATGGAATTTGAATTTCCCTTGTTAAAATAACAGTTTAAGATTTAAGCTTTTGTGTATCTGTAGATTTTTGTATATACTGTATTCTCTTTTCATATAAGTAGATTGAAACCGGATTCAATGGGCTCACCTCTGTCTCCCTTTTAATTTATCCCCACCCTTACCAACATTTCAAACAGAAAACGTGATAGAGATTATTAATTCATCATACACTTTAGATACTCCACAAGATTCAAAACCATGCAGGAAGTAATATAATTCCTTCCAACACCCACCATGGTGGGATGAACCAGGTAATAAAGGTGAATACATAACACAGTTTCAAAGGACTAGTCGGTGACATCACTGTGCCCGGGGGATGTCTGGTTGGACTTCCTTCCATGTCTCCGTTAATGTGTCCATTGAAGTGGTACCTTTTTATCTACTTGAGTTTGCCTGCTTTCAGACTATTAGGTGGGCAGGAGCTGGAACAAATGATGGGAGCCCATCCCATCACACAGCAGGCTTATTCTGATATTCAAGTTATATACTTATCTTTTTATAATATTCACATTTTTAATTTTTCTAAATTTTTATTTATCTGACATTCTTCATTATGTCAGTTTTTCCATTCTAGATGTTTACGATTCTAATTTTTCATTGTGAAGTTAATTCCTAAACACACAACTTTTTTTTTCTTCATAGAGAGCTACAGGTAGTCCTCAACATATGTCCATAATGGAGCCTCTCCATTATAGTTGTATGTCCTGATGGTTATAAAACAGGTCAGTTTATGACTTGTTTGTAGCGGTCATTAAGTGACGACGGTGGTCATAAAATGAACCAGCGGTTTGCTATTGGAATGGTTTTGCCAACAAAATTGCTATAAAATGTGATCATATGAATGTGGGATGCTGAAAATGGCCACAATGCCACCATGTTGCTGGGCACTCAAACTTTGGTTATGTGACCATGAATGGGGCCTGATGTTTGGAAATTTGGATTGAGGTCAACCAGTCGCAAATTGAGGACTACCTGTTTTCCTTTTTCTGAGAACTTTCAGAAAGAAGGTAAGCTAAGAAAAGAACGTCGGTTCTTACAAGGAATGGGTTGTACTTTTTGTTCTTGGTGTTAGTTGTGAAGTCATGTCCGACCCATCACGACCCCATGGACAACGTTCCTCCAGGCCTTCCTGTCCTCTACCATCCTCTTCAGTCCATTTAAGCTCATGCCTACTGCTTCAGTGACTCCATCCAGCCACCTCATTCTCTGTCGTCCCTTTCTTCTTTTGCCTTCAATCATTCCCAGCATTAGGCTCTTCTCCAGTGAGTCCTCCTTCTCATTAGGTGGCCAAAGTATTTGAGTTTCATCTTCAGGATCTGGCCTTCTAAAGAGCAGTCAGGGTTGATCTCCTCTAGGACTGACCAGTTTGATCGCCTTGCAGTCCAAGGGACTCACAGGAGTCTTCTCCAGTACCATAGTTCAAAGGCCTCAATTCTTTGACGCTCAGCCTTTCTTATGGTCCAACTTTCACAGCCATACATTGCAACTAGGAAAACCATAGACTTGACTATATGCACTTCTGTTGGCAGGGTGATGTCTCTGCTTTTTAGTATGATGTCTAGATTTGCTATAGCTTTCGTCTCCAGGAGCAAACATCTTTTAATTTCTTGGCTGCAGTCCCCATCTGCGGTGATCTTGGAGCCCAGAAAAATAAAATCTGTCACTACCTCCATTTCTTCCCCATCTATTTGCCAGGAATTGAGAGGGCCGGATGCCATGATCTTAGTTTTCTTAATGTAGAGTTTCAAGCCAACTTTTGCACTCTCCTTCTTCACCCGCATCAAGAGGCTCTTTAGTTCCTCTTCATTTTTTGTGGAGTGTACTTTTTGTGGAGATGAGTAATAGACTCAGGTCAAGAAGATACAATATATTTATTTCTTCAACAGGGCGCAGTAGGAAAACACTTTAAGTGTTGATAGATACTTTTAACAGCATTTAGCACCAGTTACATATAATAAGAATAAAATAGTGCTAATAATTAATTATGAGACTACAAAAATGTTTTACTTTATGATTTATCTATTTTTATGCCTCTGAAGAGACATGTCTTTAATTTAATATATTCTATACCCTTTTTGTAATTTTTCCACTAATGTGTAATTACTGTAGAAGGGTAATGGTGATAATGTAATTTATCCATTATCTTAAATACTTTAATTAGGCCTATTTATAATATTCTTAATGGAGAGAAATTAATAGTATTTTGGATTCGTGAAGAAAATATTTAATCTGAAGAAAATTGATTCACAAATGATAGATTGATGTACAATCAAGGTCTAGCACTGCTTAATAAACTTTGAACAAATATTACACTAGAAAACGTGATGCTTAGTAATTCAGGGATTCAGCCTTCTCAAAGATTCAAGTTGAAGATCACCTTCAAGCTGAATGGTGGACAAGACAATATGGTTTTCTTCTGACACCTGGTACTCATAGGTTAACCTTAAAGCAAACCAATTATAACTTTATGAACAACCTCCATCCCAACCTTTGGACAGATTATGTACACCTAATTTATGAAATTACTACTCTTGTATGATCTTTGGCAACACACCAACTTCAAGATGTAACTTTGGTTGCTATATGTGTTTACTATCTGTCGGTATATCTAGCAAGAACATACACACATAAACATTTCTATTTAATGGTACTTCTTTTGGAAAAGGACTAAAAAATAACTGTAGTTATCCAGTTTAATACTGCCACTTGTACCATTACCAAGGAACTTCTGAGCCTCCCAGAGTTTTAACATGGCTGGCCATACAAATCTTTCAAATAAAAATAATCTGACTTTATCGTTTTGCTTAAAAATTATATAGTTCTGATATTATAATAAACTCAATTGAAATTTTAATTAATCATAAGTAGTGTACAGCTATATTAGATAAAAAGAATAATTCAACATTGCTATTTATTGTATCTAAAAGGCTAAGCAATAGTTGTGGAAAAAATAATAATCCATGGAGTCTGTTTAGTCCTTCATCAGTTCTACACCAGTACAGTATAAAAACTCCAAGACATACTTGCACTAATTTATAATAGAATAAATTAAGAGAATTATTAAATGAGAAAAAGTGGGACAAAAATGGGTGCAGAATATTAATTGATAGATACAGTCTATCCATTTGAAAAACAATGTCCCTTATTGAAAACATTTGGGTCAAATCCAGCAGGCATATTAAGTGTAACATGTAAAAATATGCTTCATGTACATGTGGAGATGCATACTGTTAAAAGCAAGGATAATGTAGCTGGGCTTGGGGCTGCCTAGACATATATATCAGAAATATGTTATATAATAGTCCCTCGGGAGTTGGGCGGCATACAAGAATGATTAATAAATAAATAAATAAACAAATAAATAAATAGGAAACAGGTTAACAAATGGTTCATTTTAGTTTAAAGATGTGTTACAGCAAGCAGTCTTCTTGCTTCATAAAAAAAAAAAATTTCTGAGCCTGATTCAGGGAATTTTCAGATTCAAACTCTTCATTTTATTGCATGCCCTTTATTGCATGCAATAAGCAGGCAGATATCCAGAAACCTAGTGTTTACTATTGGAAAATAGAAAATTGTATGTGTTGTTATGTAATAAAATTTTGATGTTCACTTCTCATTCATTCAATATTGCAGAGACACAAGATTCACATTTTTCATAATGATAAAATTGATAGATTGCAAAAGTAAAAAGTCTAGGTAAGGTCTTTTTGGTTGCTTTTTTGCTTTCTGCTTGATTTTTGATAAAGCAAGCATACTTATATACAGGAAAGAATAGATCGTTTTTAATTACTGGAAAATGTGAACAGTAGAGTTTTGTTCCTCAACAGTACAAACACTAAGATCTACTCACTATTATTAATAAATTTAAATGCCATAATTTTAAATCATATACATATTTTAAAAATAATGCATTGCAGAAACTGTTCATTTCAGTAAAGAATAATAACACAATATCAGTGACAACATTAGACAAAAAAGGCTAGATGGGAAAGAAAGGGTAACGTAATTTCTTAGGGTCAAACTTTGTTGTATGTATTATTTACGAAATAAATATTGGCACTTTCTATTTTACATTAATGCTCTGACTTTATACTGTAGATATTTGCTGCAAAATAATTGACACTGATTTTAAGATACAGTATTGCAATTTTAATTATTATTTCATTGTTTGGTACTGAAAATTGAACACTTATTATTAGCCAATGAACACCACTGTTACATTTGATTTCCTGATTGCCATTTTACCTTTTCAGGGAATTGAAAAAAAAATCCTTTGCAGTCTGCTTGCATTTTTAGAACCTTGATTAATTAGACAATCCATTTGATAAAACTAGTTTGCTACTTGATGGAGTAGTATGTTGGCAAACATAGAAGAAGACAATTTTTTTTAAATTTCAAAAGTGGGTGAACCATGCGGTAATGCACAATTTAAGACATGTTGACTGAGTGCTGAGTTAAAGCTAGCAGCCAAACCAATTAACATAGATGGACACTACACCTTTATTTCCCTTGCCATGTGCTACTGGATGCAATAAAAAAATTTTAGTGGGCATTTAACATCTGACCTTTTAGAGAAAATTAAAAAAATGAGAAATTGAGAGTTTTTAGATGATGGTTCCTGAAAGATGTTTTTTCCTTTGATATTATTGGGCAGCTTTCTGTTTTATTATTTCGACTACATTGCTGAACATATTTAATATGCTCCTCTCCTGCAATTAGAGTTATTTTTCTAAGATGGGTTTTTGTTAAATCTCAACTGAAGGTGCCTTTGATTTTGAAAGGCTGGTATTATGATAACCAGAAAATAGCATCTATAATGCGGGTAGCCATAATCGTAGTTGGCAGCAATGTATTGTTATATGGAGTCTGTGTCCTGCATATTTAATATATGTTTTGGCAAGATAATATGACTGTAACTATGTGAGACTAATGGTAATTGGTGTTCTTCATATAACTTACAGATCTGCAGATATATCCAGTTGACAGATTAAAAAAATATAGCGCTTTCGATTTATTTCTTAAGAATGTTGATTCAAAATTCTTCTGTGAAAGCAAGCAGTAAATACGATTTTTTGAGGATCTTTTATTTTCCATATTGTCAGGAACAATATATATTTTAAAATATAGAATTTTCTTATTTTATAACAATAATAGGTAACAATAACCATAAAACCACAGCTTAGTTGCCAGAAACCACCTGAAATTTATCTTCTCAAATAACATGCTGGGAAAATATGAGTTTTGAAAATATTTAACTGAGATTTATTATACAAAGATAATGACAACTTTTAGTTACATAATTGATACTTTTCCAATTAGAACCAGAATAATAATTTTTCCTTTGTTTATTCTCCATGCTGTTCAGAGAAAGCTATTTTTTAGAATATGGCATTCCATGAATCTACTGGGCAAAATAATAATATTGATCAAGAAAAATCCAATCTTTGCATTTTTTTTTTGCATATGTGTCAGTATTTAAAGTATAATTATGAAGTGATACTTGTATCTAAAGGATTGGAGCTTAATATTTTCTACTGAAGTATTTTTCAGACTGTTGACCTCAACAACATATAATATACTGCTATATTATTTAACAGTATGTTTACATATTTGAAGGTTCTTCTCGAATATTATACCCAGGCAATTTCTATTTAGGAAAGGCTGCTTCTAATACTTTCTTGAAACTTGTTGGTATAGACTGGTAATTAATTATGAATAATTTCTGATTTTACCTTCCTACATTCCCTAAGTTGTCTTAATATCAATACTCCCCCCCACAGAAGAAACACTATTTATCTTACAATTTTAATTTAAATAAGGAACAAAATTATACAATTATATGAACAGAAGGAAATAGGCAGCCAAACAATTTAGCAAAGCTATTTATTGGGCAGATTGCTAGATGTTCATCACTAATTCCCCAGGTATTGGATATGAAGCACTCCAGTGCACAAAGTAATATTTATAAAATGTTGAAGTCTTTCAGTGTATTTCTTCAGTCTTGCTGTTTCCACTTTTAATCTCTTCCCAACCTTCATATCTTAGCTTGCAACAGCCTGTTGTTATCACTAGTCAACCAGAGGTTCCATGGATAGCCAAGGGAAATGTGCCAAAATCTATATTCTGTTTCTTCCAGTCTCCCCATTGCTATCCCTTCCTTGTCATGTTAAGGTAACAAAAATGACCAATACTGATCAATATACTACCACCATAGCCAAGCATGAGATCACTGATGGTGGCTTGTCAGCTGCAAGGAAGGGAAAGAACTAGGGATCTGGAAGGTGGAAATTGTCACCAATGCAAAACTGGCTTGCCTCCTAACATCAAGTAGCTCAGAACATAATTTTTTCAATTTGAAATTTGAAGCAGTACATGTAAAAAAAATCAACAATGACAGTAGCTAGCGTCATTGGATGGCAAAAGAAGGAAAGAGTTTTGCTGTGGGAATAGAGAAGATGAATAGTTTAACTCAGGGCTGTCAAACTCCCGGCCTATGGGCCGGATGCGTCATGCACTGGCCACGCCCACGCCCAGTTTAGCAAAGAGCAAAAAAGTCCCGATACATCACGTGACGCTGCCATGATGATGTGAGTTTGACATCCCTGGTATAACTTATTAATATAATTATATTGAATTAATATAATCATATTGAATTATATTAATGTTATACTTTTAATCTTCTCTATCCCAGCTTGTTCTCTTCCAAGTAGATTCTGTAAGGCACAAGGAACCAGAACAACACTTGTGAAATGAACAGAATTGCTTCTTTGTTGTTGCATGCCTATTTACAACAATCTTGCCTTGACTGACTACATTATCTTGGAAATGGCTGCATAAAGGCGTCAGGAATTCCTGGGGGCAGGATCTGGGTTGGGTGTGGCCTCTATCACTTCCTTTGCTGCAAAAGGTCCCAAATTCACCAGTCTTTTTTTACTCCTCTAACCACTTTAACTGGAGATTCCACCATAGATTCTTGCTTCTTGAACCTTCTCCTCCAAACCAATCACATTTCAACCAAAACTGTTCTTTGAAACAGTGATTCTTGAGCAACCTCTTCCTATTCCTCAGACTGATCTATTCTGCTAGCTTCTAGCTTAATGGTTAAAAGTTGCCTAAAATGTCAACAGCTAAAGCTTAGATGACATGAAACATTGTGATTTGTCTACATATTTGGACTTTCTCTGAATTTTTTCTAGATTTAGTTAGAGCTTTATAATAAAGGAGGAAAAACATAAAAGTATGATCCCAGATCTTGGTACTGTTGTTATGTACAGCATTAATTTTAGTCATTGCAGCTATGCTTTTATTAATGTTTTTAATTTAAAAAGTATGCTACTAGCCAATAGTGACCTAATGTTAAAGCAATAGAGAAATAGAAGACACATTCTGTAATATATGTGTAAAACAAGGAAAACAAATATAATGGATTAATATGAATTTCAAGCAGATACATACAAAAATACTCTCGTACCATTCTGGGTAGCTTTTTTTAATTATTGAAAAATGTGTGCTTGAGGATCAATCTTATACAGTACATGACCTGTGTTTGATGAAAAGTTGTAAGGGCATGCTTTATTCCTTTTTCCCTCCTTTTATTTTTTATGAGAATAAAATTAGAAAAAATCCATTTTATGCCCTTAGTAAAAAGTTAACAAAGCATTTTATTGCCACCTGGCCATCTGTCTGGCTTAAATGGCGATTATTATCTGGGATGTTGTTCCTTTTCAGACTTGATATACATGCTTATCCCATTATTCAAAGGAACTTTCCTTGCTCTAGATAACTTGCAGTTTCTTTTCAACTTTGTTTACACCTGAATTAAGGCACTGTTGTTCAGTTTTTATAAGAATAAAAGGGAAATGGATAACTTCTTCATGAAACAACTATTTACAGTTATAATAACTGTGCTATCTACTACATACACACACACCCCCGGGCAAAATAGCAATATTACCAGAGCCAGGTTTTAAGTGGTTTTGAATGAGCTAGCAGTGAAGACAACTTGCTGATATTAAACTTTTCCTTCACTTCATGCCAGTGGCAACATCATTTCCATGATTATTTTGGAAGGAAGGGAGCTTTCAGGGTTTTGATTAAGCTCTCATAAAGTTCACCCCAGTTTCATTTTGATTTCCTATTTCAGTGTTTTAATTAATGCTACCATAAAAAGAGAATTTGTTTTGTTTGTTGTGTACTTCAAGGGACGGTTATTAGTCAGGGAGGCACAGTGGCTATCCATTGAATCTTTTTAGCAGTAAGTTTAGTTTTGCTTGCCAAATTATAAAACTCTCAATAGATGATCAAAATACATGCATAGTAATCATGTAAAACTGTTCATCTACTGATTGAGATATGTGATAATTTATGAAAAGCATAACCATTTTATTTTCCTCCTATGAATTTGCATTTTTCCTTGAAGTCTATTTGGCATAAAAATTATCACTTATGTCTTCCACATTGAATGTTTCCCAATTTTTGCATTCAGTCTGAGGTAAAACATATGAAAAAACAGAAATAGCGTGCTCAGTCTTCTAAATTTTGCAGTTGCCCAGAATTATCAAGGACATTATTTTAAACATATAAGGAGATACAAAATTCATTGTCAAAAACATCAAAAGGACAGAAAAAGAAAAGTTGAATAAAAATGACTAATTCTATTGTAGTCTCATTATGAAGCATAGAAATCGGTTATTATGAAATTTTCCAAATAGGTTATTTAATTAAGTTGTGTGGTTTCTTGACTTGCACTGTTCTAAGTGGAACAGTTGTCAGTTTTACATAAGAGTGTCTTTTAATATATTCTTTGGAATTTCATTTTAGCATTTTTTTCTGTTTGTCCTTTGAACACCTGATTTGGGATAAGCTCAGTTTTCACCATTCATCATACATTAAAGCAGGAAAATAGATTTCAATGAATAATCATCTCCCCACTTTCCCAAACTTTTTATTATTTTAACATTTATTAAGTTGACGTGCTAATCCAAACATAACTGACTCTGAGTGTTTTACAAACTATATAACATTATATTATACATAATATTCATGCTATTTCATGTAGTCAAATATATTTTAATTTTCCCCATTCACCTGATTGATTGAACATTTCATGCTGCTATTATAGTTTTCAATAGACACATGAAAAATTATATGGTAGATGAAGGAGTCAATGGGACACTGCCATACATTATCTTGATATTAAGAGCTTGTTGCACACCCAAAAAAACCATGAGCTAGTATATCTTTTAAGGTTGTTTGTCTTCCCAAATGACAGGGTTATTTTGTGTATAATGGAATATTTTTGACTGGTATATATTTTAGCACTGCATTGCATACATACACATACACATACACACACACATACACACTAACTCTCTCTCTCACACACATGATTTCTTATACTTATGTATAAGAATATACTTATATTAGTATAAGCAATTATGTATTGCATACATGTGTTTCTTTTTTTGCATTTCTAAAATTAGTACCAATCAATTAATAATTTCAACCTAATTAAAAGTAGTTTTTACAACTTTTGTTGTTGAAAACATGCTTCTGAGAAACAATTGTATTTAACCCTCTAAATCAGAGGTCTTCAAACTTGGCAGCTTTAAGACTTGTGGACTTCAACTCCCAGAATTCTCCAGCCAGCATAACTGGCTGGAGAATTCTGGGAGTTGAAGTCCACAAGTCTTAAAGTTGCCAAGTTTGGTGACCCCTGCTCTAAATTGTCTAGAACAGGGATCAGCAACCTTAAACACTCAAAGAGACACAAAGGTCCTAACCAGAAGTCCCCTGTTCAATTCTGGAGCCGACCGGAAGTCCGGTTCTCCCACCATAGAGTCTTCTCCTAGCGAGTCGTCCTTTTTCCTCTACCTGACCTAACCAAAAGCCCTATCAATTGTGGAGCTGACCGGAAAACCCGCCCCTTGCCATAGAATCTCCTCCTGGTGTGCCCTGCTTCCCCCCCACCCTAACCGGAAGGTCCTCTCAAAATTGTGGTGTTGACCGGTGACAGGGAGCCGCAGCAGAGGCATAAAAGAGCCACATGCGGCTCCAGAGCCGTGGGTTGCTGACCCCTGGTTTAGAATATACACATGGCATAGGTTTATATGGTATGAAACTGTTATATCTTAATGAAGAGTTCTTGTCTGAGGATTTCCTATATAAAATAGTTGTTGGGCTATTGTTTTATTTGAACAAAATCACATCTGAATATAGATTTATTTATCAGAATGTTTACATTCACTTCTAAATAAATTTCACATTTGCCCAAGTTTCCAAGTTTCTTTAAAGCTATAAAATATATCATGAGAGTACATGCACTGGTTTCTTATGTGTTCAACATAAAGATTGTGTATTTCTCTTTTAATAAACCCATATATAAAATTACTACTTTCAGATTTATAGTGCAATTCATGGACACTTCTTAAACTGAGAGAGAAAAATAATGGATCACTTAGTTACAAGTTTAGTGAACAGTTTGAAGAAGAACCCATATATCTAAAAGAAACTGGATGACATAAAATCTTTGTTTAGACACTTTGAAGATTATCTTGCTGTTTTCTCATGTTTATCCTCTATACCTTCTTGACAACACATCTGTCAATTTTTGTGGAACTGGGATCTCCATCCCTGACTTCCTCTGCACTTCATTCTCAAATGTAATTTGAAAACTTTTAACTATCAACTGAAAATCTCTTGACAAATATTCATGTGCAGGAATGTCCTCATGTTGGGAGAGGTCAAAATAATAAATATGGTTATCAAAATCACAGAATCAAAGCTCTGTAAAATTTCTGACTGTGAAAATCATTGACTATGTGAAAACGGACTCTTACAGTGATGACCATAATAACCCAGGAAAATATGCAGCTTCTTGGATGTATAGTACATGCATTCTGAAGCACCTTTTCCTTCCATTCCCAACTTTCTGTTCCCAAACTCTGTGCTTCCCTAGTGATGAGTCAGTGTAGATTGAATAGAGAATGATCAGTATAAAAATACTATTTGGAAGTGGTTTGGATATATAGAAAGAATGACTGGGAATCAAGTCACAGAGCAAATTTAGGATAAAATGACTGAGTCAAGAAAAAAAAGTGAAGGGAAAGAAAATTAGGACTGGACTAAATATGTGAGATCTTTAAAAAGAGGAGTTAGGGTTTAAGAATCAAAAGCAATGCATGAATTAGTGTGTGGACATAAAAATAAGGATAGATTGCAGGAATATGGGGAACAGAGAAGCTCAATTTCTTTTCTTTTTCTTACATCATGTCATTCTTTTACTTGCTTATTATTACTTATTCCTTTTTTGAGTTTTTCATTCATTCATTCATTCATTCATTCATTCATTCATTCATTCATTCATTCATTCATTCATTCATTCATCAAGTTTAACAAGTTTAAAAGCCTGCCATCTCATGCAAAAACAACTTTGGCAGTGTACAATAAAACTATAAAACAGTTAACATATAAACTATTATTTTTTTTTAAAAAAAGAGAGAGAACAGTAGATATTAACAACAATGGACTCACTTCAGTACGCCCTGGGGGTCCCATCCTGATGACACAGCCAGGGTTTGAGGCACTTCTGAAAATCAACAGGGTTGGAATTAGCCTTACTTGTGTGTGTGTGTGTGGGGTGTTCCACAAGATGGGTGCCACAGCATAGTTCGTTGCTTTCCACAAACACGAATAGTATAGTGGGTAGTATGTATGTATTTATGGATGGCAAAAAATCAGTAACATTGCTAGAGAGGCGAAACAACCAGATGCTATCTTTGGCGAACTCAACAAATGAGGGCATTGGCCAGCGGTGGGTTGCTTCCTTATCAGTGCCGGTGCACTGCACAGAAGCAAAATCTTGCCAAAATCTCACGTGTGCGTGCGTCCCCTCGTGAGATTTCGGCACGATTTTGCTTCTGCGCATGCGCGGAAGCAAAATTGCCAAAAAATTCACAGAAAAAGATGGCGACACGTGCGACGGACCGGCAGAGAGGGCTCCAGAGCAATCGTGCGCAAATTGCGCAATCGGCCGCTCCCTACCGGAGCTGTGTACTGGACAGCTCCGGCAGGAACCCACCTCTGGCATTGGCGCAATAACAGAAACACTTTACTGTTGCTGCAGTGTCCTCATTCCATACTGGACTAGTCATGGCTGCTGTTTGGCAGGATTGTCAGGTCTTCTAGGTTCCAACCTCTCTTATCATTATGTTTTTGGACATTCATGTCCAAAAAAGCAAAGAAAATATGGTACCCAGAATCTGCAAAGGGAGAAAATGATTGCAGTGCAGGCTGGTAAATTATCCTCAAGAGAACTCCTTACACCATCTAGAGAAGCTTCTGAACGACAGTACATTGATGATTTTTCCACCCCTTTTTATTTTTGTAAATAATTGCTTATATATTCCACTGTACTTTTTAAACCTTGAAAATATTTAAGTCCATTGTGGATTTGCTATAGCTATTTTATCTAATTGGTAATAGATAAAAAGCAATTTGTAGTGGTGACTAAGTCCAAAGCCGCTTAATAGAAATCTAAACTTAATGTTCACATTCAGAGATATTTTAAATCTTTAGGCTGCGCTGTTTATTATATACTTTTGAATAGTGGCTGCAATGTGACCTATTTAATACGTTTATGCTTTTCAGTAGCTATCTTAAGCTTTTTTGTTGTTTAGGCTATTTTTGCTTACTGGCTTTTTCTTTTCAAGGTTTCCTGTCTTGAAATCTCTTATTCCAAAGCACTTACGAAGCACAACAGCTGAGCAGCAGTTAAAAAAATATAAGCCATTGATATTTTAAGTTCTTTTGATATTCCACGTTTTTGTTTATTTTATTTAATGTGTATAACTCACGGAAAAGCCTTTTATAACAGTTTCTTTGATGTCTAATGTGAGGCAGGGCCTGAAACTAAATAAGGGTAGTCAAGGAAATGTGGTTATTGACTGAATGACTATGCTTCCATTTGTGACAAAGCATTGCCAGTATATGTCCATTGTAGATACAAGAGAGAGGGAATTAGAGTTGATACATTGGTTATATTGAAATGAATCAGGAAGTTTTAGCCCAGAAATCTGTTTCAGAATATGAAATATGCAAGTCTAAGTCAAATGAAAAGAGTTTCATATTCACAATTGTTAAATTGGAGAGGTATTAGCTGTGGAAGTGCTTCAAAAAACAGTCTAAATGGTAAAGAGTTTGATTTTTAAATATTATAATCACTTACTGCCATAGGCCATAAAATTAAAAAGGTCTAAGTGCTGCTTTGTGACAGAGATGGAGAGACTAATTTTACATAAACACATAACCTTACAAAATTTAGCTGACTTATTTAGGCCTGTGAATTACACTTTTGTTCTTTCTATTGGACAAGGTTATAACATTGGAGTCATTTTGTAGTTATTGTGGTATCCATTTCTCTCTTATGGATTTTTAGCTTCATTGTATTTTTTTCAACTTGTGTTCAGTTCCCTGTTGGATTTGGATATGGATTTGATTGCCTTTTGTGTCTAATCCAACATGGTCTAAGAGAAACCTCAGTTGCAATCCACTGGCACAAATTAGTCTTGGTCACAATGCATTGGTATTTGGAAGCAATAGAAATTCTTAAGTAGATCATTATTCCCACATAACTTTTTCCTGAAATGTTTTCTGTGCAATTTACTTTTTAAAATTTTTGATATTGGATTGTTTCCATTGAGATTATGTCAGAAATTCTGGACTGAAATCTCTATAAGCAAGTTTGGGATTTAAGAGAATCTGGCTGCATGAACTCAATGACTTTGACTGTCACCCTTGATTTATCATTCTCCTCCAAGCATGACAGCTTCATGAGAGTTCATAATAGTATGGGTCATTGTGACTCATGACAAATTCATATATAACCAAGATCTGGGTGCAACCTTTGTGTATTTTGTGCTATTTTCCAGTTGTTACCACAGTGACATAGCAACATGGTTTCTTATTTCAGAAAGAGTATTTTGAAATTTAGCCATTATTATACATATTTTATATGATGTTCCTATTAGGCTACTACTGGGTATGCTATACACTAACCAATATAATGTAAGAATCAAGACAAAGAGCCATTCAGTTTTCAACAAGGAGCTCTTTATTAAATAGGAATTTAAAGATGGAAATTCACATGATAGCTGCTCCATTGATAATGAATTCAGGAAATGACTGGATTATTTCAGAGGGACAATAAAAATTCTGCTGTCCTCTTTTACTCTTGGGAAAAAACTTTACTGAGGTACAGAAATTGATTAGAATTAATTACTGGTTATTTTGGTTAATTGCAAATACCAAAATATGCACCAATAGAGGTAGAATTTTCTTCATTAGTTAATAAATATTTGATATATATGGTTCTGTAAAGATAAACCCCTTCTTGATGCCACTAATTGAATATGTACTATATAGGCATTTCTTTTATACAGCTGGCAACAGCAAAGCTTACAGCTTGGTTAAATTACAACTAATACGTATAATTAACCTGTGGATTCTTTCAGCAGTGGAATACTATTGTGTTTTACTCAGTTATGAAATCAGCCATAATGCCTCTCAATTGCGCACTGAGAAAGGAAAACAGTGTGGTAGAAGAAAGGAATAAAGATGGTGGACTTGCTGACTATTATATTCTGTAATCGTGGCAAATGGATCATGCAGGAATTTCTTACATATACTTATTTCATCTCATTGGGCATTTTACTGAGAATGTCACTCTGTTCCTTCAGAACATATATATAACTTTTGGATGTACATAAGATCTCTCAGACAGATGGGAATTATTTTCTTACAGAGGATATAGAATTAGGACATGGATGCCATGTATATGAATTAAAAGCTATGTGGCATGCAATAGGTTGGTACCAAGTCAGGACTGCCAGTAAGGTTTTGTAAAGAAATCAAAATTTTGCATTCAAATAAACCCACAAAAAAGATAACATCCCCCAATAAATCAGTTTTAAATTATACATTATTTTTATCATAAGAGATACTAGTGGGGTTTCCTACTAAGGCCTGACGCTCAAATAAACCCAGATTCTACACAAAAACCAAATAACCACAATAAATCAGTTGCAAACTATCTTTACCTTTGTAATACATACAATGTAATATAATGTATAGAAAAACTTAGATTTCATTAATTTTTAAAATAAAATAAAAAAAACCTAGAAACCCAGATTGAAAAATCTAGGCCTAAATTTAAAAATCTAGCTCTGACAACCGTGTACCAGATACACAAAAGCCTAGTTTTTAGTTTAGAACAATATATAGGAAGTACAAGAGATATTTTTGATACTGATAGAGGAGCATATTTGTAACAGAGGGTTGAAATGAGGGGTCCTCGGTGGTCTCTTGAGTTTGGTTATTCTTGAAGATGTTTCATAACCCAAACTAGATAACATCATCAATGCTAGTAGAGAGTGAGGTTTGCTTTCATCTTTTTACATAAGTATTAAATATTTATATCTTTCTGTAGCATTATGTAACACACAGTATATTTTTGTTAGATGAATTTCCCGTCTTCTGGAGTTCAAGTTAGTGTACATAGTTGTACCTCCAGCAATTTTCCCACAATCATAATCCAATGTGAGATTGTTAGTTGCAAAGTCATGTCTGACCCATCGCGACCCCATGAACAACGTTTCTCCAGGCTTTCCTGTTCTCTACCATCCTCTGGAGTCCATTTAAGCTCATGCCTACTGCTTCAGGGACTCCATCCAGCCACCTCATTCTCTGTCGTCCCCTTCTTCTTTTGCCCTCAATCTTTCCCAGCATTAGGCTCTTCTCCAGTGAGTCCTTCCTTCTCATTTAGTGGCCAAAGTATTTGAGTTTCATCTTCAGGATCTGGCCTTCTAAAGCAGCAGTCAGGGTTGATCTCCTCTAGGACTGACCAGTTTGATTGCCTTGCAGTCCAAGGGACTTGCATGAGTCTTCTCCAGCAATATGAGATAGGCTGGGCTGAAAGAAGGTAATTGGTCCAAAGTCATACAGTAAGTTTCCATGCCTAAAAACCTTGGAACTGATCCTCTACACTCTTAGTAGAACATCTTCACCACCACACCATACTGCCTCTCCATACTCGTTTATTGTTTTTATGTTTTAATAATATATGTTTTTAATCCTTGTTACTGAAAGAAAAAATTGGGGATTATGGATCAATTATATCATGCAGAAGATGCATGATTTAAAAATCTGTGATGTTAATAATTTGTTCATAACTGGGAACAAAACAGTTTAAGGACGGGCAGAGAGAACTGTACTGTGCAATAAAAATGAAATGCAGAACTTAAACTGTAAATACGCTTCATAGTCAAGTATCTAGTTGACACTATCCGCAGTGGCACAATTCTGTTATTTCTTTGTTTTTCATGTCACATTGTTGTCCCCCATGGCTGTCAGATGGAAAGCTCTAGGGATCTAAAGAGAAATTGGGTTGCTGAATCTAGCCAACAGAACAACCAAGGGATATTACCTGTTTATGTTCCTTTCTCTTTGTTGAGAATTTAATGTCATGAAAATCCTTCATGTGCACATGTTTTATGTGAACTTCACATAACATGGGGCAGTAGAAGGACTTCACAAAAAATGTCTGCTGCTTTTGTAGTGTCAAAAATACCAAGTTTTTTTTCCTGCAGCATGATACGTAGCCTGAGGACTTTTAAGTCTCAATAGTATTACAACATTACAAATCACTAGAAAATTACAAAGGAGTTCAGGAGGAAGTGATAAAGCTCAGGATATTCATAAATTATCACATGTCTGACAGCAGAGTTTAAAGCACTATTTTTAAAATGTTCTCGCCTTCTATTTATGTTGTAAATGCAAAGTGCCTGTCTTAGTGTAGAAGTATTTAAATGTCTGATGCACGGCAACCTGTTCTGATGCACTCTGGCATTTCATCAAAAAAGTGAAAAAGCATTATTTGGGGCAAAGATTTAGAGTGTAAAGGAAAAATGAAATCCTTTGGATATTGTATTGATTAGCTTTTCTTGTTCCCAGACAGCAGACATTTGAGAACCCTAAGGACTTAAATCACCCGTATGTTTAATTTGCCTTAATCACTGCTAGAGTTCTCTTTTCCCAAGAATCTACGGCTTAACTTAATTATTTATTTTATCTTACCTTTTCTCTGAGTTCAGAATAGTATAAAGTCCCTCATTATTTTATCCTAAAAATGTTATGTAAAATATATTACAAGGAGCAATACATTGGCAGATGTATTGGAAAGGGATTGGAAACAAATATCCAAATGTTCTGGAACTCCTGTGCTGGCTGGGAATTCTAAAAGGTGCAGTGCCAACTGCATCTGGAAGTCATTGTGTTACAGTAGACTTATAATTACTATACCACACACACTAAGTTACAATATTCCAAATAATATACAAAAAACTCAGCTTCATGAATGTGCATTTGCTAGGCGATAGTCAGATGTAAGTTTCAAGTATAGTGACATAAATCAAGTGCAGAAAGATTGGTTTTTCTATGCTAGTGTGGTAGCAATAATTAAAATGTCAATTATGTCTGGAATAACCACTGCAAGCTTGAAATTTAGCGGCATTGTTATAGATCTAAGAGTCCCATGATGTTTAGTTATCTCTGACGGCATTCTCTAGGTAGAATGTGCCCGTACAACTCATGTGTTCAGATGATGCATGCTAACAGTTCCTACTCATTGTGAAGTAAGGCGGGAGATAAGTCATAGAAGAAGTTTTTTCTGCGGCCTAGTCCTCTGAAACAGATTACCCTTGAGGTGAGTTCTATCCCTTCCCTGATAACATATTGAACATGTAAAAAAACATTTGAGGATAAAGAAGGCAGGAGACTGGTTTATGGTTGTCCTGAGAATGAGAAAGGAATGATTTAAAGCAAGGGATGCTGGTTGGGGAATTCTGGGAGTTGAAGTCCACAGTTCTTAAAGTTGCCAAGGTTGAATACTCCTGATTTAAAATGTTTTTGTTGTTGGATGTATTATTTATTTTGTTCTGTATTATGAGTGTTTGCATACTGTTTAGAATTATTACATTTAAATGGCAAAAAATACAATATAAAGAAATCCCAAAGGTGGTTTTTCAAGTGGCAGTTGGACTTTCTTGTTTTTCTTTGAAGACATTTCGCTTCTCATCCAAGAAGCTTCTTCAGCTGTTACTGGATGGTGGGGAATGGAAGGATTTATATTCATTGCAAACAGCTGATCATTTGCTTTTTTTTTGAACAGCCCTCTCTCAACAAAGGGGGAGGGATACAGCATCATCTATTTCCAGTGTACAACACAGTCTTTTCAACAGTTCCAAGAAGGCCCCAGACCCATTTGCACTACTCAGGTAACCCCAGGGACACAGATAACCTTCCAAGTGGCCTCAACGAGACTCTAAAACAAGGGTGTTAAACTCAATTTTATTGAGGGATGCATCCGGATTGTGTTTGACCTTGGGGGACCAGGCCAAGGTAGGTGTGGCCAGCTTGACGTCACTCATGTTGGGGGCGCCTGTGGTGGCCTAAGCGCTCTGCCAGCGAAAACGGGCTCCCGATCTCCGTTTCGGCTGCCACGGCCTCCTGCAACCTTCTGCCAGCAAAAATGGCATTCGATAGGGCCGCATGCAGCCATTTTCATTGGCAGAGGCACTGCGGGCCGGACCTTTGCTGTTTCCAGGGCGGCCCCCGGGCCTTGAGTTTGACACCTCTGCTCTAAAATAATGCAAATGACCAGCTATCTGCAAGGAATATAAATCCTTCCATTCCCCCATCCAGTTAGAGCTGAAAAAGCTTCTTAGATGAGAAGTGAAATGTCTTCAAAGGAAAACAAGAAAGTCCAGTTGCCTCTTGAAAAAGCACCTTTGAGACAACTATGACCTGGATGACCAAGAATCTCCATAGACAGTATAAAGAAGTATCTATCAAGTATTATTTAGAAGGTTATGATTTGCTGTAGAAAAAAAGGGAAGGAAGGAAGTAGTATTCACTTCCAGTTCTCATAAAATTCCTAAAGGATTTAGGAGGAACAATTGAAGGAGAATGGCCTTCATCTGCTGCGTTACATATAGTTATGCACTCTATAATATTTTGCAAGGGGTTGTCAATTAGGTTTTCTAATCTGTATCTGTATGCGTCCCCAGGGAGTAGGGCGGCATATAAGAGCACTAAATAAATAAATAAATAAATAAAATCTGCCAATATAGCATATTTTCCCATATAACACACTACTTCAAGACAACTCTATTTCAGTTATATATTTTTCTAGGAGTTCTGAATTATGCATGTATTTAAGGTTACAGTTCCTTCTTAACTAATGGAATTGTAAGGAATGTACCAGAAAGTTTGGATAATCATATTAAAAACTAAGGCAAAGTGTCAGAACCTAGTTGATCTTGATTGATCGCAGAAACTAAGCATTTATTGGTCTTAGTCTTAGAAGCTAAACAATTTAATTCTTAGCATGAAGGAACATCTTAAAAGTATAGGTCTCTTGGGTAAAGTTAGAAGTTAAAGCATCCCATAAAAAGACACATAGAAAATATCTTCTGTAACATTTTAGAAAACTGCATGGATGAAGTCACCAGAAGGATAATTTTAGTTTAATTGTTTTATGATACTAGCGTTTATCAGATTGAAACATTTAGACTTTGGTTCCTGACACTTTAAAGGAATTATTTGTAATGGCTCATGACTGATTGCTTAGAACTATGCACTATGTGTGTTATGTGATTTTATGTGCTTTTTGTGTGTGTATTTTATTCACAAGCCGTTGGATGGCTATTTAAAAGAAATAAAGTGACTTATCTTGCCTTTAGTCTTGAAACTTTGAAAATATTTCTACTATTTGATGTTGTAGAATATTAATCTACTGATATTATTTCCAAATTTGCAGTTCTGTAAAAGAAAAATGTGTGTTTATGTCTGTATATTCTGAAAAATGAATCACAAGATTTCTAGTGTTGAATGGAAACTTTCCAGAAGATTGTTAAAATGTAGGAAAAATGATATTTATAGTTCAGCGATTCATTGCTTTTGCTCATTCTGAACATTAATAAAACAATTTAGTGATAGCCAATTTCATTGGCATAATGAATATGGATAAGAAAGTTCATTTTTTAAAAGAAACCAATAGCTATTGAATTCCTTTGGAATACTAAATATAGAAAATGAATGTTCAGTAGAAATTGTAATAAAATTTCTATACTGATAATGATGTCCTATGCAGAGTAATTTATTTATTTATTAGTGAGACTTATATACCGCCTCATAGTGCAAGCACTCTCTTAGCTGTTTACACCATTAAGCAATGTACATTTACATTGCCCCCAACAATCTGGGTCCTCATTTTACCTACCTCGGAAGGATGGAAGGCTGAGTCAACCCTGAGCTGGTGAGATTTGAACAGCTGAACTGCTGATCACAGTCAGCTAAAGTGGCCTGCAGTACTGCACTCTAACTGCTGCACCACCTCGGCTCTTATGTAATGATAATTTTATAAGTACAAGCTATTGTTTTTCAATCAATTATACATTACAATATAATAAAAGCTATTGGATTCTAGATTAGTGAATTTTATTATACTAATTAGTAATATTGAGGTGAGGCACCCACCTGATATCTGCACAATAGAGTCCCTAAAATCCTACAGTAAGCAAATCCTGGATGTCAATAGCCACCCTTCCTGCCAGGGGTGAAATCCAGCAGGTTCTGACAGGTTCTGGAGAACCGGTAGCGGAAATTTTGAGTAGTTCGGAGAACCAGCATTCTGGCCCCAGACTGGGGTGGAAATGGAGATTTTGCAATATCCTTCCCCCAGAAGTGGGGAGGGAATGGAGATTTTGCAGTATCCTTCCCCTGCCGTGCCCACCAAGCCGCACCACACCCACCAAGCCACGCCCACAGACCGGTAGTAAAAAAATTTGGATTTCACCACTGCTTCCCACCCTATCCTGACTCTTGCCTGGTGTAGAACCTGAAGTCTGACTGGATCAGGGTGCCCTAGAACAAGAGAAGCAATAAGAGAAAGATTGTACAGTTCACTGAACTCTGATTCTACAGAGAAGAAAACAGCAAATTTATAAGTTACATTTGACTTTTTCTGCACATTTTCTAAATCATCTTTCTCTCATATTTATTTTTTGCAATAATCTTTCTCTTAGATAAATTTATTTCCATCCATATCTTCTTTCACTTCATTATTCCACCAAGTGTCCTTTAAAATTACAGCTATCATTATTATAATATTAAGCACATTTTGTATAAGCATAACATATTTTGTTAGTTAACGAACTATAACTGTGGCACTTTGTAATTCTTTTTATATTATTCCATGTAGCTTCCATTTCCTCTTTCTTTACATCTATTCCCCATTCAGTGGGATTATCTGTTTGCTTTACTTTCACTCTGTTTCTTGAAGTTCTTTCCTTTTCTTGCTTTTCCGTGACTACCCCCCCAAATGATAGTTTGAATGTTCAAACTATCGCACCATTGCACTCATTTCACATGCTAGTAAAGTTCTGCTTAAAATCCTACAAGCTAGGCTCCAGCAGTATGTGGATCGAGAACTACCAGAAGTTCAGGCAGAGGAACTAGAGATCAAATTGCCAACATACGCTGGATCATGGAGAAAGCTAGGGAGTTCCAGAAAAACATCTACTTCTACTTCATTGACTATGCTAAAGCCTTTGATTGTGTGGATCACAACAAATTGTGGCAAGTTCTTAAAGAGATGGGAGTACCAGACCATCTTACTTGTCTCTTGAGAAACCTATATGCGGATCAAGAAGCAACAGTGAGAACTGGACACGGAACCACTGATTGGTTCAAAATTGGGAAAGGAGTCTGGCAAGGCTGTAGACTGTCGCCCTGCCTATTTAACTTATATGCAGAGCACATCATGAGAAAGGCGGGGGTAGGTGAATCAAAAGTTGGAATTAAGATTGCCAGGAGAAATATCAACAACCTCAGATATGCACATGATACCACTCTAATGGTAGAAAGTGAAGAGGAACTAAAGAGCCTCTTGATGCGGGTGAAGAAGGAGAGTGCAAAAGTTGACTTGAAACTCAACATTAAGAAAACTAAGATCATGGCATCCGGCCCTCTCAATTCCTGGCAAATAGATGGGGAAGAAATGGAGGTAGTGACAGATTTTATTTTCCTGGGCTCCATGATCACCGCAGATGGGGACTGCAGCCAAGAAATTAAAAGACACTTGCTCCTAGGGAGGAAAGCTATGACAAATCTAGACATCATACTAAAAAGGAGAGATATCACCCTGCCAAGAAAAGTGTGTATAGTCAAGGCTATTGTTGTGGTCTGCCAGTGGCCTGAGGAGCTGGTAGCAGAGTTGGACAGCGAGGAGACTGGGGAGGAACATGGGCCAGGCCTGGAGTCTGGAGAAGGCTCGGTGCCAGAGGCAGAGATCCAGCCCGGGCCATCTGGGAGGTCTGTGCTGACTCCAGAGCGTCCAGAAGCTGACATGAGCGAGGCAGAGGAACAGGGGGAGCCTGTTCCAAAGTGCACATGTGCAGAGCTGCCAGAAGGCAAGAACAGTTACGGAAGAGAAGGACTACTCGGGAGTAAGGCTTGGAGATGATTGGCCCCTCACATAGACAATAAAAGTGGAGCAAATGGATGTGCTTGTTGCAGGAAGCAACTTTGTTCAATTCATGTCTCAGCATTTCAGTTCTGACTCCGTGTTTCTGTTTGGCCTTGAAAAGCTCCTTGCCAATTAGGTCTTTGGCAGCGTGTCAAGAGAGATAAAGGTTGGTGATATCAGCCTTCTTCCGAAAGACTTCTGTCGGACTCATTTACACTGTTTGGGACTTAGTATGGCTGGGAATGAACATAATTCACAGCCGTTAAAATAAAAAGAGGTTTTTGGGACTCCGTTTGTGCTTTATTATTATCAGGAAGCTTAGGTCAGAACAGTTATGGTTTTCCCAGTTGCAATGTATGGCTGTGAAAGTTGGACCATAAGAAAGGCTGAGCACCAAAGAATTGAGGCCTTTGAACTATGGTGCTGGAGAAGACTCCTGCGAGTCCCTTGGACTGCAAGGCGATCAAACCGGTCAATCCTAGAGGAGATCGACCCTGACTGCTCTTTAGAAGGCCAGATCCTGAAGATGAAACTCAAATACTTTGACCAGCTAATGAGAAGGAAGGACTCACTGGAGAAGAGCCTAATCCTGGGAAAGATTGAGGACAAAAGAAGAAGGGGACGACAGAGAATGAGGTGGCTGGATGGAGTAGGCGTGAGCTTAAATGGACTCCAGGGGATGGTAGAGAACAGGAAGGCCTGGAGGAACGTTGTCCATGGGGTCGCGATGGGTCGGACACGACTTCACAACTAACAACAACCCCCCAAAAAGTCTGTTTCACCAATCTTTTATTTTTATTGTTTTTTCAGTTTTTTATTATAAATATTCTGATCAATCATGTTTTTACATTTACATTAATTCTTTTGCCATGTGCACAGATGTATTCAATAGCACATAAATTGACTGCCCTATTTATTCCAGTTGGCACTCTTCTTCTAGTTTCCAGGCACAGAGGCGACATTGATACTGGTCTTATACTTCCCTTTTTAGAAGATACCTTATGGATAACCTCCAAGTACATAAATTCTGTTTAATAACCATTGCTGTCTGCGAAGAGATAGAGTACCTCCAGCTGTTTATTATCTTAAGGACATTGCAGGGTAGAACTGTAAAATCACCATTTTATGTTAAGCCATGTGATAGTAATTAAATCTATGGTCATTTACTCTACCTAGAGCTACCTTTTTAGTACTTTATAATATTAATATATTAAATTAGAACATAAGTGTCTGGGCATCTCTGTATTTTAGAAACGTCACCATAATTTATCCAATTGTTCTACTAACTTAGTCAATTAATGTTGTCTTTTCTAAATTTCTTTTACTATCTTGCCACTTTATTGGTTATTTAGTTCATTTTATTCTAATAGGTCTATAAAATTGTATGCAATTTTTGTTACTGGCTGTAATAAAGAGAATTGAATTTTCTAACATCTTTTTGGAACAGACCTTACAGATGTTTACCAAACAATTTCCCTTCTCAGTCATCCTCCAAATAGCCATTGAAATGTTGAATGACTTTCAATGGTGAATGTATAATCTTGTGATACATTCATGATGCTTACAGAATCATTTTTTCCTGTGGATTTCATTTATTCATAAAAGGCTTTTTATTAAGGTACACATGGAATAAATTAGGTTATCAGCTTTCATTGATCTCATGTCACGTGCAGCATTTCCTGCCAACAGTAAAGACAATAGTGCTGGTTTTGCTATTTTTAAACCAGTTTGCCACTACTGCAATAAAAACTGATTTAACCCTAGACATGCTCACATACAAGGTAGGATCTCTAATCTAGAGGCTATTCTGCAAACCATCATCTTGTTGCCCCTTATTAACTAGAAAGTACATTTGCAATATGCGGACACACTGAAGTTATAGTGCAATGTATTACACTACGAAACACTAATGCACTCAGGATACAGAAATAGTTAATAAGCAAACCTGGGCAGAATAATGGCTGAGTGAAGCAAATATAAAAATGTAGAATTTTGAAAATGTGCCTTTAACTGCTATTCCTATTGTAGTGTGGAAAGTTTTTCAAAACAAGATTCTTTTGCATAAAAAGCCTGCCATCCTGTCACCATCAAACAGTAAATTGCAGACCACAGAGAACATATCTCCTCCATGTAGAAGGTGCCTGAGAACCTTATGAAATCGAAGATGTTGTTTAAGGTTGTCAGGTTGGTTAAGGTCATGATAATGTAAAGCTGGACCATGGAATAAATAAACCATGTGTGCCTCTTTTGGATTGGCTGGAATTTATTCATTTAAGAAAATTTATATGGCTGCCCAATTCACTCTCAATGACACTGGGTGGCTTACAAAGATAAAAATCCAATACAAAAAACAATAACAAAAAATAATACCCTATCTCCTTTTTAACCTAGGTTTACCTTGTTTATTTGAGTGAAGAGGATGCATTTAGGGGGTTGGACTAGATGACCTGCAAGGTCCCTTCCAACTCTGTTAATCTGTTAACATCTGTTAGCATTAGGGTACAAAAATTACCATTGTATAAATTCTTTCATATAAAAATATGTTCTAATGTTCATTAATATTCTGAGTAGAGATGAAATTGTTTCAGAAAATTAGAGGCTGCTGTGTAACAAAAGTTTGTTCAGTGTATTTTTCTCTACTTTTCATCAACTGAATTTAGAAAATGTATTTATTAAAGCCTTTTTTCTTTTCAAAGGATGTCATTTTTGATATCCTTTTAGTTCTGGCTAGCCCAATATTACTTTAGATTGAGTTATTGTGAAAAGCTTGGTATAAGCCTGGTATAATATTTGCAAATGGATTCTGTACCAGTTAAATGGAAAAAAAGTGTATTCAGGGACTTTCTCCCCCAACACACACAAATGTATTAGAATTAAGTAGGTAAATAGGCATTGCTGTCTGGCTTAAATTGCATAGTTGTCCAACCTTGAAATTTGAGACAGGAATTTAACTAAATATATCTTTGAAAATATACCCATTTTCTATATTGCTTGAGTTCATTAATTCTTTTAATTTGTTATCACTCTAAAGTGTAGTTCTAAAGTGTTCTAAAATAACTTACGACTTTTATAGACAGTCAGTGGAAGAATATAATTTATTAGAAAGTCTCTCATAAATTGTGTTGTGATGTTCCAAGTTTCAGCCCCGACTTGCAAATATGATTACCACTGGTATAGCAAATGACCTTTCTCTTTGAATGGAATTCAAAGAGAATTCAAAATTCTCTTTGAATGGAAGAAAATTACTGAACAAGTCAGGTATTTAAAATTCACCCTGACAGCTTTTTATGACAGCGTACTCGTAGAACAAGCAGACAAACTGACTAAATTTCAAATGATACCAATTATATATGACATTTCTTTTAACATTACATTATGAAGAATTTAGCATTTAACTGGTTGCATTAGATATGTATCATTTTCTCCTTTTTTAATATCAACATCCTGCAGGAACATTATCACTGAATAAATTCGAGAATTGTGGTTGTGTCCAATATTTCCATTCCAACTGTCATAACAAGAGTGGTTCACTATTTGGAGATGCATAGTATGCCTGTCAGAGTTTGTTACAGTTCAGTGATGCATGGTGAAGTGTAAGGGACACAGAGGGATCTTACACAGCTGACAGTATAAATTCAGTGATGATGCTTCACAATTATTTCTTCTCCAAGGTCAGCATAAAGAAGAGTATGTAGAAATCACAGGGCTAGAGGCTAGACTGCCAAGTTGAAAAACACCCTAGAAGAAAACAGTGGCAAACCACATTGGTGTTGCTGCCAATAGAACTATATGGGCATTTCCATGTAATCACCAGTAGTTGTGCTCAACTCAAGGGAGTTTTCACTTACCAATTCACTGGCTAATGGACACATCTTCAAACGCTGCTTCAGTTTTTCTTCATATGACTAGAATTAATTATATGAAACTGTATTGCATCAGGGCTGCATAGGAAATATAATTTCAAAATACTTGACTTGAAACATCTCTTTTTCTAATATATAAATTAGGTCTCTTTCTTTTTGCTTTTCTGATTTGTCTGCTATGAATTCTTCTACCACAAGTACAGTACGTTGGGTCTGCCTCAAATGTATGAAGCATTATACAAGCAGGTGAAACTAACAATATGTTAGTTTTAATAGAAATTGAAGATTAAAACTTTAAAAAAATCATGTAATAAAGAAGAACACATGAAAAGCTATTATTCAGGGAGTTAGAAATGCTAAACCTTCAGAATAGTTCATATTATCACATGTTGCAGGATGAAAGCCTACTCCTACTCTTACTCCAGGAAGCATCAGGTGAAGCTAAGCAGAATCACATCAGATACCTGTACAATTAGCACAGGGGTCCCCCAAGACTGTGTGCTCTCTCCACTTCTCTTCTCTCTATATACCAATGACTGCATCTCAAATGATCCATCTGTTAAACTATTGAAGTTTGCAGATGATACAACAGTGATTGGTCTCATTCGAGACAACGATGAAACCGCATACAGACAGGAGGTTGAACAAGTAGCCTCGTGGTGCGACCGGAACAATCTGGAACTGAACACACACAAAACCATAGAAATGGTGGTAGACTTTAGGAGAAACCCTCCCATTCTACCACCTCTTACAATATTAGACAACACAGTATCAACAGTAGAGACCTTCAAATTTCTAGGTTCTATCATATTTCAAGACCTAAAATGGACACCTAACATTAAAAACATCATCAAAAAAGCACAACAAAGAATGTTCTTTCTGCGCCAACTCAGGAAGCTCAAACTTCCCAAGGAGTTGCTGATACAGTTCTACAGAGGAATTATTGCGTCTGTCATCTGCACCTCTATAACTGTCTGGTTCGGTTATGCAACCCAACAAGACAGACACAGATTTCAGAGGATAATCAGAACTGCAGAAAAAACAATTACTACTAACCTGCCTTCCATTGAGGACCGCAATAAAGAATTCTATTCTATTCTATTCTATTCTATTCTATTCTATTCTATTCTATTCTATTCTATTCTATTCTATTCTATTGGTAAGGTTAAAGTGACATATTTTAACTTAATTTGGCATATAATTGAAACATGATAAGGCTCTTTCAATTTTCTTAAACATGCAACAACTGAAGTATTGTTTGGTCACATGTATTCATGAACATTGTTCATGTTCATGTTTGTTCATGTGTATTCACCTGCAGACTACGGGTACAGCTTTGAAACAGTTATGCAAGCCTTTCATGACTTTTCTGCTTTAACACTTCAGTGCTTTCTTTAAGCTAAATGATTTTTTAAATGCTTTGCACAGCACTGCAAATTAAATAAACAATGAAGTTGATATAATTTCAGATCAGAAATGCACAAATTCTTTGTTGAGATTTAACCTGCATGTGAATAAAACAATGTTCCCATTGTTTTATTCTGGACAGCCTTCTGGACCAAATAAAAAGTTATCCATATCCATATCCCTCCCTCCCCCCCCCTCTCTCTCTCTCACACACACACACACACACAGTATATATCTAACAAGTGGTCCTTTGGAAAGTAATCAGCTGCAAGCACATGCTATAATAAAAATATATGTGGAAATTAAAGAATATTGAGTTTTTCCTTCATGAAATATGGATCTAACAACAGTTGTTCTTATTTAAAAATATTTCCTATTCCAAAATTTCTTTTATTCTTAGCAATGTTGGACTAATGTTTTTGTCAAATGATACAACTTTAATATTTTTTAAAAAGCCATTTTTTCCTGTTAGGTATATCATAACCTATTTCCAAATGTTTCTGTTTCTTTAAAATTGCTGGAAAAAGAAACATCCAAACTACCATGGAAGTTCTGGCATTATAAACTGTTTATTATCATTTTAAAAAATATCGATACCATAAAGGCAATAATTTCAGAGAAGTATATATAAAATCAATGAAACAAAATGTTAAACCTAATATTCTAAAGTAGTAGACACTCCGTTAATTACCCTGTGTTATCTCCTAATCTTTTTCTATTGTAATTTATTAATCTTTGGGTTGTACTACAACTTTATAATTATTGGTGTAGCTTTGGAAATAACGAAGAATTTTCATAAAATTTACAGCTAAGGTTTATTGACTGAGTTGATCTTAGTAGCATCTGTTAGCATAAGGACTTATTTGTTTCAATTTAGCTACAGGTCTGCTATAAAAAGACTGCCAGGCAGTGAAAATTAAAGAGAATAAACTCATCCTTTAATTTGCATTTATTGACACATCTGCAGATTGTAGCTGAAGTTCTAATAAAGCTCTTGATCAAAACTATTAAACCTGCATATTCTTCGTTGTTGTTTCAGAGGTATCAATTAATATAGCTGTACTTGCAACTTCTTTATTGAAACAGAAATAATCCAGCAACCTACATTTCAGTTGAAGCTTGGACCAATATATATTCACTACTGTAAAAGTTTGAGATAAGAGTAAACTCTAATGTCTTAATTTTATTTGCACTACAGAACAATGATTATAAAAGTTATTGTGTATAATGCTGTTAAATGAAAGTTTATTACTACTATATATTGAACTTAACCAAACATGTCAAAAAGAATTCCTGAGCATTATTGAAATAATGTATTAATATTGGCAGTTATTTTGAAAAATGATTTGTGTTTAATGGTTTCATTTACTATTCCTTAACTATACTGTATGGAGACATGATTTGTATAGACCAGTGATGGCGAAACTTTTAGGGACTGAGTTGCCCATCTGCAACACAAAACCCACCTATTTATCACAAAGTGCCAACATGGCAATTTAACCGCCCAGAATCTCTGTGGAGTGGGCGGCATACAAATGCAACTAATAAATAAAACCTGAATAATGAGGTTTTGTGAGGAATTTCAATCACTCTTTTACTACTTGACTTCTCCCTGGTGGCACTGGATTTCTTTAACAGTACAACTCAGGAATGATGGGAGTGTAGTGCTCCCTCTGGAGGGCCATCACATCCTCCTTGCCTTCCTTCCTTCCTTCCTTCCTTCCTTCCTTCCTTCCTTCCTTCCTTCCTTCCTTCCTTCCTTCCTTCCTCCCTCCCTCCCTTCCTCCCTCCCTCCCTCCCTCCCTCCCTCCTCTGATTTTACTCTTCATTCCTTCCTTCCTTCCTTCCTTCCCTCCCTCCCTCCCTCCCTCCTCCTCTGATTTCACCTTCCTTCTTTTAATCCTGGATACTATTGTTCATTATTGTTAGTATTTATTAAAGAATGCTGTGTAGCTTAGAAGCTCTTGGCAAAAATAACAGCAGCTGTTGTTTGTGGCTGAAGCTATCCCGGGCTGTTATTTACACAAACCCCCCTATTTTTATTCCACTTTCCCTGGGTCCTTGAGAAAGGAATGGCATCTTTTCCCCATCCCCATATTTAATAAACCCTAATCTTAACTCCCCTCGCAGCCTTTTAGCTACTATTGTCCCACCTTGCTTCCCCCTCCCCTTAAAACGGGAAGAAAGCCGGGAGGGGGGAATTTAAGGGGGAGGGAAGAAGAGACCCAGGCAGATCCCTCTCTGCATAGCCCCCTGCCCAGATTTCAACTGATTTCCTCTCTGATCCTCCAACGAACAGACCCCACCCCCTTTTTGGACTCTGGCCTGCCAGGCCTTTATTTTCTCCATTTATTGGGGGAAATTGGATTTTTATTGTGTCTTCACCCCACCCAAGCCAAAAGAAAAGCCAGCTGGGCTTCTCCTAGAAGCCTCCCTACCCTTCCCCCTTCCTCCTGCCCCCTGCCCCCTACCCCCCACTCAATCCCACTTCGGAACAGAGTGTGCTGGAAACATATGTTGGGGCAATGTGGCCCTTCTGACCCTCTGGCATTCAGCCCACAACTTTCTGTGCTCCTCCAGGCCCGGCTTCCTGAGGAGGGGGGAGCAGCCCTGATGCTTCTGCTGCCCTTCTCCACGGCCCCAGCCTTTGCTGCCTGGGTTCCTCAAAGCCGCGGCACATTTCAAAGGTGGCAGTTCCCATCTGGAGGTGCCAAAGATGTCCCGCTGCAAGAGCCAGGCCAGGCCTCTCCACTGTCTTATTCGCCAATGGGGGAGCTTCTGTTGGGACAGCCATCTCCCCGCTGGGCTTTTGTGCTCAGCGCTCAGCCGGGGAGTGGAACACTTCCCTACACTTCCCCCTTCTTTCTCTTGGCCCAGCCGATGGAGGAGGAAGGCCAGGCTTGGGAGATGGCCTCCACCCCACAAGATCCACCCCGCCATTCTCTCCCAGCCCTCTTTGCTGGTGGCAACAGCAAATATACAGTGACAAGGTGGAATGTTGTTGCCGCGCAAAGGCAAGTCCAGGGGTGCTTCACTCCTGCACTATGGCTCCGCCCATCACCACCGCATGACAGAGCAAAAGCTCTTTCATCCCTCTGCCATGACAGGGAGCCACGGCAGAGGGGTGAAAGGGCCGCATGGGTCGCATTGTGGCTCTGTGTCGTAATAGCCTTCAGGAGGAGGACAGGACCCTGCCTCCCCTATTGTGAAGTGCGCTAGTGAAAATGTTCATTCAATCAATTCCAACTTCGTGAGATCTTTTTTTTTTTCGTGAGAAGTTGGAATTGATTGTGTGAAACATGATGGAGAAATGTGATTGGAGCGTGCCCACAGAGAGGTCTCTGCGTCCCAGATCTGGCACGCGTACCATCATGGGTATAGTCTGTTTATTCTGTTACAAAAGATAGGATTTGTGCTGAATGATTTCAGGTCATTCCTCTATTATATAAAAACTGTTTTGTCCCAAAAATATTTATTAATAAAGGTGTTTACTCTGTCTCCAACATTTTCATAGACTTAAAAAAAGTTTAACATACACAATTAAAACAATCTTTCAACTTAAAGAAAAATAAAGATAACAAGTAGAAAAGACACAAGCACAAACCAAAAAGACAAATTAAGAAAAAAAAGAGAAAATACAGAATACTACTTTATATAAAGTATAAATGCATACTTTATAGCAGGGGTCTCCAACCTTGGCAACTTTACAACTTGTGGACTTGTGCTGGCTGAGGAATTCTGGGAGTTGAAGTCCACAAGTCATAAAGTTGCCAAGGTTGGAGACCCCTGCTTTATAGTATATAGTTTTCTAATAAATACACTAATCAATATAAATTATTATTGTAAAATGTTGCCTAATCTATGCCATAATAGCACGTTGAATAATCAAAAATGTTATCATTTCCAAAACAGAAAGATAACAATTTTCTGACAAGTATATATAATATCATATAATAATATCATATCATATGTCCCAATATGTTTGACCTAACTATAATTCCTGCTAAACAGGAAAATTCCAAAGTTTTGATTTATAATTCACCTTGATGTTAACACCTCAAACTTTTAAACATTTTTCCATAAATCTTCTTATATATATACTCTCTCCAAAGCAGGGATCACCAACCTTTTGGACCTCAGGGACCACTAAATTCATATTTTTAAATCCCGCAGACCACTAATATGAATTTTTCAAAAAGATAAATAGTATTTAGTGCAATATTAAAAATGCAAATAATTTTTCTGCGGACCACCAAAATTTTCTCACAGACCACCATTGGTCCATGGACTATCGGTTGGTGACCGCTGCTCCAAAGGATATCAAATGTAACCATATCATATAGATCAGTAAATCCTAATTATTATTTTTTTACATCTACAACATAGAAAATCAGAAGTCTATTCTCTCAGGGAGGCTAGTTCACTGAATAGATTTTTTTTTGATAAATCAATTTTAATCTCAGATCTTTTAATACCATTCAAACATTTTTAAAGACATAAAGTTTATTGGTAGGCATTAGCATAATTTCTCGTTCTTTACTCCATATTTAAAATACGTAATAAATACCCACTTAAAAAATAATTCTTGAGCTTTTGAAAAAGATATCTTATAGGTTTTAATTCTGCCATAGATTCCATCAAGTATGAGATCATCTTAGATGCCTTTGAAGCAGCCAAATTGCTCCATTAAAACTTTCTTAAATTAGAGCTTCCACCAGTGTTGTTAATTGGGAAAACCAAATCCTAACTTCCGCCCAATCTTTCCAATAGAAAGTTTTACCACCAGAATTCAAAGTAGAATTTTTTTCCAGAATTAAATATTTGTGAATCTCATTATCTAAGCTCAATCTACATTCTAATAAGGCCCAAAAATTTACCATCTTGGAGATAAAACACCTCTTCTATTTTCCATGTTTGCAAGGAAAATAAATGTCATAATTTTACAACATAACCCATAAATGGTAATATTCAATTATATTTTTTATTCTGGCAGCTAATAAAATATATGTTTCATAGTCTTGAATGCTCTTTTATTATTTTTATTTATTTAGAAAATAAATATTTATATAGCCACCTACTTGCTCATAGAGACTTGCTTATATAGCCACCTACTTGCTCATAAAAACACAGTATAGAAAAAAATAAAAAAGAAACAATTCCCAGTGAAAACACATAGTCAAATAAGCCATTTGATGGGCTCCATCCCACTCTTGGTATATTATTTATTATTTATTTTTTTTGTAATATAATAAAGATTATTAATAAATAATACAGATAATTAATAGTAAAATGATTGAGTTTAGTCAATTGTGTGAATACAGCTAGTATGTTGTGTAACTAACTTTTTTGTAAACCATGGCTCAGCATGATATCTCAATTCACTTACTGTGTTTTTGTATTACCTGTGTAATGTATTCAACATTAATGTTGAAAGTAGCATTCATGATATCTCTTACTGATTTTGAAAAGAACGAACTATCTAAATACAAGAGTAGCAGTGTTTTCTAATGTTAACTAACATTACATACATTAATGCCTTAAAGATAGCTTGACACTTGAGAGACTCAACTTTAAGTCCTGACTCAATAGTTCTTGATAAACCTCTTTTATTTTATTAATTTTTTGTTAAAGTTATATGCCACCCATCTCATTATCTGGCCAACTTATAATACCATAAATAATGATATAAAACAAGTTAAATTTTAAAGTTAAAACATTAAAATTAACAACAAAGCAGATAAAAAGAATCAATGTATAGATTGGTTTGAGGTTAGATCTTTTGTTAATTTTCTAGCCACCTCCAAAACTAAAACAAATTTAAATAAGTAATTGTCTCTCAAAATAGTGTTCCTTGTAAGATTGTTTCTTTTTTCTTTATTTAATTGGGATTCCAACCAATCCTGGCTGTCTATATTACTGTGACCATTCAAATTAAGGAAAAACATATGATTTTCTTAGCAGAAAGATGTGATCTAAGAATGTCAATTTTGGGGGCTTATGAACTCTTATAACACTTTAAGACAATGTGCTGTTTGTTCACATTTCAATCAGTCAGAATAGAGCTGGAAGGGATCTTGGAGGTCTTCTAGTCCAACCCCCTGCTCAAGCAGGAGACCTTATACAATTTCAGACAGGTGGTTGTCCAGCTTAAAAACCTCCAGTGATGAAGTACCTACAACTTCTGAAGGCAAACTCTTCCACTGGTTAATTGTCTCACTGTTAGGAAGTTTCTCCTTAATTCCAGGTTGCTTCTCTCCTTGATTGGTTTTCATCCATTATTTCTTGTCTTGTTTTCTGGTGCTTTGGAAAATAAGTTGTTCCTCTCTTCTTTGTCTCAGCCTCTCAAATACCGGAATACTGCTCTCATGTCACCCTTAATCCTTCTTTTCTCTAGACTAGACATACCGTAACGTAACGTAACATAATGTAACGTAACAATATAATATAATTTCTTTTCTTTAAAACAATGATAATCCTAAAATAATCACATTAGAACTTTTCATATTTTTCTTCTGATATTTTCAATAAATTCATCAGTTATCATTAAACTATAGATGCTGACTTTGTACTATTATGTAATTGTTTTTCACTTTTGAGTACTAACAGTCATTTGGCTAATTTGGGCGTCTATAGAAATTGAATGAATAAATATAGGTAGAAAAAATTGTACATTAAATATAATAAACTTAACACTATTATTTGTTTCACTGATAAATTTAATATTTTAACTTCAATAATCACTTTAGTAAACAGTTTGATTAATATATCTTTAATCACAGGATCACTTTGTTCTGGATGCCACAAAGCAATGAAACAAGTTTAATAAGGTACAAATATGGGTTGCATATTTGTATACCTCTGTGGTATTGTTTAATTGACCATGAGATTGAACAGTTAAATAAGCAGATCAAAATAAAGTGAATAACATAAACAGCCAAGTAATAACAGGAAATGGTTCTATTATTTTATTCTTAATCACAATGTGCTTTAGAAAGCAATATCTGGAAACCATAAATTGATTTCTATATTTGCCTTCACACATTTTTTAAGCTAGGGTTGTTTGATCAGTTTATTGAATGTGTCTCAATTGGCTTAGTTCACAGAACACTCTAGCCATTAACAATGAATTGCAAAACATGGTAGCTGGAAATTGAAGCAGAAGCAAACAAATTGTATTATCACTTTGCATGTTATTCAAACAAGTTCATATAGCCATCCTTTGATAATGCCTTTTGCACTTGGATTCTCACTCTGTTATAAGAAGTCCGAATTGCTTTATTAATTTATTTAAATTATTTATATGGCCAATATCTCAACATCATGACTCTGTACATCTGGGCAATACGTAAAAACCTGCCGACAACATTAACAAAAAGTAAAAACAACCTAAACATCTATAAGGTAATATCACCCATCAAAGTAGTCCAGACAAGAAACCAAAACTTTGAATGCTGACAGTACTTTTATTTTAATATCACAGTAACTGAATCTTGCAAGTCTGAAAGTACATCTCCCCTATCTTACTTTCCAGAGAATTAGGGAGCATTCCTTCTGAGATGCTTTTAGCTGTTGTGGCCCGCCAGCAGCCCGTGCAGCTGGTAGCTGATTCTGACAGCGAAGAGGCTGATGTGGTGATACGCCAGCGGCCTGTGCAGCTGGCACCCGAGTCGGACAGTGAAGTGGCTGGGGAGGACTCGGTGCCAGTGGTGGAGTTTCAGCCAGGGCCTTCAGAACCTCCAGAAGTTCCCATCAGTGACGAGGAAGAAGAAGAGGAGCCTATTCTCAATGCACGGGCACGCAGAGCTGCCAAAAGGCAGGAATGGTTCCTCAGGAGGAGGTCTCCTCGGGAGTAAGGCTTGAGGCTGATTGGCCACTCCCCTAGCCTATTTAAGGGATGATGACGAAGGAGCCAATTTGCAGGAAACAACGTCGTTCATATTCCTTCATGTGTTGACTCCAGAAACATCTGATTGGCTCTTGTTCTCTCTCTTGGCATTTTTCCTGCAAATTGCTTCTGGGCATTTTGCCAACCACCATAAGATTGCTGTTATCTACAAGATTGTTTACTCAGAATTGAGTAATTATTTCGTGGATTCATGCTGGCTATTAATGAAGTTGAATTAACAGCCGGTTCAGAAAAGACTGTTTTAAACTGTATTTGTGTTTGACGACTACTAAGAAAGCTCATTAGTAATCCTTAATTAGTAAACTAATGTTTGTACAGACTTTGTGTGTGCTGCATTCTTTGTGGTCCGTAGCTGGGGCAGAACATTAGCATCCCATTCTTTCTGTTGTTGTTGTTGTTGTTAGTTGAAGTCATGTTCGACCCATTGCGACCCCATGGACAATGTTCCTCCAGGCCTTCCTGTCCTCTACCATCCGATGGAGTCCATTTAAGCTCAAGCCTACTGCTTCAGTGACTCCATCCAGCCACCTCATTCTCTGTCGTCCCCTTCTTCTTTTGCCCTCAGTCTTTCCCAGCATTATGCTCTTCTCCAGTGAGTCCTTCCTTCTTATTAGGTGGCCAAAGTATTTGAGTTTCATCTTCAGGATCTGGCCTTCTAAAGAGCAGTCAGGGTTGATCACCTCTAGGACTGACCAGTTTGATCGCCTTGCAGTCCAAGGGACTCGCAGGAGTCTTCTCTAGCACCTTAGTTCAAAGGCCTCAATTCTTTGGTGCTCAGCCTTTCTTATGGTCCAACTTTCACAACCATACATTGCAACTGGGAAAACCATAGACTTGACTATATGCACTTTTGTTGGCAGGGTGATGTCTCTGCTTTTTAGTATGCTGTCTAGAGTTGCCATAGCTTTCCTCCCCAGGAGCAAGCATTTTTTAATTTCTTGGTTGCAGTCCCCATCTGCAGTGATCTTGGGTTAAGATATCTGTTGTGTAATGTTGGTCTAGTTGTGACTTTTCTTTCCAAGGTGTTTCTCCTTGGAGAAACCCGATTACATTTCTTGGAAACTGATATTTATCTCTTTTTAAAAAGGAAGTGTTTCTGAAGGCAGATGCTTATCTTTTTAAATATTTAAATAGATGACCTGACTGTATTTTAAGTAAATAAATGAAAGGCCAAGTAATCTGCCAAATTACATGAATATTGAATAATTATCTACTCCATTGCAGAAGATAAAAAGAAACAGGGGCAAGAAAATAGATATGTATTTAGAGATATGCTAAATATGGTCAAAGAGGTAAAGGAAAGGACCCGAAGAAAGCTATCTCTGCAGTTTTATCTATTGCTTCTAATAAGCTGAGAGGAAATAATAATAATAATAATAATAATAATAATAATAATAATAATAATAATAATAATAATAATAATAATAATAATAATAATAATAATAATATAATAATAATAATAATAATAATAATAATAATAATAATAATAATAATAATAATAATAATAATAACAATAATAACAACAATAATAACAACAACATTTATTACATTTAAAATTACATTAAATTAAAATTACATTAAAACATTTAATTTTTAATTTAATTTTAATTACATTTAAAACAGCTCAAAATCGACAAAATCACCATCAGTCAAATGCAGAAAGCCGCAGTGCTAGGTTCCGCACATATACTTCAAAAATACATTATGACGTCCTAGGCCCCTGGGTGGGGCCCCACTAGTAATTAATGCCAAATCCCGCGAAACAACTGGCCGCTGTGATATAATTGTGGATAATAATAGTAATAGTAACAACAACAACAACAACAACAACAACAACAACAACAACAACAACAACAACAACAACAGAGTTGGAAGTGACCTTGGGGGTCTTCTAGTCCAACCCCCTGCTTAGGCAGGAAACCCTACACCACTTCAGACAAATAACACAGCAAGGCTTGTTGAAGTGCATCTTCCCTCACTCTGTCTATTGAGGCTCTGGTATTCTATCACCCACCCTATTGAGGCTGTGAGAAATAAGACTTTATTCTTGTAAAATAAGAAATGTAATAAGAGCCATAGCATAACCATTTTAAATCCATTTGTAATGACAAATTATATTGTGTAACAAAATGTATTTTTGTATGTCAGCTATCTTTTCACTGTCCTCATACATAGGATATAGAATTATGCTGATAGGGCTGAGATTGTACTAAGAGGAAGTGTTAAACGGAAATGTTTTGCTGTTGTGCAGAAGAAGAGTATAGGAAAAGAACAAAGATGACATAGATAGAGGAAGTGTGCAGCTGTCAGGGTGATGGATAACTTTTAGGGTTTTTCCAAGCTAGAAAACACTGAGTTAGGATCAGTGGTGAAATGCTCCTGGTTCGCTTTTACCTGTATGTCGTTGGAGAGCCGATCGCGCAGGTAGCACGGCGCTCCATCCACCCGCCGGGACACCGCCATTTGAGTTCTTTTACCCTCTGCGCATGCACAATTTTACATTCTGTGCATTCGCTTTTACATTCTGTGCATGCGCAGAGAGTAAAAGAACTCAAATGGCGGTGTCCCGGCGGGGGGGGGGGGCGGAGCATCGCGCTGCCTGCGTGATCGGCTCTCCAACGACAGACAGGTAAAAGCGAACCGGGAGCATTTCATCCCTGGTTAGGATGTTATATAATGAGAGGTTGGACGATATAATGGGAGGAGAACCCTATTGAGGCTGTGCTATGCTAGTTTTAAATCTCCTTGACAGTATTTTATACTTTATATATAAATATACATAGAAACACAAAAAATAGACATTTAAAAGTAAATATCCCTCACCTTAAGAGGAAGCATTCCTAGTAATAAATAAAGTGTCTCTGTGTTGGAACATATATAACTTAGTAATGCAAAAATTTCAATTATGGAAAATATAATGCAGAATGTGTTTGCCTTGGTCTTGTAGAAAAAAGTTGGAAGTAATGAAAAATAGAAAAATAGAGAATGAGCCTTGCTCTCGCTCTCTCCCTCCCTCCCTCCCTCTCTGTTTGAAAGAGAAAAAGTTTTTTTAAAAAAAAAAACCTGTTCCTTCTCTCTCTGCTGAGGAAGGGAAAGAAATTAATTTTTTTGAGGAAAGGGGATCAAATTTGATTCCTAAATTAGTACAATTATGAAGAAGTATCAGTTTCTAAAGCAACAAATACTGAAGTCTGATTTATTAAATATACTATACTTCCTCTATTCTTTCTATAAATATTGTTTTGAACAGTATCTGTGTGCTTATTTAAATTGTGATTAGCTTCCTTTCATCTGAGCTCTACAAAGTATTTGTGATCATACAGTTCTGGAGGGAGGGCAGCCAATAACTGATACAGAAATGCAATGTAAAATATTTATATCATTTTTAAACCTTCATTGAGTTGTGAACTGAGCCTAGCAGAAAAAATAATTATCTTGCAATAAGGTAAAGTGTGGGAGTAAAAAGCATGCCCTCAGGGCCTCTGTCAAATAAATCTTAGAGACTACAAGTTTCCTTATAACTATGTTGATTAGATTTTTAAAAACATGAAACTGCTTTCTGGCAAATATGTAAGACTTTTATATAAAATCATGACATTTCACAGTTTGTTGTCTATTGAATAAAAGATGGACCTCAACAATGCTGAGATATTAACAATATAAGATCTAATTCAGTTATAAAAATAGTCAAATCCTACCATGTAAGTCATTGTATACTTATTAATTAAATGTATTTGATGCTGTATCTACATTGTAATCATCAAATGATTTTGTAATGGATTTTTATGAAACGTTTGCCATAGGTCCTACAAGGTGGAAATAGATTATATCCATTTCTCTTTCTCTCCCTCCCTCTTCCTCTCTCTCTCTCTCTCTCTCTCTCTCTCTCTCTCTCTCTCTCTCTCTCTCTCTCTCTCTCTCTCTCTCTCTCTCTCTCTCTCTCTCTATCTATCTATCTATCTATCTATATAATATCTGTATCTATATCTATCTATCTATCTATCATTATCATCTATCTATCTATCTTCAAATATTCATTCATACTGTATATATACATGTGTGTGTGTATGTGTGTACATATATATGTGTGTGTGTGTGTGCGCGCGCGCGCAAAAATTGCACATCACTATTGTACAGGTATGGAGTTAAAATCAATAATAGATGTGTGTGTGTGTGTGTATACACACACACACACATCTATTATTGATTTTAACTTCATACCTGTACAATAGTGATGTGCAATTTGTTTTGAATTTTTAACAAATAAAGCTTTGAGTGACTTGTCTTAGTCACTAGAAATGGTGCTCCAGCTCAGAAAGGCTCCAAAACGTTTCAAGCTCAGAACACTTCCACCAAGGGCAGAAGAAGTGCCACTGTTACTAACGTTGGAATAATCTGTTTCAAACTTGAAGTATTTCAAATTCAAAATATTTTTCAGAACTTTAGTGTTTAATCCTAGTTGCTTTCATAATTGAAAATGTTTTGTCTCCATACGTATATAGTCTAATTGATTGGAATTTACGGTTAATTTCAGTATAATTTATTTCAGTGGACCTTTTAAAAGTTTGACTAACATGTATTAATTTTATTAATACCTAATTTTAAGCATAGTCAGATTATAATATCAATATTCATTTATATCCTAAACGAACATTAAATTTGTCAGAAAAGCTGTAGGCATTTGCTGTTAATTGTAGTCCATTTGTTATGACCTTTTAATATGGTTGTAACATAACTGATTCTTATTTACATATAATTACTTGCCTATTCAAACTATAAACCAATTCACAATTTTTCATACATTGTTTTACAAGAAGCCATGAATTTATGTATTAGTTGTTGTCTAGGAAGTTGATATTTTATTTTGACACAGAAATACCATTCACAGTTATGAGTACATTGCTCTTAAGATAAATTTCTAAATCTATTAATAGTAGCAAGATTGATTTATCATAAAAATATCAGGACAAGAAACCCAAATTCTTAAAATAATTCTGAGGCATCTTTGTGCAGAGAATGGCCTTTAGTTATCATATGTAAAAGAGAGCATGTGCTCTTAGATGAAATCTTGTAATGTGAAACCACATGTTACTCACACTACAGATCTTCCTATTTTCTATTGTAGATCCTTCTCCAAATCTGCTCCAGAAAGTTCTCCATTTGCTCTGAGTCACCAGAAATGGAACAGCAAATTAATAATTTCCTTTTATATGATAATTCTAATTCTTATTCACCAAGATTTGTCCTTCTCTATGTTTGATGATTTTATCTTTAATGATATTTTTTACTATATAACAAAACAAACACTGAGGGGAAATAAAATTTATTTTGTCAATGACAAAATTTCTCTATAATTATTTTGGGAATAAATAAATATACTTTGAAAACTCATTTCCATTCACAACCCAAACAACTGCGCTTTTAGGTCATCCTTTTTGGATTATGCATTATATAAATGCATTCAAAGAACTCACTGAAGATATGAACAAACAAAACTTAATTTAACAATCCAGGTGTGTTACTATGGATGGCATAGATACTATAGATAGATACTATAGATGGCATAGTAGTATATGTTGTTCAAGATCCATCAAGGGCCCTTAGTGCTTAATTAGAGAATAATTGTCACAAGTTTCTTTTCTTTCTTTCTTTTTCTTTTTAAAATATACGGTTATACAATCTATCTTTTTCCTTTCCCATAGTTTACTTTGTACAACGGTCAAGTAACTCTTTCTTTTGGTACCTTCCTCAATTCTTCCAGCTTCTGCCTGACTGCCCACCTTATGAAGAAGTCTCTAGTTAACTCTTTATGTTATGTTTTACCAGATTGCAAGAGAACTACCATTTGCAATTTTTAATTTTCTGAATTGTTCCTAGATATCTTTTTTAAGGGATGGCGTTACACTGACCATTTTCTATATTGGCAACAGATCTACAAGTTTCTTATATATTTTATTCGAAATATGAAATATATTTCTAAATATTTTATTAGAATGTATCATCAGATTACATTTGAATTTCTAGTGGTTAAGATATCAGGCTAGAAGTCAAGAGACTGAGTTCTAGTCCTGCCTTAGGCATGAAAGCTGGTTGGATGAGTTTGAGCCAGTCACTCTCTCACACCCCAATCTACCTCATAGAGACAATAGGAATATAGGAATGTTATAGGGAAAATAGGAGGAGGAAGGAGTATTGTGTGTGTTTGGTGCCTTGAGTTATTTATAAGAATAATAAAAGTGGGATATAAATAAATAAATAAAAATAAATTTATTTGTGAATGCATAAATATTTACCAATAAGTTCTAAAATTGTCTTCTTTCTTCTAGTTAGCATTAGCATTTTTCAAAGTGTCATGTTCAAATACAATTCAAACACAAGTATCAAGTATTGTGCCAGGAAATGAAAGCAGGAAAAAATGCTGCTGAAAGCTTGTGTCTGATAATGATCAGTGTTACCCTTGTTACACCATCTCATCTCCTTTATTCTACTGTCAGCACAAACAGACTCACTCCAAGACAACTGGCTGCAGAAATCTGTGGGGTCCCTTCTAAAAACACATCCTTTTGGTGTTTGCACTTTATGTGGGGGACAGTTTAGGAAAATAACTATTTCAAATTATCCAGCAAACAGGAAAGCAAGATCCATCTGACAAAGGAGTCGTCTCATCAGGATCTAAACTGAGTCCCGCGGGAGTTGGGCGACCTATAAGAATGAACAAAATTAAATAAATAAATAAATAAATAAATAAATAAATAAATAAATAAATAAATAAATAAATAAATAAATAAATAAATAAATAAATAAACCTGATAAAATAAAGTATTTGTTATAGTTGTTCAGGAAGGTGCAGTGGATGATGTGTAATCATTGCTGAATGGTGACAGACAACTCTGGGAGCAGATGTAGGCAAAAAATAAATTGACTAAGGTTGGTGATCTTTTGCCCTCATTTTGTGCTTCAGACAACAGTTCACTTTGGCAAATGAGAGTCCCAGAACTGAGTTGCTGTCATGTTTGTGTGCTGTGTGTATGTGTGTTCATATCAGGTGTTGGATCTTGAGTTTATCTTGGCTAGGAATTTGTGTTCTTTTTGTTCCTCAAATGCTTGAATAGGCCACTCACAATTGCTTCAAATTGCAAGATGGGTGGCAAATAAATTCGATAATAGTAACAATCAACACAGAAATTCTGAATTATACATGGTCAGACCATGCCGAGCATTAAAAAAATCATGGAAAAAAATAAGGGTTAAATCACATTGGAACATATTACATATACATATTTGAACCTGACCAGTGACTTGCTTCATTATAAAATACAGTTATTTTTAAAAGCCATTTCAAAACAGAATAACTAGAATCTACATTTTTGCATAGAAGTCAGTGGATGCATTTCTAAAATTAGACTTTCCTTCCATTTTTTTAAAGTCTTTTTTTTAGATTGTTTTTCATCATTACTACAGATCCTCAAAATTAGATTTTTAAATTTTTTTATTTGGCATTGATTAAAAATAATTAGCATTGATTGGTACTAGCTACTAATATATGAATTAATATTGATTAAATAGTAGTTAGTAAATTTGTCCTTGTGAAGCAGCAAGTAGAGTGTTAGTTTAATTTGCTTCCTAGCTGGCAGAGTCAGCCTGGAACAGATTTTTCCCCAATATGTTTTCATAGAAAGGGCAATATTTAAATTGTTTCTCTTGAGTGTATATGTGATTGCACCTAATTACACATAAAATATGCACTCAAAATGAGAATATTTGGTTGTTTTACAAAGCTATAATATTTACCATTGTTTGATTCTAAAGTTTGAAGAACACAATACAGTATGCATAACATGTGTATCAGCCAAGTTCATTTGAAACATCAGCTGTCTCTGTAATTAGGATGCTTATCATTTAACTGGGTTTTGGCCTTGTATTATGTTTGGACTCTATATTGTTTAGACATCTGTCCTTGAATTAGATGCCTTAGTGTTACAATATGTTCTGTTTGTATTCAGCGTAGTTTGATTCCATGCAATTTATATGTGAATTTTTTTCCAGCTAGAATTCTTATTTATTGAGTCACAACATTGCATAAAATTGGAATTCAGTTATTTTTATAGTAAAAGTATATGCATATTTTCAATTGAAGAAGTGATAACCAAAGGTTTTGTCATTATTTATTTATTTATTTGAAATTCTGTTAGTAAATTGTGTGATTTACAAACTACTTTGAGTATTTTACATTTCCTTTCATTCTTGGTCAATAATAAATGTTTTACTTCTGCAGAACCATAACGGTTGAAAAGAAATACTTTCTTTGTAATAAATCAGCAATTCAAGAACTAAAAGTGTTATTATATTATAGTAACACTCTGCAAGATTTTGGATGAACCTGTACCTTAAAATCAGTAATAGGATGTTTCAAAAATATTTGCAAAGTCTCTGTCCAATAATACACATTTCGGAGATTATGCCCAAAATTTCCTCTCTTCAGTATAGTATTTTTAATAGCAGATTTAGTACAGGTAGTCCTCAGCATACGACCAGAATTGAGCCCAAAATTTATGTTGCTAAGTGAGACAGTTGTTAAGTAAATTTTGCTCCAATTTATGACCTTTCTTGTCACTGCAGTCACTGCAGTGACAAATTAAGTGAATCACTGCAATTGTTAAGTTGGTAACATGGTTGTTAAGTGAATCTGGCTACTCTATTGACTTTGCTTGTCAGAAGGTCCCAAAAGGTTTTCACATGATTCTGGAATACTGCAACCATCATAAATATGATTCATTTACCAAGCATTGAATTTTGATCATGTGACCATGGGGACGCTACAATGGTCATAAATGTGACAAATGGTCAAAAGTCACTTTTTTCAGTGTCATCGTAACTTTGAACAGTCACTAAATGAACTGTTGTAAGTTAAGGACTATCTATAACCGGAAACTTTGAGAATCTTTAAAAGAGGGAAGGCAGGTGGTCCTTTAGTAAATGCTACTGATAGTGAGATGTTGTGTAAATATGACAGACTGAGATTATATTAATTTCTCACTGCCTCAACTTTTATTTGGGACTATAGGGATTTAGCAATTTGTGAAGCAGTTATCCTTCATATAAGAATGTTTGTGAGACATTGTATTGGGTTTTGGAATAATGGATCCTACATACCCTAGAAAATTACTTGGTTTGAACCACTTTCCATAGCCAGCCAGGCAGGCAGCCATCAGGTTTAGGTCTGGAAAACCCGTAGCACCACAAAATGAACAGTCCAGGAATTGAAAACAGAAAAACCAGATTGGGATTCCATAGCTTGTTTTTCTTCCAGGAGATCAAGATGGCTTACATGCTGATATTTTTTCATTCTGTTCTCAGTGAGACTAAGAAGCATTTGTTCAAAGTCTGAATGCTCATAGTCATAAATGGATCTCCCTAATCCTATTCCAAATCTTTAATTACTGTACTATAATGGCTCTGAAGTGGTTCCTAAACAGTAATTTTAATATGATGAAGAGATATGAATATATATACAATATCTATAGTGTGTGTGTGTCTATATATATATATATATATATATATATATATATATATATATATATATATATATATATATATATATATATATATATATATATATATATATATATATATATATATATATATATATATATATATATATATATATATATCCAATCTGAGTCGGTTTTCCTTCTCCATATCCTGTGAAATAATAAAACATGTCCAACACTACACTTTTTGAGTTTTAAAAAATGGGTTGTTTCTTAATGGACACTGTGTAATTATTTTTTATATATTCTCTGTCTTTCAAAAAAGGATTCAAAAAAACCCCAGAGACTGAAACCTTCACTATCAGTGGGATAAGTCAAGATCCTAGTGTCCCATTCAATCACTTTTTATTTAACTTTAAAAAACAAAGGTGTTGCCTTTCTACTCATACAGTTACAATAATCATGGTTAATAGTTATTCCCAACATGTTCCCAGTTCATAGGTTGCTCTTAATCAAGATATGATGGGCCCTAAAATACACTGTGCACCAGCAGTTAAATCAAAACTGAATAGTGACATTTTCTTGCAAATTGATTGCTTTTTTAAATCATTGCTTATCCTAATACCATCTGTGTGAGAAATAATATTTGATCAGTAGAGAATTATCAGTGTAAATAAATGTGGTTATTGGTAAGAGGGAGGTGATTAAATCGTTATTTACCTTTGTGGAGTTCTACTGAATTAAACAGAACAATAATAACATAAGTAGTCCTTGAATCATTTATCTTTAAAATGGTATTATTAAAACAGAATGGATAAAATGTAATCTTTTCTTCAGTATCAGTTAACATATTAAGCCTTATTCATTAAATCCATATTTCTGATATGCATTATGTCATAATTATCATGAACTTTTATTATCTTTGCCAAATTATCCTTGCTGTTCTTTGACTGATTTAAGCTGGACAGATTTTTCCATTTCATGCTACACAAAAAAAGCAATTCATTAGTGCTTCTAATGACAGTTGAATTCTATCAACCATTATAAATGGTGACCTATTTACAATATGGTTCGGAGAGTTCTCAGTACCTAAATTTGGGTTGAAATGGTCATGTCATCCAGAAAACTAAGCTCCAAATTTTATTGGAGCTAAAATTTAAACTGGAACAATGAATTTAATTGGGCACTGGTTAGTAAGCAAATAATATGCAGAAAATCCATATAGTTAGAAGTCTATAAAGCCTAATGAAGCTACTTTCCACATATTCAGGAATCGTTAGGCATAACATTTTAAATCTGGCTATAATCCATTGCTGTACTAACCATATTACCTTGCAGATTGCATAGAATATCTAATTTAAAATTGCTTATGCTAGCACTTTGCTGAGATGAATTTCTTGTTACTGTTGCAATATCCCCATATAAAGTGTTTTTGTTTTCCCTTGGATATATTTATTTTGGTGTTTCAAAGGGATTAGGCCATGCTCTCTTACTCAGAGGATATGTCTGCATTTGCATAAAGTTATATATAAAACATTTAATGACACTAGCTTGAATTCATAGAACATTTCCAAACACTAAAGTAAATCATTAGGCTGCTGTGTATCCTAAAAGGCTTTTCTGAAATGAAAAGCCTTTCATATCTGGAATTGAGAACAAAGGAGATGCTTCTCTACATAAAAAAGCATAAAGCTGGATTGAGCGAATCTCGCAGAGCAGATATAATACACGGAGGGACAAAGAACAATTATCAGAATAACCCAGTGTTTTTAAGGATCACTTTCTCAACCATCAAAGCAAAAATCAAAGCAATTGATCCAAGAAGGTGTAACCAGATTAGATGTTTTTTTAATGATGATTCTCAGTCATCCAAGTAGAATTGTCTGGCAGTTGAGTCTTGGCAGCTAGGCTTATTTTCTTGTTGGTTTGAAACGTATTGGTGCTTATACAAGTAACTTCTTCAGTTTGAACCAAGTTGGTTTGGGAAATCTGAGTAGGCAGAGAGTCGTTGGAACCCCCTAAGAATTTTAAGAGTTGGTACATTCCGACGACTAATCAATTTTTTCAGACTGAAGAAGCTGCTTGGAACCAGCGAAACTTGGGAGTGGAAGAAAATGGACAACAGAGATCAAGGGGAACAGTTATGCTGTAAAGGATAAAGTTAAATTGGAAAGCACAGTGAATATTGCCTATTTTGTCAGATAACAAACAAGGGAAGGAATAAGAATAACTGCCTTTGACACTGAAGCTTGGCAGCATAACAGAACCATAAGTGGTAAAGATATGTGTCCCCAAGTGTAGGACAAGGCAGCAATTCACTTGGATTTGAGGCATCTAGTGAATGTAATAATTTTACAATATTTTTCTTCTTTAAATTCTCTCTCGGTTTGACCTTTCTATACAACAATGGTTTTGGCATTCTTCCATTAGAATATTCCAATGTGTTTATCCCTTTTGCACTCAGAACAAAGATTTTAGTGGTGAGTTACTCTGATCTCAAATGACTTTCTTCTCTCTTTATGAAAAGGTCATTGTATGTGAATATGAATTCTATAATTTTGCCTCTGGCAAGATTGATTCATCAACATCCATTTAGTGTTAACAGAACAGAACTACTGGTTAATGTGGTATACTCTTAAAATGAAGTTTATGGATTTTGCAGTGTTTATGGGTTTGTTGTTCCTTCATTTGAAATGGACCACAAAGACATGCCCATTTCATCTCAAAATTGATGGGTTTCAGTAGTTTCTTTTACATAGCTGGTCCTTGGTAGTTAACCTATCAAGCATTGTACTGAGAGTAGGCTAAGATATTTTTGTACTGTTTCCTTCCCTATTATTGACTGTATAATTAGGTCCTTTTTTTTTGATAAAGAATTACTTGTAAGTAGATTACTGGTATAAACCTATGATAGTAAAAATGTACAACTTGCTTATTTAGTCCATCTTTTTCTAGAGGCAGACTAAGAAAATGTAGGCTATATTAACATTTCAGATTTCATTCTGCCTACAAGTAGATAGTGCATTGTAGATTTATTTGTTGACTTCTAAAAATTTGTGATGAAATATCTGAAAGATCAGTCCTTCCGCATTTGCCTTAGTACATCCAAAATGCAGACTGAGAGATGCCCCATTATCTGTCCCCATTAGATATACAATCTTCAGGAGGCTGAATACTAGACATATAGGATAGACATATAGGATTTCTGTACTAGTTCTATGGTTATGGTTCTCCTTTTAAGAAGATTAGATTCGCTCACTGTTTGCCTTGGTTTACTTGAACTAATTCTTTTTTATTGTATATTGTATGTATTGTTTTGTTATACTATTTAGTTGGTGGTTTCAAATTAGTTCTGTTGAGCTCTCAAGGGACTCTGAAAGTTAAGTCAAGTCATGTATGTACTGTAAATAATATAATTTGCTTTGTTAGTTTATTTGGATCTAGGTAGACAGCAGTGAAGAATGTAACTCATGCCATCTTTGTGTTAGTGACTGTGGGTTTGTTTGCTGTTACAAAGATTATTTGATTCCTATGAAAAGAATCTGTATGCCACTCTTCATTTAACAAATAACTGAAATATCAATCTTCTGCAGCTTTACTTGCCTGCCCTGATGCTAACCCACATATGATTGTTGAGGACGTAACTTTTGTTGGTTTAGTTTGCTTATTATAGGTAGCATCCCATCCACTTAAAGAAGAACCACTTATAATTAATGCAACTACTAATCTGTACATTCAGGTTTAGATTTATTAAACATAATCTGTTCTGCTAGCTGGGTTGTCATTAAATATTCTTTGCATTCTTTAAATGTTGCACTGCTGTTGTTTTTGTTTATTTCATATTTGCAAAACTGTGAATCTATTGCATTACTATAATATCTAAGTAACCAAAAATATATGTATGCAGAATTGCAACTATGTACAGTATTTGCTGATAAGAATCTTGTAAAGTTGATATATAATTACATCAGCACAAATTACCCAAACAAGCTGAATTTGTTTCCAAGCAACATTTCTATTTACTTCAACCTCAGTCAGAAAATGACTATAAAATAACAGAATCTCTATATAAAAGAACTGGTTAGTAGAACATTCCCCAAGGATAATTTTGTTTGACCAATGTGTATGGATTTCCAGATGGTATCTAAGATGTTCAGAATCATATTCACAATCTTGATCTTGAATAAAGAATTTTACCTTAGGGTTATTAAAAAAAGTTTTCACAAGTGATTTTTCATTGTATAAGTTAAGAATTAAAAGGTAAATTATCAGTTAATGAAGATTCTGGAATAATTGTTTGCCTCTATTGTATTTGTATTGTATTGTAATCTATTGTATTGTATCTATTGCACAGTAATTAGCATTTTAAATGTATCCTAAAATGGAAATTATATCATTCCATTCATTCTCTCCTTCCCTCCCTCCCTCCCTCTCTCTCTTGTTCTACTCCTGACCAACTCTAAGGCATGTCAAAGATTGATTTGTTTTCTTCCCCAAACTACCTTCTTTCCAGCACACTCTTTTACAAAATAAGCTAGTGTACTTATGAAAGAGACAAAACACAATACAAAATATTTACCAAGTAACAGAAGAATTGAATCCTGCTTCAATATATGAGATGTATAGTTTTCCAGAAAGGAAAATAGGCCAAAGCAACATAAATGGTATGTTCTGCTATGTAGAATATATCACTTTAAAATATATACCGTATTTTTCGGAGTATAAGATGCACCGGAGTATAAGACACACCTTAGTTTTGGGGGAGGAAAATAGGGGGGAAAATCTGCCTACCAGGTATTCATCTGGCTAGCGTCCTTAGTCTGGTCAGCTTCAGCACATTATTTTATCCCCTGGTTAGAACTTAAAAAAACCTTCTTTGGAGAGAGAAACAATGAAAGAGCCTGCAAGCCAGTAAGAGCTGGGAAGATCGTTACCACCTGGTTAGGGCTAGAAAAAAACTTATTCGGAGCAAGTAGAGCAATGAAAAAAACCCTGCAAAGATGGGGCTGGAAAAACATTATTCGGAGAGAGTAACAATGAAAGAGCCTGCAAGCCAGTAAGAGCTGGGAAGATAGATAGCACCTGGTTACAGCTAGAAAAAAACTTATTCGGAGCAAGTAGAGCTATGAAAAAAACCCTACAAAGACTTGGGGCTGGAAAAACATTCTTTGGAGAGAGTAACAATGAAAAAGCCTGCAAAGTAAGAGCTGGGAAGATCTGTTAGCACCTAGTTAGGGCTGGGGGAAAAAAAAGCTATATTCGAAGTATAAGACACACCCAAATTTTCAGCCACTTTTAGGGAGGAAAAAGGTGCATCTTATACTCCGAAAAATACGGTATATTTTTAAATGAGCCGAGGTGGTGCAGCGGTTAGAGGCAGTACTGCAGGCCACTATAGTTGACTGTGATCCGCAGGTCAGCAGTTCAAATCTCACCAGCTCAAGGTTGACTCAGCCTTCCATCCTTCCGAGGTAGGTAAAATGAGGACCCAGATTGTTGGGGGCAATATAAATATACATTGCTTATTGGTGTAAACTGTTTAGAGAGTGTTTGCACTATGAGGCGGTATATAAATCTCATAAATAAATAAATAAATAAATAAATAAATAAATAAATAAATAAATAAATAAATAAATAAATAAATAAATAAATAAATAAATAAATAAATAAAAATGGATCATGTCACTCAGTCAAGCAATAATACACATGCTTAATTAGTTTTATGTTAAATGAATAACAACTCAGCCAATACAAACAGGTTAGGTATGAACTTGATATAAAATTTATTATGGTGGATTGTCTATATAGTCTTTATAATTCTTTTCCATATCTTGTTGTGTTTGCATATACTTAAGAATTCCTCCTGGACAATAGATTGCTATTTCATCTGACAATTTAGCCTGTACTAGCTTTCTTTGTACCTCATGACCCCAAGCAGTGTTAAGAGCAATTAAGCAAATGATCTAAATTTTATGTTGACGTTACAAGTTTTTTAGGTGTATATTTAAACATGCATTAATTAAACAAAAACTATTTAGTACGTTTGCCTATTACTATGGTAGCATTAGTAAATGATCCAACTGTTCCATGCTCTTAAATGCCTGTTTTTAAGCTTTTAGGCATTCCTTGAAGATGAGGGACAAACTTGCCTCCAGAAGTTGTGAATGCTCCAACACTGGAAGTTTTTAAGAAGATGTTGGATAATCATTTTTCTGAAGTGGTGTAGGGTTTCTTGCCTAAGCAGGGGGTTGGACTAGAAGACCTCCAAGGCCCCTTCCAACTCTGTTATTCTATTCTATTCTATTCTATTCTATTCTATTCTATTCTATTCTATTCTATTCTATTCTATTCTATTCTATTCTGAAAAACTGGATATTAAAGTCTCCACTGCACCAAGATAGTTTTCATCCTTTGCCTACTTTCTTAATTATCTCTGTAGCATTTTTTTCATCAAGTATTTTACACCCATTTTGTTTGCCCTTACAATACTATGAAGGAGGCCACAAATATCTGAGAGAAATAAAAGTTTAATGTTTGGCACTTGCTTGGCTCACTCCATGTATAACAGTAAGTCATGTTTTATTTTAAATATGTTTTGCTAATCACATCATCATTTTTGAATTCACAGATAATACTGAATCATTAACTACTCAATTAGTTCATGATTTATGCTATAGTAGTATATGGTTTCTTGCTTCTGGGTTAATGTGACATAAGAAGCCAAATGTTGTGTTTTATAAACCATACTTAAGCTACATAGTTTGCTGTAGCTTATTCATCAAATGACAATTATTTCAAACAAGTTCTAACACTTAAGTGCATGGCATATCTTTCTGATCCGAGTGTATATTGTTTCTGAAATACTGTTGACATCAGAATGCCCCCTAATATCTGACTTCTTAGAAGGTTTAAGTATTTATTTACCAAGCATTGTCAAACTAGGATCAGTACTGAAACAGTCATGTTGTACTGTAAAGTAAGATAGGGATGATGCTGATATTACTGTTCCTAACTATGCTGAAGTTTTAAAAATTCATTCTATGTGTTTTTTTTAAGGCCCTTCAACCTGACATAATAGATTAGGCTATCAGTTTTTCTTCATTTTCCCATCTTAAGTTTCTGGCTGAAAGTAGTGAAGGCAATTTTTCCTAGTGACAGATGGCTGATTTCTCTGTCTACAGGACAAAGGTTGTTCTAGTTATATAATTTTGCTCCTGAGCTTGGAATATTGGGTTCATATGATTATGTGAACAGTAAAGAAGTATATGAAAAAATATTTTTATTAGTGGTAAATGCTTCTGAAAAGATCACTCAAAATTAATGAAATTCAATAGATAACAAAATATTGTAAACAGAAACATATAGGAATAGCAACTATCTCATGTTCACTATCTCAGGTACCCAAACCAGAAATATATTGCAGCTTATTTGCTATCTATTTCTGGTAGGTCTTGTCCTACCAGAATAAAACAATTTGGAGTATTGTTTTGTATCAGTAGCCAGTAACATGCAATAGTAGATTCAAAGTGTGAAATTATTTATTCATGCTTAGTTAAATTTAACTGCAACATGAAATAAGTGATTACCTGTTTTGGATATAATTTCATAATCAAGACTCCGAAGGTCATTTGAAGTACTGTGCTAATTAATCTTTATTTCCAGCCTTCCTTAATTATTCTTGCCAGATGGTGCTTTATTTATGTTATTGCTTAGGGTTTCCAGCTGAGGCTTTTTGATTGTTGAAGAAAAATATGTGATGGCACCATAAGATAATGTAATTGAATTGTTAGGTATGTTAGAACATTTGAGCCTTCTGTCTCTGCTTTAGCCTCAGCTGGGAAATAAGTTTGTTAACAAAGTGCTTTGGCATTTCATGCAACTTCAATGATATGTAGAAACATGCTTTGGAAAAACAGGAATGAACTATAGTGCAAACGCACTTCAGTAAGATGACATACAACCACATCCTGTTATTTAGGTGTGCAGATTGAAAAGACACAGTAGGGATTTAGCCTCTCAGAAACAGACATTTTACAAGGAGAAGAAGGCTTTCAAAAGTAGGTTCATGATGCATTCATTCTTTCACCCGGGAGCAAATTCTACTCAAATGGGGGCCACCCCAAAAATTACTCATTATGAGACAATTCAGCCCCACCAAATTGAAAGTTTCTCTGAAGAAGTTTCCTCCCATAATCTGTCAAGTACAGAAAAATTTATTGATACACGCTATAGAGAAACTCTTGAAAATCAAGAGAGAGAAATATAACAAGATGACATACAACCACATCCTAGGGTTGCACTCTTTAAGAGACAAAAGTGCAACTAATCAATTACTTTCTATGACATGATTTTCAGAAAGGATATTTTGAATAATATAGTCTGTAAAATCTTAAATTACCTGTATTACTTCAGACCAGGGGTGTCAAACTCATGTCGCCACGGTGGTGTCACGTGATGTATCGAGACTTTTTCCCCTTCGCTAAACCAGGTGTGGGCGTGGCCAGTGTGTGACGCATCTGGCCTGTGGGCCAGGAGTTTGACAGCCCTACTGTAGACACTGCAACCAGATACAGTGCACAGCTTTTTGTTTATAATTCTGGTAAAATGCTGCTAATAAAATAGGTTATGAGTGTTTTCCATAAGACCAGCACTTAAAAAATATTTAATCTTTTTGGGTGTACTTCAGTAGCAAAAGAGTAGGGTGCAGGTCAAAAACAGTAATTTTACTGAATGAGGTTTTTGAAAACTCTGAACAAATGCTCACTATTGCAAATAATTGGAAAAGGAGATCAAGTTAATCCTGTCAACCTCTACTTTTTCAGCTTTCTAAGAATGAATGCTTTGGAAAATTACAATTGAATGTGAATTTTACTTGATATGCTTTATATAGTCTAACGTAGCAGAATATTGATGTGTTCAGTAGAATTCAACTTTTTCAAAAAGTAGACTCTCTTGTATGAAATGCAAAATAATTTTTGGATAAGAACCAGAGATATAAGTGGAGTAGACAAAACAGAATTGGAATAGTGGCCTTTGTCCTTAATTCCAATGGATTCATTAGATTTGATTGATTAATATGTGTATATATTTGATATGCATGGTTGTACGTACATATCAAAAAATCAGGTCCATTATTTTGCAGAACAGTCCCATCTATAGAAATCTATTCAAGCGCGTTATAATGTGCAATTCATTTGGAGACAGATCTTGGCACCATAGTCCAGTTCATTTCTGAATGTTCATGAATCCTGATACATAATTGGAAAAGAATATGAATGCTAGAAAGAATATAAGCAAACTACCATTTTGATTTGTGATTGACATACAAAAGGAAGCCAAGACAAAAAAAGCTATCCATAGATTTGTATATCTTTTGTATAATGAATCCTCAGCATATTGCAGACAAGGTCTTACAAACCTACTCTGCTGTCACAAGTACACTCCTGGTGCTATCACTATCTTCCTTAGTTAGGAAAGCAAACTTATTTTATCATACTTTATGGGACAGCAAACAGGGGCAGCGGTAAGTGGAGGCAGGCTACTTATTTCACTTCAGTGTTTGTTAATGATACATTGTATTGTGGACCTTGAAAACTGTGGCCACTTGGATGTACTTAAAGCACCTGTTTGGTTTTCCTTTAACATTCTATTATAACTGGAAGAGCTGGGATTGCAAGTAAGCGTCACCACCCAGGCCGAAGGGAAATTTCTGCAGTGACGCGGCCGGGCCTAGTCCTCTGCCCGCGCAGGGAGCTGCTGCCCCGCCCCTGTCACTCCGCTTCTTCGCCAGCGGGAAGCAGCACCATTGCTGAGCCTCATTCCCCCAGAGCGCCACACTCCGCAAGCTGAGTTCCCTGAGTGGCGCCGGCGGTCAAAGAGAGCAGGCAGGTGGCCGGGTGGGAAGCCAGTGGGCTGCTTTGGAGCCCCATGCCCCGCGGAGCCGGCACTGATGGAAGGCGGCCTTTATACAGCATCCCCCTCCCCTCTTTGGATCGCCCTGCAGGGGGGCTCTGCCTTTGCAGAAATGGGGCGGGCGGTTTGTACGGCAGATTGGCGGGGGGATGTGCAGCCCTCCAAGATGGAGAGAGGGGGAAAGAGAAGGCTCCGAGGTTCACTTGGGCAGTCAAGCCAGATGGTGGAGGGAAACTCAAAGCATTGGGGCTTCAGAAGGGCAGAATGTACTTCAGAATGTGCAGCTCCTGGCTCTAACAGTGAGTGACGTGAGTGACGTCAAGTTGGCCACGCCCACCCTGTCACATGACTACCAAGCTATGCCCACCAAGCCATGCCCACAGAACCGGTAGGGAAAATTTTTAGATTTCACCACTGTACTGAGGTATACCATTTAATGAATCTTATCCATTGGATCTTATATTAAATTATAACTGCTTCCTTCCTTCCTTCCTTCCTTCCTTCCTTCCTTCCTTCCTTCCTTCCTTCCTTCCTTCCTTCCTTCCTTCCTCACTCCCTCCCTCCCTTCCTCCCTCCTTTCCTTCCTTCCTTCCTTTATCCAACCATCCATCTATCCACCCACCCACCCACCCACCCATTCATTTATCTTTTATACCACCTATTCCTACAGGATATATTTCCTATAACTGTTGAGTTATATGTATCTTTTTTTTTTACTTGTATACTTTGCTTTTTCTTCTTATGAATTTTTTAAAGACACAGATTATTCATCTCCCTCAATTATAGAGATATAATTTATTATGTTTAGCATGGACAGAAAAACAAACGCCTGGAGAATTCCTAAAATTAAATCCATAACACATTCTATTCTTAACACAACAATGTTCCTATTGAATAATTTGCTGACAATACGTATCTAATCAAAGTTAAGTTGGGCAGCTAGTTAGCAAAATGGAACACAGTCAGGGAGACACAGAGCAATATAAATGCATCAGGAACTCTTTGTTCAGAAGCTTATAGTTCAGTGATGTTTCAAAAGCAAACAACAACAACAACAACCCTGCTTTATTAAAGGACCAGCGTTGTTGATGCCTACTGTGAAGGGATAGAAAAAACAAATAATTTATATCCTGTGCTATAGTTGCATTAGATTTGAAATCTAACTTTTATGTTGTGTTTTAAGATTTGCCCCACAATGATCCCAAAAATATAATATCAGCATCATCACATTTTCTATTGAATGAAAAATATATTTCTAGGATAAAAAGTGTTCCTGTTAGATTCCTTTCTTATTTTTGAATCGGATGTTAAAGTTCCAAATCTGTTCTTCCTGCCTCCTACTAAAGATAGATCTCATCTTGATAGGTTGTGTAAACTTTGATTATCAACAAATTTAAATTCAACCTCTTTGGTTTTTATAGCCTGACTTCCAGAAAAGAAAGTTTTGCATATAGTATTCCTAGTATAAGATTTCTTCGTTAATATCCAAAATTCATTCACAGTCTAAATCTTAAAACATAAACTTCTTTCTATTGCTTGCTTTTTTAATTGCAGTTTGAATTTAATCATATCCCAATGTGTTGTAGTTTGTTACCAATATTAATGGGAATTTCATATGTTTCTAAAAATATAGTACATACCATCTGGTTGGCACCCTGCCTTCTGCAATTTAAGAATATATATAGAGAGAAGAGAAGACTTTCTCAGGCTTGGGCTTGGGTGCCATTAAGTAGTAGTACTGTCTGGCTTTCCAGGTATATGATAAAACTGGCCTTGTGTTGAATTAGATTTCTTACATTGTGTTCTGTATAATGGTTCCCAATTAGTAATTTGAAGTTATAGTGTATTTTTTATTTATTTATTTATTTATTTGGTTTTCTTATATGCCGCCCAACTCCTGAAGGACTCAGGGCGGACCATATTCAAAGGCATGTATGATTTAATATGTCCAACACATCTTCTCCCAATCCTGGTGTCTTCTAGATAGTTTAGGACTGTGATTCCCAATCCTTGATAATTTTAGGAATTGTAGTTATACAAATTGGAGGAAGAATGATAAACAATGTAATTAGCTGGCGGTAAATCAGTTAGGTATAAAAGAAGGACCATGAGTTTGCTTCAATTCTTTAATGGCAAACTTGCATGCAACATTGAAGAATAGATTTCTGGAAAATAGATTTCATGAAACAGGGCACTGGACAAAGTTTTACTTTCTATTATTTAATGGACCATCAATCAATTTGGTGGAATTTATCCAGTTTAGAAGACTTCTCTTTTATTACTGATTTAGGTTCTATTTTCTGGAGTTGCAGTCAGCAGCCTTTTTAGAGGCTATTTCATACAAACATATTCAAAGTCCTCATTTTTTTAAAAAAAAAGAAATAGCTAAAATCAAATGTGCCAAGATTTCAGTAATATCAACTTGAATGTCAAAATATTGCAAGGCATCATGTAAAATTTCTGTAAGGTTTTTTATAGTGTGAGATCTGGAGTATTCTTTTAAAAAAATTAACAATATTTAATTTTAATTTAACTTTGGAAATGTTGGCATTATTTTAGAGTTGTCCTTATACCTCTGGCTATCTGGACCAAAGTTGTTGTATCATTTATCCTTTCAAACATTAAGAATAGCTAATTTATTAAATCTTAGTTATCACTCTTTCTGCTGAATGAATCAATCAGTTGGTTTTTATTTCATTTGGAGTCCAGCCCATCACCATCTTTTACAAATTCCTCTGGACTTAAAGTAGTTTCTCATTATTCTTCTTAAACCCTGCATTATAGCATGACAGAATCCTCAGAATTTTTGGCTTTGGACCTGATTTTTTTTACAGGTCATTACATTCAAAACTCCAGAGTCAATAGTTCTGGAGTTTATCATGGCTGTATGGTATATCTGTTTTTAAAGCTTATGTATTTTATAACCCAAGAACAATGGAAGAAACAGATAACAATTTGATTCCCTTATATTGTTATGTCACTGAATGTCATGTTTAAGGCATAGATACATGAAACTAGGCGCTAGTGGCAGTAGCAATAGCAGCAGTGGTGTGTCCTAATGAGGCCATGTTATGAATTATTTGGGCTTGTACAAATTCAGGTTATTTATTTATTTATTCATTCATTCATTCATTCATTCATTCATTCATTCATTCATTCATTTATTTATTTATTCTATGCCGCCCTACTCCCTAAGGACTCAGGGCGGCGTACAACATTTTAAGAGAACACTAAACAATAAACTTATTTAAAAACAGTTTTAAAAAGTTAAAAAAGATGTCCAACAACATACATACCGGGGGAGATCTCGGATATAAAATTGTCTCAGACCCCATTTGATCTTTAAAATTCTAGGACTAATTAGAGGGTAGAAAATTTTATTAGCATTGTAATATATTCTAATATCTAATATATTCTAATGAAGAACTGCCTGTCTCCCATAATATTTGGCCAATTAGATCATGCAGAGTTGGCATGCTGCGAGATTAAAGAATGTCATAGACACACCCAGAAGTGGTCCTTCTCTATTGAGCACCTGCCCTCCAGAATGAAGTTCCCCTTGAGATCTCAATGGCTTCAATTCTGTTGTTTAGAAGAGTCATAAAGACCTGGCTTGTCACGATGTGAATTATTGCCAGTTGTGCAGATCTACTGTTTTCTTGTATTTATGGTTAAACAGACATGTGATATGTTCTATTACGCATGCCTGCATTCCAGAAGTCAACTCCTTCCTTCTCTTCCGCCATTTCTGCCGAAGGTAGACGTGACTTTTTCATTAGCCGATAAGATGTAGTTTACTAAGGATTCTTTTTATTACTTTTCTACTGAAATAAATATTTTGTTAATTAAATTTGAATCTCGGTTTTATTTTCTAATGAGAATGACTTCAAAAGGAAGCAAAGATCCATCAACCTCCACGGGGGATTGCCCCCCCCCCTCTAACATGGCTCTTTGCTTATAAGCCTTCAGAGATGTAAAGTGAGACCTCTCACTTCATCATCTGTGTCACTTTTTCTGTTGGCCAAGAATACCTTGGTCACTAAATATTCTTGAGTCTGTAACTTTTTAATACAAACCCCAGCTATTAATTTATTGATGACAGATAATAAATTTGCCTTGATGTTAAGTGTAACTTGTTTAAGATGAGGAATTTGGATTGGTCGTGCTCAAAAGCGGCATGTCTGTCAGGATCACTTCTTGTGGGAAAACTGAAGAAATGAACTCTGTTATGGTCTTCTTGTAGAGTTTCCAGAAATAGCTTATTATAGTCTTTTAGCAAGGTAATGCTGGGATGGATCACCTGATATGGTCCAAATTCTTGCACTTATTATTTTATAGGAAGAAAATATATATTTCATGTTTGTAATACAGTTTGTTTCATTTCTTTCCCTTACTGTTTGTAGTTGTCTTCCTTTCTCTTCTTAGAGGATCGTATTTATAGTACAATGCTGAAATAGTTAAGGGCTTATTAATGATTTATTTTCATAAATACTGTATGTATTTTGCCCCATCCACCAGGAAGAAAAGAATTAAAGAGCTTATCATCTGGCAAGTGTTGTGTTCTGCTGAGACATTGGTCAATAACCCAGCAAGCATCTATTTGGATTGCTTGCAAATATTCAAACTTATTTGCCAGAAGTCATGTAGGAGTAAATGATCTTTCTAGCTGGAAATATTAGGAACTCCTTCTTTCACCTGAGAAAGCATGTACTGAAAATAAGATTCCCTCCAATCTTCATACATTGTACATGGTTGGAATTCAGTGTTATGATATACACTCTTCATTTAAAAAAATTTTTTTTTGCTCGTTGTCTGTAATAAACTAGCTTTTCTGAATTATATAAACAACGAAGCTCAGAAGTTAATGAGTCTGGAGGAACATCTGTTAAAAAGGCCTTGATTATCATAAATTTGCAGGGAAATGAGAACATAAGGAAAGACAGAAGCTGATAAAGAGCCTGTTTGGCTTAAACAAATAAATAATGCAGTCCAGAACACAAGATGAATTTTTCAAAGGAGACTAATAAACACTGTTCCTTTCCCCCAGTGGTTAACACCAAATGCTAATCTGATGTCATCTCCAATTGTTCTGTACTGTTTTTCTGCCAAACATAAATAATTAATGCTAGTAGAATCTGTCTTCTCTTTCATTCTTCTAAAGAAATGATATCTGATAGATTTTCTGATGACCTGGAGTATTGTTTTGTAAGATGCTCCATGTTGCCTATTTTCAGAAATAAAGTTTCTTGTTAGTTTATTGTACAAGGTTTAGTGATACAGGACAAAGATACTTTTCTGATCCTTTAGAGGGTGTGTGTGTGTGTGTGTGTGTGTGTGTGTGTGTGTGTGTGTGTGTGTAGAGTATAATATTTTATGTGTATTTTTTTTATAACTAGTACATGCTAAAACTTATTGAAGTTCTCTGTTTCTGAGTGTTTGATGGGCTAGGTAAAATAGAACTAAGTTTATATATTTGCTTTATCATATTGTTTGTTCAATTCAATTTTAGAGTAAACCCAACTACATTACAAATAAATAAAGATAAAAATAGATTCATTTTGATTAAGTGAGTCATCCCCCGGAGGAGACTATATTTGCTTCACTGGAATAAGTAATTTGTTCAGTGAAACAATTTGGGTGGCCTTGAATTTGGGCCAGAAATACACCTCTCAGCTTCCCTTCTAAGCATCCTTTCAGAATATTTGCTTAAGACATCATCCTGGAAGACTTCAGAAGACACATGCTAAGAGGTTCAAGACTGATTAGTTTGATTAATGGGAGATTTGAAGCAATGTATTTTGTATATCTAACTTACAATTTTATGTGTGCTTTCTGTTGTGGGCATAGCATACATAATGTATATTGATTTGGGGGGGGGCTTCTACATGATCATTGTTTTAACAAGGAAATAACATTGTGGCATTGTTTTGATAAAGAAAAGCATGTTGCTTTATTGGCACAAATCTCTTTGTCAAGGGAAATCTGTAAGTTATCTCACTTGGGCCTAGTAAATGTTTTTTCTATATTCTAGCCAGAATATTTTATGGCTGGACAGCTTCAGAAAATGATGGAGGATTGTCCAAAGTACTTGAATTTCAGGAGCACTTGCTGAAGCTGTCCAACATATGGTAATGGCACTTGGATGCTGGTCTGTGGAGGAGGGAGGGTGCAATAGTGGCTCCAGTGCACTCTGGGATTGCTGAAGCCACTCTGTCTGGAAGCATTTGGCAAGAATTAAGGAAGACTATCTCATAGTTCTGTGACAGATTTATCAACAATCAGATTACTTTATTGTGTGAGAATTTTTGTTCTTCAAAACAAAAAGACTGTGATTTCCATGGAATCCTTTGTGCCGTCTCAGTTTGGTTGTTTCTTGCAGAAATTTCATTATCAAACTAGGTAACATCATCAGTGCACTTGACGTGATATCCTTTAACCAAATATACATTGGCTCGAACCTTCTTTCTTCCCCTATCTATCACTAGCCAAAGTGAGAAGAGGCATTTTCCAGGTCTGGCAGGTGAATTCTGGAGAAGACAGACAGGTTTAATTCCCCAACATTTATCAAAAAATTTAATGTGAAAATAGCCAAAGAAGGTGAATGGCATGGCTTCATGCAGTATTTGTCAAAGCAGGATAAGCATAAGAGAAGATAAATGGTTGCCATTTTACAGCGCTCACCAAAGCTTTGGGGCAAAGTTGGCAGAGAAGGCCAAGTAAGGCTTTTCATAGTATTTGTCAAGACTGAGAAGCTGAAGAAAGCAAAGCAACATTGCTTCATCCTTAGAAGCAGAGGTGGTTCTAAGATGCTTCCCAGGGCTGCTGTAAAGAAATGCTTCATTCAAACCTCATTGAAGGAAAACACTCCCTGGAGGATTTGCACTGTACTAGTATCCATTAGCAAAGTCTGCCAGAGATCTATGGTTGTCATAAAACATATTTATTGTGTGACCAAACTGACATAAAGAAAGATATTTGTTTCTCCTAGGTACAGTATTTTTCTTCATACTACCTCCAGAAAACAGTATCTTCTATAATGGCTGTGGGCTTCCTAATGGTCTCTTATTTGTTATTGAAAGGCAAATCTTTTCAAGCCAAAGTCCTTCCCTTAAAGATCCCTACTTCCTTTATTTTACAACTTGTATGTTGTTTCAACCAACAAAGTAACTTAGATAGCTTTCAGATTATAATTTTAAAAATTCCAATGGAAGTAATAAAAGAAAGCCAAAGCCAAAGAACCATAATGCATACAGTACATTGAGGGAAAAATAACCAATTAAATCTTGATAACAAAAACTAGAATACATAAACGTCTAATGCTATCCCACAACCTGCTAAAATAATGTTTTTTACAATTTGTTAAAGCATAGTAGAGTCAGGGACATATGAGGAAATATGTCTCCTGGTGTCAGGCGCAAAGAATCAGGACTGTATGTAAGTTCCAGTTAAAAAGGTTTATTGCTCAAACCTATAGTGGTCAACTAATGATTAGCACTAAATTGGCATTAGATAAGAGTCAATGGGAATGCAAGGGGAGGGAGGCTGGACTTGGAGTGATTGTGAACGTGTAATGATTCTAGGTTGAGTCCTGTCTTGATCTACCTCCTGGCTAAGAGCTGCATTATCTAAGGCTGACTGCCTGCTTCAAACATCTTTCAGTTCAATCTATTGATTGGTTAATATAGAACAGTGTTAGCCTGTGGGAGAACCTCTCTGCCAGAAAAACCCGTTGGTGAAATGAGTAGAGCAACAGCTGTAGCATTTTCACTTGCAAGCCTTTGCTTGCCCAGAGCCCCTTCAACTTACTGCTTTGCATTGCCCTCCTCCTTTTTTTTACAACATAGTGCTTGTTTGTGTACTGTGACCCACTTCAGTTTTGTTGCAAATACAGCTTTGGTGCTAAGCTTGTGTGTGCTGATTTTTGTCTTGAAGGGCAGGATTGCTAGAAAATGTAGCCATCATATGATTATGAGTAACAGCCAATGGCATATTATTTAAATGTAATTTTAAATTTAAATTTATATTATTTTTCTCAAACTAAATAAGACAATGTATCTGTTTCTGACTTATAATATGGTCACTTTTTATTTTTATTTTTGTGGTAAAATTACAAATGATTTCCAATTATTCCAATTATTATTATATAGATTCCATATACATTGTGTGACACAAAATATTCACTGGAATATAGTTGGAAACAGTTTGTATTCATCAAAGCCTAATATAGGGCATTCTAATGTTACTTATTCTATATTCACATGTTTGATCATTGTAGCTGTCACTTAATGCAGACAAGAAAGACTGAATCTAATTGAGTAATAATGAAGAAATATGTACACTGGTTAAATAATCAAGTGTATTTGATACCCAAGAGTATTTATTCTTTTAAATTTCATAATGTTTACTTTATGAAAGGATTTCAAAGAGACATTTTCCTCTGATTTCAAGTTTATAGATTTTGCCTGAAGTAAAATATAAAGGCAATCCTTTAGTTACTTTTTCAATTGCAAGATTCTATATATTTTATAGGGATTGCAGCATGTCACAATATGTCCCTTGCTCCTGTACAATAAGTGTTCACAAGGTATATTCAAAGCTACAAACCTGCAAAAGAGGAACAAACAAATATGAGATTCAACATAAAAAGAAAAGAAAAGAAAAGAATAGAATAGAATAAAATAGAATAGAATAGAATAGAATAGAATAGAATAGAATAGAATAGAATAGAATAACAGAGTTGGAAGGTACTTTGGAGGCCTTCTAGTCCAACCCCCAGCTCAGGCAGGAAACCCTATACCAGTGATGGTGAACTTTTTTGGCTCGGGTGCCAAAAGGGTGTGTGCGCACGTGATAATGTGCGCATGCGTGCCCACACCCATAATGCAATGCCCTTTTCCGTGCATGCGCACAACCCCCACACTGCCCCCATGCATGCGCACAACACCACGCACTGCTCTCCCGCACATGTGCACAGGCCTCACTGAAGCCTCCGGATGTCCGGTAGGCCCGTTGGGCCGTTTTTTCGCCATCCCCAGGGTTCAGGAGGCTTTCCTGAAGCCTGGGTATTTATTTATTTATTTATTTATTAAATTTATATACCGCCCTTCTCCAGGGGACTCAGGGCGGTGAGCAGCCAAATAAAAAACATTAAAATACAGTATAGCGTAGAGCGAAAATGGCTAAAAATAAGGCCGAAAATCAGCTGACCAGCACGCACATGCGCGCTGGAGTTGACATAGGGCAATGCCTCGTGTGCCCTCAGATATGGCTCCGTGCCATAGGTTCGCCCGTGCCATAGGTTCGCCATCACTGCCCTATACCAGTGATGACGAACCTTTTTAGGTTCGCGTGCCAAAAAGGGGGGGGGTGCGCGCGCTAGCGCGCGCTCGCATGCCCACACCCATTCCCTCCCCCCCACGCATGCACACAACACACACACATGCTGCCCCCTGCGCATGCGCGCACACACACACACCCGCGCAAAGGCCTTACCGGAGCCTGGGACGGTAAAAAACGACGAAACGGGCAAACCGGAAGTTCGGAAAAATGCACTTCCGGTTTGTCCGTTTCATCGTTTTTTGCATTCCCTGAACCCTCCGGAGTGCAAAAAACAGCTCACTGGCAAACCGGAAGTGCGTTTTTCCGCACTTCCGGTTTGCCGGTGGGCAACGCTCGCTATGGCTCCGCGTGCCACCTGTGGCACGCGTGCCATAGGTTCGCCACCATGGCCCTATACCATTTCAGACAAATGGTTGTCCAATCTCTTCAAAACTTCAATGGTTGGAGCATTCACAGCTTCGGGAGGCAAGTTGTTCCACTGCTTAATTGCTCTGTCAGGAAATTTCTCCTTACTTCAAGGCTGCTTCTTTCCTTGATTAGTTTCCATCCATTGCTTCTTGTCCTGCCTTCAGGTGCTTTGGAAAATAGCTTGACTCCTTCTTCTTTGTGTCAATCCCTGAGATATTGGAACACTGTTATCATGTCACCCCTAGTCTTTCTTTTCATTAAACTAGACATACCCAATTCCAGCAACCTTTTTGTATATCTTTTAGCCTCTAGTTCCCTAATCATCTTTGTTGCTCTTCTCTGCACTCTTTCTAGAGTCTCAACGTCTTTTTTACATTGTGGCGACCAAAACTGGATGCAGTATTCCAAGTGTGGCCTTACCAAGACATTATGAAGCGGTATTAACACTTCGCGTGAATACGTGGGAGCATTGCACATCATGCCATTATTTCTGCTCTTAAAAGTTTTTTCTTATAGTAGATGAAAATATGTGTTGCTCAGAGTTGAATTCTAGAGTCTAATATTCTCTGACCTTGGTTGTTTGCTTGTTTGCTTGCAGATGTTTCATTACCCAACCAAGTAATATAATCAGAGATAGTGAGTTGTTTCCTCCTTTTTATATATAGTAGTTTGCCGTACCAGTATTAGTGGGGGTATAGTTTTCTCCTTGGTAGTTGTTTGATTAGATATTTTTTGTAGTTGATGGTGAAAATGATGATGATATGTAATGGTAAAAGTAAATATTTATTCTTTCTAATCTCCTGCTTATCTGGGTATTGGCTGCTGAAGAACCAACCTAAGAGAGCACAACAAATGATTGTCCAATCTTTTCTTTAAAAAGAAATCAGTGAAATCCACAAATGTATACCTTGATTTTTTGCTTATATAAGCACTCTGTGTGGTTTATAACAAAATAGAAAACAAGACAGTAATATAAAATTAGGAGAAAAGGAGACCAAATTAACTTCCCTAGGGAGAGGATTCTGTATTCAGAATCACCCAGGATAATGCCTCTCTTACATACTAGATAGCTGAGTTTGTAGAGGCAAAAGAGCTTCTCCTGCTCATCTAAGCAGATTTGTAACAGGAAAGAATTCATAAGACAATTAGTGGTTTAAAAATTAACTCCTTAAAGAATACCTGGAGCAGTAGATAATTGCCAATCATTGTAGCTTATTCAGCACTTTTTTTTGTGCTAGGAAGCAGTTTGACTGCTGCATTTTACATCAATTCTAATTTCTGGACATATTTCAAGCATAATTTTACTTTGACCGCATTACAGTCAAGATAGTTGTAGCAAGTCATACAACCCTGTTGCCATATCCAACGTGTTCAGAAAGAATCACAGTTGGTGATTCTATCTGCAAATCCATTTACAGCTGAAGGACATGGAACATTCTCCAACTGTGATCTTACTGATTCTGGAATATTCTGGAGTAGTCTTCTTCAGTCAAATCTCCAGCACAGAGGACCAGGTTGAACTCTATGAGACATCATAGACCGTGAGTGAGATGTCAAATAGTAGTTTCCTATCATCACATTTTGAATGAGAAGGATGGAAGAAGAGAACCAGGAGAAAGTCATCTCTGCCAGATGATTCTAAAGGGAAACATAAACCACGGGAGTCTGGTGATCTCTTATAAAACTAAATCTTTTGTTATGTAAAGTTTTAAAGGTGATTGCATACATCTTGAATTACACACAGAAGCCAACTTGGAACCAGATGCAGCTTATACATCATGGGAATGATGTAGCAGTCACCTATCACTGCTCATGTTGCTGTATTCTATACCAGTTTATTTTCCTAACAGTTTTCAAGAGCAGATCCCGGAAGAGTATATTGCAAGAAGGAACTGCAAGTCCAAGAGGGAACTTTTTTGTCCAGTTCTTCTGTGAAGATTGCCAGTATCTACACAATTTGGAATAAATTCCTGTAATTGATGTTTCTTAAAATTTCCCCATACTTAGATTTCTATTTGAAGAATTCTAAATAATGGAAGTGCTTTAATGTGGCCAGTGGGCTCCCGAATACTTGTGTGCTAAAAAGATTGGCATATAACCCACAATAAAGAAATCAGATAACTGCTTCTGTCAAGGTCAAACAATGCAAATGTGTGTTCAAAGTTTGGTTTGACATATGTAGGATAGATATAAATATTTCTTTCTACATCAGTTTCAGTTTTTCATATATGTGCTCACAATTTCCAATGTTTATGAATTTTTGATGCAAGAAATATATATATTTTCTAAAATACAGCTTCCCTAAGATTATGAGAAAGAATAGGGTATAATACTATAAACTTCTATCTATAGTTTAGATTTGTATAAAATACAAGATGGGACATGTTCTTTCCTTTAAAAAGTTTTTTTTAAGAAAATTATATTCAATTACATATTTTGCAGAATTCAAATGAAAAAGGTCTTACAGTAATTCAGTAAAGTAAATGAAGACCCATTTTATGTGCTATGTAATTTATAGATACGTTTGAAAATATTTGAGATGGATTGTTTTTCCATTCATGATTATTGATAGAACCTAGAAATATTTTGCAACGGAAAGAAAATGCTTCTTTGATTCACATTTTCCCTCTGAATTCAAGCAGGGTATTCAAGGTAGTTAAGAATACAATAAAAATTCAAATACAATAATACATCAGAATGATGTATTCACATGGATTTTGCAACAAAAGTCCATAAGCAGGGTTTTGCAGCTATTTTCACAATGCCTGTTAATTCATTGTAGTCTTTGTTCAGACAAAAGTTTAGGAGGTTCTAAAAAGTCAATTTCTGCTTGTCAAAATAAAGCTATATATAACGACATAGCTTAACACCTTAATTCTAGTCTGAGAATCAATTAACTGAACCAGCTAATCCAAAGTCTTTTCACAAACAAGCAAGCAAGATAGAAGTTGCTGATAAAGAGCAGCAATTCCCAATAGCAAGTGAGATACTAATGCCAGTAACACTGAATGTTTTTTCCACACTGAATGTGTGGAAAAAATATTTCCTTGTTAATCAGTCCAGCATTCTATTTATATCAGTAATCTTCAAGGTGCTCTAAATCCTACAAAACAGCCCATATACTTTGTTCTGAATAATATGCTCAAGGAATAGATAGAATAGTTACAATAGTAACAATAAAGTGTAGTTATCACACTATAGCAGTGATGGCGAACCTATGGCATGCGTGCTACAGGTGGCACACGGAGCCATATCTGAGGGCATGCGAGGTATTGCCATATGTCAGCTCCAGCACACATGCACGCACTGGCCAGCTGATTTTTAGCCTTCATTTTGACTGTTTTCGCTCTCCCCAGACTTCAGGAAAGCCTCCTGAACCCTGGGAATGGCGAAAAATGGCCCATGGGCCAAACTTCCGGTTGGCCTGTTGGGTCGTTTTTCGCTCACCCCAGGCTTTAGGAGGCTTTCCCAAACCTTGGGGAGAGTGAAATACAGCCCAATGGGCCTACCGGAAGTCCAGAGGCTTCAGTGAGGCCTGTGCACATGCACGGGGGCAGTGCGGGAGTTGTGCGCAGGGGGAGGGTATTGCATTGTGGGTGTGGGCACGCACGCTATTGCGCGCATGCACACCCTTTTGGCACCCAAGCCAAAAAGGGTGCGCCATCACTGCACTGTAGGATAGTATGAGCTTTGTAAGACTAATCTCTGGCATTGTCATTTGTCTATCCACGAGGAAACATTAGGTTTTTTGAAAGTCCAGCGAGCTGTTATCTGTTTCAGCTGAATGTAGAAAGGCAACTAGGGTGCCTTCCATATATTTATTTCAGTTCCATTATTCTATGCATCATGACCAAGGATCAGGTATTACTGGAGCAAAGGTATACAGAAGAAAAAAAGATCCTTCCAAATGCATTGAATGGATGATATGTAGAAGTTGGATGAAAGGCAGAAAAAGGAAGAATGCATCAAGGCTCACATTTAGAAATTATGTATGTAAGAATATTCATGCAACACATTTTTGATCAATTCTGAATTTTAATCAATGTACAACTTTTAATCAATTTATCAAGTGTGATTCTGTAATCCATGCAGACAGCTGCTAAGGGTTTGAACTTGATTAGTTGTTCCGCTGTAGTATTTGTAGTTTTGTCCATTCATCTTGACTATATTATGAAGATTGAGTAAAAAAAAGGAGGTGAGATTGAATCTAGAGTTTGTTTCGGAGAATGGCAGCATTCTTTGAATGGGATTCTAGTCAGAACCCTTTCTATTCAGAGCTATCTCAAAAGGGCAGGGCAAGTTTTATTAATTTTTTGGTAACTTCTAACTTCTCAAGACCCGAAAGACTTCATTATTTTCACTATAACAAATTTAGAGAAGGGAGGGACAAGACGCTGCTGTAGGAGAGAATATTAAAGCAACAACAAAATTCCCTTAATCCATTCCATCAGAGGCTATATTCTCCTAGATCATTTTCCCATGAGGAATGATAATTTGTCATGTAGCAAGTAATGGATTAAGCCATTTTTTCCTGTTTTTTTCCTGTTTTCATAAGTGATTTTTCCTGCTGTGGTAGGCTATGAGTTTTAATTTCCCTCTCCTGTCCTTTATCCTGAATTCTGAATGGATATTTTTATTCCTTTTTAAATGAATTCAGTAAACTAAGTCAGTGTTATTTTCTTCTTTGCGGAAAGTGAAACAGAGAATATTGTTGATGTTCATTCTGGGATCTATAAGTGTGCCATATTCAATATCTGCCTCTTTTAATGTGTTTAATTGAAATTACTTTAAGAGATAGGAAACAATTACTTAGCAAATAATTGGACATCACAGATTTCTTCTTAGATCTCCCACTGTTGTATGAGTGCTAATTTTCATGTAATAAATATATATTTCTATTTGTCAGTTGTATAAATAAATTAATTTCTAGCTCCATAAGTATTTTTCAAATATTCATATCACTTTTGTGATGGCAAAGAAGCAAGTTATTTTTAAAAAGAATAATTTTCCACTTCAAAATTGCAGATGGATTCACTAATAAATGTGGAGTTTATGACAGACACAACCATATAATTAACGTTCCACTCTTTAATGAGAATTGCTCTTTTTAAAAGGGTGGGGGATTTCATCACATAGTTGTGTCCAATGATAATAATTGCCTTTGAGAGCCAGTTTGGTGTAGTGGTTAAGGTACCAGGAGTCTGTGAGTTCTAGTCCCATCTTAGGTATAAAAGCTGGTTGGGTGACTTTGGGCCAATCACTCTCTTTCAATCCAACTCACCTCACAGGAGTGTTGTGAGGAAAACAGGATGAGGCAAGAGTATTAGGTATGTTCACTGGCTCAAGTTATTTATAAAATAATGAAAACGAGGGGGGGAGAGAATCTAAACAATAGCTGGGAGGAATGATTGTTGTGCAAGATAGTATATATTGTTATTTTTTTATAACTGTAAAGATACTTGCAGCAGAAAAGTATATTTCTACCACAGATATATGTTTCTAATCATGTCCATGTCATTTCTACAATTAGGAAGGAAAACGAAGCTTTCCTTGTTATAGGATAAATAAAGGAGCACTGTTTCTAAGTGTAAAAATTTAGACTTGCATTCAGAGTTTATTCATTCTTTCTAAAGTTATTTATTTTATGTGTTACATGAAAGCATGTGCAATCTAAGTTTAGACATTTCAAAAATCTTTCTGAATGCAGTATTAATCTAGAATGGTCTTTTCCATTGGGGAATAACACCAATATTTTAGCATTCTCCTACATGTACAATTGCACGCAGCTAAATAATAGACCACAATGTGCAGCAATACAGGTACAGTATTTATTTATTTATTTATTTTATTTTGTGAGATTTATATACCGCCTCACAGTGCAAGCACTCTCTAAGCGGTTTACACCAGTAAGCAATGTATATTTACATTGCCCCCAACAATCTGGGTCCTCATTTTACCTACCTCGGAAGGATGGAAGGCTGAGTCAACCTTGAGCCGGTGAGATTTGAACCGCTGACCTGCGGATCAGTGTCAGCTAAAGTGGCCTGCAGTACCTGCCTCTAACCGCTGCACCACCTCGGCTCAGCTTTGTCAACTTACAATCATTTATTTAGAATATATAATTACAACAGCACTGAAAAAGTGGCTTGCAACCAGTCCTCACAGTTATGACCTTTGCAGTGCTTTAGTGGTCATGTGATTGCAATTTGGGTGCTTGGCAACTGGCATGTATTAACAATGGTTTTAATGTTCCAGGGTCACATGACTGCCATTTTCTATTTTCCCAGCTGGCTTCCAAAGCAAATAGGGAGAGTCCAATTTGCTCAATTATCTGTGATTCACTTAATGACCATGGCAAAAATGTCATAAAAATTGACATGGTTGTGTGATGATTCACTTAATAAACACATCGTTTTATGATAGAAGTTCCAGGTATTCACAAGCTTTGTACCCTTCCCCTGAAATGTACATAACAATATACCCACATAAACTTTTACATATAACTGTTTTTTCCCCATACCTTTTGCTACAAATATAAAATTTCATGGGCTAATAGCAAAATCACTACATTTGGTGGTGAATAATTTTTTTAACTATTTTAAAATGCTCTTGGTTAAGGACAAAAGACAAATCTGGTGGGACTATTGGCAAATATAGTACCTCTTGAGGAATTTGTAGCATGATTAATATAACTGAGTACATAAATGCTCAGCATGAATTCCTAAATTGCTAAAATGAAGACAAAAAAAGGTAACCAGATTAGGTTTCATTTAGCACTACAGTTAAGTGAAAATAAAGCAGAGCAGGGAATTGAATTCTGTGCTGAATATTGATTGTAGTTGTACAGAAAGCATTGTATAGGAATGTTTCTAGGGGAAATAATACATATCATATCACAGTGTTTTAACAAGAATCTTCAGTCAAATTATATGTGCACAATCAGTAATAATTTTTTTTCTGTGCTAATTATCTGCCTTAATAATTCCAGAAATTTAGGGCATAACTAATTGGGACTCAAGAGATTCATGCACAAGTCGCCTGAGTCATAATAACAAAAACAAAACAAAAACAAAACAACTGTAGTAGTTATTTGATCCAAAGGAGAAGGCAGTATCAGGAGATTACCGTATCTACATAAGGAAAAATATGCCATTTTGTTTTCTTCTCCCAATGGAGTTAATTCCATTTTTAAGCATCATAGCACAGATCTAACTTTGGCAGTTTATTATAAATTATTTGATTATTTTAGAAGAAATCGTAGCAAATCCAATTCTGATATTTCTGTCAGTTTTGCCTAAAAATAAAGTAGCCAGAAATAATTGGAATACAATTTCTTTATTTCCAATATCTTCTGAAACAAACCCAAATTCTTAGTAACTAGAATACACATACATTTATGAAAATATGGCTACTACATGGAATGCTGTGCTTATTGTGCTTTTATTTGCATTATTGATGCATACATGAATATAAACCTTCAGATATATTTCTGAATGCATGGAAACAGTAGAGAGAAAAAGTACATTTGGCTAAATGGTTGAAGAGGATGTTTAAGCATATACAATACTGACAATATGCATACACATGAATGCAAATTACTTTCTGAATGTAATGAATAATTTCCCTAAAGAGAACTGACAGTCCTTTGATATTGGATTGCAGTCTAACGTGTTTGGATAACCTCATGTTTTACTTCATTCCTTTAGAGCAGGGGTCGGCAACCTTAAAAACTCAAAGAGCCATTTGGAACCGTTTCCCAGAGAAAACAAAACACCCGGAGCCACAAAACCTGGATGGGCATGGGCAACTTGACATCACTCCCACCGAGTCACATGACACCCCCCCAGCTATGCCTACCCAGGTTTTGTGGATCTGTTTTCTTTTCTATGAGAAAAAAGTATCTCTCTCTCTTTCTTTTCCCTCTCTCTTTCTCTCTCTCTCCATCTCTTTCTCCCTCTCATCTTTCTTTCTCTCTTTCCTTCTCCATATCTCTATCTCTCTCCCCCTTCCTCCCCACCCATCTCTCTCTCCCTCTCCCTCCCTAATCTCTCTTTCTCCCATCTCTCTCTTTCTCCCTTTCTCTCCCCTTCTCTCTGTGTATGCTGAGGAACGATCGCCACCCCCGGCTTCTCTTTGAGCAACCCTCCTCCCCCTCTCGCAACTCCCTGACTGGCTGTGGTGTGCACAGGGATACCCTCTTCAAGCGAGTGCCAAGCGCAGCAAAGGCACATGCGGAGGGTGGGCGGCGGGCGGCTGCTCGCTTAAAGAAGGTCTTTGGACATGGCTTCTCTCCTGCCCTAAGGATCCCGCCATTGCCTTGCCGTGTTCTGCCCCGTCCCCCCTCACCACAGCTCTTCGGCTGAGCGGGGAGGGTGTGACCTCCAGCCCGAAGTGGCAGGAAGTGAAGGCTACCTTACGTGCAAATGTGACATGAATGCAGCCACAGGCCACTTCTCTCCTGTCCTAAGGATCTGGCCATCGCCTTTGCGTGCCTCCCCACCCCGCATGAGAGGAGGAGGGGAAGGAGGGTCGCCGGAGCGAAGGCAGCCTTCGCTTCCTGCTGATTCAGGCTGGAGCTTACGCCCACCCTGCTTGGCCAAAGAGCTGCAAGGGGGACAGGACGGAACACGGCAAGGCAATGGCCAGATCCTTAGGTTAGGAGAGAAGCCGCGTCTAAAGACCCTCCTTAAGCAAACAGCCGCCCCTCGCCCAGCCTCTGAGCACGCCTTTGCTGTGCTTTGGCACTCGCTTGAGGATCTCCCCGCGCATGCACACACTCCTGGCCCTGCCACAGCCAACCAGGGAGTCGTGAGAGGGGGAAGAGGGTCGCCCGAAGAGAAGCCTCGGCTGGGGGGTGGCTATGTTTCTCAACCAGCACCAGAGAATCAGCCATGGCTACTTCTCCATTCATGCCATCACACTTACCTTCTCAGGCCACGTGAGGGAGGGAAGGGCGAGCCAGCCAGTGATGGGACAGGGAGTCACAGCAGGGGGCCCAAAGGGCCGCATGCGGCTCCGGAGCCGCGGGTTGCCTACCCCTGCTTTAGAGGAATTATGCAAATGCCTCATGTGTATGGGACACATATGACATTTTAAAAGCAAATAAAAGAAAATGGCTACTAGAGAGAGGAGCTTTGCCCGTGCATAAGATATGGATATGTGTGTTTAGGCTCAAAATACCAGCATCCTGGAAAGCAAGTTAATGAGTTGTGCCATATTAGTGTTTAACCACAAATATTTACTGTGAGTTCAGAGATTACCCTGGACAAATGGACATCATTATAAAAATACTGGACTACCACAATCCACCATGATTTTTTTTCCATTTATGCCTATAGAGTGCATATGGACTCAGAGGACTATTTAGAAATAAAAATGAAGCTTTATTTGTTGCTTTGCTTCAAACATGTCAGATTTAGTTCAAACTTCCTTTAAAAATATATCCAAAATCCAAAAAATATATCCAACTCCAAAACAAAACCCTTTTAAAATGTGAGAAACAATGGGGAAAGGACCTGGCAGATAGACTAAATATGTGTCCGTACAAACTTTGTGCCTATGGATACCTCATTGATCAGCTTACAGTACCTAGCTTCTTGCTTTGCATTAAGCATATATGGGTTCAGGAATTTATTCTTTCAGGTATTTGTTTGTTAATTTAATTTAATTTAATTTAATTTATTTATTATTTATTTATTTATTTATTTATTTATTTATTTATTTATTTATTTATTTATTTATTTATTTATTTATTTATTTATTTATTTATTTATTTATTTATTTATTTATTTATTTATGAGGTTTATATACCGCCTCATAGTGCAAGCACTCTCTAAGCTGTTTACACCATTAAGCAATGTATATATTTTACATTGCCTCCAACAATCTGGGTCCTCATTTTACCTACCTCAGAAGGATGGAAGGCTGAGTCAACCCTGAGATTTGAACAGCTGAACTCAAATGATCACAGTCAGCTAAAGTAGCCTGCAGTACTGCTCTCTAACCGCTGTGCCACCTCGGCTCATATGTATATATATGAGGCCCAACCTTCATCAACAAGGAGAAAAAAAACCTCATATATATATATATATATACACACACATATGAGCCGAGGTGGCACAGCGGTTAGAGAGCAGTACTGCTCTCTAACCGCTATATATATATATATATATATATATATATATATATATATATATATATATATATATATATATATATATATATATATATATATATATATATATATATATATATATATATATATATGGAATCTTATACTGGAAGCAAAACATGAATCTAGAGTGGTAAGGGAAGATTCATATTTTGTTCTTTGAGAAGCAACATGCAGTTTGCTAAAATGTTCCTTGGATCCAAATACACAGTGACCTTTTCAGCGACCATCCTTTTTCTCTTTTTGATTTGTTCTGGGAAATTGCAAGCACCTGCTATTTGGTTTCCAAAATTGACCTTTTGATACTGTTTGGATGGGATTGTAGTCTATAAAAGTTGGCAAAGAACAAGCAAGCACTTTATTTTAAAGTGCATTTTAGTTACTGCCTTATAATTATAATTATTTTATTTTTTGTATCATTTTGTATAAAATTACCTGAAATTTTTTGTCTCTTCAGTGATAAACTGTAATAGACTACCTTCTTCATCTGCTGCCTTACTCAAGAGTCATCGAAGAGTTGTTTCATAGGGCTTATTCAGTATTTTAAAAATAATGTTACTAAGTAAGCCTTCAAGAATTATCTTACTTTAAAACTGGAATCAAAGATGAGCCATTTTATATATTCATTTTTCACATTTCTACAGATTTTATATATGCCTATTAGAATAATTCTGAAGCTGTTGGTCTAATACAGTGTTTCCCAACCTTGGCAACTTGAAGATATCTGGACTTCAACTCCCAGAATTCCCCAGCCAGCGAATGCTGGCTGGGGAATTCTGGGAGTTGAAGTCCAGATATCTTCAAGTTGCCAAGGTTGGGAAACACTGGTCTAATATATAAGCTTCTTACTTCAAGTTTACAAAAATGAACCACAATGTGCTTCAGACTTGTATCCTCCTCTATCTTATAATATAATCCTAAAGTGGAGTTCAGAAACTATTGAACTAAAGCCTTGGCTTTAATTCAGGTTTATCATATCAGCTAAACACAGAAAATCTGTAATTTGTTCCAAATTATTGTTTATGAAACCATCTTATTTTAATGAATTATACTGAACATTAACTATATTATGCTAAGCTACAGTAGATCTGATGTGAAAGTAAAATCTGCTGATCCATTTGGGATTTCACTGGAGGAGAGAGGACCCCAGAATAGGCAAGAGCAGTAATCATGAATATTTTGTTTCCTTAATTTATTGTTACCTGTAATGCCGCCATTTTTTGTGCAAAGTCAAACCATACTGTCTTTGTTATCTTAGAGTGAAATATAATTAAATTAAAATTAAAACCTCTAATTGGTATAGAATAATGAACGAATGTGCATGAACTTTAACCTTTTTACTAAGCAACATAACTTAAAAGCTTAAAACTGAATGTATCCTTGCTAGATGTGTCTTATTTAGCCAGATTTACCCAACAAACAAAAGACATATTATCATTTGGCTTGATACTTTCAAATGATTAGTATGACTAGCCCTTTATCAGTTGGATTGCTTCTTCGATTGTTGAAATATATTTGGCTAAGCCAGGACTTTTAATTGGCATAGTACATTTGGTTAATTGGTTTTATCCTGAGATTTATGAATTAATAAATATTCAGAGTTTGGGCCTTAGTGTATGAGATCTTAATGCTAAGAATAATTTCATACATTTCCAGCTTTCTCATTTTTTAAAAACCAGTTGTAATAAAACTGTTTTGTAACTCTTGCAAGTCCAAGGGATTCTCTGCTTGTCCTTGTGACATTTTGCTTCAAAGTGCTTCTTCAGTTGGAAGAACAACAGGCAAGTTCAGAGCGAATAGAAGGAAACACATTCAATCTCCTGTTAACATAATTACAACTGCAGAGTTAAAGAAAGTAGTTGTTCCTTGCCAATATATTAATTAAGCTTGAAGGTCAAAAACAAAATTTTAGGACTTCCGGCGGTGACGTCACACCGGTGCGAGCAAGCCGACGGGGGCTCTGTTCAGCTTGCATGATTTTTCGTGTTTCTGTGGCCTTTTGGGCAAGGTTAGCTCTTGAAGAGAGCACTGGTGGAGAGGGGAGACTTCGGAGCACTAAAGGAGAAAGGCGATATCCTGGAAGAGCAAGAGGTTCCCTCGGATCAGACACGGAAGAAATCGGCCTGTTAATGGCCGATCCGAAGGCGTGACAGTCCGTTTGCTAAAGAGGAAGCAAAGAGTGAGAAAGCAGCGAGGCATATCGGTGGCAAAGAAATTTAAAAAGTGAAAGATCCTCTGTGTCGATGGAGAAAAATTGAACTGAGAAAGGCAAGTGAAATAACAACTGAGAAAGGCAAGTGAAATAAAGGCAAGTAAGATTCCGAATTGATTGAAAAGCGGTGAATACGTAGTGGGAGAGGAGAGGGCAAAGTAAAGTTTGACGATTGGAGAAGAGGGCTCCAAGTGTGAGAAGGGACTGAGAAAGAGGGAGAAGGAAGAAGAAGAGAAAGAGTGGGGACTTTGGAGAGAAGATTTGGAGAAAGACAGTAGAAGGACGTGAAAGAGAAGGATGGAGAAAGGTAGAGATTGAAAGAAGGAGGTTGACTGACAGTGCAAAATGGAAGGACGACATCTTGGGAAGGAAATACATTCAGAGATCATGAAGAAAATAGAACTTGAGGAAGAAATCAAACCTGTGAACGCAACGGTTGGATATTGAATTTAAAGATTTCTATTATTCTATTATTATTATTATTATTGTAGGGAAGACACAGATGAAATTAAGATTGTGATTGTTTAAGGTTGATTATGATTTGATGGTGAGCATTGATTGTTGAGAGGATTAAGGGAGCAATTGTTGTAAATATAGATTTTATGTTATAACTACTGCAATTACCTATTAGGATTATACTGTATATTATTAACTATATATAGAATATTGGTGACTTATTAATATTTAATATTCAATTAGACATATAACTAGAATTTTAAGATATAATTATTATATGATAGAGTGGAATAATTTTTTCAAGATATTTAAAATGACAAGTATGACCTCAACAATAACAAAAGGTGGCAATAAAGCAGTAACATAAATAACCTCCCCAGTTGGGCAAAGGTCAATGTAGAGTATTCTGGGAGGAGAAAAGGCAGGTTCAAATATGAATCTGCAAGGGGTACAGACGTCACTGAACTTATTACAAGAAACCGTAATGAAGATGCAGGAAGTAATAACAAAAGGTTTGGATGATGTGAAAAGTGAGATGAGTGAGGTAAAAAACAATATGCGTAAAATAGATGATAAGGTAGGGACAATTCAGGTGGCTATAGCGAAAAACAAGCAACAAATAAAAGAAGTTGCGGACAGAACTGAACAACAGAAAAAAGATTAGACTTGACAATAAGTTAATGGAAATGAACAAAAATCTGGAAGAGGCAATCTCCCATTTGGAGATGGAGAAGTCTATGTTCTATTTGAGATTTCAGAATATTCCTGAAACTAAAGAAGAAAATTTACCTGAGCTTATGGCAGAGATTTTAGAACAGATACTGGATAAGAATAGGCAAGAAATCTTAAATGAATTTGATGAGGTGTACAGAATTTACACCAACTACGCCGGAAAACATAGACTTCCGAGAGAAGTACATATTAGATTTCTGAGAAAAGCAATGAGGGATGAGATCTTTAGTTGTACAAGAGGAGAGCCTTTGATGTATAAGGGAAAAGAAATATTGATATTAAGACAGATCCCCTGTAAGGTAAGGGAAAAAAGGGGTTATAACTTTCTATCGAACCAATTGATAAAACATAAAACTATGTTTAAATGGCTTATCCCAGCCAGAAGGGATGTTGATTACGTGGAGAGAGTAGAAATTTAGGGTTGATACATTAGAAAAGGCACAAGAATTTTATGAGCACTTTCTGGCAGGGGATGAGGAACAGGACAGCAGAGATGAGAATGATAGTAAAAGTCAGGAAGATCTAGTGTCAGAAAGTCAAATTGAGGAGCAAGAGTCTAGGGATAGGAAAGATACAGAAAAATATGAAAGAGAAGGAGCAAAAACAAGGGCACAAACAGAAGTACGAACAAAAGGAAGCTCAAAAACAAATACTAAACAATAAAACGGAAGAAGGAGAAATTAATAATTCTGTGTCAGAATTAGAAAGCACTTCTCACATTTTTGTCAGATAATATATGGTATCCAGTGAAAGTTATAGTATAAGACAGTACTACTGCCTTGGAATAAAATTTGCTGGAAATTTTGTGCCTTCTTTTTTCACATTATCTAATATATTTTTTCTGGAATAGTTTCAAAATACCATACATTTAATTTAATTTAATTTAATATACTCTTTAAGATCCAAGTGATAATATTTAATCAATATCTGGGAAATCCCAAACTTTTATTATCATTCACTAACTATTTCTAGATCTTGGTTGATGTTGAATAAAGCATCTTAAAGACACTGTGATATGCCATTGAAGAGTGAAGACACTACTCTTACCTATTTTCATTGAATATATTTTATTTCAGAAGTATTTATGTTGTTAATTTGATTGTAGAACTATGAATATGATTTTAAATTAATTTCTTGTTATGTTTAAAATGGGAAATGGAATTCACAAATAGTGATCAAGTAGGTTAAAAAAATTGCTCTAAGAAATGTCATATGTATCATTTCTGAAATAAAAACTTTCCACTAATCTTTGGACATTGTCACATCTGTAAAAATGCTCATTTGCAATTGTATTCGAAGATGTATTATGATGGTAAAAGTGTCAATTGTCATATGGCAGAAATAGTTTGTAGCTCCTGCAAAACAAAACAAAACAAAACAAAACAAACATATAATTAGCCATTTTCCCTGCTACACCAAGATTTACTGGGATTTACTTTATACATTCAGTGTATAAGTAGTTATACAAAATGCCCTTAAAGAAAAATAATAGCTAGCAATTTTTCAACCAAATAAGACCTCATCTGTATAGTTAAGACAGCATTTAAGTTAATGTTCTGTTTCTGGCTATGTAAGCAGAATTACACAGCTGTTCCACTTGCAATTGGCTGGGTTGCCCTCCTTCACCCCGTGTTTGGAAATAGGCAATTTTCTGTATTAAGAGTTCTCTATGAGCCAGCCAAGGACATTTTGCTATCTCAACCAGCTGCCCCACATTGTCTGAGAGATTCTGGCTTCAGTATTGCCATGGATTAAATTGTAAACGCTGCGCTTAATTCATACTGAGTTTTCCTACAAGTGAGCCCAAAGTTCTATTTGTATTTTTTTTTAAAAAAAGATAATATTCAGTTCTAGCATTATATACAAGCTACAAAATCAATTGCAAGGTATAGATATCTGCCCCCTGTTGTTTTTAGTTATCCAAAGTGTGTGATTGTTACAGATGGCATTTCTCATCAGGACAGCCTGTGTGAAATATTGATGCATATCTATATATGGACATCTTTCGCTTTATTATGTCATCCTATGGGGGGGGGGTTCCCCAAGATTCTTTGACATATGTATTGTGATGAATGTGGCACAACTGTTCAGATTATGATTCCTCTCCCACTTCTGTTTTTCTAGAGTAATAATAGAACAGAACAGAACAGAATAGAATAGAATAGAATAGAATAACAGAGTTGGAAGGGACCTTGGAGTTCTTTTAGTTCAACCCCCTGCTTAGGCAGGAAACCCTAAACCACTTCAGACAAATGGTTATCCAACATCTTAAAAATTTCCAGTGTTGGAGCATTCACAACTTCTGGAGGCAAGCTGTTCCACGGATTAATTGTTCTAACTGTCAGGAAATTTCACCTTAGTTCTAAGTTGCTTCTCTCCTTGATTAGTTTCCACCCATTGCTTCTTGTTCTACCCTCAGGTGCTTTGGAGAATAGTTTGACTCCCTCTTCTTTGTGGCAACCCCTGAGATAGTGGAACACTGCTATCATGTCTCCCCTAGTCCTTCTTTTCATTAAACTAGACATACCTAGTTCCTGCAACCGTTTTTCATATGTTTTAGCCTCCAGTCCCCTAATCATCTTTATTGCTCTTCTCAGTACTCTTTCTAGAGTCTCAACATCCTTTTTGCATCGTGGCGACCAAAACTGAATGCAGTATTCCAAGTGTGGCCTTACCAAGGCATTATAAAGTGGTATTAACACTTGGCGTGATCTTGATTCTATCCCTCTGTTAATGCAGCCTAGAACTGTGTTAGCTTTTTTGGCAGCTGCTGCACAATGCTGGCTCATATTTAAATGGTTGTCCACTAGGACTCCAAGGTCCCTCTCACAGTTACTACTGTTGAGCAAGGTACCACATATACTGTACCTATGCATTTTGTTTTTCTTGCCTAAATGTAGAACCTTACTTTTTTCACCATTGAATTTCATTTTGTTAGATGGCGCCCAATAATCATCCACACCTGACCACATAATGGCCTTAAACTTGGTAGGATTATTTTCTCTTGGTGAATTTCAGTTGAACACAGAGTTAATTTTGTGTACCCTCCTCCTTTTATTCTCCCACCAACTGTATACTTCAAAAATATCCTGATGTAGATAACAGGGAGACTGTTTGAGGAAAATGTTACATTAATAAACTTTGACCTTTTAAAAATTATTGTTACACTAAAAGCTAAAGCTTATACATTAAAGCATTAAATATATTGGAACTGTATTTTAGAAATACCATATCCCATGAATGATTACTTTTAGTTAGTAACTTTTTTCTTCATGGCCATAACCTTTTTCTCCATGGCCAAATTTATTGTAAAACATTGCTGTCTGTTAGTCTCTATTCTTATTCTCGCCCTTTATCCCCAAACAAAGTCCTGAATACAGAATGAAGGAGCCAAAGGTTTTTCCTATATTGCTATGATAGAAGGTTTATTGGTAATTAACTCATTCTGATTAAGTTACTATTTTTAAAAGCTCCTATAAATTGTATACACTGCTACATATTTATATCCATGTTTTTAGACTATAACCTTGCAAACGAGAGAGTTGATTTCATACATTTAAATGAACAGAACACAGTATCTTTCCCTACTTGAAGTGTTAATGATATTGAATACATTGGCGACCTCTGCAGAATCAACCTTTTTATCTATTTGTTTTAGATATTTATTAAAATGAATTATCCAAAATGTCTAATCTAGGATAATCATAGACATCATCATCCACAACAGGTCCTATTTCCCAGATGGATAATTGTGTTTGTTCACTACAATGACAACAGCATGTGAATATAAACAATAATTTTGCAACCACCTTACTTTGATTATAATGAATGGTTGTTATTATCTACAAAATCCTATGCCAAAAAATACCTCTCCAGATGTCAGCTATTTTCTGGTCGTTGTGATTCTTGCCTTGCTTTGAATTGACACCATGCCTTGACTTGGATCATGCCTTGTGAACTCTGGACTTTTCTTGCCTCATGAACCCTCTTGTATTGTGGATTTAATTTTGCCTGATGGGTTTCTTTTGATTGGGAAACTTTCAAGTGCCTTGTGGACTCATTGGCCATTGCTCTGTAGACTAGCACTGATATGCTTATGGCTGGATTTAATTGGGGCAGTTCTGGGTTTTTGGGTTTTTGGTGAAGGCAGTTGCTGGAGAATATTAATAAACTCAGTAAAACATAGTTACCATATTTTTCGGAGTATAAGACGCACCGAAGTATAAGACGCACCTTAGTTTTGGGGGAGGAAAACAAGGAAAACAGGCCTCTGCCTCCCAGCAATTTAGCAAACAGCAAACAGCACAGATGATATACACTGTTTGCTGTGTATTTCTGTGCATGTGTGCTTGACCCATAGAAATAGCAAAGAATTGGAGAAATGTACATTATGCCAGAAAGTTTTCTTAAATGTAGTCACACTAACTCTTCTCAATTATTTAAATAGATCTACTCCAAACATGACTAAGTCAGGGTTTAATTCAGCTGCCTTATTTTAATACTAATACTTAATACTAAAACAGGACATTTCAGATTATACTTTTACAGATCTTTAAAATTAATGTGGCTTTCTGGAAGGCTTTCTGCTATTTAAAAGAAGATACAATAGCACTGGGCCCCTTCAGAGCAAGAATTTATTTTAAAAAGCTTCTTCATTTTGTTAAGTTGTCTAAAACAATAATAAAGCAGTCTTTAAAAAATAAGTCTTATAATTTGAACACTCTACAAACATTTAACAAAATAACATATTAACAGAATCTGCCTCTACCTAGGATAGAACTCACAACCTCCTGACTGTGAGGCAAGAGCTCTACCTCTAGGCTATAGTAGCAGTAGCTTACTTTCTTGCAATTTCAGTAGTGTAACATTGCCAGCAGTTTATCTCCCAGCATTTTGTCTCATTACAGCCACCGTAGTTAGTTTCATTTTACCACATGGCTTGCAAGCCTGTCAGCTGTAGGTCGGGAGGCAGATAATCTTTTATTGTGCTAATAAGGCTTCTGTTTCTGTTCTGTTTGCTGCAAAGAGGTAAATTGTTGGCAGGCAGAGGCCAAAGGGTAGGGGTGGCTGGGTGGGGCTACATTCGGTGTATAAGACGCACCCAAATTTTCACCCTCTTTTTGAGAGTAAAAAGGTGCGTCTTATACTCCGAAAAATACGGTAAGTATGCAAGTGTGTGTGTGTGTGTGAGAGAGAGAGAGAGGGAGAGGGAGAGAGAGAGAGAGAGAGAGAGAGAGAGAGAGAGAGAGAGAGAGAGCACAGGAGAGAACAGGAAGAAGCATCTTCCAATCTTTCTGACAGTAGTTATATTTTATATTTTATAACTGCTATGGTTACATTTTAACTGTCTGCCTCTGAGATTACATCGTAATCTCCTCCTTTCATGAATCATTTCTAATCTTCAAACCTATAAATTGCAAAAAAAAAATTTTTTAGCTAAAAGTCAGTAGTTTCTAGTCGCTGATAAATCTAGTTGATCTTTCTCAAATCAAGCAAGTTAGTTTTGCCATCTCAGCTAGGTCTGTCATCTTCACCAACCATTCTTCTGTGTGTGTATTTCAGATTTTTTCCCCACTTTTATGGATATAATAGTCTATAATAGAATTCAGAAATGTGTAGCTTTTTTTATAAGTCCACCATGATAACATAACTGCTGCGTCCAGGCTTCCCTCAGGTCCTCAGCTGAAGCTGGGCTGCTGCTGCAAGCTGATTGGTTGCAGCCATTCTGGCTCGACTATATAAGGAACTGTCAAGAGTACTGACTTTGCCGCTCTCTGTTAGCCTGAGTGTGCCTCGCTAAGCAGACAGGCTAGCGCTTTCACTGTTAGCATTTACCTGGAGCTGAATAAACTTGTTAGCTTTTTCGAACGTGTCTGCCTCAGTTTGTATGTCTTCTAAGACATATCAATAACCTTAACGTTGTTCATGTTTCCAACATAAATTTGTATTTATGTTTATCTTTATACATTATGTATATGTAAATCTTTATACATTATAGACATTGTTTCTGGAATCATATGTCAATGGTACATCATTTTATAAAAAATATTAGTTAACATAGTTAAAGAAGTTAACAACAATGTAAATTTCAATCCTTTTAGCCACATATTTTCCCGTTGTTCCATCACTATGTTGTATCAAAAGTTCTTAGCCAATTTTATTGCAGAAGTCTTTTTCTTGTTCTTTTTTTGCCAAATTTCATATAAATTATTCATTTTAGCAATTACATGTTCATCATTTGTAAATGTATAATTCAACTTCAACATCTTTGTTTGTTCAATTCCAAATGTACCTTAGATCTTTCTCTTAACTATACATTTGAAAACTATTGAAAACTAAATCTCCCTGCAGCTAATTGGACTTTTGATTTCATCTTATATTCTTCATGTTATAACAATGCTCTTTACCTACTGTTTCTTTCCTGTGAAATGCTACTTGTATTAGGCCCATAAAGCATTTTTGGACACAGTCTGGATTTTATTTGTTCCATATACTCAATATATACTTCTAATAAAATATATACTTCTAATATACTTCTAATATAATGGTTCTTAAAATCTACATTAATTTTATTACCCCGTAAAAATGATACTGTCTGAACGTCCAATCATGCCCTTCTAATTCTAAAATTTTCTACTTCTCAGCAAAAGCCACTCTTTTATCTAGACTGAGCAGCAGGCTGCAAAATACTATTTCAAATCAGGCAGTCCCAATCCTCCTCATTGCTCCTGGGTCATTCTGAGCAAAACAATTCACAATGCTTTCTGATTTCATAATAATACTGTATTGACATATTCTATTTATTCATGCAATAACTTATTCAGGCAGAGTGTAACGGACATTTTTTTAAAAAGAAAAGTGATTTGACAATAGAAGACAACAAACCTGATAGGAATGAGAATACATTGTGTAAATTAACTTTGTGTCTATATTTGATTGTGGAATACCACAACCTTCTTGGCTTCTGACTGGCTGTTTAATCTTGCCCACATTTTGAAAAGAAAGATTAGATTTGTCTTTCTTCTTTTCTTTCTCTTTCTCTTGCTGGAATAGATTGGCTGGATGGCCCACTAATTTATTTAAAGAAATGAAACATCCCTGTTTCTTTTGTTGAGAATCTAGAGAACTTCCAAATGATTGCCAGCTTTACCTCACTGGCCATAGTGATTTTTGTACAGATAGTCCTGAACTTACAGCATTCGTTTAGCAACCATTCGAAGTTACAACGGCACTGAAAAGTGACTTATATCTGTTTTTCACACAATCATTGCAACATGCCCATGGTCACATGATCAAAATTCAGATGCTTAAGCAAATTGCTCATATTTATGACGGTTGCAGTGTCCCAGGGCCATGTGATCTCCTTTTTTGACCTTCTCACAAGCAAAGTCAATGGGGAATCCAAATTCACTTAGCAACCGTGTTACTACCTTAACAACTACAGTGATTTGCTTAACAACTGTGGCAAGAGTGGTTCTAAAATGGGGCAAAACTCCATTGTGGTCGTAAGTCTAGGACTACCTGTACTGCTATACAGCACTTAGGAACTATGATCATCTTTCCTTAGTCAATTAGGACTCTTTCCTCCCAACCAGCAAGCTAGTATGAAAACTGATAGATAATCCATGTCCCATTCTCACACTTCACTGTTATCTCTTTGGAGTAACAAAACAAGGGAGAAGAAAGCAAACTGGTCCTTGATGGCAAACTACAAGGCCATTCTTCCCTTGATGGAAATGATGGAGGGAAACTCTTGAAAGAAGCATCTTATAATGAAGGTGGGGAACACTGAGTGTCATGCTATCACTTCTGTTCGAGTAGGACTAGATCTCATGAACCTGTGGGATGTATGTGCCTGATGTTCAGATACAGGTAGTCCTTGACTTACAATTACAGTTGAGTCCAAAATTTCCCAAGCCCTGGGACACTGCAGCCATCATAAACATGAACCAGTTGCCAAGCGTCTGAATTTTGATCACATGACCATGGGAATGCTGCAATGATTGTGTGAAAAAAGATGATAAGTCACTTTTTCAGTGTGGTTGTAACTTTGGACTGTCACTAAACTAAAGATTGCAAATCGAGCTCTACCTGTAATCACAAACTGCTTGATGTGATAAGAACATATGCTGTATTTTCACTCACTACTTTCCTATACGTTTTTTTAAAAAATGCATCTCTTTAATCTTTTGCATCCCAAGGACACGAAAGAGGGTAAAACATGGACATGAGGTTGAGGAGTTTGTTCTGAGTTCCCACTGTTTTCTATAGTGAAAATACTTGAAACGTTTCATTTTTTTCCTGCATAACACTGAACACTTGAGTTGTTTTGTGGGTGTGTTCCATCAGAAAGCAGATTTGTTGTGAGTTTGAAACAAAACATTTCCCGTTTTGTTTACACCTTTCTAACACCTTCTCCAACATCCTTCAAGAATTTGAGAAAACCAAATAGGTAAGCATAGAATACATTAACATACTCATCTTTGCCCCCTTTGTGAATGGTCACATTAAGCCTAAGCACAGATTCCTCTTCATATTAAAACAAATAGTATTAGTAATATATAGTGTATAGTACTTTGTGCCTAAGAGCTTAGCTTAGATTGAGGTTCAGCCCACACATCAAAGCCAGGAAATATATTGTCTGAGCAAATCTTAGCAATTTGTGTAAGTAGCTTTCAGATGGGCCCTCAAAAATAAGAACATTCAGGTTCCTGGCCAGCAATTGAAGAAAAGGAGAAGACAAGGAAGAGATGGTTCTTACGGCCATTTCCCCACAGCTTCACAGTGGACCTAACTAAACTCCTTCAGGATCTCTTCTTTTCACAGTCATTTCCAATTCAGAATACAAGCAGACATGCACTGGAGGGGAGAGTGATGGTGTAGTAACAGCAACAGCATCCTTCTGTCTCTCACTTCTTCCTCCTTCTATTTGCCTTCACTTCAACTAGCTATCATGGCCTCAGAGGACCATTTTTCCCCTTTCAGTTTGAAGACAAGGGGAACCTAAGTCTCTTGTGCCAACAAGCCCTAAAGCAGCCCCCTTTTCATGCCTTCATTGTTTGCCTGTTCCTGGTATCCTACAAGCCTATTGTAATATTTTCCTTTAGTGTTTAGGTGTACTATTTTATGTATGTACATAATTCAGCTCAGACAATTCATTCCAAATGCAGCCAAACTCAGTTCACATAAAGAAGCAAGTAACTAAACTTAATTGGGCAACTAATTTGACTTAAATATTTAATATTGCCTTTATTAGTTTTTCAAATACATACAAGTAAGATTTGTATTATTTAGTGCTGCTCGTCATTTTTATTTACTTTGTTTAATTAGTATTATTATTATAGGTTGAAAGAAAAATATAAATTAGCTTGGAAGGGTGTACATTGTGGCTTACTGAATAACTTGTGATATCGGTGGATAGGAGACAGAATGGTTGAGCCAGGGGAAGAGTCAAATGGGGAATTAGTGCAGAGTCCCTAAGAGAGTAGAAAGGGCAAAGTCCAACCCACCTTGAATTTTGTTGAATCTTATCTAATACCACCCAGCTGCAAACATTAGTCTGAGGAGATCCCTATGTATAGGCTTGAGCAATAAAACAGCTAATTGAACTCTTCGTGTGTGAGTCTGGTTGTTTGTGCCTGCCATTGGATTTTCTGACAATCTGTGTCTAGTGTGAGTCTTTAAGTTACACAGTTGCACTAGCAGCGGTGTAATAATGTTGTCTGATACTCAGACATTATTCTTCATGTTTAAGTAATCAGAGAAGGGATTGTGCTTAAGCATCTGCAGACACTATTAGTAATAACTCCATCTGGCTACAGTACAAATACACAGGGAATCTAAAGGCTGAAAGGTCTTGTTCCCAGGACAGATTCAGAGAGTTTGTTCCATGATATAAGATTTCAGGTCATACTTGCTTGCTGTGCTCTTTGTTTAGAAAAATGTTATATGCATATATATGAGGAACATTTGATAATTTGAAATATGATATATGTGCTTTTTCTAACATATTCAGAACTAGGCAGTGACATGACACACTGGTTGCCGCCTAATTTTATAAATGATAACTTGTACAAAAATGTATGACTTCGCTTTGAAGCCTTAACACTCAAGGTTGCCCTACTGAATTGCTTTTGGCTTTTGTGTATCAGAATTCAAGTTCTACAGCAAAGACAGATGCAAATAAAAGTGATTTTACGGAGAGCACCAAAATAATATCTGAGAAAATAAAGTTTCACACAGTAATTAGCAGAGCAAACGAAAGTGACCACAATTTATTTTGATTAAAAGAAGCTTTCAATAATTTTTATATGTAAGCAAGGTCACTTTTTCAAGATTCTGACTTTTGATATTGACCTTATCACATTATATCAGTGTTGTTAAGTTGCAAAATTTTGTCACACAGGATTTCTGTCAGCTATAAGGTTTGGGATTTCTAACCATGAAGAAGGAAAACCGTATTAGAACTATGATGATTTTCCATACAATCCATGCCATCTTCTCCTTTTATTATGGTTACTTTTGCTTCTACACAGTTAATTTGTATCTTCTCTTCTAATTCCTCTTCTACCACTGAGACATCTAATACTTCCTGGACAAATAATATGGAAAGACAGAAAGAAGATTATTTAGCATTTTTTTCTAATAAATTTCAATGGAAAAATAATAATAATAATTAAACACTGTTTGAAACCATAGTCATAATAATTCTCCTATATAAATATGAGAAGTGAATAGACCACATCCTGCCGCATACCTCCCTACGACTGGTTAGGTCCCACAGAGTGGGTCTCCTCCAGGTCCCATCGACCAAGCAATGCCGGTTGGCGGGGCCGAGGGGGAGAGCCTTCTCTGTGGGAGCCCCCTCCCTTTGGAACCAACTCCCTCCAGAGATCAGGATTATCCCCACCCTGCTGGCCTTCCATAAAGCAATAAAAACTTGGCTCTTCCGGCAGGCGGGGTATGAATGAAAGTCTTTTAAATTATGGATAGTATTTTAATATGGTTTTTTATAAAATGGTTTTTACTTATTATATGTTTCTATACATGCTGTGAGCCGCCCAGAGTCCCTCGGGAGTTGGGCGGCATAGAAATTTTAATAAATAAATAATAAATAAATAAATGTGTGTGAGTGGGCATAGAGCAGTAAGGAATAGTGCATATTTTAATAAGAAATAGCACCTTCAAATGACTCTCACTTTCCACCTTCTTCTAATTTTTTCCCCAAGTGAAAACAAATTTAATTAATTAAAAGTTCTAGTGTGAGACACTAGAATTTTTAATAAAAAGAAGTAAGTTTTGAACTAACTGTTTTCAACCTGTGCTCCTAATAGCTTATCTCTAAGAAATGTACAGGTAGCCTTCAGCTTACAACCACAATTGAGCTGAAAATTTATGTTGTTAAATGAGACATTTGTTAAGTGAGTTTGGCCCCATTTTACGACCTTTGTTGTGACAGTTGTTAAGTGAATAACTGCAGTTGTTAAGTTGGTAATGCAGTTGTTGAGTGACTCTGGCTTCCCTATTGACTTTGCTTGGCAGAAGTTACAGAAAGTGATCAAATTGACCCTGGGACATTGCAACCATCATAAGTCAGTTGCCAAGTGTCTGAATTTTGATCATGTGATTATGGGAATGTTGCATTGGTCCTAAGTATGAACAATGATCATAAGTCACTTTTTTCAGTGCCATGGTAACTTCAAATGGTCACTAAATGGACTGTTGTAAATCGAGGACTACTGTATTTGGTACTAAAAATAGCAGAAAAACCCAGCCCAGCCTGTATTTGATTTAATGGCATGGAACTCAAGGAAATATAGTGAATCACGGTGTTCCCGTGTGACTTCATAAAAAAATGCAAACAAACATTTCTGGTTTTATTATGTTGTTTTCCCAAGTATAGAAATCTGTGTTATCACACAACTGAACTCCTTTGGAACGTATAGTTCAGAAGCTCCATTTCCCATTAGTGGATCAACGTTAAATGAATCATTGATTGACTGTACTAAATATTCAATTTTCAATATACTTTATTAACATACGGCGTTTTTTTTCTTTCCTCAGCAACTTTTGCGAGAGCGACAGCAGATGGCCAGCCGTCCTTTTGCTTCTGTGGATGTAGCACTCGAAATAGGAGCTGAGCAAACAGACTTTCTACGAGGTCCATTAGAGGTAGGCCCTGTGTCGCTGACTAGGGACCATTTCAATTTGCATATTTATATTGCTAGTCTCATCTGCATCTGCTTCTGAAACCGAAAAGAGCAGGATTACCTGTAGCCAACAAGTTGAAGCTACATATGTTGTGTCATTTTCAAGGCTCATCATTTCAGTAGTGTAACATGAGCAGTAACAAAAGCCACTAGAGGATCCATTAGCCTAGCCTGCAATGACAATCTGCTCACCTGGCAGCCCTTTTTTTGGCAGACAACTGTTAGTTGCATGTTTGGTCTTCTGAGTATACTGTGCCCCCTGGTTAACAGTTCATATCCATCTTAATTTACTAGGATTATACTTTAAAATGAGATTTGCATTGCATCTCTTTATTCAGATTTAATATTTTATGTTTGGAGAGATATTATTTATGGGTATATTATGTTTGTGATTAACAGATACATTCTAACATTTTTAATTGTAAAGGCAACGCTCTGAAAAAGAAATTATAAAATGCTACACAATACAACATGGCAGGGAATAGCGTGAAAATGCACAAAAGAGAGAACTATGAATAAAGGATGATAATGACTACCTGACATAAACTAGGACCAGCTTTTTCTTCAGTCTAGTCACATAGTTCTGTACCATAGTTTATATATAATCATTAATACACACATACACACAAACACACACACAATGTTAGTTCTGATATTTTTCCAAATTATAAAGTAACTTGTGTTATATCTGTCATTTCTTATACTTAATTTGAGGTCTTTCTCATAAGGGAAACAAGCAAGAACATGGATGATTGAGGAAAAAATAGAAGTATGACCTCTTTCTTGAATATTATTTCACAGATCTCATTGTAGCCATAGTTCCCGCTCTCACAACTTAAAGAAACAGCAGTCTAAACATTATATGTCCTTAGATGTATAAGTTACATCTGAGACTCAAACTGAGACCTTGATTAATGCAGTGGTGGGTTCCTACCAGTGCGGTCCACTCTATAGCACCGGTAGCGGCCCGCTGGTGACATCACAGTACCGGTGCAGTCGGTTGCCGGTGCCTGGGCGCCGCCATTTTAAAAAAAAATTTTTTTTTTTAATTTTCTTCTGCGCATGCCCAGAGGCCAGGTTTCCGGCACTGCTCATGTGCTGCCTTCCTACCCCACAGTGAGTCCAAGCAGGGGAGGATGGCTGAGGGAGCGCGTGAGACGCTGAAGGATGGGAGGCCGGTCACATGGCTGGCAAGCCACACCCACAAAATAAGCCACACCCACAGAGTGGTAGTAAAAAAATTAGGAACCCGCCCCTGGATTAATGGGAATAGGATAAGTGTGAGATTAACCAGTCTATTTATACAGGTAGTCGTCAAGTAACTACAGGCCGTTTAATGACAGTTCAAAGTTATGAGCAACATTCCAAAACTATATACAATCCTGTTTCAAAGTTAGGACAGCTGAAATGACACTGTGGTCATTTGCCGTCACACAGACCATGGGGATGCTGTAGCATTCCCTTCCCTGTCTTTCATCCCCCATCCTGCCCCAATAGGACCTGCAGTGCTCATGCCTCCTGGAAGTAGCCACCATTTTCAAGGTCCCAACAATTCCTTGCAGAAATGGAGCTGCTTTGAGACCTTTCTGCAGGATCAGCTGGCTGCCAATCCGCTGTCCATCAGGAGGCTGCAAAGCTTTCCTGCCTTTTGCCTTCAGATAGACAGCTAAATCTTGCAAAGAACCAGTGTCCTCCATTTTGTTGCACAACTTTTGGAGATGACTTTTTTCCTTTAGTTCAAGAGAAAAAGCCACAGAAAGATTTTATTTCCTTCTCACTTCATTCCTCTACGCTTCAGCCTGGAGTCAAGGTAAGGTTTTTAAAAGGGATAGAAATTGGAAAGCAGAGGGAGAATTTAGTCCTAGCATCTAATTGGAGCAGAGGGGATAAACAAATCTGTCCCTCCCATTTTAAAAAAAATTGAAGAAATGTGGCTTTCTAGGGAACAGGGGAAGGAGATAAGGAAGGGAAAGATTTTAGGAAGCTCTTCATGAAGCTGCCTTTAATGCAAGGGTCACTTTCCCAAAGCCAGGCAAGGGGCAGGAAAGCCTGAAGCCTCCCAATGGCCAGCTGATCAGTGGCAGGCTGATGGGTACACAAAGCTCCAAAAGACTTTTTTGCTACACAAAAACTAGGCACCTTGGCATGCGAAGGGCAAGGGCAGAATTAAGAACGGCGCAGGCATGCCCAGGGTTTTCCTCGCTCATTCTTGCTCACTGGCAAGGCAGTCAGCTGTGTGGCGGGCCTGCACGCAGGATGGGGGAGTCCCTGAGACGCCTGAAGCAACTGTGCTTGTACCTGTGCTAGGCTTCCCAGGATTCCCCCCCCCCCCGGTCCTCCATTTAATAACTTATGAATGTGTTTAACAAATGCATTGTGAAGAGCAGGGTGACTGGTCATTCCTTGAGGCAATTAATTTAACATTGTTCCTACTTTTGACTCTAATGTGCAGGTTCCTTTATGGCCTTAACACAAGGACTACCTGTAATCATAAGAAACAATCCTGCATACATATTCTGTATCCAAATTAACAGATTATTGGCTCCTAGAAGAGATACAGACTGTAGAGATATTTAATTGGTTTTGCTTATATTTGCTTTTTATTTTTACCCCTACATGATCACTTAAGTAGTATACAGTAGCTAGAGATAGAGACAGACAAACTTCCAGATGTTTTAGAATATAACTCCCAGGAATCTGAACTAGTTTAGCAAATAGTCAAGGATTATGACTAGTCTGAAATATCTAGTGAGTCCCATACTGCTTTTTTTGCCTCAATGACTCAAGCAGCCAAATTGTGTATATTTGAGTAACTAAACTAAGTATGTGAGGAACCCAGCAGCATTATAGGTATCAGAAATTAGCTAACGTACGTTAATAGAGGTAGGTTTTATTTCTATAAAATTATGATAGTATGTTGGCCCTGGAACAGAATGACATTGACTAAATCACCAAATATTTTTATTTTAGTCTATTTGAGTAGCAGTGGCATTCCTTTCTTAAAGAAGGTGATTAAGATCCTCAGTAACCAGTACATTTCCACAGCACATTTATTGGGCATATTGAAGGATAAATCAGCAGGCTTACTCTGAGTCTCCTCCTATCTACAGTATACATTACCAAGTACACAGTAAGAAGAAGAAAAGAGAGGATGCTTAAGAAAAGTACATATCTTCTCTTTATAAAGTAGCACATGGAAGGAAAACAAAGAAAGTGCCCTTTATTTCTACTGGATTATTTTAAAACAAGGATGAAGCTGGGGTTGTGCTATGTAGATGGGCATGTATCCATGAGCCTGGAGTCAAGAAAAGGACAGGAAGGGTTGGAATTGTAATGTTCTAGAAAACATATTTTTAGGATATTCAAATGACAAAGCAGATCTTCAGGAAATACTGTATGTGCTTTTTATTATTATTTAATTAAATGTTAGAAATAAACATCAAAAGTTAATTGCTCCCCTTTTATATGACATGTTTATCTAGAAACCAGTCGATAGAGAAACTGAAACATTTTAATTGTATATTTTTAAACTTGTTAATAACCCCCCTTCTCCAATTCTGGTGATTTTATTTGTGTTTATTTGTGTTCACTGCATGCCTGTGTTCGACTTTTGATAGTAAAACATATCTGAGGTATGAATGTTAACATTTCTGGGAAAGGATTACAACCTGCAGAAATAAAGTGCATTGCTCTAAATATTTAGTAATCTATTGCACTGTATTGATTGGTCTGTGATATATACAACGTAGAGTTCGATACAAAGAAAGAGCACTGTATGACAAAATTAAATTACCAGTCTGTTCTGAACTTATAAAAGCAAAATAATAAAAAATACACTTCCCCTAAATTGTTACAGTTTCCCTTAGCCCATGCAGTTGCATTATAATTATTTTTCTGAAAATTCTGCAATAAAAGAAGCCATGTCCTTATTATTTTATTTTTACATTTTTATTTTGTTACATTTGTGTTGTGATTTATTGGAAATAACCCTTCATATAGTCCCTCCATCTATTTATTGGGAAGTGAATTCCATTTAATAGTTTTAATCATGCTTGCTTTAACTACTGTGCTCCTTACTAATTATATCTGTTAGTTGACACCAGTAGAATGGATGCATATAATGGATGGATGAATGCACCAGTAGAATGGATGCATGTATATGATTGCCATAGCACCTATTATTCAGTGTATTGGAATAAATATTTTTTTTCCAATCCAGCAAACAGTGCATTTATACTGGTAGTGAAATAATCATTTATTTATTTATTTATTTGGCAGTTTTTCTATGCCAGAAATAATCATTTCTTTTCTTTCAACTTCTTTAACTAACCTTCCTTGATTGAAAGCTAAATATGTAAATATGTCAACTCGCAAAGCAACCCTGGCCTGCTGTTGAGTTGCCATAGGCAAGGGGGATGGGAAAACAAACTTGCAGCTACGGCGAAGCAGCACAGCAGCCAAAAACACATTCCAGACATATCTCTGTCAAGGCTGTCTCCCGGGGTTACCCACAGTGGCCGGAGGGAAGTGCTCTCTACAACCTGCGAAATTGCTTTGTTGGCGAATGTGACTGATGACACACCCTGGGAGGTAGGGGGAAAACAGGATCAAGCCTGGGCCATAAATTATGTGGGGTCAGGGTTCGTTTCATTTGGAATGTGCCGACATGAAGCTCCTAATAAATAACTGGATTTCTTTTGAAGCTTGACGCGAGGCTTATGATTTAATTAGGGCATCGGTAGGAACCCTGACAAAATAATGATATACTGTACATATACGGCATATTAAGTTTTGATCAGTGGGATTGGAATATGGCAACTTGGATTAGAATATGGCAACTTGGATTAGAATCATTAATTAATACATTTGCAGTTATTCTTGGTTTATTCCTTCTTGCTTAATTTTATATGATTCCTTACATTTATATGCTCTTCAGCCTTTTCTAAAAGTTCTAAAGGTTGCTTTATGACAAACTGTATGGGGATATTAAAAATAGACTGTTAAGTTGGAAGAAGAAAAGAAGTTATAATTAAATTTAAGGTACAGGAATAAAAAATGAGGTAGGAGAGATAGGATAATATGGATCAGATGTTTCTTTTTGGTGAAGAGGTAAATCTATGTTTATTATTAGATTAGATATATTTTCTTCAAAAGCTCAAAGTTTACATAGAGGTTTTACTTTTGTTTAATCCCATAATTACTATGGAATGTAGATTGGGCTGAAATAAAGTGACTGGCCAAAGTACCATAGTAAGCTATGGCATGCACTTCCTCACTTTTAATTCAATCTTTAAACTATACACATTTAGTGTATGATATCCTAACATCAGAGCCAAGCCTAAGGAAAATACAGTGAAATCCAACTGAGTCCAATTCTTTATTTGCTTATACCTCATAGACTGTATCTTGCCAGATTAAAGCTATAAACTTCTAACATAACAGACATACCCTGGGAGATTCTAGGATGAAATTCTTCCTCTCTGCCCCATCCAGTTCAAGACTGCAGTCTCTTAATTTGAGCTTCTCTCTGCTTCCTTCTTGAGAAATCACAGGTTATAATGGAAAAGTTTCAAAATGCTTGAAGCTGCTTCATTTTTTTGGCAGAATGGATGAACATAGGAAAACAGATCCTTTCAGTGTCACTAACCTTGCCAAGTTTCAACTGGATACACATTCAAAAATTACACCATAATACATTTTCAAAATACCTCCTTTGCAACTCTTTGAGATGGCTAGAGAAAAAATGGCACACCATCCTATAATATTTGTAATGAGGAAGCTGTAGACCTGGCTGAACCCAGTTTAGAAAGTGCCCTATTTCAATTTTTAAAAATCCAAATTATATAAAATAATTAGGTTCTTTCTAATTCCTTTTCTTGTTCCAAGTTTAAAAGTCACCAAAGTATTACCATTGAGTTTCCCTTGTAAAGTGGTGTGGCTATGCGATCTGTGATTGCTGGGTTTTCTCGGTCTGCACAGCATGTAGACTGCATTTGTAGTGATTACACTACAAAGCAGGAATTATCTTATTCCTGCTGCAAGTAATGTTATGCAGCTCTACCTGCATGCTTCTTAAATGAGAATTTGGGTTCTGTCATCACCTCCACCTCCTCCTCCTCCTTGTAAAATTCAGAAGGGAATGAATGGTGAAATCCTCTTCATTTTCTGAGTTTTTTTCTCTCCATTTCTACCCTGTCCCCCTCCCTCTTTTCTTCAAGACTAGTGGCACTTGTTGCTTTTGCCACAGAGATATTTACTAAGATGCTGCCTTTGGGTCTTTCCACTGTTGTAATTGACACAGAAGTCTTCTCCACCTGCACCACACAGATACCTGCCACTTGAGGATAGAATGCATTATAAATTCTTTTTATTTATTTCTTCCTCCCAGAATCACAGCCACACTTTATTTTATTAATATTGGCTTTAATTAACTTAATAAAACAGTGTATTAAACTATTTGAATAATTCAATTAAACCTCAGAGATAGTCTTAGCAGCTGGTTATTATTATAAACAACAATAATAAGACTATGATAAAAAATATGGAGTTCTAAATACTATAGCATAATTCCAAATGTGGTTTTAGATCCCCTAGAGATGTAGTCCACAGAGGAGTGTTTTAAATTATTGAGGGGATGGGAATGAGAATAATTAAAAGAGGGTGATAGGAAAAGACAGAGAAGGACTAATGGGTTTAGGTCACATACAAATAGCAAGGTAGTATATGGATTTGGCAAGATCACACAAGAACAGAAGAACATGGTATAAAAGTGAGCTCTACCTGTAATCTTTATTTCTCTCTCCTTTAAAGCAATAAGGAGAGCCATGGTGGTGCAGTGGTTAGAATGTAGTATTGCTGGCTAACTCAGCCCATAGTCAGTTTGATCCTGACCTGTTCAAAATTGACTTAACCTTCCATCCTTCTGAGGTCGTGAAAATGAAGACCCAGATTATTGAGGACAATATGCTGACATTTGTAAACTGTTCAGAGAGTGATGTAAACAGTGGTGGGATTCAGCCGGTTTGGGCCGGTTAACTCGAACTGGGAGTTAAATTGCTGTCTGGCCCCTCCCCCTCCCCACACTTCCAGGAATCCCCACGCACCCCATTTTGGCTCCCTGGTAAGTGCAGGAAGGCTCTGTAGGCCCAAAATGGGGCATGGGGGGCGCCCCCCCATGCCCCATTTTCGCTCCCAGAAGGCTGCAGGGTGGCCTACTAGGCCCAAAACTGGGCATGGGGGGTTCGGCAGGCCCTCCTCTGCGGTCTGTTTTTGCTTTCAGGAGGCTGCAGGGAGGCGTACTAGGCCCAAAACAGGGTGTGGGGGTGCGGCGTGGTCCCCGTGGCAAGTTTTTCCTCCCAGGAGGCTGCAGGGGGGACTACTAGACCCAAACGGGGCATGGGTTCAGCCTGTTTTTGCTTTCAGGAGGCTGCAGGGAGGCCTACTAGGCCCAAAACAGGGCACAGGGGATGTGCGGCGTGGTCCCCCCGTGGCCAGTTTTCCCTCCCAGGAGGCTGCAGGGGCACCTACTAGGCCCAAAATGGGGCACCGGGGGTGCAGTAACCCCCCCCCTCATGGCCTGTTTTTGCTCCCAGGAGGCTGCATGGAGGCCTACTAGGCCCAAAATGGGGCACGGGGGGGCAGCACGTCTCCCCCGCAGCCCGTTTTAGCTCCCAGGAGTGCTGACTGTCACACACCCTGACCACACCCACCATGGTGACACCCACCCCCCCCAGTCATAAGGGCAGAGAACCGGTTATTAAATTATTTGAATCCGACCACTGGATGTAAAGCACTGTGGAGTGGTATATAAATCTAAGTGCTATTGCTAGCTAAGCTGCAGATCCCGCATATAATACAAAAAGACAAAGCTAGACAAAACAGCTATGAGTGGGAGAGTTTAATGAGTTGATAAATCTCACAGGTCGGCCAAGGATATCACAGCAAACAGAGTATTCATGAAAATGGTGAATTCTGCTTCAGCACTCCTCAACATCAACCTTGCTTCTTACATACACACACAAACAAACAACAATGTGATGTAAGTACAAATCTCAGGACTGAGATTTAATCATTTGCCTTCCTCAGACCCGTCTATTCAGTGGATGCCAACATGAGTAACTGTTCTTGTAAATGTCAGATGTCACAAAATCCCAGAAGTTTCTGTAAATGGATTTGAAGTTAGAACATCATGGGTACCCATAAAAATCCAGAAACGGGGGGTGGGGGGTGGGGGAAGCAACTGAATCTGTGGAATAGTTTGAAAGACTGTGGAGTGTTTTGAGAAATACATACTTCAAAAGAAATATGCATATTAAGGTCCATTATCATGGAAGCTGGGATATGTACTTCCAGAACACATTATTAACACATTGAAATTAACTTGAGAAATTACTGAAGAACTTCATTGTTCTTGGCTGCTTTCCTCAGCTGAAGTTATTTAAAGAATGGGGTGTAGCTAAACTAAACCACAAGGAGGAATGGAACAGGGAGAAGTCAAATATAGTTGTAGATCAGTGATGTTAAAGTTATCTAAGTTATCTGAAAAAGTGATGTGTTACCCTTTTTTTCATATGTGTGCATATTGCCGTGTATAAAGCAGATGCATGCTTAAACTTCTATTGTATGAACATTCAGGTTTTGTTTATTTATTTATTTTAAACATTTATAGAGCCACCTATCTTATAACCTATTATGAATTCAAAAATATCTTTAATTCAAGGGTTTTTCATTCTGCAACATCTCTATGTTCCTTCTAATTCAAAGTTATTTATTAGTCCAAATGGTGGCAGTATATTTCATAAGATATGCTTTGGGTACTCATAAGTATTCCAGTTACTCATATTGGAAACTGAGTAATACATACAGTAGTTCCACTTATACAGATGACAGAAATATAAAAATTTTCTACCCAACTTAATGGAGGTGGGTGGGAGGAGCTATTTTATATTTACTGCATAGAATAGTAACTTCCACTGAAAAGAAATGAATAGGCAAAAGGTACAAATGACTGCAGAAATTATCACCAGAAAGCATGAACATCTCTGAATATCATCCATTGCATGGTATGAGAAGACAGGTTATCTGAAATACTCATGTCTCTGACAAATCTTTGATCTTAAGTCTGGTTGGAAGCAGGAAGGGAAAACAGAATAGAGAAACTGATTGTACATAACAATGCAAAAGGTGGCCTTTGGCTTATAATTTTTTAAATATAGTTTTTATCAAAAAAAAAAACCGAACAAAGCACTTTCCAAAAAGGGTCTGCATGTTTTATGCTTGAAGTCTGCACTACAGTTGAAAATATAGCACTTCTAAAGGGCTGCTTGCCAACTTAATTTTTCTCCTTTCTGCAATTCCTAAACAGTTTTTTTATTTATCTCTCCTCTTCTCTCCTCTCCTCTCTTCTCCCCTGCCTCCCCTCTCCTCTCCTCCCCAACACCCCTCTCCTCTTTTCTCCCCTGCCTCCCTTCTCCTCTCCCCTTCCTTTCCCCCCTCCTCTCCTCTCCTCTCCTCTTTTCTCCCCTGCCTCTCCTCTCCTCCCCAACACTCCTCTCCTCTTTTCTCCCCTACCTCCCTTCTCCTCTCCCCTTCCTTTTCCCCTCTCCTCTCCTCTCCTCTCCTCTTTTCTCCCCTGCCTCTCCTCTCCTCCCCAACACTCCTCTCCTCTTTTCTCCCCTACCTCCCTTCTCCTCTCCCCTTCCTTTCCCCCTCTCCTCTCCTCTCCTCTTTTCTCCCCTGCCTCCCTTCTCTTCTCCCCTTCCTTTCCCCCTCTCCTCTCCTCTTCTCTCCTCTCCTCTCCCCTACCTCCCTTCTCCTCTCCCCTTCCTTTCCCCCTCTCCTCTCCTCTCCTCTCCTCTCCTCTTTTCTCCCCTGCCTCTCCTCTCCTCCCCAACACTCCTCTCCCCTTTTCTCCCCTACCTCCCCTCTCCTCTCCTCTCCTCTCCTCTTTTCTCCCCTGCATCTCCCCTCCTCCCCAACACTCCTCTCCCCTGCCTCCCTTCTCCTCTCCCCTTCCTTTCCCCCTCTCCTCTCCTCTTTTCTCCCCTGCCTCTCCTCTCCTCTCCTCCCCAACACTCCTCTCCTCTTTTCTCCCCTGCATCCCTTCTCCTCTCCCCTTCCTTTCCCCCTCTCCTCTTCTCCCCTCAACCCCTCCTCTCCTTTCCCTTCTCTCCTCTCCATCCAGTTTTGTTCCCCATTTGTTATTTCACATCTCTGTACAACTATCTCTTCCTTTTCCCCATCTCCATCAAGTGTTTTTCATCTTTACTCTTATTTCTGATGGAAGTAGAGAGGACAACATGTCTCTCTCTGCACACATTTTCATGCTTTTGTATATGTGGAAGATAATAGTTGATAAATTCAGTTATTCATTCCATCAATAGCTTCTTTTCCTAATCCTACTGGTTGTTTTTCCCCCCAGAATATGGTTTTAGCACATGTAGGACACACATATACATGTAGAAATGTGTCAAGTGCTCATTTATTGGGAAAGGAAAATTTTCCATTACTATTCTGGGCTAGCCTTGATAATGGCAAATCGACAGGAAGAAGAAGCCAAGTCTTATATAATATGTTTATTTTTAATTTTTGTTTTCTTCTGTTAATTCTTCCTTTGTGGAAGAGGTATTTTAAATTGGGATCTTCTTAATAATATGTGTAAAATACATTGTATTACTGCTGTCATAAGGCAAGGATCAAGCATTGTTTAGGGGTTATCTTGAACCCAAGCTTTTGTTCTATTACTTCAATATGGCATAAGTGCCTGCTGAGAACTACTAACGGTAATTCATTAAAAATACAATAAGAACTATACTTGACTTTTTTGCATTCAATTAATTGACATTTACATTAACCAGCTGGCATTCAGTTTTCTCTTGCCAATAACAGGTTTTAAAATTTGCTTCCGTACAACAGTTTTTGCTGGGCTTATTTTCTTTTTAATTTAAATAATATAAATAATATAATGAGCAATTTTAAAATCTGCAGTCCAAGCACCCTTGGATTATTTTGTAGAAAAATGAAACTAGTCAAACGTATGCTTGATCAGCAGTATACCTTCCCTGCTCGTTTAATAGGAAAAGATCTGCACAAACTGGTAGTGCATTCTTTCAACCTCTTTTTCACAGGTCATTTAATCAGTCTATTTCACAGATCTTTTATCACAGTTGTCCTCATACATAAAGCACTATGTTGCCAAATTAGTACTGTGTAACTTCACTGAAAGCTGTAACTATTTTGATAGAAGCATAAACATGACACTTATCCAAACAGTAAAAGGCATAAACAATTAAGTGTTCTTTTGTAAAATCCATTGATTCAGCTTTATACAACAGGATATTTTAGGAATATAGCTTCTAGTTGTGTTGTAACTTGAATAAGACTTGCTGAAATAAAATTGCTATCAAACTTTCTTTATCCCTAAAGCAAGCTTGCTTGCTTGCTTGTTTATTACATTTATTTGCTGCCCATCTTTTTCAAAGCGACTCTCAGTGGCTTATAATATTAAACGCATTAAAACCATAAGATAAATATTCCTAAAACGATAAAAACGTAGTAGTATCCAAGGCAATTGTCCTCCTTTTCTTTTTAGAAGCATTCTGCCCTTATTTCCTATAAGATGAGTATTTAGACTCGTATTAATGAATCTATGATACATGTATCACTTATGACATGCCATGTCATTTCTGGTGACACACTTGGCCTCTGTACCCTCTGGAAGTTATATAGCAATAGCAATAGCACTTAGACTTATATACCGCTTCATAGTGCTTTACAGTCCTCTCTAAGCGGTTTACAGAGTTCAGCATATTGCCCCCAACAATCTGGGTCCTCATTTTACCCACCTCGGAAGGATGGAAGGCTGAGTCAACCTTGAGCCGGTGAGATTTGAACAGCTGAACTGCTGAACTAGCAGTAGCCTGCAGTGCTGCATTTAACCACTGCACCATCTCGGCTCTATAAAGGTGCTGTGCTCATGTGCAGCTTCTGAAACCTCCCAAAATTGTGTGAGCGTTCTTGCATGAGTTTTAGAGGCTCCAGAGGCCATTCCCAAACAGATACAAAGTTCTGCATAATTTTGGTAAGGTGTTTTGTTTTGTTTCGTTTTAGTCAAATTAAAAGTACTATTTATATGATTTTGGAATAATATTTCAACTCCAACATTACTATTTATTTATTATTTCATTTTTGAGGCTGCTTGACTACTGTAACTCATGGGTGGTCTACAATTTAGAAATGTTAAGAAATTTAAAATGAAATAACATATCACAATGTAAAAAAATATAGGTGACCAGAAGGCAGAAACAAAAACCAAAGGGCCTGGACCACCATTTTAGTCCAAAGCTAGTAAGAACAACCAAGTCTTTAATAAGTTGCAGAAAGTCAAAAGGGTATGGAGAATAAAAAAGATGGGAGTAGGCATCTTAGATGTGAAATCATTCCACAGGGCAGGAATCATCACTGAGAAGACACACTCCCACAATGTGACACTGTGTAATCTCTAGGTCATGGATGTCAAACTTGCGATGTCACATTGCCATCATGTGACATATTGCAATGTTTTTTCCCTTTGCGAAGCTGGGGTGAGCGGTGCCTGCACATGATGCATCTTGTCCTTGGGCCGCCAGTTTGACACCCATGCTCTAGGTCAACTGACCAGATGTGTGAATAGATGAAGACAGACAGTCATCTTTCAGGTATCTAGGCTTCTGCCATGAAAGACTTTACAGATGATAACCAGTACTTTGGATTGTGCCCAGGAGCCATCCAGGTTGCAAGATCAAGTCAATGTATTGGTGTTTTGGGTGGTAGACCCAAATTCTTGCCATCCCTTAACACCTTATTTATCATATTGAATGAGATCTGGTCAGTGTCTTGGCTTAAGCCAGATCAATTCTGTAAGATGTTATAACAAAAAGATACTTCTAAACCACACTTCAGTCTTTGCATAGTTATTTCTGTTTCTTCCCCATTCTGCACAGTAGATCCCCAAATGACAATTATGAGACTGTTGATCATAAAGGGATAATGGTTCTGAATATTTATATTTTACCATCAGCAGGTTATGGGATAAATCATGTGACTGCAGCATTCTGCAAATGGCTGTAAATGTAAACTGTTTACCAAGGGTCAAAATGCAGTGGCGTCCTGCGGAATGGGGGCAGCCATTGGAACTCTGGAACCAGATGATAATTACCCACAGGAATTTCTCTCAGAATTTTGAATGGTCACTATGTGACTGATCATAAGTCAAGGACTACCTGCAGGACAAGTAGACAACCGACACAGCAACAATAAGAAAAGAAAAGAATAGGATCGTTTTGTCACGTCTTTACTCATTTATTTTTAGATTTATAACATACCTTTCCAAGTTTGTAACTCCTTTGTTCATAAAATTTTCGGATATTTTATTGTTTTTTAAAAATCCTATAAAATGCTGTATGTTTCAAATGAGGTTACTTATCATCTTCCTGTTATAGAACATGTGTGTGCTGTATTCCTTCATACCTGGTTGCAATGAAAGGATTTTACCTACAGTATAGTGCTACCTTGTCTTCTGAGTTTTTAGATGTCTTTTCAAGTATCTTTGATTAGATGCTAATTTCTATCACTCTACTTATTTTTTCTTTGTATATGCCTAAGCTTACTTCCTTTTATTCTAAAGTGTCACCATGGTAGCATTATTTCTTGGGCTGGGACTCTGATTCTAGACTCTTTGATCATTCTTGATTGCACTGATTTGGACAATTATCCTTCCTCTAATCTTGTTCTGCTTGTCCAGTTCAGCTTTGCATTGTCACTCAACAAACATGAGGAAATCCCTACTATGATCTGTTTTCTGCTACATGGAAACATTAGGTCAGTCTTCTTGTTTGGGCTCTTATGCTTTATTTAAATATTCATAGCCAGCATTATAGCATCTTCAATCAATATAACCTATCTAATCCTTGGCCATGTTTGCATAAATTATTTGTGGCTACATTCTATGTGCAGAATCAACATTTAGTACTTAGTAATTGCTATGCTTATGACTTTAGATTTAAATTCATCTGAAGTCCCAAGGGCTCTGTGTCTAAATCTGTAAATAGGACATTCTGTATATTATATTTTCTGATACATAGCCTTGGAAGATAGGGTAAATTAGATCATAGGATCATTGAATTGTAAAACTGGAAGGGATTACAAAGATTGTTTAATTCAACCTTGTGCTATGTGCAAGACTCATCAATTAACCATCCATGAGAGACATCTGTCCAACCGCTTCATAGACATTAATGCCATAAAAAGAAATTCTGATTTTTTATCTTCTCATATATGTCTTATTTACAAAAGAGGACATATAAGCTATTGAGTGTCAGCAATGATTGAAAGGCACATGTAAATCTAAGTAATGTAGATAAGTACAGGTAAATAAATAAAGTAGCAAAGGAATTAGAATATCACAGAGTACCCCTGTGAGGGAGATGGGCAGTTTAAAAGTGAAATCAATATCCATCCATCCATCCATCCATCCATCCATCCATCCATCCATCCATCCATCCATCCATCCATCCATCCATATATATATATATATATATATATATATATATATATATATATATATATATATATATATATATATATATATATATATATATATATATATATATATAATATCTATCTATTATATCTATATCATCTATCTCTATCCGTCTTGTCTTGTCTTGTCTTGCCTATGCATCCATTCATGCATGCATGCATGCATGCATGCATCCATCCATCAATAAGAGAACCTTAAGATTGTAACCCCTGTAGCTATAAAATAATATATATAAAAATATAGAGAACAAAATTTGTATCAGTTCATTTGTAATTATGACTAAAGAGGTTCCAGTAAGTTATTCCTTACTATTTTATGGTGAAAGATAAACTTTGAGGGATTTGATTTCATAATTGTATTTGTCAGGGTTCCAAGTAACACTCCCAACGAAAGAAAACTCAGAGGCTTGCATTTCTTCAAAGTTCCATTTTATTAGAGTTGTCATATTGGCACATCTGGGAAAACCCAAATCTGAAAGCTTTCAGGTTTTCCCCACCCAAAAGAAAATCCAAGCCCCTGCCCCAGCACCCATATGTCCATCACATGGTCCAATCAATACACCATCCCAACTGGAGATGCCTCCTACTCACACCCCTCCAGGTGCAGGACAGAGTGGCCTTGACTCTCGAAGAAAGGAATATTATTATGACTATACATCTCCCCAGATCCATGCAATCCCCCCTCCCAGTTTCCCATAGTCCAGTAGTGAGATTCAAATTTTTTTACTACCGGTTCTGTAGGCATGGCTTGGTGGGCATGGCGTGGCTTGGTGGGCATGGCAGGGGAAGGATACTGTAAAATCTGCATTTCCACCCCATTCCAGGGGAAGGATACTGCAAAATCTCCATTCCCTCCCCACTCCAGGGCAAGGTTACTGCAAAATCCCCATTTCCTCAGCTGGGACCCAGGAGGCAGAGAATAGATGGGGGCGGGGCCAGTCAGAGGTGGTATTTACCGGTTCTCCGAACTACTCAACATTTCCACTACCGGTTCTCCAGAATTGGTCAGAACCTGCTGAAACCCACCTCTGCCACAGTCCTAAATTTGGCAGGCCTGAAGATCCAATGCCCAAGATGGTTTCCAGGCCTGACAGTATTTTTATTACATTCAACTTTCCTTTGTTTCCACTATCTCCTAATAGTTCCCAATTATTAGTTAAAACACTGTATAGTCTTAATTGTCCATCCACTGAAATCTTATTTTTTTGTTCACTTTATTCATTATTTTGTATGTTTCTGTTTATCATTTTGACTTCCACATCTGCCTTGCAGTCATAATTTTGAGGCTGTATTCCATTCTTGCTCCAGGAAATGGAAGATTGTATCAGCCTCTTTTCTGTCCTTTTGTAGGTTTCTTGCTTTTTTTCCAAACCAGTTTCAAATTGCTTTTCTACTTTTCTGCATGTTCACTGATTTACTCCACTTTGACCTCAAAACATACCGTTGCAGCTGTTTTTTCCCTATTCCATCTTGCTATATGTATTTCTCTGACCTGTCATAACTCTATAGTAGCTAAAAATTGCCCTTCCAGTCAGACGGCCTCATTTATCTGGAAAATGTTTTGGCCTCTGAGGCTGTTGAATCTCTTCATTTGAGATATTGCTTCAAGAGCTTTCTTTTTTCTTCAAAAGCCATTTTTTTTTTCACTGAAAAAAACATTTTGTGATACCAATAAGGAGTTATTTTCAGAAAAAGCAGAAAATTAGTGTTCCTTTTTAGAAATAATGCTTATATCAAACAGGAGTTTCGGCTTATCTGCAGTAATGATTTGACCTGCTCATACACATACTACAAATCTAATCGGACACATAATTGAGAATTTTGAATTATGTTATTTTCAGTGCTTTATCCTATGATAATTTTAAAGTTTCTTCTATTTATAGATACCAAACCCAAACCTATGTTCTAAACAAAGTAACTTAATTTAAACATATTAAACATTAAGGCTAGAATTAGTCTAAATGTAGATATAAAGCAAACATAAAATTACCACTTCTTGTAACTTATTTAGCTTTTATGGTCCCTTCACAGCAGATGAAAAGAGTGAAAGCTATAGCCTTAGGTTTCAACAACTGGTCTGCTTCTTCAGCTCAAAGGAGATCTGTTCATAATCATGCCTAGAAAGAGCAGTCATGATATACCCTCTGGCTAGATATATCCCATTGGAGAGACTGTATTTCATTTCTACTTTTTTCTGCCTGAGAAAAATTACAGATACTCCTAGCTTGTGTGTTTTAAATAATTTGCAGTAGCTGTACTCCTGCTGAGGATGACAAGAAAGATTAGAATGCACTATGTAAATATTTCTTTTCTGGAGACTTCACTAAGAAGTTGATAATAGTGCAGTACTTTCTCCTCGTTTTTTCCCCCCTCTAAGGCAGGAGTTCCTAAATTTTTGGCCCTCACATCTATCTTTAATATAAGCTTAATGTACACAATTCCCCTAAAAATCCAAACCCCTGAATGAACAAAAATGAACAGTGAAAATAATACAGTGGAACTTTGGAAAAGATGGATTTATGGTAACATTATACAGCTAAAAAATATTTCACAACTCTGGTCTGTCTGCACCTCTCTGAGGGAGGTATACCTCAAAGTTTGGAATTAGGCCTTGAGATTTACTAACACACACAGACACACATATCCATCTCCCATGTCAGAGAGAATTAAATTTAAAGAGATTTAAATGGTAAATCCCATTTAAAGAGAATTAAATGGTAAAACCAGGAGATGACATGGTTACTTAAATGAAAGACCTTTCTGAACTTAGACGCCTGTACATTGTGTGGTGATAAAATGGGAGGAGAGTGAATAGCAGACATGAGTTCTAGGTTCATTCCTAGCATTTCTGTGGGAAAACAAAATGCTCTGAAATAATGCCTATGTGCACATGATCATGTCCCAAGCCATGATTTTGTTAAATAGGATTTCTTAAAGAAATAGCATTGTGCTAAACAAAAAATGAACAAATCACACAGTGTCAGGGTTCCAAATAGCATCTAAAATCAAATCAAAGTCTGAGGCAAATTCTTCCTCAAAGTTCCAATTTATTAACAGAGCCATGTTGGCACATCTGGGTGAATCTGAAGCGCTTCGAGGTTCACCACCCACTTGAAAGTTCAAGCCCTTGTCTCCACTCCCCCCAGTCCATCACATTGACCAATATCCAACTGCCAGCCTGGCAGTTCCACCCATCTTCTTCCGTGCAGGTGCAGGAGTGCGAAGACAAAGGATAACCTTGACTTTCTAGAAAGAATTTGTTATGACTACATGCAGACAGTCCTCATGCAATCCCCCCTCCCAAGTTCCCACAGTAAAGCATGCATAGTAAAATGGCATAAGGTGTGGCAGAAGCCCAACTATATTGGCTTCGGCCTGACACACTGTGCTTTACTGCCTAATCAGTCAAAGCATGTGATGTCTGGATCATTCGTTAAGGACAATATTGTTTTAATGGATGAGAATCTTCTTAATCCTCTACAGCTCACTGTGCATTAAATTCAATTATTAATAAAAATTAAAATAATAAATTATCTTAAAATCATGTGCATTTTTACTCTTCTCAATCTGAATCCCTAAAAGTGATGAAATGTAATATTTTTGCAGATTTCATATTCAGTTTCAATGAATAAAAATTAACACCCTTGAAATATTGGCACAATAAAGTTATTGTATTTGCATATCAGCTTACAAGAAAAATACTATAAATGCCTAATTTTACTGAAATGAGAATGTTGTATATTCTCATACTTTATTAAATAGGTAACATTTCCGTAGAAACCAAAACATTCAATCTTGTTTTTCCTGACTAAGGTCTTCTAAATGGCATTGTTTACAAAGCAGGTTCACTGAAATCTTGTCCCTCAAAGAACAATTGAAAGATAGCATCAAAATACAGGTCTTAATTACTAATCACTAATAACAAAATAACAAAATCACTAAGAACAAAATAACAAGAGATACTTATATTACCTAATGAAAATATTACCATATTATTTATTTTTATACCTTGTAGCCTTTAGTTATAATAGGTGTTGAATGATAAGAAGATAAACTTTTGACTTTCAATAAAAGATATGAAAGACAAAAATAATCAGGATAATATTCAGTTATTACCTGTAATTTTGACCTAATAGATTTTTTTTTGCTGATGAAATTATGTAACTTGAATTCTATTGTATAGGAAGAGATTCACAATGCAGTGCAAGATTTCATGACTATAAAAACACATATGAATTGAAATCTAACTTGCTGTACATTTCCCATTAATTTAGATAGATGCTGCTCTAATACATTGTTGTATAATGACTAAGCATTTAATTATTATTTCAGAATTCCCTTACCCAAAGGTTGTATATGCTGTAATTAAGAGAACAGCTATTATATGGTTTACTGATGCTTTTGACTTCAAAGCAATATAATTGCTGTTTTACTCTCCCTAATGCTTTTTAATTTGTGGATTTAATTTTTAGGTATGCATGTGGTAGCTGAATAAAGTGATCAGCCTAACATTATTGTCCAAAGTATATCATATTATGATAAATTTGCCAAGTAGTTGTGATCAGTAGAGTATGTATGAGATGTCACTGTTTTGTCAAGGCCAGTCATGTTATTCACTATGGTGGAGTGATGTGGTCCTGTTCCTAATAAAGCAGCCTACAGAGATGAAAAGAAGCTGAGATATGTTCATATAAAAAAACTTCTTAATGAAGATGATGGCAAAAGTGCTGCTCCTTAAGGCAAGTTAGCTTCTGTTGGTTAGGAGTTGTGAAAAAGGTTTTGGGATGAAGATTTTTGGAAGTAAGGAACATATGTGTTGATTACCAGGTGTTGGTGATTACCTTTAAAGCCCTATATGGTGCAGGGCCAGAGTATTTTCGGGACCGTCTCCTACAATATACCTCCCTATGACTGGTTAAATCTCACAGGATTGGCCTGCTACGGGTTCCATCGGCTAGACAATGTCGGCTGGCGGGCCCTTGGGCGAGGGCCTTCTCTGTGGCGGTCTCTACTTTGTGGAATCAGCTACCCCCCCCCCGAGATCCAGACTATCCCCACCCTTTGGCCTTCAGAAAAGCTGTGAAAACCTGGCTTTTCCAGCAAGCCTGGGCCTAATAGTTGATAGATGTAGGCCCATGAGTATGGGAGTGACTGAGTGCTTTTAATATTTTTATTATGTTTTTAGCTATGTTTTTAAATTGTTTTATACTATATTGTTTATACCGTTTATATTGTTGTTAGCCGCTCAGAGTCCCTGCTGAGTTGAACGGCATACAAATATAAAAAATAAATAAATAAATAAATAAATAAATAAATAAATAAATAAATAAATAAATAAATACATAAATAAATACATAAATAAATACATAAATAAATACATAAATAAATAAATAAATAAATGTGCAGAATTACAGGTGGAAAAAGAGGAAATGTGAAGGAAAAGGGGGACCAAAGAAGAGAAAATAGGAAGATGAATAAGAAGTCACAGGGTCTGCATATCTGTCTAAATTTATACATGAAATGAATGTCTTGGATCTTATGCACTAAAGGCATTAAACCTATAATTTTGGGTCTTCAGAGCCAGTCTTTCCATTAGGTAGAATGACAATTTTCCTTAGGCAACAGATGCTAAAAAAACAGAAGCAAAATGTTAAAGGAAAAAAAATACAAATCTTTATGCTACTCTGTTTTGCAATATCAATCACTTCTATTGAAGAATGATTCAACTAAGGGACTTTCTGGTGAGGAATGACAAACTACCATGTTTCCAAATGAGTGGATATGAAGACCAAAGAACTGGTGCGTAGACCACTTTTACGAAACCTCTCCAGATAAGGAGAACACAGGACATTAACCACATGTGCTCCAGATGACTTCTCCTTGCAAGGAAACTGCAGGACAGCAGTCTTCCAAAGGTTTGGGTGCCAGGAGACAGAGGGAAGCCATCATGCTCACAAGCACAGCAGAGCCTTTTAGAGCAGAGGTCCCCAAACTTGGCAACTTTAAGACTTGTGGACTTCAACTCCAGGAGACTTCTGGGAGTTGAAGTCCACAAGTCTTAAAGTTGCCAAGTTTGAAGACCTCTGTTTTAGGGGAAACTGGTTTTGATTAGTGCTGGAATTTTAAAAATGAGTCAAAATGTAACATGTGAAATATTCTAGGAGATTTTTGAAGAACAGGATCAGAAATTAGCAGCTATAATGTCACAATTATGTCTGCTTCTATGGATAGACTATGACAAAAATATATTAATAAAGAAGTGATAAATGTGAAAGAGAATATTTTGAGAAATATACAGCATAAAAAAGAAGCAGCATTAGAACTAGAAATACTAGAAAATTAAAATAGTGTTGACTATAAATCAGAGAAGACAACTAAAATGGAAACACAAATGGTAAGCCAAGAGAATGACTTGGATAAGAACATATAAAAGAAATTGGTTAAAGCCTTAAAAATTAAAAATGGAAACATGGATGATAAGCCAAGAAAATGATATGGATAATGACTTTTTATTGGATTTACAAAAGAAGCTGCTAAACCCTAGAAGAAGCTTTGGGATGGGAAAAAGAAAAATTGGAAGAGAGATTAAGACATCTGAATGAATTAAATATCAAGATTGTTAGAAGTAAAAGAAAAATAAAGTTGGTTTTTGATTAGTGTTAAAATAAGACATTTTTCTATAAAGCTCTGGTAACCCTTTATAGACTTTTTGCTGACACCAAGACTGAAAAGTTGATGATTTATGGATTTGTATGGATAAGAAATAGGTTTTGTGAATAAGAGATATTTGCTTGTAATCTTATGGGAATGAAGAAGTTTGTTCATACTTGTAATAAAGATTAGAAGTCACTTCTTTAAATATTTATGTCTTCTTCTTTTTTTTCTCCCTTTTTTGTTTTCGTTCCCTGTGTCTTTTTTCTTTCTATCTCTTTTTTATCTCTGATTTTAGCTTGTATTTGTGTCTACTATTGTAATCAAAATTTTCAATATTTTTTTTTAAAAAGATTCAGCTGTAGGGGGTAGCAGTTTTTGCTCATAGATGGCTGGGGTTTTTATTTTGTTCTTTACAATACAAAAAATTATCTTGGTCTGACTATTAAAGGCAAGTTAGAGAAAAAGAAAAAATGAGTTAAACCTACATCTGCTCCTTTCTGGAATGGAGATACAGTAACTGGAAACTTCAAATCTCGGTGTAGCATTCTGTAGCTTTTGAGAAATCATATTGCTTTATGTAAGGAACAACAATACTTGTCATTCTTACAGTATAAGCATGAATGAATGTTGTATTTTTTACTTCTGTTTTCTTCGTTATATTTTAATGAATGGTTTGTTTTAAAATTGCCATATTTTTATATTACTTTTTCCTGAACTACTTTATTAGTTCTACGCACTTAATCATAAGCAATATAGGTCACTTCAACTATAATTGCAATTCTGGGCCGTGAACAATATATAATTATGATCAGAAAAAATAATGAAAAAGAAGAACTAATAACAAAAATAAGATTATCAGACTTTGCAAAACACAAGAAAATATACATAAGGGGACTGTATCACAAATGCATCTTTCTCAGGGTTAGGGTTAACACAATAATATAACTTTTTTTTTAAAGTAGAAACTAAAAAAAAATCCTATCTTCTAAGTTAGAAATAGCATGTAAAGCCCTAAGTCTAATATACTGCTTTACCAGAGAAAATGATATTACAAAGTTTAAAGAATTGCGTACTAATATGTGTCAGCCTTGAAAGACTTCAGCTTAAATATTAGAAGGATTTCTTGTCTCAAAAATATAGCTTTGTGCTTCATCTATCCAGTAATAAGGTCAATGACCTCTTAACTCACTTTACCCTTCTGTGCTTAACAATAGCCAAGAAAGGTTAAAATAAGGTCAAACTGAAGTACAATTTTGTTATATTGCTTAGATATTGAGAAAGATAACTTAATTTTTTTTATGGGAGGGAGAACAGTACTCTCTCTACAGCAAGATTATATTTGAATAACTGAAGGCAGTAATGGGAATTGGGTGAGTAACCTGTAATACATTTCAGCCAAAGTCCTAGCATGACTCCATGGCTGAGATCACTGCATGATGGGGAAAACAGTCCCAGTAATATAGTATAGCCTTATGCCTATTCTTTTTTTAAGTCCTCTACAAAATGAAGTATACATTTTGATTTACAGTAATTTTACCTCTACTACCTTAAGTGTGAATTCTGATTCAAGCAATGAAATTATCTTATTTCAAAATAGATATTTTTGCATGTTACAAGAAAGTTACTAATATACAGATAACCTATCGTGTCTTCGACATGCACAAAACATTGTTCTGTCCCAGAGCAATATTTTTACTGTGATTTATTTCACCTTCTTCAGAGACAATTTATCCCAGAGACAATGAACTTGAATCCGACTTCTTCTCTGCGAATTTCACAAGCTGGGAAGAAAAAACCATCACATCAGGAATTACAGTGCTTCTGTGAATTAACAAGAAAAGAGGGGGGGGGAAGTACCTTTAACAGAAATGTGACACTAAGTCATGTTTTGATATTCTAGCACAAAGCAGATTTCATAACAGAGCCGAGTTGGTTAAATGCAGCACTGCAGGCTACTGCTAGTTCAGCAGTTCAGCTGTTTAAATCTCACCGGCTCAAGGTTGACTCAGCCTTCCATCCTTCCGAGGTGGGTAAAATGAGGACCCAGATTGTTGGGGGCAATATGCTGAACTCTGTAAACCGCTTAGAGAGGGCTATAAAGCACTATGAAGCAGTATATAAGTCTAAGTGCTATTGCTATTGCTATAAAAGAGTGTTATTATTATAGATTTTTTCCCAATTATACAGTACACATTCTTTCTTGATACAATTTTTCCCATATAAATTTTGAAAAAAAAACCTCATTATTTTAATCTTTTCTTTCAGTAAAGAAGGAATGGATATTACAAAAGTATATAAAATAATTTTCCAAATGGCATCATACAAACAAAATATACCATTCATACATACATGCATACACCAGCAATCACACATATCTATTGCCTGGGACTAACTGTAGAATCACCAAGCAATAACTAGAGAAATGTTCCTAGTAAATCCCATAGGAGAAAAAGAGGTGACTAGAGAAGCTGTGGATTCTGAGAGATTGGATGTTGAGGTGTGAGCAAGTGATTTCTCAGTAGCAGCTGATACTAAGGTGTATGTCCTAAGAGTTGCTGATTATCAAGTGGGAATGATTAGGTAACTGTTGAGTAATCAGGGACTGTAAGTGTATCATGCAGCCAGGTTTCAGGGAGTAAGCTAACCAATGAAATTTACAAGGAGAGTTAACAGGATTTTGTCTGTGAAATTTAAAGGAGCATCCAAAGTCTGAGAAATGAGCAAAGAAAAAGAAAGTATTTCTATTGATGAAGCTTTAAGAAGCAAAAGTTAAGATAAATGGGCAAGAGTTTACAACTGTGACCTATAATGTTTCTGGAATATTTGTCTTCTCTTGGAAAAAGGAACATATAACAAGCTTGTTGAAAGCCTGAATAAAGAGGCAAAGAATTGGAGCAGTGAGTAAGTCACATTAGAGCTGATGGGAAAGGACAAGGATGTATCACTTCAAAGAAAAAAAATCTACAACAGAAACTGTCAGTGAAAGAAACTCTAGAGAAAGAAGAAAGAATAAATAAGTCCAGTAGATAACAATCTCCCAGAACCAAAAGATGTAGATGATATTTTATACCATTGAAATGCAGAAATACTTTTTAAGTAGTTGGGAAAGAAAAATTAAGTGTAGAATAGAAGACAGGATGAAGAAGCCCTAGAGAAGATGCATCTAGGTAGGTCCTGCAAAGAAAGACTTATCTTAGCTGGTGAGGCAATACCCAGAGAAACAAATGTATACCAACCAAATCTGTAAGAATCATTAGGAGTGGGTGGCATATAAATATAATAATAAATTTATAAATTTATGAGCCGTGGTGGCGCAGTGGTTAGAGTGCAGTACTGCAGGCTACTTCTGCTGATTGCCGGCTGCCTTCAATTTGGCAATTCAAATCTCACCAGGCTCAGGTTGACTCAGCCTTCTATCCTTCCGAGGTGGGTAAAATGAGGATCCAGATTGTTGGGTGCAATATTCTGACTCTGTAAACCGCTTTGGGCTGTAAAGCACTGTAAAGGGGTATATAAGTCTTAAGTGCTATTGCTATAAGGAGTGCTGTCTATCAGGAACAAGACCAATTCAAAATTTATCAAGAGCAATTCAAGAACCATCAAGTTTACAGTGATTGTTTCCTTCGTCTAGTACAATTGATATGGCAAAGAACCATATTATGGCAGACTTCAAAATGTTTGGAAAGAAATTCAAGTTTTGGCCCCAACCTATTGTTTTCATTCATCTTTTATGGTTTAAGGTTTAGAAAACAAAAACAAAACTGCATGTCAATGGCTAGCTGTGAAAATGTGTTGACAGAAGAGATTTGGCTTTTGGGCCCCGATGGCCTGAGTTATCTAGCTAATGAACTGCTGGCACAAGATATGTTTCACCTCACAACAGCTGCCAAAAATAAGCTTAGCAAAAGCATGGCACAGCATGATTGCTGAAAGACAAACTCAGCCAAGCATGATCCTTCCAGGAAATTCCTGATTTGCCATGCTGACAACTTTGTAGTTTAAATGGGGAAAGAAGGCACAAGTTATTTTGATACCTATTAATTAGCAAATATAATTTCCAAATCACAGGAAGTAATTCTGCTTCAGAGAGACTGCACCTCAAGTACTGTGTCCAGACTTTGAGATTCTCTTCAGACTTTTTTTTCACAGAGGATGAGTCTCTTATAAAATGTCCCTTATAAAATACATTATAATGTTTAGCTTCATTTCTCAATAAGAAATACCAGTAAAATATTTTAAAATACTCTTAAAATTTATTGTGAACAAATATTATCAGTTAACATCCAATGCAAACAAGTAACACGTTCTTAAACACAAAAAGAATACAGAATTAAAGAACTGAACATCCATAACCATAAAAAGACAATTCCTAACCATAATAATATATAAAATTTAATAACACAATTAATGTTAATAATCTGCATATACATGTCTGTCTTAATAGATCATCTTAAAAATCAGCATGCGTGCTAATGGGATGGATATTCATAACTTTGCTATTAACTCCCCCAAAATTTAACAATGTTAAAGGAAAAATATTCTTATAATATTTGTACTCACTCTGATTCAGCTAAAGCCAGATTCAATATTCTCTTATACCATATTGATTTTCCTATTTCATTCGTCCATGAATTGACCATAACTTGACAGATGGCTATCATGAGAAAAATCCAAAACACTTTATCTAATGATTTGTAGGTAAATCATCCAAAATTGATGGTAAGGTCAATTAATGATTTGAGGTTATTGGTCCTTAAAGGTCACATGGAGAGATCTTGTCATGTTATGTTGAAAAAATTATTTTGACAGCATAACAAAACCCTCATATGCAATTTGAAATCTGGCAGACATGAGGAATGATATGCAATTGCCGTTGTTGTCTAACAAACTGCAGTAATTAGGAAAGTAACCTTGACTTATTTCAGCTGAGGCCTGAGTACCCATAGTTTATTATATTTCAGACAGTATCCATTAACAGAGATGTAAAGCCAAATTAACTCCAGTGTTGCAATTTTCTTGAAACATTCCATAGCTAGAAATAATGAAAGAATTATACTCTTAAAATACAAATTTCAATTATGAGCCAGATGAAGCTTGGGGGGGAGGGTGAATTACAGTTTCAGTAAGCAATAGAAGTTAACATTTACTTTGATAAAGATTAGAATTACCAACAATAAATTAAGGCAGCTCAAAAAGCAATGAGAAAATATTTACAATAGTGCCTTGTTGCTAGTAGTCAATGATAGAATGGACCTTTAACCTTTCTGCACCAAATCAAGCAAACACCTTGAAACAGATTGTTCTCAGCTACTGCTGAGTGCTTATGACAGCACTTTATAAGTTCTCCAAAGTCACGCCCCTATTCTTCTGAAGCAGTTGAAATGCTGTTTCACATGGTTATTTTTTTACAGATTTATGTTATATTACACATATAAAAATTAATCAATCTGAAAAAAACAATATCACACTATATTACAAGATTTTGTGTGATTGCTGGCAGAACTAAACAAAAATGTAAAATGGGATGCTTTTGTGGAAGAGAGATGTCTGATTTCATAATTCCATCAAAAAAACATGTTTGTGTGTGGTGTCTTTGTGAACTCAAGGAGCAAACAAGCCTAATAAATCTGCTTTCTATTTCCTCCACAACAACAGCCCTGGAGATGGGTTGATCTCAGAGTGAGTTACTGGCTCATCAACCCAGCCAGCTTTCATGCCTAAAGGACGCGTAGAATTCCATTTCTTGGTTTCCAGATCAGCACTTTGACAACTACAAACAGACTGATAATTAAGTACAGTCCCTTAAGAAAACTTCTTTAGACCTATGATTTTAGGATTTTGACATTCTCTTCCTTAAAAAAAAATTAAATGTTTGGATGTTATCATCATTCTGCAGTTGACCATAAATCATGACAGAAATTGGAATTCAGAGCACCCACAGGTGTTGGTTGGAGTAGATCAGGGGTGTCAAACTCACGGCATCATGACGGCATCATGTGATGTATCAGGACTTTTTTCCCCTTCACTAAACCGGGCGTGGCCAGTACATGATGCATCCGGCCATGGGTCGTGAGTTTGACAGCCCTGGAGTAGATGATTATAACTAAACTAAAGGGTCTGCTAAAGCAATTCAGCAAGAAAAGATGTAAGTTGAAATCTGAAACATGTGCTTCAGATTTAGCTAAAATGTTGTTCTCCAGATTTTCTGGCAAAGCTTGGTGAGAAGTTTACTGATTCTTGTTCTGCTTCTTGCCATACTGTATATCAGTAGGTATTTCATTAGTTCCTATAGCCTTCTGATCTGGTAATGACTGGAGTCTGATCTCACTTCCTCTTCTAGTGCTAAAGTTTCTTCTATGGAGGGAACCTCTTCAAGGGTATCTTGGATGTTGACATCTCTATTGTTCAATTCCAGTATACTCCTTCCATCTTCTTTGAATCAGTTACTATTCATTGGATCCCTTTAGCATTGGATTCAAGCTTTGAATCTCCTAAGTTCAAGGTATTTTGAAGGATTTTTTTCACAAAAGCATAATTTTTCCATATCTGTTTTCAATGTTTACAAATATTGTAGACATTTGTCTACAACATTTGTAGACATTGCTTCTTATAACTTCTAACAACTCTCTGAATTTTTTTTAAAAAGCTCCTTTATGAAATTTTTTACTTTCTTGGATTCTCTCATGTTTATTCTGGCACCCAGTTTGCTTCTGTTTCTTCATTTTTGGCGGTTTCTTTTCACAAGTATCCTTAACAACTTCTTTAAATTCATTCCATAATTCCTCTGGCTCCAACAATGAGGTTCAGGACTTCAAAGCAATTCCTGATGTTTTCCTTGAAAATGGTGTTATGCTGTATGTTCAAGATCATATTATATATGATTTATATTATATTATATTATATTATATTATATTATATTATATTATATTATATTATATTATATTATATTATATTATATTATATTATATTATATTATATTATATTATATTATATTATATTATATTATATTATTATATTTATTATATTATATTTATTATATTATATTATATTATATTATATTATATTATATTATATTATATTATATTATATTATATTATATTTATTATTATTTATTTTATTTTATATTGTATTATATTTATTATATTATATTATATTACATTTATTATATTTATTATATTATATTATTATAATATAGATATAATATGGAAAACTTTGTAAATAAGCTAATGTAAGTAGAAATATAGTTGTAGTTTTCTTTTCTTTTTGTTGGATTGCTATATTTACTGTTAACATAGTTATTAGCTTGTATGTTAAGATTTACCATTGATCTCTCTCTCTGGCTTTGCTTTATTTGCATTGTTATCCTGACATGGCACTGTCTTTTTAATAAAAATAAAATAAAAATAAAAAAGAAGATCATATTGTGGAAACAAACTGGCTTCCTCTTCCTTTAGCATAACTTTTATATGAGCATTTCATGATCTGACCCACAGTCAGCACCTGGCCATGGCCTGGATCCTATAACAGAGCTGCTCCATCTACTTTTAGCAAAATATAGACAATTTGATTTCTACAGGGGAAAAGGAAAACAATAAAAACAGCAACAACAAACAGCCATGTTGCAGGCATTTCAAGAGTACCAGAGAATGGAATGGAATGGAATGGAATGGAATGGAATGGAATGGAATAGAATAGAATAGAATAGAATAGAATAGAATAGAATAGAATAGAATAGAATAGAATAGAATAGAATTCTTTATTGGCCAAGTGTGATTGGACATACAAGGAATTTGTCTTTGGTGCATATGCTCTCAGTGTACATAAAAAGACAAGATACATTTGTCAAGAATCATAAGGTAAACACTTAAATGATAGTCATTTTCCACAGTTCTACTTATTTAAAGCTATTTTCAGATAAAGATGTATTTTCCTTATCTTTGAATTATATTTGTAACCAATTATATCTTCTGCCGCCTTTGTACTATTTACTGGTTTTCAGTATCTCTGGGATTATAATAGAAATATGGGATATAAGAGCCATTTGATGGATTAAAAATTATCCCTGAATGCAGGGTTATGGCAGTTTCATTTAGTTAGATTCTGGTTGAGAGGAAGGGAATGAAATAGTATATTGAGGCAGCTAAAATGATTTGGGGAGTGAAAATATTGTATTTATCCTATTACAGATAAAACATTATATTTAATGGGAGATAAGGAGAGAATAGGAAAGCATTGTGAAATGTGAGCTATTTTTGTGATGACATTGTGATGCATGAAATGTTATTTTGACATCATTATGGCTTACACCGGATATCAGTTCATATATTCATATATGTTCATTATATTTAAACCTTAGTTTGTTATAAAATCTGAGAAAGAGAGAAAAACAAATCCTGATGTTTTCTGGTATCTTTCTTTTGTCTGTATTAATTAGACTGAAATATATTAATTACATATATTGTATTGATTACCCCCCCCCATGTTTAAATTATGCATGAGACTGATGAATTTGCCCATGGTCTTATTTATATTTAACTTTTAATGTTTATTTAATAATTGTTTTAATTGTTTTGCTTTATTAAAAGTCACATTTGTGAGATGTGTACCTATATACATTTGATAAATAAATGAAATATAGAGCAAATTTGCAGCAGTGTTATCTTAACTGTAAAGGCCTAGCTGCACTTAATGGAAAAGGAAAGCACAGCTGTTGTCTATTTAAAATAAAATAAATTGCTTCTTTAAAGTGTCTTAAGAGCTGTAAATTATGCAACCCATAATTAAAGGAAACTGAGTTTTTCTACTTGGGACAATAGCAGCTATTATAGCAAATATAATTAGGAAAAAAAGGAGTTGATAATTTTGTGATGATGGTGGTGATGATGATTGTCAATCTTGCTTCAAGGAAAGTGTAATTCGGGAGCAGAAAAAAATGCATAAAGCAAATTTTCCATCTTGAATTTTGGTTGCTTTCTTGGCTCTAGATTCATTTTAGCTTCTTCATGTGAGGAAAATGGTATTTAGCTCAAACTGAATTACCCATTGTAGAGAGCCACTTAAATGACTCAGAGGAAATAAACAAAATGGTTATAAAAACAAAAGCATGCTTTATGCCATGGAAAGAGTGAAAGCATTAAAAAGTAGCTCAGACTGGCTGTGCTATAATACATTGGGGTGTAAGAGGGAAGAAAAGGAAAACACAGATTCTCTATTATGGTCTATATCATGAGAATAGAAGTTTAGTTAAACTTATGCAGTCTGCTTCCTGATCTGGCTTATCTCGCAGTCTTAGCTGCCTGTATTTTTCTTTTTTCTTCTTCTATAATTCATGCCAGTTTAAGCCTCTATGTCAGGGGTGTCAAACTGGCGGCCCGCAGACCAGATGCGTCATAAGCAGGCTACACCCACCCCAGCTCCGCAAAGGGAAAAAACATTGTGAAATGTCAAGTGACAGCAACGTGACACCGCGAGTTTGATACCAGTGCTCTATGTCATAGTTTCTGTTTCTTGGGTGAACGCGTTCTTTCACGTTTGTAACTATTTCTGCAAATTCCCTCCAAGATCATCTCTGTGGTTGTCTATACCCAAATTATGATGAATAATGTCCAAGCTGATCTTAAGAAACAAGTTCATTTTTGTGCCATTGCTTTTACATTAACAACAATACACTGTGCAACTTCAACAGAAAATATAATTTGACTGCAGTAACCCTGTATTTTTATTTGTCTACATGAGTATCAAGTGGACAAATTTCATTTTCTTCTATATGGCAAATTCTTTAAATAGCCTATTTTAAACAGTCTTCCTTTGGGGGAAGACTGAAATAAAAGTAAAGAAAATGTTTTATTATGATGATTGTCATTGCTATTATTAATACTTTGGGGATAATTAAGAGAAATTGAAATATATAAAACTTCCGTATTCATATATTCTGCTTAGAATAATTTACAATTTCTTCCAATCTATATTTTCTCCTTTTATGCACTTTTTGAGACGTTGACTGCTTAATGTGATACAAATTAAAAGTCAGAGAAAAAATATATGAAAGTATATATGCCCAGTGACTGAAGTCTAAATGATCTTGAAATTGTGAACATTTCAAAATTCAATATAATAGCTGGTTTAGTTATAAAATTACTTATAAAATTAAATGAAGGAGGCTTTTTGACAATTTCTAGTGTAAGAATTGAAGCAAGAAATGCTCTATGTATATATTACATGCAAACTACACATTCTATAATTCTCTATAAAACCATATACTTACTAACAAAGAAGCCATTTCACTAGGTAATATTACTGAATATAGTACTTTGTTATTATAATCAGTATCTTTTAATATAAAATCACATATTTTCACACCAAATTAGAATAATTAGATATTAATATCAGTCAAGAAAAACATAGGTAAATTGGGGTCAGTAAAACACAAATATATTTAAAAAGAGTGAGTTAAGGCATTTTATTAATATAATCAAATACTTAATCTCTTACAAGTCCATTGCAAGACTAGTGTATAACATATGACTTATTCTAAGATAGGGGTCCCAACCCCTGGTCCATGGACAGTCACTGGGCCATGGCATGCCAGCAACCAGGCAGCGCAAATAAGTGACGCCCTATCCGTGGGATGCAGGGAGCATGCAAAACCACGCCCCTCTGGTCCACGGAAAAATCTTTCTCCACGGAACTAGTCCCTGGTGCCCAGAAGGTTGTTCTAAGACATATTTGGACTAAGCTATATTCTTGAAAATTAAATTTCTGTACTTCAATTTTTTTAAATAAAAAGCTCAAAAATAAATTGAAAAAAACAGTAGTCACTCTTTTAAATATAATTTTACCCTCAATTTATGCTTTTTAATTATATAAAATACTAATAGAATTTTAAAGATAATTTTATCTTAAATTATATGCTTTTTAATTATATAAAAACTAATAGAATTTTTCAAGAAGAAAAACTGATTTCTTGTACAGTATATTTATCTGGGCTACAGCTTTTTTCTCTAGGATTTCTGTGTCCATTTACCCAACATGTGGAAACTTACTGTTCTTTTAAGTACTGGAGCAATTCTATTAAAATATCTCAAGAAAAAAATACAGAGCAAAAATTTAGTAGTTAATTAGATAATAGGTAGCATTCAGCTCCATTGGTATTTTAATAATATTTAAGGACCTGGGTCTGCCATCTAAGTTGGACCTTGCAGAAGATCATGCAGACATGAGGCTGGTTAGCACCTTGAAGCCCCTTCCCCTGACTTTTAATTAATATTGAGTTTTAATCAATATTTTTTTATATTCATTTTTTATATTTTTAAATGTAGGAGAATGACTGGCAGAGCCAGGGGAAGGAGTGAAAAGAGGGATCAGCTTAGAATCACTATGTAGTCACAAACAAATTAAGTCCAACCCACCTTGACTGCCTTTGACCCTTAAGTAACTCTAACCAAGTGCCCTTACCTTATAGCATAATAGGAACAGTGTTTTTTTTTACAGACTTGCAAAAGACAAGCAGGAGTTCATTAGGCAGGTGTTCTATAAAGTTGACGCTACCATTCAGAAGGCAAGTCCCTAGGATCGCACTTTTTTCATCTCACATGCGGGGAACCTCAGCCACCCCTTTAGGGCAGATTAAATTTGAAAGACCATATGATATGCATAACTGTGTTTTCCAAGCATTTAGCTATTTTGTCTTTCTTCCTATTAGTTTATTTGAATATCAACAATCTGATTTCACTTTACTGTGATTATGTAATGCGGATATAACAATAAGATATTGAGTGGTTATAATATTGAAATTAGAGTTTATTTTCAGTACATAAATATATTGTATCAGGCAAGCTGGTTCAAGACTTAGGAAAGAAAAATTACAACTACAGCCTAAAAAGTGCCAATCTTTCAGGTAAAGAGATTGCAATCTTATACTCAATTACTTGTGATTAATAAATGCCCTCTAAACCATTGGCCCCCAACCTTTTGGGCATCCGTGGAGAGAGGGTTTTCCATGGACCGGAGGGACCGTGGTTTCACATGCTGCCTGCATCCCACATATGGGGCTTCACTTGTTTGCATGGCCCGGTTTCTGGCATGCTGCAGACCGGTGCTGGTCCATGGACCGGGGGTTGGGACTCCTGCTCTAAACTGTATGTTCTGAGTAGACGTGTATAGGACTATGCTCTGAGTGAGATTTTCATGAAAAAAGGAAAAAAGAAATAGGTATGTCTTTATATTGTAGCACAGTTTCTCAGAATCTAAACTTTGCTAATGTTTCCCCATGGACAGCTCAAGTGTGTTTTATGAGAGTCTCAGTCAATGGATTCTTTTTTTTCTCATTCTCTTTCTTTTCTATTTTTTTCAAAGAGTAATGATCCATGAGAGCTCCCAGAAGAAGAGCAGGCATGAAAAAACACATCCAGACTTTCATACTCAGTAGCAGTTAGAGTCTGACCTATTTTGAAATAGTGTTTCAAAGACTTGCTGCTCAAGCTTTTTCTTATTAAAAAAATCAATCTATTTCAATTCTTGCAAAGCTTCTACTTAGACAACAATGCTAGCAGATGCAATGGCTCCATAAAGGATTTGTTGTGAATCACTAATAAGCTGAAGTAGGTTTTGCATGTTATATGTAGGTCCAGTTTTCAAATTATATAATATGAAAAGTTTGAATAAATAGATCTTTGTACAGAATGGCATAGTATGAAATACAGTGATCCCTCGCTATATCGCGGTTCACCTTTCACGGTCTCGCTGCTTCACGGATTTGCATCGTGCATTGTGTTCTGCATTATGATTGGCTGATTGGTAAAACAGCTTGCCAAGAGCAGTGAAATACACATGAAAACTTCCCTCTTGCTCCAGCGCAAGCCGTCATAAAGCTTAACTCCGATACCTGACTGCCTGGAGCCGTGCAAAGCGCCTGGGGCAATGGGAACGCCCACCGTGACGAGTCGGAGCGCCTGCTGCTAGCGAGGTTAACCGCTGCTCAGCGAATGCTGTCCGTCGTCTCCCGGATTGCCGGGGAGGGGAGGCGCGTTAGCGAGTCCTGTTTCATGCGCTGCGTGACTCAGCAGCTGGCCTTGTAGCCTCTCTGTTTCCCACAAGCCGCCCGAGAATCGGGAGCGATATGAGGCCATCGCGTGCACGCGCCTATGCCTCCCCGAATTCTGACTGCCAGCTGATCGAGTGACGGGGAATAGGGAGGGATATGAAGCCTGCACGCGCCAAGCCACTCCGAATACCAACTGCCAGCTGATCGAATGGCGGCAGTCAGGCAAGCCACAGAAAACCCTCCTCAAGCGGGTGTAGCGCGAATTAGGCTAGTTTCTTGCCGTAGCGCTGCTTACCAATGCGCTGCCATGAGCCCCGAGTGCCTTAGGCCAGGGAACGTAAAGTGCGGCTGCGCGTGGCGGGTGTAACGAGAGAGACCGGCTAATTTCTCACCGTGGCGCTACTTCACGGATTTAGCCTATCACGGGTTCTTTTTGGAACGTAACCCCCGCGAAAAACGAGGGATCACTGTAGTTTGACTCTGTTTAAGAACAGAGTGACACCTATATCAAGGCATAAGCTATGTCAGAAATGAAATGAAAAGTCCAATGAACATTGTTAATAGATTAGAACAATTAAAGATGATGAAGTATTTTCCACATGTATTAGGAATGGACTCCAATATCTATCCCCGTTCCCACCCCAGATGAAAAAAGCAGTGGAACTAGGATGATGTGAAATAGAGAGAGATGTCTAGAATCTCAGTAAAATGAAAGAAATTAGGAGCCATTCAAGACAGGGTGAAACTGAGTAGTATTGTCCAAATATTACAGATACTGTGTAAGTAAAGCTCTGCCTTAGATCTATTTGCTTTGTGAATGGGTGGCTGCATTATTAATAGAAAGAAGAAAGAAAATGGAATGATCAAATTAATTGTTAGGTTATTTACAGTATTTATTTATTATTTAACTGCCAACACTTCTGTGCTATTCCAATCCAGCAAGAATTAAAAATAAGCTTTACTACAGATTTTAACAATAAGTCCAGTAATATCTTATGGTCACAGCAACGTCATAAAATGATAAATGCATCCAAAATATACCTATAGAGAAAGAAGAAAATTCTGCCTGGAAAATAGACAATGGACATTTACAAACACAAGGCATATCTATCCAACTAAAAAAGTCTAAATGAACAGATGTCCTAAAATGGTTGTATTTGGGGAAGACATTATTACACATATCAATTTTACTTTGATAAGGGTTTAATATTTGCAGATATCCACATTCTTTTGAAATACATTATATACTTATTAGATAGGATTGACAGTTAGATATAACTTTATTATTTCTTAGTAACATGTCCTTTGACATGTAGATTTATAGCCATAATTATATAATGGATTGAAGACCTGATGCTATTTGCAACTTATGAATAAGTTTCTTATTCATATTAAGTGCAGATTATGTATGGACAAAATAGATTAGAACAATTAGAACAATTGGATTACAACAAGTATAGATTATGTATGGAGAGTTACAATGAAATAAGATACTATTTATTGATCCTGTTGTATAAAAACTTTAGATGGATGTAATATTTGTACTATTTATTTTATTTATATCCCAACTTTATAATAATAAATACTATTTTGATAACTATCTCAAGGTGGCAGACATATCCTTTCTCCTCCTGTTTTCCCCACAATATCCTTGTGAGTTGGATTGGGCTTAGAGAGAGTGACTGGCCCAAAGTCACCCAGCTGGCTTTCATGTCTAAGGTGGGACTTGAACTTGCGGTCTCCTGCTTTCTGGCCTGATCCTTAACCACTAGACCAGACTGACTCTCTGTATGCAAAACCCTTGTATATACAATTTGTGGTGATTTTGTGATGAGTTTTTTTTCTCTCATTCTTTTCCTATTCTTTTCATGTTGTTTATTTAAATTTTAAATAAAATTTAAAATTTATTTTAAGGCAAATGAAAAAGGGCCTAACAGGGCAGGCTAGATTTGAATTCCATAGACTTAAGGCAGTATGTCCATCATATCTGCCATCTATTCTATATATTAGTTTCAAAGTACTGTAATTTTCATTCACTTTTATACCTGACAAAAATACTTAACCAGGCTCTTTCCTCATGCACCCTGGTACTCTTCCAGTTGAGTAACATTTTATTCCTCATATGAGAACTATTATTTTAAGAGCCATTGTAGCTTCTGAAAATCCTCTCTCTCTTTCACCTGCTTTGAGTAGGTCTCATGCAATCTAACATTCATGAATATGTATTCATACTTAAAACGTGGTACAGAAATTGTGTGCATGAACCAAAAGGCTACTATGTAGAAACAACTACATGCAGTATTAATAATAATAGCAAACTAATACAGGGTCATTACTAAGAATATCCTCTTTCCTTTTTTTTAAAGCATGAATTGAAATTTTCTGAGGAACAAACTCTTCACGCCTGTGGAGATTCTCAATCATCCAGGTCATGGTTTTCCCAAAGATGCTTTTTAAAGAGGCAACTGGACTTTCTGTTTTTTCTTTGAAGATGTTTTGCTTCTCATCCAAGAAGTTTCTTCAGCTCTTCAGAGTCCAGTTCAGTGGTGGGTTGCTGACGGTTCGGACCGGTTCTTTAGAACTGGTAGCGGAAATTTGGTGCCGCTCACCGAACTGGCAGCGATGACCGGCGGTCCACACTCCCGAACTGGTCCTCCGGTCGCTGCAGATTACAAAAAAAGCTCTGCGCATGCGCAAAGACTTCTGCGCATGCGCAAAGGCTTCTGCACATGCGCAGAGGCTCATTTCCGGGAAGGGACGCACTTCCATCATGATGCAAACCAGTGGGGACGGTAAGTAGAACCCACCCCTGGTCCGGTTGCCTCTTGAATAAGCACCTTTGGGAAAACCCTTCACGTATTTGCTTTAGTTGGAAAAATAACTGACTGAGAAAGATTGGAGAAATGAATCCTAGTATAAATGATTGCTGTACTAAATTCTAATTCACAATTAAAGAATAGTTTTACTTCTGAAAATGAAAAACTGACTTGATAGAAGTCGACGTTTTATTGATGCTCTATTAATTATTAATTATTAATTATTAATTATGAAAATATCTCAAGTTTGTAGATAAATCAATGGAAGCAGCAAAAACAATATGTCAAGTAACCTTTAATTGCAGGATGTATATTCAAATTTATTCACAGAAATGCAATTTATTTTCTTCATATCTTAATGTGATTTTTTCAGAATATGTAGAATAGTAGATCTAGAACAAATTGTATAAATATCAGTGTTTACAAAATAGATGATGAAAAGAAAGTAATGAATAATGTGAGAATGTTGAAAATGCTAATTCTGCGAATGTGAGTGGCAGCTGTATACTGTTAGTTAATTTGTATGTGAAGACTGAATAGCTGTCGGACCACTGGAAGAATTCATTATTATTCCCCTATGCAAAGGGAAAAATACCAAGAGAGAATGCAAAACTATAGAGAGAATAGTTTGTTAAGTGAGCCTGAGAAGGTGTTTGACAGAACTCTGATTGAAAAGGTACAAGAAGTGACAATGAGCAATTTTGGAAAGTGCGGTGTAATTTTATGTCATGCAGGAAATGCACATGCCTTTTGTCTGCTCAGCAGATCATTAAAATGTGTGAATGTGGGGGAAAAGTGTATTGTATATTTGTGACTTTATAAAAATATATGGCAAAGTGAATAGGTCTGAATTATGGATTTTTTTACACAAATAAAACAGTTACGATAAGAACATGAATATGATACGAGCACATGATAGAAATAAAATTAATTCAGTGTTTAGCAAATGGTTCAGCATAAGGAATAATTAGTTGCTTAATGTATTTAATGGATAACTATATAAGGAGTATTTGTAGTGACACTGCAGATATGTTTACTTTTGTGTAAAAATAATGCCGAATTGTGTCAAGCGCAGTAAATCAGGAGTCCAGGCAGTTCAAAAGAATATAGGTTTATTGTAACCCATTGCTCTCTACAAGAATCTGAACTGCTAGTGGACAAAGTAAATTGGCGGAAGAGTCCACACAAGTCCACACAATTCAAGGTGGGCTGGACTTAGATCTCTTGTGGACACAAAAGAACTCACAACTGATGACACATTTCACCCTTGCCTTGGGCTCAGCCTAGTCATCTCCTTACATGTTGCATGAAAACCCAAATGATTTTCAATGAATATTAGATTGAAATAGATTCCGATTCAAGGAATCTGAAAATTTTTCAAACACCAAAACATCTTTGACCTGGAAATTTATCAACTTTCAAGTTATATATAGATCAAGAAAAATTAAAGCAATGGTGATAAATTAAAACAAGTATATGGATATACACACGTTGGCATATAAGGTTAAATTTGAGGAGGTAGTAACCAGTAATTCCTAGACCAGAATAGGCATTCACTTTTTAGTCCATCCTTTGTCATCCAGATCCCATTAATAATAGCCTTTATTGTCATGTATGCAACAAAATTGGTTAATCTATCCATGATGCTTCTAATTCTGGTTTGAAAGCTGTGCTTTCTGCTCCAAGCTTTGATGGCATTCTGCTTTCCTTTCCCAGCATTTTTAATAGCCATAAGGGATTATAATGTTTTAAACTAGGAACTTGTGGCCATCAAAGAAACCTTTCAATATTAATACAGCTTCTCTAAATGGACAGAACATGTTATCACAAGCTGAACTAACCAGAAGAATTTCGAAGTCCTATCAACTTTGAAAAGGGAGTGTGGGCATAATCCTTTTCTCATTTTATTGTTGTCTTTGTTACATTCTTAGCTCATAAAACAAGCAGTCTCCTACTTTATGAAATAGAACACAATATTTATATCCCTGTGGTCCTCTTCCAATCTCCATTCTGTTTGGGGAATCCTTCCTGTAACCTGGACTATAGGGCCCCTAGGGCTAGAAGAAAGACTCTTTCCCTATTTAGAAACATAGAAACTGATGGCAGAAAAAGACTCTATGGTGCATCGAGTGATATTTGATCCAATCTATATTCAGCAAGAGAAGGACCCCATGGCTTTATGCTCAGACAGATAAAGAATCTTTTATCTCCTCCTAGCCCTTTGCTTGGGAACATATAGAACTATGTTAGAATGACTGACTGAACTTTCCTCCTTCTTTAAGGTATAAGCTTTGCAACCATCATTTTGGAGTATTTAAAAGTATTTCCCTATAATTTTCGATAGATTTATGTTTGAGTAAATGTCAAAGCTAAACTTTTTGCCACATGTTTCCCTGCCATGACAATTGTACAGGAAACTGTCTGGACTGTTGCATTCATTTTCCTTTCTAGAAGGGCCATGGGACATGGTCTCTGCATTATTTAACATACATTTTTATTAAGCATTTTTGAGAAAAAAGGAAAAAAAATACCATACAAACGCAGAAAGTAAATAAACAAAGAATGACACATATAATAAAATTTTAATTCTTGAATTTTACATAACAAAATGTATTATTTCATTTTTAAAAACTAAAGGAACAGACCTTGGGAGATGCAGCCAAAGGAACAGTCAGATAGAGGGCAGCATAGCCCATAACTGGATAGTGGGCGGCAAGAGTCTCAGAAGAGAGACTTCCTAGTTTCTTGGACTGTAAAGGAGACGGGGTGGGTGGGGTGGAGGGTGGGAGAGATGTACTTTCAGACTTGCAAGATTCTTTAATGTTTACAATGAAGCAGAATTAGCTCATCTGTTTATGATTTGTATCTGGTTTTCCCCACGAGGTCAATATCAATCTTCTGAGTCTGCAAATCACCAGCTGATTAAATGCCATATTAAATATATATTTAAATGATTGCCTTCCCTATCTGTCTTCTTTTACATAATACTGGTCCAACTATGGGCCTTATTATTAGCATGATGAGATCATGATTGGAGATGGGCAAACTCTCCCAATCAAGTCTAGAAATAAAATTAAAAATGCATTTCTTTCCTTCCAACTGGGAAGATAACATGAATATTTTTTTAACCTAACTCTGAACTTCATTTGTACTATCTCCATTATAATCTTAGTAATGCAAATATATTGTGAATAGTTCTGATCAACTGCAGCAATGATTCTAGGGGATGTGCTTCTGCAGCAGAAGAATAATACAAAATCTGGCAAGCAATGATACAAACCTTGTTTCCTTTGCTAGGTTAGTCCTGTCGTATGGAGAGAATAGTTTGCCATTCTCTTTCTTTTTATAAGATGCTAGCCAATGTCCTGCCAAGTGCAAAGTAAAACAAATGCCCTCTTATCTGCTTGTTCTGCCTGAATTAGAAGAAAGAAACATGAACTGATCGATTCCTATGGGTTTGAAGACATTGCACTGCTTCTCCCACCATAAACTACCTTGTCCTTGCTTTGCCTTCTCTGGTACTTTTCTCTGGTACTCTCGCTAGTCTGTAAGGCTTTGATTGTCAGTTTGCGTAAAAAAAAAAGATAGGCATCTGCTGTATTTTTATATCCCTATGCTACATATAGAAATGAAGGTAAATGCACGGAAATCCTTCACTACATTATGAGGCCTCCTAGGTGGCTTTGTTCTACATTCAGACCTTTTCCTAGCTACCAAAGGGAACAAGCCTGGAACAAGATGCTAATGGAAATGGCACTTGCTATACAATTTTCCAAATTCCTCTGAACATTAACCTCTTTCAGAAAATCATGAGTGTGACAAATCAGCTCAGATGTCGGGGTATTTGATTGGAATGCTCAATTTTACTATAATGGCATCTCCTGAAAGGTTTATCTCAAACGCTTATTCTGTCACAGCCTTTTTCCACCACTGGAAAATTGTTCATAACAAGAGCCTCCCCCCCTCCACATCCCCAAAGGTGGTTCAGCCAATTTAATGATTTATAACCATGATACAAGATAAACTTTGTCTTAAATGATGGTTTAGGAATCCTAGGCAAAAATCTGGTGGAATTTTAGCACAACAAAATCTTTTTGGCAATGTAATGCTTTTGTTAAGAGTTGGAAAGATAACTGGTTTCTAGATAAAAAGGTGTGAAAGTCCCAGGAGTAATCTGTGCTATGCATAAATGATTATTTTAAGCCAATTCACTGCATCATGCTTTATTTTCCTCTGAATCTCTTTAATATACATGAAGCCAGGAGTTCATTTAGCATTCAGTGACCCGAGATCAACCTACGTGTGACTGGATTCCTGTGTAGCAATTTGGAAGAGCTGCAACATACTGGGTGTAACTACTCATGATTTGACGGTAGCATAGTATGAGGGAAAAATTATTTCTTCTAAACTAGCCTGAAGTTTTCAGTTAAAACAATTTAGTAATTTAGTTTACTATATATTTAGTTTTGCTATTTAAACAGCTTACATTTCTTAATTTGCCTTCTGTAAAAGAAATCTTACTACTTGAATAACTTCTTTTTGTGGTTCTTTCTGGTCACATAAGGTGTTGTCATCTTCTATTCACTGAACAGGATTGTGTTTCACTATTTTTTCCTTCCTTTGAATCATAAAATATAACTTACAAAGCACAGTAAATAATATACACAAGTCATTGAAGTGGAAAGCTGCCTTTGCTTCTGGTATAGACTTCCATAGAACTAGAACAGTAAAAGTGCAGATTTATTTCCAGGACTGAAACTGATTAATTGCTGATGGCTGATATTGAATGGCATTGATTAGACTTGCTCTTTAGTAAAGCTGAGAATGGCTATTTCTGTGTTAGAATTTGCTTTGCTGTAATTTCTGCTTCCCCATTACTTTGTAGATAGCAGGGGCTGATTGTGAGTAAAGTTAGACATTTCTGCTAACTTTCCCTGTGAATGATGGGAAATTGTTTCCTATGAATTCTTTGGAACAATCCATTTAGATACTACTTTTGAAAGCACTTAATTTCAGTAGAGTAGCTATGGTTTCAAAATCTAGATTCCTGGAAAAATGTTCTATAATGGCTAAGTAATGATGACCCCCCAAGTTCACATATGAATTCTAATTCTTTTGGAAGATCTATTGGACAATGGTGAGAATACTTAAAATTGCTGGAAAAGTTTATTCTTCTGACAAGACTTAGAATCTGCTACAAATGTTTTAAGATTTTGACTAAGGCAGTTTTTCCAGTGTTTCTTGCCAGATCTCAGCTGTGCTATGTAAGTCTTTTTTTTTCTGCAAAGAATGGCTTGAGTGCATGCTGCATGTGTATGATGGACAATTGTTTTGAATAAAATTAAGATTTTTCTATTGCTGTGATTCGGAAGCATGGGAAAAAAAGATGAGATGTAACTTTTCAAGAAGGGTACAATGTTGCTTTGGAAATCTCTATTTCTCAATTGTTTTGTAAAAGTTGAAAGTGAGTTTGGATGATAGGATTTTATTGACAAACTACCTGCTACAGTAACTGTTCTGCGTGTATATTATTCAATGAGAGATTTATATCGACATACATAAGCCTAAGACAGGTGACATCATAGAATGCTAGCAATGAGGTTTCAGTTAAAACTGTAAAACTTCATATGTTTTGAAATGTGATACTTGTTTTGAGCTTTACAAGGTACAGGAACTCTCCGAATTGTGGAACACATATCTTACAAAGTATTGTATCATTTCCCATATATTATTTAAACCATTTTCTGAGATACTTTTCATTTTACTTAGTCTTCTATGTTCAGTATGTGACGTTCAATATATTGTATGCGAGTTCTATTAGACACAGGAGTCTTTTGTTCAGTTTTAGTTTATGGCTGTTAGGACTTTAAACAGTTTCTAATCATGATCATTGCAAGAAGACATAACCACAATCACATGGGTTGAGGTACTGGAGAGCAAACAGTTTCCTTTGGGAGAGCTTTGGATTGTTATAAATCCCATAAAGTAGTCTTGAAATCTTTATCAAATGGTTCAATAAACTTTGTTTATTATATGCATCATTTGTTATAATCAGAGTCTAACTGGATCTGCTAAAATGAAGTAGTGAGAATTCTCAAGTGATGGACTTCAGAGAAGAATGCAACCTATAGTACAAAAGATATTATCGTACTAATCTGCAGCTTGTCACATGTCTCAGATCTGTGCATATGCAAACTATGTAATTTTCTTTGCTACTGATACTATGCAATAATTGCTTAAATAAGCTTAAATAATTTTAAAAAGTTAAATTAGAGCAAATGCTTCTTGACTAAGGTGACCAGACGTCCCGATTTTGGCGGGACAGACCCGCTTTTTAATGCTTTGTCCCGCGTCCCGCCCGCCCTCTTAAAAAGTCCCGATTTTTGAGCCCCCGCTTCTTCCTCCAGCCAGACGCGCGCCCGAGCGACAGGCTTCCGATTCAGTCCCCTCTATTCACAGGGTGGCGCGGGGCGGGGCAGAGCGAACCCTGGGGGGGGAGCGCCACTTTGCACTTGTCCCATGAGGCCATGCTAAGTGTGCCGCGGCAAAAGGGGCGGGGCAGGGCGGGGCGCGCGTTCTACCTGAGACTTTTCCCGGTAGCAGCTTCAGTCGCGTTCCTTGCTAATAGCGTCCAGAGCAGAGCAGCCCCTCCCAGAAGATCGCGAGACGTTATCTTCTGGGAGGGGCTGCTCTGCTCTGGGCGCTATTAGCAAGGAACGCGACTGAAGCTACCGGGAAAAGTCCCAGGTAGGACGCGCGTCTCGCGCTGGGGGTTGGGGGGGCGGGGCAGGACTGGCGGACGGGACGGGGCGCGCGTCCGACCTGGGACTTTTCCCGGTAGCTTCAGTCGCGTTCCTTGCTAATTGGCGCCCAGAGCAGAGCAGCCTCTTCCAAAAGATAACGTCTCGCGATCTTCTGGGAGGGGCTGCTCTGCTCTGGGCGCTATTAGCAAGGAACGCGACTGAAGCTACCGGGAAAAGTCCCAGGTCGGACGCGCGTCTCGCGCTGGGGGTTGGTGGGGGGCGGGGCAGGACTGGCGGACGGGACGGGGCGCGCGTCCGACCTGGGACTTTTCCCGGTAGCTTCAGTCGCGTTCCTTGCTAATTGGCGCCCAGAGCAGAGCAGCCTCTTCCAAAAGATAACGTCTCGCGATCTTCTGGGAGGGGCTGCTCTGCTCTGGGCGCTATTAGCAAGGAACGCGACTGAAGCTACCGGGAAAAGTCCCAGGTAGGTAGGACGTACAGTGGCCTCCCGCGTCCCCCCTCCCCCCTCCCCCCCACCTCACCTGGACGCCGACATTTGCTGTTTTGCCCTCTGCGCATGCGCAGCATTCTGCGCATGCGCAGAGGGCAAAACTCAAATGGAGAAACCCACCCCCGTCAATGGTGTCCCGCTTGAAGAAAAAAAAATCTGGTCACTTTATTCTTGACCAGAAAAACAAGAAAACAACCTTTATCCGAATATGTAGCACATACAGTTTACAGTTATATTCGCTGCCATTGCACTGCCACACCAGCCATAAAGTATCCTAGGCAATCTAACATCTTGCTGTTAAGGCCTACAAGAAACTCTGTCTGTTGGAGATGAGACAGGCATTGGAAATTCTGTAGCCAGATTATGAAATCATAATCACATCCATTTCTGTCCCAGTTTTAAAGTACACTACATGAAAATTGATTTACAAAGACACCTCTGTTCATTATAGTGCCAAAAAGAAATGCTCATTGGTATTTCCACGTTTTTCCATTTCTCTCACTTTATGAATATGACAAAGTGGCCCATCTTCTTACATTTGAACTACAAAGTGGCATAACCTTTACTGAGCCTCAGCACGTTCTCTACCGCATGGCAAACATACCTAGTATCCTTCAGCTATTCTGATGCGTGAGTTGACTGGGAGGCAAAGTTTGTCCTAGGGCTTTTTCACACTATAATATTGCCCTATTATCAATACTGTCTGTTTTCATGTTCCACTTTCAGAGTGATATTTTCTTGTTTCTTTTGTCTCAAATACTATTTCCTGGTTTGCTTGCTAGGTTGTGTTTTCTTTGAGGCCAACTCCTGCCCTTTTACCACATCCTCAACACGTTTCCCTCTTTTATTAAAGAACATCTGCTGCAGAACTTGTTACACCAGTTATTCCTTTCTCATATAATACTTAGGACATTGCCTTGTGTGAAGATTGTCACTGATTGAAAACAGAGCAGGAATTGTTGTTTTTCAAAATTGTTCTTTTTTTTTTTACTCTGAGCTATTTACTTTTCATAATTTTCTGTTGTTGAGCCTGCATATTATATGCATGCAGATAACTGAACTTTGTATATATATAAATTTAACACTTTATGTATGTGTGTATAGATGTACAAGTATATGCTGCTGCCAAAGCATCTCAGTCAAGACAGCATTTTCTTAAACAGATTAGAAGCAAGATGACATAAACCCAGAATAAGAACAGCTTAAGGATGCAGTGCAGGTATGTTCTTAATCCTGCAGTTTCTCCTTGGAGACTTCTCTGGATGGGCAAGACCTTTTAGAAATTTTCTTTTGCCTTTATAAAGGTTCGTGACCAATGAACTTTCATGTCCAATGCACCTTCATCTCCACAGTCCCATTTAGTATTATATCAATTACAGTGGTACCTCTGTACTCATCATTAATTGGTTCCAGGAGGCATGATAAGAACGAAAAATGATGAGTACCAAACAAATTTTTCCCATAAGGAATAGTGTTGTGAGTCATAAGTTCTAACTTATGTTAGCATCGAGTACCAAACAAATAATGAGTACCAGGACAAAATTTTCACAATACAATGTGTTGAGGTTATTAAGCAACTGCATGGGTCATCCACAGGGGTGCCTTGGGTGGTGGAAGTCTTGGGAGGCCCAGTGCTCACCAGCACATGGAAACCTGTCATGGGTTGTGAGGCCTCGACTGGTTAGGCCTACTGGTGCCTGGGCCTCCTCCTTCTACTCACCGCTCCTGAGACATCTGGGCCTTCCCCCTGCCCTCCACACGCAGGTCCATTTACCGTTCCCTTTCTCTACAGCTGCTTACAGAGATGCCCAGCCAATGCATGGCTCAGATAGAAAACTAACAATCTTCCTCAAAACTAGAGAGGCAATCTTTCTGAAGTCTTCAAGCATGCTACACAAACAGTACAGTGTATTCCCCATTTTGTTCCTGCTTACTCTCTTGTAATCCCTTATCTCACTTTCTGTGAGAGAGGAAGAAAAAAAAATTAACCATTTTGTAGGCAGTCTTTTCTGTGCCTGATTCGCTTTTTTCTGTCCCTGCCCGCACCTTGTAGAGTGATGACATTGGAGAAGAAGGAAATATAAGAGAGCAAACTAGGCATGCAATCGGAAATACACTAGCTGTTTGCATAGCACACACACAGCTCACAGCCTTGGAGCTGCCAGCTCCTTCATCGCCTCCATATACTTTTCAATGTATATTTTCCAGTATGTGACTGTTTACTCTCTTGTAATCAATTCCTCTCCAAGGAATGTAAATACAAACATTAACTCTCCTCTTGCTAATTATCCCTGCACTTGGGTGAGCATTTCAAAGCTAGGGGAATGGTTGAGAGACAAACAAAGACAGAAATGTGAAACTGATTAGCCTTATCAGTTACAGACAGCAGCTGCCAGCATCCTATCCCAGGAACAGGGTGATTATTGCAAAAGGGGAAAAAGGAAAATAATAGTTGTGATCATGTGATTCCCCACTTAGCAACTGCTTAATAACAGACATGCTGGTCCTAACATTGTCATTAAACAAGTATTACCTATATAAGACTGTACTAGAGATTATTTTAGAAAAGAATTTCAGAAACTTTAAATGACATATTAGTCTTTATAAACACCTTTAACATTTAAATACCTATTTTGTCCCTTAGAAGTCTCCTAAATAAGGGAACAGGAACCAGATTATTTTTGGTTCCTTAACTCTGGCAAGAGTACCAAAAAATGCAAAATAATGCATTCGGGCCTCATGCAACCATTGAGACTTACATTTATATTTCTAATCTACAGTTTTAAGATGGATGAAATGAATTATAATAGCATATTTAAGTAATTTTTGATTATCAAAAGTTAAAACAATGTTGTTAAAATCTATTTATTTTCCCTAACCACTATGTAGTGACCTATCTGCATAACTACTGAAGTTTTTTTTTTTTAATTGGCAATATAAAGTTGCGAAAAATCAATTTTTGGTAAAATGTGGCCAGGCTGATGTTGCTTTTAGTAAAAATGTATTTTCAATTAAATGTTCGGAGCTGCTTATATATATTTTTTATGAAAATCAATGGAGAGTTGGAAAATACTTTTAATCCCTTGTCATTAGTCATTTCTTTCCACATATTCTTTCCATTACTGCCATCATCTAGTCCAATAACAGCATATATAGTGTAGGTTTGGCACTGAATTGCACTTTCCATTTGTATATATTTCATTTGTGTTTACCTTCTTTCTAGCTGGCAAAAGTTGTCTTTAAAGATATTTCTTCATCTTCCATTATCATAATACAAAGATGTCTTAAAAAATAAGGGGAAATAAGACACTAGATTGTTTTTGCAGAACCATTGGATAAATGTACTTTCTTCACTTTCTGGACCTACCTGACCACACTTCCATCATCTCTTTGCTGACATAGTGATCAGTGAAACCTGAACCATTTTCTTCAGATAGCATGGCAACTGTCAAACATATCAAAAATGCCAAAAGGGAGTCCTTCCACTGAGACCACTTGTATCTTGATAAGTAATACTAGTGCTAAGGATATCTTCAACCTATAAATTCTTCAGAGGGCCTGAGATTCCATGCAGAATCTTCAACTAGATCAGAAACTTCTCAGTGGCATTTCTGTCTTTTCTGCTTTAGCTTTTATACACTGCTAACATGGTGTGCCACCAATTTTCCAATTATTTTTCTTCCCCTGTATAAGATACCTTTTTAAAATCCTCATTGTCGAGAACCTGACAATTTTGATAAATACGGCATTTTAGGGTTTTCCAGATTTCATTGTAGTTTAGAGCAGGGGTGTCAAACTCAAGGCCCGCAGGCTGGATCTGGCAAGTTGGGTGCTTAAATCTTGCCCACAGGGCCAGCCTGGAAATATCAAAGGACTAGCCCGCAGTGTCCCTGCCAGCCAAAACTGGCAGCCCGCATGGCCTGTTTTTGGCCTCTCTGGCCTCAAGCAGCAATCTGCCATTCAAAAATGGGCCATGTGGGGGCCTTGCAGGGCGTCCGCACAGTCCATTTTCGGCCAGGAGAGGACTGCAGGAGGCCATCCAAAAAACGGGGTGCGAGGGGACAACACATGGCTGCCCCACGCCCCATTTTGGCTGGCAGTGTGCTGCAAGAGGTGTCCGTCCCATCTCCCCCCGCTTCGCTGCCCCACCCTTGACTGGCCCACAGAGAACTACAATGCTGATCCGGCCCTTGAAGAAATCCAGTTTGACACCCCTGGTTTAGAATATCATACGCTGCTATTGCAGCGTATGATAAACATAAATAAACATAGGATTATTTTTCTTTAGATCTTTGGCTAAAACAATAATGTTACATTAGATTGAACAGGCTACTGAACTATGCTCTGCAGGATTTAACATCTGGGTAGAGGCTTAATTGCAATATAGATGAACTCTTATTTCTAGGATTTAGACTCACATTATTTCTACTTTCTGTGGTGTATCGTTCTGCAGGACATACAGTTTACAGTTATATTCTCTGCCTTTACCTTTTAAATAACTTTATTAAAAAGTTTTGTGAGCTTTCATTTTTATGAAATATAGCCCAGTGATTTTGTCCATGTAATTGTAACAGGAGACAATGCCTGATCAGAGTAGTATTCGTTTTCACAGTCAATTTACAGTACAGTAGTTTGAAATTAGTTCTTTTCACCACAGAATTGTCTTAACTTTCTCAGGAGCAAACCTGGCATCTGTAAATAATGCTTAAGTGCAAGGAATATTTAGATAACAATATCATGTGATGTTCTCAGATTGCCTTTCCTGGTGAACAGCTTTAGAAATTTCTCCTGTACTCCTTCATGCTTTAAATTGCCATTTATCTTTTTAAATCACTCACATATGCAGACTCCCAGAGTTAGAAATATAGGTGAAAAGTGTTTCAACAAGAGTGTTTTAGCAGGAGGGACCATTCTTGTGAATATTTTAAGAAGATTTCAAAGATTCCATTCTTTTTTTCAGAACAGGTTGGGCTCTACAAAGCAGTGGGGGGGGAATCTACTTCTGAGAGTCGCATCACTTGGAGACAGCGGTGGGTTGCTACCGGTACAGTACGGTTCTACGAACCGATAGCAGCGGCAGCAGGAGGCTCCTCCCACCTGCCCAGGACTATTCTGTGCATGCGCAGAAGCGTGTGCACGCACGAACCGGTAGCGATGGGATTTAGAACCCATCACTGCTTGGAGATCACCTGATAATTAATAATTAATGGGGCCATAAACTACAAACAGGACCTTGTATCTGGCCAGAAGGATAATTTAGGAAGACAAGGATATAAGCTAATACATATTTAGGATTTCTGTAGATTCAAATCATTTCCCTAAACTATGGAATTTATTCCATTGGGGAACTGACCTTAGATTTCACAATTTCCATTTTTCAAGAATGGAGAACCTCCTCATTGGATTTAAATGGTCAGATTTAATTTAATAGTAATTTAACCATTTTATGATGTTTTCACTACACACACAAACATAGACCACACACATACACACATACATGTACTGTATATATAGCAATGGATGCTCTATGGGCAAAAAATAATTTATAGATTATAGAGGGGGTAAATGGAAGGAGGAATTTGGATACAGCCTAGAACTGTCAGTTACAAATGTATCTTGTGGAAGCCAAAAAAATAATAGATTCAAAATTTTTCTTATCTGGATAGAAATATTTATCTCCTGAATAACCAATTAATGAAGCTTTGGGCTTCTTGAACCCAGCATCAATAATGGTGGGTGATCTGGAGTGCTAGTTTCATCTGGCTCATTAGCTAGGAGCATTTGTAGAAACAATCAAGCTATCATATTTATTCATCAATTTGTTAAATGCATTTGGACTATTGCAGTACTTTCCAAACAGTCAAGAGTTTGTAAACCTCAGATGTCCATAACTAAGATGCTGAAATGCTGGTCTTGTCCTCCATCACCATGATTTTTCATTCAGTGCACTGACTGAATTCAGTTTTCAGGCTCTATTTTAAAGGGCTACTTTGAATATTTAAATAGAGTAAGACCCAAGTTCAAATTAACATATCCCGTAAATTTGCCTGTCCAAAGTTTAGACTTAGAATTTTTTCCTAATGGGCTATCGTAAGATGATATTTGATTGCTGGATAATAGAGGCAAGACTTTTTCAGTGAAAGATGTGAAATTTCCACTCCAGGAAAATCTGACAAGTTTTCTCTATTTTCGTCACTGGAAAAACTATTGAAAACTTTCCGATCAGTTTTGAATGACTAAATGTTAGTATGCCTCCTAACTCTTGAAGTTTCTTATATTTTCTGTGATGTTGCTTTTAATTGTTTTTACAAATTTTTAAATAAAGTTTTTGAAAAGTATTTTTATCTTGAATGGCAGAGTATAAATGAATAATAGCAATAGCACTTAGACTTATATACTGCTTTACAGTGCTTTACAGCCGTCTCTAAATGGTTTATAGTCAGCATATTGCCCCCAACAATCTGGGTCCTCATTTTACCCACCTTGGAAGGATGGAAGGGTGAGTCAACCTTGACCCTGGTGAGATTCGAACTGCCAAATTGCAGTCAGCTGGCAGTCAGCAGAAATAGTCTGCAGTACTGCATTCTAACCACTGCGCCATGGCAGCTCATAAAGTGAATAGATCATAAATACTATAAAAGAAATAGCCAGAATCCCATTATTTTAATCAAACAATGTAATAAAATATACCCCCATTTCATTTCAGCAGAATAATATCCGCAATATTTATGCAAGGGTCCATCTGTAAAATGTTTCACAGCTTCCTAAAAAGAAACAATTCCTTAGCTGTTCTTGGAAAATCAACCTCTTATATTATTAAGTGGCTTGTTCTATAATATTCTGTTTCTTTTTCTAGCAGATTTCCTGATAGATACTGAGAGAAACAAGTTTGGGTTTTGTTGTTGTTTTTCAACTTACTAATAGTTACCGTGTTTCCCTGAAAATAAGACAGGGGTCTTATTTTCTTTTGATTCCCTAAATATGGCCTTGGCCTTATTATTGGGGGGGGGACTTATTATTTTGGGGGTGCAGTAGGCGGCGAGCATGGGACTGGATGTCCCATCGCTGCCGGCTACCCTCCCTGTTCTTGGCGCTGGCCGAGCGGCTGATCCGCCGCCACTGCCTCATGGAGCAGGACTCTGCAAGGCTTGTTGTGCCATTGCATGCACGAACTGCAGGACTGCCGTGAGCTTCATCATACCGACACAGCTGGCGTCCTGCCGCTCGTGGCTGTGCCGGTATGTTGAACCTCGCAGTAGTGCTGACATTCGTGCATGCAGCGGCACAACAAGGCTTGCAGAGTCCTGCTCCACAAGGCAGCGGCGGTGGCGTGACAAGTCTCACAGAGACTCATTTCTGGCAGGTGGGCCATTTTAATTATATGATTCAGACTCCATGTTTTTAAAAAATATTTATATCTTCTTCTGATAATATTCTTTACAAATTATACTATCAGAATAAAACTCAGAGATCATATTGATACCAGTTTTAGATAGTAGAAGATCAAATTAATATCTAAGCCAATGTTTGAACACCCCAAATAAAAGACATTTAGTGTTCTTATCCTTCCTTTCAGTGAGTTTAAGCTTCATAACATGGACCAGAATGACTTTGACTTCAACCCTGAAGTTTAGTAATTTTCTAGTCACTGTCACTTCCAGCAATGGACACACAGTGCATATGAAGATACACAGTTTTCCCTCCCTAATTCAGCCTCTGGATCCCTCAAACAGTAATGGGCGCCCTGGCAAATACACAGTTCCACCAGTTTTTCTCTCTATTTGTGCCAGGAGAAGAGCACTTTCCTTAACATTGAATCCTTGTCAGTATCACTCAGCACACCAGGGAGTGGTATCACTGCTGCTGCAGGAGAAACAAGCTTTTTGGAATGTCAAACTTCCATGCAGGTAGCAGCCTTCTGATTTCTGATTTCAGCAGGAGATCTTACCCCAATTCTTCTTCTTAGTACCAACTTCTGCCTATAGCATCTGTTTTGCCTTCATGGTATGTCATGATTTGGGAAATGGAAAGGGGTGATCTCACTGATGAATTTCAGGCAAAGTCTCATGGACTGGCATGGTTAAGTATCAAGTTTTGTCTATTCTAAATTGTTCATTTCTTGGTCCTGTCTTCCAAGCAGCAGAGCAGAATTTACAAAAAAAAAAAAAAATTCAGGCCTGCTGCTTCTGTTGCTTGATTCAAATCACATTATCCAGTCCAAGTCAATATAGCAGTATCTATATTGGGGAAAAATAAAATAAAAATATACGTTCTGAAATATCAGTTCAGTTGTAGAGAATAGAACACTCGAATACTGCTTGAATAGGGAGACACAAAAATGTTTTATTTCAAGTTTGAGACAAAATTATTTGGAACAGTATTTTGCCTTCAGCTCAGAACAGCCGTAGTTGAGCTTGGAATGTTTCAAGCTTGGGAGGTTTTGCACACCCCTAATGGCATTTCATGCTGTAGCTGTACTCTGAAAAAAAGATTAGGAGAAAGCACTGCATTGGGTAATATATAATGAGACATATGTACCAAATCAAAGCCCAAGTTCTAAGGGTTAGATTGGTTCTAGGGGGTTTAGTCATCTTGCGCATTTGAGTGTCCTTTAGTTAAATATCCTTAGGTACGATGCGTTAGATTTATAGTAGCCTCTACAACATGGGTGGCTTGTCTGTAGTTTCTCAAAGTACAGGATGCTGGCTTCAGATTCTATTTGTTTTTTAAGCTAAATTAGCCTTTCATCCCAATGTGCCATTTCTTAACACTTTTAGTATATGGTACATTGTGAAACACATTGTTACGATATTACACTTGAATTTATGAGTGCAGGAAATGTTGAACACCATGGTAAAAATTACTCCAATGTCACTTAAGCAATTAACAAATAGCGTGTTATTTCTTATCCTAATGTTAAGTTTGCTTAGTTCTTCAGTAATTCAGCATGCTACAGGTGCTACAGGTGCTGAATTTTTTTCTTCATTTCATATATATGCTTTCATGTGAGGAAAACTGAAGAGAAGAAAATTAAGCCTTCACATTTTATCATCTCATTAGGCACTGAACAATGATAAATATTGTTTGTTTATTTTCTGGGATTTTTTAGTAGAATTGGAATGACCTAAGTCAGTTTGAATTATAAATAATGGGAAAATGAGGAAAAATAATATTAGAAATTTGCTGTGCTGGTCGTTTTTGTACTTAAACAAAAGCACATTTCTTGCAAATGTCAAAACGTTTCATAAGCCTTTCACCCTAAACATGGATACTAAGCCTATGTCTCATTGTAAGTAAATCTAATGATGCTAAACAAACAAAAATGATACTTTATACACTCAAATAATTTATTTTAAGAACATTTTGAGCAAATAAGGAGATAGTTGCTTTTGTTATTTTTAAGTTTATAAGTTGAGCTTCATTTTGGGTCAACATTGTTATGTAATCAGAAATGAAATAAAAGGCCATTTCCTATTGATTTATTACACCATCCAACTACCAATGTGCCAATATAATAACTGGCCTCATATTATCACAAGGGTCCCAAAGGTGCTTTTTCAAGAGGCAACTGGACTTTCTGTTTTTTCTTTGAAGATGCTTCGCTGCTCATCCAAGAAGCTTCTTCAACTGGATGACTGGATGGTGGGGAATGGAAGGAAACTACTGTTTGGCTGAAATAAATTATATGCAATCAAGTCAGTATAGCAATAGCACTTAGACTTACATACCCCTTTACAGTGCTTTACAGCCGTCTCTAAGCGGTTTACAGAGTCAGCATATTGCCCCCAACAGTTTGGGTCCTCATTTTACCCACCTCGGAAGGATGAAAGGTTGAGTCAACCTTGAGCATGGTGAGATTTGAACTGCCAAATTGCAGTCATCCGGCAGTCAGCAGAAGTAGCCTGCAGTACTGCACTCTAACCACTGCGCCACTGTGGCTCTTAATATTTCTTGACACTTTTAGTACTGTATATGGCTCTTAGTATTCTGCCCATCCAGTCAGAGCTGAAGAAGCTTCTTGGATGAGAAGCGAAACGTCTTCAAAGAAAAAACAGAAAGTCCAGTTGCCTCTTGAAAAAGCACCTTTGGGACAACCATGATCTGGATGATTGAGAATCTCCATAGACAAGGATGACTGGTTATACTGGATAAGGTACTGTAAGACACTAATGGGGAAACAGCAGTGTCAGTTTCTGCCACAGATAGCAAGGTATTAATATACAATTGGAAAAGTTGCATGACAGCTTCTTTCTTTGGTAAACTTTGGTTTGTTTCTAGATTTTGTCTCTTTAGTAGTTCATTTTCAAGAATGCAGGGTTTCCCCCCCACCCCCTTCATGGTCTTCTGTGTCCTGAAGAAAAGATGAAATGGTATTCTAGATATTCAAGGACCATATATACTCAGAAGCCCTTTTGAACTTGATGAAATTTTTAGCTCTGAGTAAGGAAGAATCAACATAAAATAAATTATAGCTGTTATCTTTCTTTTATTAACTGTATAAATTGCAAATATTAGAAAATTATGGTTCATAATTTAAAAAATATGGTACCTACATCTTTGATATTAGGCTTTGTCCTCATATTCGTCTCTAGTGAAATCATACTGATTTTCCATTATCCTGAATTTTTTCCTTTCTATTTTAAAAACTTGAATGGGGATATTAAAAAAAGTATTTTCAGTTTTGAGAAACGGAAAGGTTATATGTTGACATTACCACCTCTAAGATTTACTTAGTGTATTTTTGATAAAGATAAGAATTTTGCTCAGATAAAAATGCCCTGCATTATTTCTGACTTACTGACTTAATGCCATATGATTTCTTTCAGCCAAACAGTAGTTTCATAGCTGTATTTTTTGTCATATTTAAAGATTTAGCCCATTTTAAAATGCCAAGAGTTCATTAACTGCCTCAGTGAATTTATATTCAGTTCAAAATATGATCAGACAAAGCAAATAGTTGATAGTTGATTGTTCAGATGGATTTATTTTTAAAATATATTGTATGACTTTTAGGTCAGTCTGAAACCTTAATAAAACAATTTTCTGAGACTCAGTGTATTTTGTCCAACTGTCTCTTTCTTGTAATTAATATTGTATATGGTGTTCTTCTGTCTGTCTATGTGCCTGAGTTCATTTGTGTGCATGTGTGTGTGTATTGATATGTATTCTGTCTGTCATCCATCCATCTATCCACCCAATAATTGCCAATCCATATTTCCTTTGATGAAATAATTTTACATTGTGCTATACAACACTGTTATTACCAATTATTATATAAGATAGTATTAGAATATCACAATAAAATAAATAATAATCTATTTCTACTTATGCATGCCATTTTCCCAGATATATTTTTATGAAAGGATTATCAGCAGAATTTCAAAATTACAATCCTGTCTGTTGTTTTTCTTCACTGTGTTTATCTATTAACCCTTCTACATGCCACTGTCCAGAGATGAAAATGTCCAGCTTGATTGTGTCCTGAGTTCCAACTAGTATTATCCCCAAACCTTTCCATTTCATTGTTTATCCCAATAAGATTTATGAATAAATAGAACAGACTAGTCCCAAAAGCGATAATTGTTGGAGCCATGGCTTTGTTCCTTTGGTGTCAAAATTGCCAATAAATACCTCATTTCATTTTCCTATTTTTGGCAAGTTATACATTGATTAAAGATGGTAGCTATGGGATAATGTCACAAGATTAAAAAGCAAGTTTCTACATATTTGTGCTGTAAGAAAAAAAACCATCTGCTATCTAAGCAACATTGACTGTTGATCAGCAGATAATTAGTCTATTGTGTTGTTGTCTAACCTCAAGTTGTTGCCTAGGCTTATCTTTTTGCTATGATGTGATTAATACTAAAATGCTTACATGTCTTCTTGTTTCAATAAATGTGTTTTATTTAGATGCTTTCTGTCTTTCTATAAGATTTACTACTCTCCTCTTCTGAAGTACAAAGAAAGGCATAGACTAGTTCCATATACTAACTCAAGAGTCAAAATTAGGGTGGCTTTTTTGTCTACTTATGGTGGCAAGTAGAACATCATACTGTCAAATATTCTTTGCAATGTTATGTGTATGAAAGACACATAGATAGACAGACAGTAATATTCCAACAGAAGACAAGATATATAGCTCAGGGTTGAACTGTGGAGACTTTGGTGTTCTCTGACTTTCATTGTTTGCTTGCAGATGATTTATTGACTGGCTGGGTAGCTTCATCAGTGCTAGTCAATGTGGGGTTTGTTACCTGTTTATATACAGTAACTTGCCCTGATGGTGTTGGTGGAGGTGTGGTTTTCTCCTTGGTGGCTCCTTGATTAAGATATTATTTTCTGCTTGATTGTTTGCCTGGTGTTAATTCCTGTTTACCTGAATATTGGCTGTGGAAAGGACGTGCTCTGATCTTTTTGTTTCCTTCTTAGCTTTTTTTATTGACTCCTTTAAATGGTGTGTAAATATTGTATGTATATATGTTTACTTGGAAATGGTAATATGGGAAGTAGTAATTAGCATGGCTTAAGTTTAGCAAATAAATACCACAACACCAGTACCCTACCATGCATCTATCTCTTTAAATATTGAATTTTAGACCACAGATAATTCTGATAGTTAAACAATTTATTATGTTAGTGTCAGGAAAGAAAATTATAGAGTTGGAAGAACATATTGATCAGTCACTATCATTAAAAAATGAACTGACTAATTTGGAAGAAGACTAGCAAAGGCCAGAATGATTAGTGAATGACTGGATTTTTACACCCATTATATGAATTTTAAAGTAATTCATTATACTTTGATTTTATTCATCATAAAGCCTTTCTGTTTTAATGTTTTATAACATACGATATCTGGCTGTTTTTCTTTTCATTTTTATTCATGCCAATTCTCTGTTTAGTGCAAGAATTTCCATGAAGGCTTGTTTGGGTCCAAGTTTTAGCATCTGCATCACACATAGAAGTAGACGAGTTCTTCAGATATTTAGTTAGCGCACCAAAAGCTTGTATAGATATTCATGTAGCAGCTGTAGTAGCAGCTGTACCCGCACAAATAAATACTAGTGGATAGTATAATCATATGGTTAGTCACCAAATGGAACATCAAGTTGCAAAGTACGGTACCCTTATATTTGTATTCTTTACATTCATCTTCTAGAATGTAAAATTTTATTTTTAGATTAATGCCATGGGACCTGCAGTCTAAACTGTGATACTGGCTAATTTTTTCCTGTGTCTACAGCTCTAATCTAGAAGCATTTGAAAAGAAAGAGATATATATTTTATACTGAAACTAAAAGGAGTTTATTAATGCAAATTGTAGGCGCCCCACCCAGTCTGGATAAACTCATGCTTCCCATGTTATTGTGCTGATTTAAATCAGCAATCGCACAGGAGCAATTCCTGGGGAGAAAAATCCTTGCATTCAAGAGCCAAAGCATGCAATCAAGGTTATGTCCTTTGCTATTCTACTTGGAAAAGATAATTAAAGTTCTTGTCTAACCTGCTGCCTGTGGAGAATTTTCCCGACAAGTGTTTTCAGTTGAACTATATTTGAAATGATGTCCAAGCTAGGATCAGAGAGATAAACAGAAATGCTTCCAATACTTGCTAAATGAATACTAATTTTCTTTCAGTGAGAATCCTTTTTCATGGTAATTAATAACAAAAGTACTCATTTATTAAGATTATGTGGCTCTTTTTCATTACAAGATTTTCTTCAGTCTTCCACTTCAGTTTCTTTATTTGACACATCATAAGTGGCATTCTTTTAACAGCAATATTCCTGAAAATAAAAGAAAGAGCAGAGGATATTCAAGTACTCAGACTCCGTTACACCAAGTCAAACAGATTTCACATGAGAAAGAGTGAGAGATTAGTCAACAAGTTAACATTATGAACATTAGAAAGTATTAAAATCCATTGTTAAGAAAAGTTGTGAATCATTTTACGTCATGGCACATTTCAGAACTGCCACATGCAAGCAAATCATAGGGTGTTTGTTCCCCAAATAATATACTACAGAATGTTCTTAGGAGTATCTGAAGTTAACTAAAGTTAACTACTAACTAAAGAAACTTGGTTGTCTTTCTGTAAGAAATTTCTATACTTTCTCTTACTTTGAAAGTTCATGTTTGAAAGTAAACTGAACAAACCCCACAAAAGAGACAATTCATAATTCATTCGTCCAGGGCAAATAGCAAGGCTGAAAAATGTGGTTCTGAGGAAGTTAATTTTCCAGGAGCTTTGGACGTTTGTTTTAGATCTGTGCAAATTTTTCAGATTGTTTCATTTTAAGAAAATTTGATTAATGCAGTTGCTGAAGCAGATTTGGGAATCTATGTCAACAGCAATTTGAATCAGATGATTACAAAACATTTTGTTGATTTACTACTTGTGATTTGTAATCAATATAGATTGTTGAATTTCACTTCCATGTACAGAGAAAGGAGAGAGCAGTGTGATGATGTTTTTAAAACTGGTACAATTATCTAGGCAATGAAATGTATTTCCTTAACAACCTCTCTAACAGAAAAAAAGATGATATATATAGCATCCAGTAAAATCTGAGGAACTGTCTCACCTCAGTGGGATTAACCCACTCCATTCATTCCAGTGGAAACGGTTTACTTCAGATCCCACCGGCCAGAGAATTTCAGTTGGCTGAGTCCAGGGTTAGCTTTTTCTGTTGAGGCCCCCACTCGCTGGAATATTCTCCAAAGGGAGGTAAGGTCTGCTCCATACTTCTGGCCTTCCAAAAGTTCCTAAAAATTTGGCTCTGCCACTTGGCCTAGGGCCCCAACAGGGGCCAGCTACACTGGGGGGGGGGGCTGATAGGTAGAGAAGTTCCTCACCCCTAGGCCACCCAGAATCACTGGATCAATAAGATAGACCGCATAGAAAATTAACAAATGAATAAATAAGTATGCCTTTCTTTATTTTTGTTCTACTTTCTATGTTGGTAGAAGGAAGAAATGAACCAAAATGTAATACTTTATTTGGCCAAGTGTGATTAGACACACAAGGAATTTGTCTCCAATGCAGAAGTTCTCAGTGTACATGCACAGTGTACATGCAAAACAACAGTGTACATGCAAAACAAAACAACAATAATCATAATAATGATAATAATAGGTGGTAGAAAGATGAGAAGGATAATAGTAATACAGCCATACCACATGAGTAAATATACTTAGACATAAGATAGTACTGTTGGAATTAGGTGTTTAACAGAGTGATGGCACGAGGGGAAAAAACTGTTTCTTTGTCTAGTTGTTTTGGCATGCAATGCTCTTTAGCAGCATCCTGAAGGGAGGCATTGAAACAGTTTATATCCAGGATGTCAGGGATCTATAGATATTTTCTTAGCCATCCTTTTTACATGCGCAATACATATGTCCTCAAAGAAAGGCAGGTGGTTTTAATTGCTTTTTCCGCAGTTCTAACTATCTGTTGAAGTCTGTACCTGTCCTATTTGGTTGCTGTACCAAACCAGACAGTTATAGAAGTACAAACGTCAGACTCAATAATTTCTCTGTAGAACTGTATCAACAGCTCCTGTGGCAGTCTTGAGTTTTAGAACCCAGAAACTTGAAGGACTCTATTGTTGATACTTTGTTGTCTAATATTTTAAGAGTGGTAGAATAGGAGAGCTACTCCTAATATCCGCTCTCATCGCTAGACAGACAATTTAAAGTATTTGAAAAACATTTGAAATATTTAAAAAAAATAGAAGCCGTTATCTTTGGGAGGTTTTTCTGAATATTCAGTAGAGGATATAATACGGTCTCTTAATTTTGTTAAATGGTCTATGTTTATCAAATGAGGAAGTCACCAAAGCATTGCCTTTCAAATAATAAGAATTAAGATTAATTAATTAAACCCCAGATGATCATAAGATGGCAATAAAGGGTTACTTGTCAGCATCACTTGGCTTCCATCTACTGGGCAATTATTTTTTAACAACCTGAATATGGTAGCCCTAATTTTATTATTATTATTTTTAAAAAAGATATTCTGATTAGCTTGAGAGGCATTAGGCTAAAAATATTACAGTAAAATCACTTTAGATGGAAAAGCAAATGTAGGATAAATTATACACTTTAAAAATATCTTTTTTATATTCTCTCTGAATATATATACATATTTCTCACCATCTAACCTTATTGGGAATAAATAAATACTAGGATTACATGACTTTTCAAAAAGCTACCTGAATTAACTTATAGTTGACTCAGAATTTTTTTCATTTTTTAAAAAATAAATCTGAGTTCCAACAGAGCAGCATCAATGCATACTAGCATCTGTTTCCTGTATCATCAAGATAAAAATACATCACACATGACTAACATGATTTGAAGAAAGTTAATAGAAACGGAAGATTATTCAGCTGCATCATTGTATTGCTTTTATTTTTACTTCAGCAGAAGTAAATTCTGAAACAGAATTATAGCAATATTTATATAAACTGATATGAACTGCATTCTTTGTATGGCATTGCTTATGGACTAGAAGCAGGAAAAAGAAAATCAGATTTCAAGTTTGAAGATTAAGATAAAACTTATTAGAATGAACCCATCTGCAGTGTCAGAAGTATGATCTTATTTCCATAAGTGGAAGATAATACAAGGTTTCTCATTGGTTTTTTATATATATTTTTATTACAACTTTTAATCAAGAAGATAAAAGCCAACACAAACTAATAGAAAGTTAGAAAGGAAAAAAGAAAGAAAGAAGAGAAAAAGCAAAACATGCAAGAAATAGTAAATGGCGTGCAAAAACACAAAAGAAAGGAAAAGATATAAAGAAATGGCTTCTGATACTCTTAAGAGCAGTTATAAGTATAAATATATTTAAATTTTCTCTACAAAGCTATATCTTTATATAATCTGTCCTATCTAATCATTAAAACCATAGGTCACAAGCTCTTTTTTCATTTTTACACAAAAATGCATAAAAGGCTTCCATTTGACAAAAATGTAGACAATATCTGTTCTCTAATCAAAGAAGTTACTTGATCCATTTAAGCAAATTCTGTCAACTTGTCCAGCCATTCTTCCATAGTGGATAGTGTCAAATCTTTCTATCTCTCTGCATACATTAATCTTGGTACTGTGATCATATACTGAAACAATCTTTTATCTTTGATTGATTTCCATTTTGATTGTTTTTAAAAATGTATATTTTATTATTTTTAATGCTTTTAATAGTGTAAGTTGCCCAGAGTAACTTCGAAACAAAATGAATTTAGTAAACAAACAAATTCAATAGTTTTTTCTGTTTATTCATTAATCCTAAAAAAAAGTTCTGGCATCAATTGAATATTAATATTAATCCTCTCTATCAAAGCATGTATTTGGATCCAGAATTTTTTTTTAGCTTTTTTAGATATCTACCCAAATATCTCTGCAAGCTTTCTCAGTATAAGTGGTGTCATATATTTCTTCCATCCTACCAGGAAATCCTGCTCTGTTAATATTCAGGCTGAGAAGACATAGAGATGTCCAGACAAATTTTACTACTAAAATTTGTCTCTCCCAGATACTGATTATGTAGCTGAGAGAGGCAAAGTCAGGTGATTTATTACCATAATATATTGTTATATATATATACACACACACACACACACACACACACACACACACACACACACACACACACACACCAAGATGTGAGTAAAATAAGACTGATTCTTTTTGAGTTGAGAGATTCAGAGGAAGTATCCCATTTAGACCTGCAGCTATATTATTTAATTTTTTAAAAATAATTAACACGTTTTTAAATGGCAGGTTAGGAAGCCCTTGTTACCGAATGGAAACATATTGGATGCATACAGATTTCCTTTACCACTGGCACTTTTGAGAAGTCATTAAAAAGCATGGCACTCCAAGAAACCAGTGTCATTACTATTTCTCTTTGTCAATAATAAGAAGTCTGACCCTAAGGATAATGCAATTAAATGAAAGAAAACCAGAAGCTAATTATCAGGGCACAACATGACAGGCTGTTCACTGTACTCTAAGAAAATTCTGCCTGCCTGAAATATTTTTAAACCATATAGGCAAGACGTAATGTTTGCATAAGTAGAGTCAAACAGAAGGCTGTTGTTGCCACTTACTCCATCAAGGATCAAAAGGAGCTGTAATTTTTCTCTACATCTTTTTTTAGGAAACAAAATGTTAATAATCAAATGCAAATGCTGCCTGTTTTCTAGTTTGTTCAGTTCACTTTTTCCCTTACCTTGTAGTTTAAGGATGTAAGGATGGACAGATACCAGTAAAGACAATAGCTGTTGTACAGCTGAGACTAATATTTGAAAGGCCGAGGAAGTGTCAGAAGTATCAGTTAAGATGGCTTTGTTGCAAGTGTGGCTCTACACAAAATGACTACCATGGGAGCATGACCTTTTGCAAAAAATGTATTTCCATAAGTTTTTATCATAAACCTACAAAAATCAGAGCGACACATTAATGTATTGTAGATATAACTATTCATTTTTTCTTTCTTCTCTGCCAGAGACCTGTTGAAAAGGAATGTCCCCATTAAAGGTTTTTGAAATAATATTAGCTTTAAAGTGGAATGGGCTTTTGATCTCCTTTACCAAATTTCTGGCACAACTGCCCCATCCTTCATGAAAATCAAAAACATATTGCTCCAGTAACACAGCTGGTAGGAAGGAAGAGATATCTCTGTTGCTATAAATTGGAGAGTAACAGCATTCTTGCGCAGGGGGGAGGAAGCTTCTTGATATTTATGGGAAGAAAGCTCCTTTCACTCTATGTAAGTCATTAGATCCACCTATTGTCTGATTTGGGAGAACAGAATGTATCTCCTGCAAAAATTCTGAATTCTACACTAAGTATCCCTGTTATAATAAGGCATTTTGATGAAGAGATGGATTTCCATTGTCCTCAGATGATTGGGAAGCTGGGAACATCTTTTCATAAGATTTCTTAGAAGGCGTAAAACTTTCATGAACTGAAATTTATTTCATAATGCATAGAGTGGTTAGACTAATGTAGAATTTAAACTTGGGTGAAGTGGGGGCCAAAGATGGATTGAAACCAGCATGCAACGTTATGTCTTTTAATAAAATTTATTATATGCTATTAGAATTTAGATTATTAGATGCTATTAGATATTAGACTCCTGATTGTTTGCCACCATGTACTATTTTTGGACTAACATGGCTCTCATCATATAATATCCTTAAATCAGTTTTTGACAAGAGCTAGACATATCTCATGTGCCAAATTCAAGATGTCAAGAGGCCTTAATTTCTGAGGAACAATTGTTTGTTCCATTTTCTCTTTGGTATCTATATCACTCTTTACTCCTTATTACTACTATAATACCATTTCTTTATACTAAAAAAGATGGGTTGCTTCTTTTCCTTTGGTGTATTGCTTGCTTGCTTACTCACTCTTATAAACTTTCTAGATATTCCTTCAGTTTTATCTACTGTCCAAGTATTTTTTTTTCTTTCCTTGGCCACCTCTGTGTTGTATTGATGGTGAGGAGTAATGTTAGGTTCATCCATTTTCTTTCCATCTTTTCCTCTACCTGTTTTCTGGTCAGGGGGTATTGGTTATGTTTCTTATCCCTCTATAAATTTCCTCACTTCTCTTATCAGGAGAAGGGAAAAATAGTGCCCACCAACAGGTCAGATTAAATGGAAAAAGTCTTCTAGAAAATAGCCTATTCCAACAATGAGGAATCATGACACTATCCTTGATCACTTAACATTGAAGAGGGGAAGGAGTGATAAACATTTTGCTTCCTTTTACTTCAAGCCATACTCCTCAATTTAGGGATTCTCATCTTCTCCAGGTCTCAGCATTTTGGTTCCTATGTATAGACACTAGCTAGCATGATTCAAGGAAAGTGCCTAAATCCATTAAATGTCAGTAAGAAAGCTTTACTTTGGGATTTCAATCACTCTATTCCATTTTTTTCATGTCAGTTGATATTTAGGGGTCACTGGGCATGCCTTGTGCTTGTTAGACACTTTTACGTTCCCAACACGCATTTGGCAGCTTTTGTCCTAAATAGGTTTGCTTTTGGGGGAAATGTTGAATGGTGGCCATAAATGATGCCATTTGCATTGCACATGGATCTTTCCCAGTATCATTAGTGGGATAATGATATATCTTATTTCTTCAGCTTGAACTCCAGTTTTATCTAGAAACTGATATGTGTGGCCCAAATCAATAAAATGGCAACAAAAATCAATCAACTCTTATTTTCTCCAATTGTCTAGCTGTTTCTATGGGTTTTACCCATATGGCTTCTGGAGCAATATAGAACTTGCAAAACATTTGCAGACAAGCTCTTTGTTATATTTTATTCCATTATTATAAAGTTTTAATCCTTCAGTGCATTTTAATATCGTTACAGTTATAATAACTAGCTAAAAATTATGCTGTCACAAACTTAACATTTCTGATGAATATTGGAGAGCATGCTGGCAACAAGTAACTTATTTAAACCAAAAGGCATGCACTAATTAGACAAGAAATCATAAGACTGTCAAGTAAGAGTTATAATGAAAATAATTTTGGATATTTCCAGACAATTAAAGTTTCTTAAAAGAATCTTAGATGGGCCATTCAAATAACTCTGGACATTTGCCAACGTTCACATTTAGTATTTCTCCTGATTTGTCCTGACAAGTTAGTGCTTCTATAATTGTTAATCAGTACACTCAATTGCTATTATATCAACTGCTGTTCACAATTCACAAGTAACCACCCCAAGCATTTTTACAGGCATGGTAAAATATGAACATTTATTGGAAATTTGAGAACAAGCTATGTGGGAATATAATCAGAAACTATTTATAATTTAGTACAATCCTAAATTACTTCCCAGCCTAATAAAATCTCAGGCATCCAAGATGAACCACAGTGCAATTACGTGTGTCATGATATTGTTGTGTACATAATGTAGTATTAGTTACCTCCCCTTCTTATCATGGACACCAACATTGAAGACTGAGAGTATCTTCAAATATATTACTAAATTAATATTAAACCGTATCATTTGTCATCTAAAAATGTACCAAATTACTTTCTTAGTTCCATTTTTTCAGTAGTTCAAAAGACAAAAATATCCCTAAAAGACTTCCATGTTGCAAGATTTAAAATAGTCTTGAGATGTTTCAGGAACATCTTACAAATTAAATATAAGAAACTGAAGCTTTTTTTTTCTAGAAAGAGATACAATAACCTTGGCTAGGGTTCAAGTAGCAATTCTGTTTCAATTACCTATATTCAGGAGTTTAATTTTTTTCATAAAAATAACAGACATTGATATGGATATTTGATATTAGATTGGGTCTCCTAACCTAGCTGCATATCTTTTTTAAAAAACTTAAAACTTCAAATGAGACACATACACATATTCAACATTCAGCTCTCTTAGATGGTTCTTCATGTTTCATCAAGATTATTAAAATTAATAATATCTAAATGTAAGTAAAAGAATTGCCCACATTGTTAATTTCAGTTATTCAATTTCATTTATTTCCATGTAATTGGAAGTAGAAGGAGCATGAACTTTGTGATTATATTTTTATTTTCAGAGTCATTTTCAGGATGGCTCAACCACATAGCATTTCATTTGTGGAGTTCTTCAAACTCCTGCTTTGGCCCTTTTGATTTTAGATTTATTATATTATGTTATGTTATGTTACGTTACGTTACGTCACGTTACGTTACGTTACGTTACATTGTGTGTGTGTGTGTGTGTGTGTGTGTGTATGTGTGTATGTTTTTATTGTAGGTTGGATTTTGTAAAGTTTGCTCATTGTTTTGGGATCTTAAAATGAAAGAGAAGTTTGAAATATATCTAATAATAAATAGTGCTGCAAATTTCAGGAAGATAATCTGAGTGATTACCAGAAGTGCCTTCATACTTCTGCAGTATATGTCTCACTTTGTTAATGGAGTAAGATAGATTGGAGAGAGCTTTTAATCTGTTGCAAGTAGTCCATTTTTGCTTTGCTTCTTTCCTATAAATATTCAACAGAATACTGTGCTTTGGATCCATGCCCTGAAAAACCCTTCAAATGACTTCAGAAAACATCCCTTAAAAATTCTTTAATAGATTGCACATATATAAACAATTAGCAAGTTAACAGAAGTGGGTTAATAGAAGCCTTTTATCCAAGAGAGAATGTATTTATTTATCTATCAAATTTATAAACCTGCCCATCTTACCAGAAGTGAATCAGGAAAGCATATAACAATCAAATAAAATCACAATCTAAAAACAACAATTATAAAAACAAATCATTATAAAGTATAGGCAAGTGTTAGTTAAAATTAACAAATAATTTAAAAAATTGAGTATACAAGCCAAAATGGTGAGAAAAGTATAGCAATCATATCAGCCACAGTAGGGGAGCCACCTTAAAATGTTGCATGTTCCCTGGGACCTTAAAGCCCCGTGACATAACAAGGTCTTTGGAAGCTTCCAGAACATTAACAAAGACAGTCCTAACTAACTTTGCGGTGAGGAGGGAAAGAATATTCTATAAGGTGGGTGCCACAGCAGAGAAGGCCAGCCTGTAAGCAGATGAAACCTGAAGCATGCCTTCTCTGTTGGATCTAATGAGATAGGTTTATTAAGTGGGGACAGGCTGTTCCCCTCAAATAACCCAGTGCCATGTCTGGTTGATTTTGTTCTTTGCTGAGCTCCAGTGACACTTTAGACATCTCTTGTTTCATCTCCCTCAGCTCCTCTGGGAACCATGGGGAGTGATGAGATGCCTAAGAGAGGAGAGGTTGCATGGCTGCAGTTGAATTCAATGCTTCATCTACCCCCTTATTCCAATACTTTATGACCAAGGCTTCAGATGGATCAGGCACCCACCAGGAAACCCCCTGCCCCATCACCTCTGAAAGCTATCCAGGTCCATCTATCAACAGTGGTGGACCAATCTAATGGCCCCAGCCTACCTACAGTGGATGGCAGCACCAGAAAATCCTATTGTAATCAGGGCAAAGTCTGACAGTGACAAGGGGGACACCATTTCAGATCACATAGCCGTTACTTCAATAGAAACACCATATATAGTGTATTACTATTTTTCCATGTTGGGCACTGGATAACCTGTGATAGGACCTGTGGCCGTGATGATGTCCATGAACTCCTCATCTACCTCAGACCCTACTGCTAGAGATGGCAGGTTGAAGTCGCCCAGAACTTCACCGCCAACCAAGAAATAGAGTAATGGAACTCAGACACAGACGTTGCTATGTAGCAAGGAGGCTGATAAAATAGCAACAAACCCTACTAAACCCTACAGCCCAACTTAATGAACAGGATCTCATAGTCAGCAGCCTACGGTGCAGTGAACCTGAATGACCTGATGTCCAATAGCTAAGAAGCAGGTGATAAAGAAGGAAGTGTCCAGCAGCATCAGCAATAAAAAAACTAACAAACAAACAAACAAACAGCAACTAACAGTGTTCAAATATACAAATGGTGCCAGAAATGACCATCTCTAAGCACCACAAGGCCATAGATTCCAGTGCAGCAGGAGAATAAGGACAACCTGTCTTCTGGCATGGCCTCTTCCTTAGCCTGCTCTTCCAAACAGCAGTCAAAAAGTCCAAACACAGCCAGGTCCAGTTGCTGTTGATTCAAGTTTAAAAAAAGTCACTGCTAGAAGAATGTATTTGCTAATAGCGGATCCTCATGAAAAACTGAAAGGACTTCTCATCTAAAAATGAGAATAATGAGTTCATCTTGCCAGCCCAAAACAGAGTATTTGGCAAGTTACTTTATTAACAGAAGGCAGCCAATTCTTTCATCACTGTTTTTCAACAGTTTTTCATAAGCTGTTTTCCCAGGCTTTTGCACAAAAATGCCCTTACAAAAAAGTAACACATGGTTTCCCAGAATTATTCTTTTTCAAAACAATTGGGATTTATGTTATGTCTAATTGCTATTTTCCATCTATTATATTTGAACCATGTCCATAAATATTATACAGATTTAGAGCCTATCAATTATATAATGTATATTGCAATGATCCAGGAAACCATCAGATTAATTTATGGTAGTCAGAACACCAAAATGTTATTCGTAATAATTGATCAAATGTAGCATTAGAAGTGGGAAACTTTGAAAAAGGTCATTCCAAATATAAATTAACATAAAATTCCCTCATATTAAAATGTAGTATAGAATGTAATTGTCAACTTGCTTTATATTTATTAAAATTTATTTAGCATGCAATCCTCCTAGATAGGACCAGTTCTTCTTTAATGCAGTGAACCTTACTTCTAAGTATTTATGCATAGGATCATTTTGTTGGAAATGTGTATTTTAAACTACAACATTTCAGGAAGTATATTTACAGTTTGGTCTGATGCTACAGGGCATTTTAAAGTTTAGAAATAGGCAAGGCCATTTGTTTCCAATTGTCCCTCTTGACATGTTTGCGTTGATCTTATTCCAAGTTTCTATCTCTGATTCAGCTGCTTATGATTTAGTCCCAAGTATACCTTGCCACGATTTAAGACTATGAAGAAGAATGTGCAGTAAGAATAAAAATGGACACGCCTACAACCCTGAAATGCTGGCAGCACAGCTTGATGAAATCTCTCATGTTGAATTTCCATTCCCATCAATTTCTCATGGTTCAGCTGATGCTGGCACCATCTTGCACATTACAGGTAGTCCTTGCTTAATGACCATTTGTTTAGTGGCTGTTTGAAATTACAGCAGTGCTGAACAAGGGGATTTACAACATGCTCCCAAAGTTACAGCTGTTGTAGCATCCCCTTGGTCACCTCTTTGCCAGTTGGGTGCTTGACAATCTCTTCACACACATGACAGGTTGCCAAGGGCCCCATAATCACCAGAAAGTCAAAGGGGAAGCCAGCAGGTAAGATCACAAGATGCTACAATCTGCCAAGATGACTCTCTCTGATTCCTTGGGCAAATGCCCCATGCTGCAAATGCCCCATGCCAAAATCCTGCTGGATTTCAGGATGGACTTTTTCGACTAGCCTCTCGACTACACATAGAGTAAACTGGCTGCCTACCAGACTGATTTCGCCCCATGCAGGACAGAATTTCTCCATCAAGCAACTTTTTTGCTCTCATTCTGTACATTCTGAAATTCAAATAAGATTTTGGCATAGGGCATTTGCAGCATGGAGCATTTGCAGCCAGCCTGGATCCAAATGTCCCATGGCTCATTGGGAGTCTTTACCTGGAATTACACTAGATAAATAATAAACAAATGCAAAATATTTTACAGCCAGGGAACACACCTTTAATTATAATTATTTTTATCCTCAAAAGTAAGCAGTACGCTGGCCAGTTATATGATAATGTTACTGAAATAGCTGGTCCATCTTATCCTGATTAAAGGTGCCTTAGTTGAACCTTTATTTCAGAATTTTGGGGTTAGTAATGAATATATGCATTTTCTTCCTTTAATGTAATTTTGGCTTGGAACAGACACCTATGGAAATAGAGACTTTATTTGACATGAAAAACAGTTGAATATAACAAGTAATCCATAAGTGTGAAATAAGCATGTTTTGTATTAAATGATGGGAGAAATTATTCTAAGAAAGAATAGTAAAAATACATAACAATCCTCTATATCATAAAGTGATATTCACTATTTCACTCTATGACAGTGATGGCGAACCTTTTTTGGTTCGCGTGCCAAAAGGGGGGGATGCGGGGGATCACGTGTGTGCGTGCCCACACTCATAATTCCATGCACCCCCGCACATGCACGCATGACCCCCCTGCTCCCAGCATGCAATGGCACGCTCATTTTTCGCTCTCCCCAGGCTCCAGAGCCTTTCTAGGAGCCTGTGGAGGGTGAAAATGGCCTTCCCCACCCCCTCTGGAGGCTGGAAACAGCCTGTTTCCCGACTCCCAGTGGGCCCAGAAGGCCCGAAAATCAGCCGGCTGGTGCACACATGCACGCCGGACCTGAGCTCGCGTGCCCACCGATATGGCTCCGTGTGCCACTTGTGGCACCCATGCCATAGGTTCGCCATCACGGCTCTATGATATGGTGAATCACTTTGAAAGAGACTGTTTCAGTACACTTTTATCCCATTTAGAGATGCAATTAGATAATAAAACACTATGTTTCTATCACTACTGCCCAGATGCAAAGAATTTGTATTGACAGCTGTGATAAATTACAAGAAACCAAATGAGAAAAAATGAGTAAAGTCTGCCATCACAGAACTCAGGCGATTATAAAAATAACAGAATCCTTTAATTAACTCAGGAAATCAAAAGGTGACTTTAATAAAGCAACTTTAATAGCAGGACACAGTCAGATGAACTCACTAGCACAACATGTTAATCAAGAACATAAAATAATTTCAGCTAACCAAATGATTAGGGGCTTATACGTAGCAAAAAGTAAACAAAATACAAATACATATTACATAATAATTGAGATAAATGAAGAAACTGAGACATTAAGACCCATAAACACTAGAATAAATTACTAGCATAAATTATATGATTCAATTATAAAACAGTGGTGATTGAATCAGGAACACTTGATATAACAGACAAGCATAATGGATAAGTTTTATCAGCCAGACTGTGGATTTCAACGATTTTAATATGATAGTAGACATTACTTTTTTTTTTCATTTTATTTCCCATGAGAGTTATTTCAACTCTGTGTATCAAATTAAAAAATCCTGTTTTCTGACAATTCCCGTTAGAGTGTTTCGCTTACATAGAGTAGCAAAATACTGTGCTATAGGTGTAAAATAATTTTATCAGGCAGCACATAATGTTCTTTAGAATGATTGGACAACTTCTGAAGGATCAAGAACCATAAGCCAGAATTTTTGTAAGGTTTGTTCTAACCTTACAATCTGACGTAATCTAAAAAACATGTGATAAAAATTTTTCCAGCATTTTTTGGGAGGGAGGGAGGGCAGAAAGCTTTGGTTGGAAAACAGTATCTATTCCTAACCTTAAACCTTTTCCAAATCCCTCAGAATGGTTCAAAATCCCATCACAAAATTGGACAATTTGACTTCTGAATTTCATTAGTGTTGATTAGTTAGTTCAACAATGGGGCCTTTTAGTGGTAGAAATATGCAAACTGAACAATTGTGAACCCAATTGCTTTGAGGCTTGTAAATTCATAACAAAATTTACTGTATGTGTTTCAAAAGTTCATTCTTCAGTTTTGGATAATATTCCTGGATAAATTGTAAACCTGAGTTCAAGTAGTTGCCTTGCATAGTTCTGGTAGGGGGAATTGCACCTAGAAAATTTGTAAAAATGGTTGTAACTGTAACTCATGTAACAAATCTGAAGAAGGTATGAGTGCTTAGCATATTCATAACGATATTTGATGACTGCAATTGCTCATTTGGAAAAATGCTGTAGAAAGTCCAAAACAGATGTTGGTCCCTTTGAAATTCTGTTGTTCAGTATTTAGTAGAAAGGAAATGCAGAGGCCAGGAAAATTGTAGTGAGCGTAATGTTTTATCCTAATGAAATGTCAAGACAGAGTTTAGAAAAGTTATCTCAGCAAATAATTACCTTGTCCCTGTGAAGAATGAGAAAAGGTGAGTCCAAAAATTAGATGTGTAATCAGGGGTGGGTTCTACTTACCTTCACCACCGGTTCGCATCACGACGTTTCATGCGCGCACGCTCGCTCCGTGCATGCATGCACGCGCGTCCCCTTGTGCAATTCCGTTTCTGTGCATGTTCAGTAGCTATAATCAGCCCGGAACACAGCTGAGGAGCTGATCAGCTGTGCTTCGGGCGAATGAATAAAGGTAAGTATAAACCTGGGGGCAGGCGGGAGGGCCCTTTTTCAAGCAGCAGCAGAGGAAAAAACTTCCAAACAGTAAAAAATTTGGAAAAAATTCCAAAAAAAAGATGGTGGTGCCCACGGACCGGCACCGACCGAACCAGATCCATGACACCATTGTGATGTCACCAGCGGGTCACTACCAGTTCGGGCGATCCGATCCAAACCGGGAGGAACCCACCCCTGTGTGTAACCCTCAGATCCAATGATCTATGTTAACTGCTGCTAAGAATGTACGTAGTTTTCCAGAAAAGTAAATGAATGAGGGCAGAAACCATCAATATGAAAGGCCCTGATGCTGGCACAATGGGAATTAGGGAAAAACTGCTGGGTGAATGTGACTCCTGAACAATTTTGTCATATGGTGATATGTCTTTCCTAAGCCACCCCATAAAGAAACATTTCCCTGTCTGAACAAACTATCAGTGCAGGGCTGAACTGTCTCAATCAGCTGATTTACCCCACTAATAGTAGTTTATGCTCACACAAGGTCATTTGCAGCAAATGCTACTAGCAAGCAAACAAACAAACCATCCCACTTCATAATAGCAGGACACTCTTCATTTTGCAATGTTGCTTTAAAGGGAAGCTTCACTTGTCTATCCAGTTAAACAAGGCATCCCTTCAAAGATTTTTCGCAGACCTTGTACAATACCATTGAAAAAGGAGTGCATATTGATGAAATATCCTTTTACCTTTACCAAAAGGAATGAAAGTGTAATTTGGATGAGACCCATAAATAGGATTGTTTACATTGATGGCATAGTGCATCTGAAAAGTACCAGTGCCTCTTTATTTATACCAGATAGGCTGGATCTGCAATCGAGTTTTATTGCCCATTTATTTATCCTAGAAAGACTGGCTACAAGCAGTTGTAAAAGAATGGAAAGGTTGTGAAAAGCAGTCTGGAACAGATACTCCCCCTTTTTGAGCAATTCTATATTGGAGTGGCAAGACCCAGTAGAATTATTTTCTAAATTCTCTGTATTTCTCTATAAGTCTTAGTGTAATATATTTCAAGTACATCACAAATGTGTAGATTCATTTTCAACAAATTCAAGTATAGAATTTATCTAGGCATGTTTCTTATTTCATTCAAATGAATTTTGGCAATTTACAGTTATACTATCTATTTGCAGCAGCCATTCCTCCCAGTTTACTCATTTCCTAAAGGAAATTGCAAGTTAATAGAAAAAGCAGCACTGGAACTGCCTCACATCCTATAGTTATTAATTAAGCAAAGTCTGGTTCAGTAATTCTGGGTACTAAAAAAAAAAGAAAGACTGAAAAAATAGAGTTAAACAAAATCCAGGACTTCTTGAAATGAGGTTTCAACTTCAGTAGTCATTCTGTAAACATTTATGTGTTAAAAAGTATGTCACTTTTGAAAAATGCATATAGACTTTGAATAACATCTACAGCAGTAACAACTGATACATGCTCTCAGACACTGCGCTCACTATTATTTAAAGATAGTTCTGCAGGACTGTGACAGGAATTTTGATCTGTAGTTAATTAAGTTGATCTGTAGGTAATTAGTAATCACATATAAAGGGTTATAAACTTTAGTGCAACTAATATGTAAGTCTTTCAGATGTTTTTGATAACTATAAATCTTACTGGCTAATTATATTTGTTCCACAGGGGGGAAACGTTAAGTGGTTGGCATGCTGAAGAAAAATACATAATTCCAGTTTTTTTACAATGTCTTTCTCCCCCCCCCTTTTTTATATCAAACATTTTATTTAAAGATAACAGGTTATCATTATACTGATTCGTAGAGTCAGCTTCAACAAAAGATACTGACAAATTTTTCAAATGAGTCTGTACAATCTAGAGAGAAAAAATAAATGTTAACATTCTGATAATGAAGAGATGGCAAATGTTTTATTAAGAAAATGAGAGTTCAAGCTGTCATTGCTACACACTTCTTACACAACTTATAAACACAGCAAATAAAAAAAAACCTTTGTCAGATAGAACAAAACACAACTGCCATCTAGATAACTAAGAGATAGGAGAAGCTGTTTAAGAAGTAACATTTTAAAAACAAAACAAATTGATTTCACATTTCACTCGGTTTCATGAAAAGGAAAAAGAAAGCCATTCTTTGTTGTTTGATCACTAGCCATTCAGGTTTGCTTTAAGTATACCATTCTTTTTAATAAGGTTTTTCTAAAACAAGAAGAAATTTATTAAGGTTCCACTTGAAACAAATGAATGTTGAAGGCCAGCTAGTACATGAAACTTGCAACAGTGGCTTTGACAGGTTAAGTCTTTTAAAAATTAGATTTTAATCAGAAAGAACTTAAATCATGTTAAGAAGATTGCAGTGATAACCAATTACAAACAAAAACTATTTAATTGTAGGTTTGCTATTGCTGAAAAATATTTCGTTTATTTTAATTTCCTTTTCAATGCACCTTAGGTAAAGAAAGATATAAAAAAGCACTACCTGAAAACTGTCAAAGTCTATTTTTTTTTACATTTCCTACATCTAAGAATAAATTCTAATTGGATCAGAATTAAACCCATTGTGCTTTTTAGCCGGTCACTAATCTGGGCCATCTGATTTTTTTTGTGACTTTTCTTAACAAGAGTTGGGGATACAGTAATTGTATATACTTATGTATATAGTTACACTCCAAAATGATGATGATGATGATGATGATGATATATTTTCCTCAATTATATTCTTAGTTATAAATTTTTATTTGTTTATGTTTGGTTTCTTTTACTGTGCAATACTTTGTGCAAGTACATTTCTTTCCTGTAAACTCTTTTTTATAATATTGCTCCTTTCTAAACAAAACATTTTTTTAACCAACAAATAGTATCCTTATACTGTATGGATAGAAAATACATGCCGTTCCTTGATGCTAAAGCCATGTTTTATCCAGTAGTAAGCACAGTGATGTATCAAATGCCATTAATAAAAAGCATTAATAAAAACATGTTTGGGTATCTTGCTAAAGTCCCATTCAGACAACTGCTTAACTCCTCTGCTTTTTTCCAGCCTCCAAATATATGGGCAGGTCTAAATGGAATCTGTACTTCAATATATTTGCTTGAATACAAATGTAGCTGTCAGCATATTTAGATGCTGGTTTTATTTAGGTCCCAGTCCACAGACTGAGAACATTGCATTCAGATATAGCTAGCCTCTTGAAAATATGGTGATTAGAGAGTGTATTTCATAGAATATCTGGGATATTAACATTTCAGGGGCCATATATATCTCAAATCTTCACTCATCACTTAACAGCCACAAGTAGAGCTGTCATATCTGTGATTGCTAGCAAGGCGATCATGTAAAGTTTCACTTAACAACCGGTTTGCTTAGTGATATTGTGGATATTCCCAAATAGAGTAATTAAGTGAGGACTACCTGTATTATTTTGATGACTGCAATAAAGTTAAGACAAAGTATTTATTTTGATAAGCAAGAAACACATGGATATGTGCACCGTTACTAGATGTCTAATAAACGGTAATTTTCCAGTTCATCTTTTACATGGGGATCGTAATTCTTACTTTTTGTCATTTTCGTAATAAAATCAGAGATTTTACAGTACTTTAGTGCCTCAAAGTGTTTCCAGTTAGAATTGCTTAGTTATAATTTCTGACTCCCTAGAATCTATGAAATTGATATATAAAAAGGAGCAGGAGATAAGTGTTCCTATTTTCTTGGAAAGGAAGTACAGGCCATAGCTGAATAATTGAGTTTAAAATTGATTTGTATGAAACTGGTTTGCCTTGGAATTCAAGGGTTAAAGCTACAAAAATAGCACAGGTTACAGATTGCAGTGAAAATACGTCACTGCCAAAACAAATTAGTAGTAATAAATGTAATAGCAACATAATCCTTGTCTTGTAACTAACAAATAAATGTATTAATGTCATAGTTAAACACTGAAATTTTTACTGAGAAATGTTATTTGACTTACATGGTCATTTTTATCGTTTCATAGTCAAGTATATCCATTACACAACAATATTTCTGCAGTCTGAAAATTAGCTTTTTGGATTCATTTGTACAGCATGCTTCAAACTAAAGTTTTTGGAATCTGTCCTTCAAACAAATTCATGTACAATTTAAATGTATTAACACGATTTTAAGTATAAGAGGATTAAATAAATGCAGCTCACTCCAAACCTACTTAAATAATCTCACAATATGAATAACTCAATAGTCTATTTGGAAAGCACTTCAGTCAATCCAAAACTCTTCCTGCAGTACACCAGTTTATTATTATTGTGATGTATTTTATAAGTCTTTTATTGCCCACTCAAATCTCTCTTTAATTTACAATTTTATATATTTGTGATCAAAACTTCTCCCCATCTCACCTACTGGATTACATTTACTCAATTATTTTGACTATTTTCATACATTACAATATTGTGAGTCAGGACAATTTTGTACCTTTGTGGGACTAAAGGTGATAAAGAACAACTAGCCAATCAGTTTTACCTTTTCTGGGCAATAACTGAGCATGATCAAGCAATCTTGCTTTCAACCAGTTACTAATAGTCTTCTCCTGCCTCTTCAGGTATGGGTCTGTATACAGATCACTTCATTATTATCATACACACACACAAAGAATACATTGCAAGCAGTGCTTAGCTCTTGCTATGGTAGCAAGACTCCATTGCCTTCCAAATTCCCAATTCTTGTAAGCTGGCAATTCTGCATCTGGGTTTCTTTGCGTAATCAAGAAAATTCCAGGAACTCAAAAGCAGATGACTCTTAAATATCTTTCAGTAAAACTATAAATACTCCTGGTTAGCAAAAATTCATTAAGAGTTATCTCCCATTCATACGTAATTTGGTAAGCTCACAATTAATATTCTTACTTTAATGAGCTGATAAAAAGTATGCACAGTCACGAACTAATCCTTTGTTTAAGTCACATGACCCCATTTTAAGAAATTGTTGTTTACTTTTTTCACATTGAAAATTGTCTTTGGAAATCCCTTTGTTTAAGAATGGTTATGTTAGGTTCTATAGCATAATGTTTAGTTCCCTGCCCTGCTCTATCAACTGATAATATACTACTGTTATATTCATTCTCATGTTAGCTGCAGGTATCAAACATGGGACTGCCATTTTTAATTGCAGTGTCACTTCATAATGAAATGCAGTTGTTCTGTAAAATTAAACCACAGTATTTCTACAGGAAATATTGTCATATCTTTATGAAAACATATCTGTAAAATGGGGAGAGCTAAGCGGTTACCTGTTTTGAAGCAGAATCTGTGGGCAGGTAGGTGGATTTAATGCCAAATTCTTAATACTAGTCTCAAAATCAGCATTCATGATATGTTCACTGACTCTTGCTGTTTTCTGCTCTTTTTGATTGGGTACAGTACTGAGCAATCAATGTAGCACTGACTCCTTTGAAAAATGATAGAATATTTTTATGCTCTTGTTTTCGAGTCTTGTGTGAAATGATTAAACAGCTGTTTAAAAAACTAAATTGAATTATTTTATATGTTTATATACTTGGAAGCATCTACTTGTTGTCTTGTACTAGTTTACTCAAAATAACATTTCAAATGGGATATTTGTTTACCAAAAATGAATATCATAGAATTGGAATCTTACTTGTTTTCATTTAGCATATTATGAGCAACCTGTAGAGTATTATCATTTAAGCTCGGGCAGGATAAACTCATCTCATATTTTTGATTGTCGCTATGTTGAATTCTGATTTATTTATTAACCAGTTCCCTTGAAGCAGATGGTTTCACTTTAAGTTGCTGTTGCATTTTCAGGTTTTTAATAGGCTTGCCACAGAACAAAAAAATATTTGTTGATAATGATCAGATGCCCTTATTTGGAAACAAAATATAATAATCCACAGCATGCAAGGAGATAGATGAATGATTTCTAATGAGTCTCTGTGTTTTTGCTAGACTTATCTAGATTACAAATGACTTATCATCAACTTTGCTAGATTTTACTTATATGAAATGAAAATATGTAAATGTGAAACTGACGTAAACATGTAAAGTAAAAACTGACATAAATCATTTATACGTGCTTTGTATTTTAAGATGATTCTGTAAAAGGTACATTGCTGGTGAAAATTAAAAAAAACTGATACATTATATGTGAGCTTGATAAGATACTAAGAAATGCAGTGATTTTTTTGGGGGGGGTGTTTTAATGCAGCTAACATATGCTTCAGAAAACCTGCAGTGCAAATTCTTCTCCCCACTTTTTTCTTTTCCAACTGACAATGCCGATTATGAATTAATAAGTCTATTTCTAAACCGCATAGCTCATAACAGTAAGAAGGAAGCTAGAAAGAGGGAAATAGATTTACACCAGTTAATTTGTAAAACTATGTCTCAAACCTGCTGTGAATGAGGATACAAGATTTATCCTCTTTCCTGTTCTGTGTATCTTCTTCAAGCTGATGTTACAGTCAATAAAAATGTTACATGGATTAAACAAATATAAACTATTTTAGCAGAACTGGGTTAGAAAAATCCTTAATATCATGTGATTCATTCCTAACATGATTCAGTGCTGCATCAGTGATAAGCTAAACCATTAACTACTCAGGTCTGGGGCTGTTGTAAAGCTCTGGTTAGTGAAATCATCTAAGAAAAGGAGTTAGAGATAAGATTGGTGAAAAGAGAGGCTCTCTAGTATGGAATTGCCCATAGACTTATATAATACTTCTTTCCAGGACTGATAGTCTGGGGTGCCCAAGTCACACCTACAGTTGCTTGCTTGCAAATGGTGAAAGGGCTAGTGATACAAGGAAGTATTGGTTTCTAAATATTTGCAGATATCTACATGGCATCTGAAGCACAACTATGTGGCCACTGAAAATTTTCAGAAGTTATTGGTCTAGGTGAGAATGAAAGATTTGAAAGACTAAAAGGATTTGAAACAGGAAGCCACAAAGATAGTAAAAAAAAATTAATAGAGAAATCTTCCAAGGGAAAAAAAACCCTGCAGTCCTATAATCTCACATAACATTCTTCCATGGCAGCTTTGATGCAAAATGTGCAAGTTGAAATTTCAAGGCTATGCAGTTGCATAGCTAAGTTGAGACACTTAATTTCATGTTGTACGTGGCCACACCTTATTTGCTGCGTCAGTATACTTTGAATGTTTGTGAAATAGTCAAATAATACAAATGTTATGGGAAGAAAATCAGATAATAGCCGTAAATATTGTTCCAGTTTCCCTGCATGACTTCTCCCTTTAGTCTGCCTTGACCACTGTTTCAGCAGACTTAAGAGACTGCCAAAATCCCATCTGTTAATGTTGATCCATACCATTCATTCTGAGTTAAAATGTATTTCCTTGTTATTTGCTGGTTTGTTTATAACTGTACTTTAAAAGACCAGAATTGTTCCATTAACTTTATTGTTAAGTACCTTGACTGCAATTCACATCAAATATTCAATCACCCTTTTTCCATCACAAGTGACTCGCCGATTTCCTTTACTCAGTCACTAGCTCTACCTTAGCTGACAACAATCTTTATCAATTGATTGCCCTCATTCAGTTCTTTAAACCGTAAATTTAAAGCATCCTTCAGTGTAATAACATTTAATGCAACCATAGCTATCTCAAGTCAAATACTTAATTACATAAAGCCGGGCTTCTGCCTGCTTTATTACATTAAAACCTCACAAAAGATTGCTCACACAGTATAAATATTACAGAATATCAAGCAGTGCTAGATTTCACACTGTAATAAAATCCTTAGCTGTTACTGTATTACAACTGCAGAAGCTTAAACTACAATTCTTCGCATACGTAATTGGCAAATGCATCTCATTAAACTCAGTGATACTTTCACATATAAAGCATCTGCCAGAAAATCTACATGAAATTCATAGAGAAATATTAGATACAGCAGTTGTACCCAATGCATTCATGGACTGCTAGATCAATCTTACCTAATTTGTAGGTAGTTACATGTATGGGGTTACTTCTCAGAATTCCTACCAGCCGTTGGCTTGGAATTCTGGAAACCGTAATCCCAATAGTTTTGGAGACCCCCCAGTTAGGAAAGGTTGAAATAAATTACAAACTCCAGATGGTAAACATTGACATAGTAACATAGTAACTAATGTAAAGGTAGAAGAAAAAGACCTAGGATTTGAAACTTTCTCCCTCTCTCTCTCTCCCTCTCTCTCCCTCCTTCCCTTCCTCCCTCTCCTTCTCCTCTCCTCTTTCTGTCTCTCACACACAATTCTGTTCAGTACAGTAATCAATCTTCAATGCCTAAATGACATCATTATCACTTAAGTAAAAACTACTAATAGAGCTGTGCCACAACACTGAAATTACTGCAGAGGATGGAGTTGTGTGTCTGAAGAGGTGAGATTTATTCCTAGATCTGCTGTGAAGTCTGACAGGTCTCTAACTATCTTGGGTGAAAGAATGTTGAAAGTCTTTGGGCTCAGACATTTAATATATCAAGGATCTTTTTGTTGGAGGGAGTACAATGAACAACCCAAGATAAGAATTTTTATAATGTTCTCACATATTGATTTATGTACAGAAATCATGCATGTTATTAGTTTAGACCTCAGATGTCTTCAAATCAGAAAGGCAGATAATTAGACTTGAGAAGGTAATTAGATTTTATTGCTAAGCAGGACTATCTATAACCTTTCTGCCATGCTGAGATGGAAAGGAGAAAAAGAGAGCCTTTCCATCAGGAACAAAAAGCAGACTGTTAAAATCTCTGCCTACAGTTAATGTTTCAGAACTGTGACGGTGCTATTATTGATATAAGAAATACAGATAGAAATCCCAGCTGAATGACAATTGTACTGTGAACTTCTGTACTTCTAGGAGAAGCCAGAAAACAAAAGCAGGCTTGCATGAAAAGTCTCTGATAATAAGCCAATTGCTGCAGATAGAGAGACCTTTGTAAACTTTATAGTAATGGGCCTTTTTCTCTTTAACTGGTTACTTGTTCTTTGTCTTTGTTTCATGACTTTCATTTCAACTTTGTTGACGAATTCTAGATTTTTTGCACCTTCTACTTTATTTGTGGTGTGGTTTGGGACTAATTAGGTGAAATAGATGTTTCCCTGGAACTTGTCATGCCAATTTCCTCCCTGTAACAGCTTGTAGTTTCCAATATCTTTGTTCATGTAGTGGTATCACCCATGTTAACACAGGTCTTTTTTCATGATCACAAAACATATTCCACAATTGTGAGATGCTTGCATATTCTCACTCAGCTTTTACAAAAGGCAGCTGGATTTAATATCCTGTAACAATAATAGCTGATGTCACTACTGGCAAATGAAACCTACTATTGAGAAATGGGGCCTGTTTGAATCTGGGCACATCTGACAAGAGCAGCTGCATACAGAAGCTGCTTCTTTATTTATTGGCAAATAAAAATACTTAGTGCAGTAGGACAGTTCAATTTGCCTGGTAGGAGACTTACCAAAATTAGGATTCTTATTCATGCTGTGTTGAATGCAATATCTTATATTTATGTTATAAATGAAAGTCAGTTTTCATTTATGTCTTTTTCTCAGCTAAAGAAATGGTCTATTTTGACTATCCCATGAGAAGTTGCAAAGTATGATAGTATTTCTGAAAGCACAGCCAAGGGATCCTATAGTCCTTTTAAAGTATTTTATTTCGAAAGGCATTATGGTAAGGCAATACAGATAGTCCTTGACTTAGGACCATAATTCAATCCAAAATTTCCATTGCTAAGCAAGATAGTTGTTAAGCGATTTTTGCCCCATTTTTAGGACCCTGCTTGCCACAGTTGTTAGGTGAATCACTGGAGTTTTTTTAAGTTAGTAATGCAGTTGTTTAATTAATCTGGCTTCCCCATTGACTTTGTTTGTCAGAAGGTTGCAGAAGATGATCACATGACCCCAAGACACTGCAACCATCAAAAATACATGCCAGTTGCCAAAAGTCCAAATTTTGATAATGTGATCATGGGGATGCTACATAAGTATAAAAAATGTTAGTAAGTCACATTGCCAAAAAGGCACTAAGAGTGTTAATCTAATCTTGCGTAGCTTCTTCTCTGGCAATATTACACTGCTAATCAGAGCATACAAAAATTTGTTAGACCAATTCTGGAATACAGCTCACCTGTCTGGGACCCGCACTGCATATCAGACAATCGAGAGAGTCCAGAAATATTTCACAAGAAGAGTCTTCCACTCCTCTGCTCGCAATAAAATACCTTATTCCACCAGACTTGAAATATCGGGATTAGACAATTTACAACTACGTCGTCTCCGATCTGATCTAAATGTAGTTCATAAAATCATATACCAAAATGTCCTTCCTGTCAATGATTACTTCAGCTTCAACCGCAATAATACACGAGCACATAATAGATTCAAACTTAATGTAAACCGCTCCAAACTTGAGTGCAGAAAATACAACTTCAGCAACAGAGTGATCAATGCCTGGAATGCACTACCTGACTTTGTGGTTTCTTCCCCAAACCCCAAAAACTTTAACCTTAGACTGTCTACAGTCGACTTCTCCCCATTCCTAAGAGGTCTGTAAGGGGCGTTCATAAGCGCACCACTGTGCCTACCGTCCCTGTCCTACTGTCCTATTGTCCTCTTTTATCAGTACTTTTTTTTACTTATGTTTATACAAACAACTATTATCCTATACATGTTTGACAAAATAAATAAATAAAAAATAAAATAAATAAATTAAATAAATAAATAGAATAAAAATAAAAATCCAATTATTATTCAAAACTGCCTCCTTTACCAAAGTTAAAAGAATCTAAATTGATTAGTTATAATAAACTGTAATAAGCTTAAAGTAGATTTTCTTTAAAAATAGAACATTCTAATATAGTTTATTATTTTCCATTAATAAAATACATTACCTTCCTATTGTAGCTTATAATAGATACGAAATGCATCATGTTAAGTACTTAGAATCAGGAAGCTGTTTTAGAACAATGTCTTCCCTTAATAAAAGTTACTTTGAATTAATTAAGAAAAATATTAATTCACATTGGTTGTGGAATTATTTCACAAATTCCTGTTTTGCTGTGAAGGCAATATATCCTCAGAAGTAAAGCAAGCAACGTAATGATATTCCTAAACCAATGGTGAAATGGCAGTTCTGTTTATAGCTGGTTAATTAGAGAAGTAGCTGAATCTTATTTTTAAGAGGGAAAAAAAGGACAGGTGCAAATTGGCTAACACCTATAGTATCTACAGAAATACTCATTAATAAGATGAAAGGGCAAAGCACTTCCATAATGTGATATATAATTATTAACATCTCTTGGTTATTCAACAGTTCATTGAATGAGCTATAGCAGATTAAGAAACTTTCAGAGGATCGAAATCATAAAAACAATAGTTAAAGACTATTTTAGCAATTATTTTCTACCTGCTGCTTATGTTTGTTTATGTATTTTAAAGTGTTTTTATCTCACTTTTGTATTTTGTAGTTCAAGATAGTAAGCAAAAGTAAACAAAAAGCAGTTCCATTAGAAGAGGACCATATACAGGGGATTGTACCCGGGAAACTTTAACAGATGTTTAACAGATTAACAGAGTTGTAAAGAACCTTGTAGGTCTTCTAGTCCAACCCACCCAAGCAGGAGACCCTACACAATTTCTGACAAATGGCAATCAAGTCTCTTCTTGAAAGCTTCCAGTGATGAAGCTCCCACAACTTCTGAAGGCAAGCTGTTCCATTGGTTGATTGTTCTCACTGTCAGAAAATTTCTCCTTTATTTCTAGGTTGAATCTCTCCTTGATCAGTTTCCATCCATTATTCCTTGTCTGGCCTTCGGGTGCTTTGGAAAATAGCTTGACCCCCTCCTCTCTGTGGCAGCCCCTCAAATATTGGAACACTGCTATCATGTCTCCCCTGGTTCTTCTCTTCACTAGACTAGCCATGCCTAGAACTTGCAACTGTTCATCTTATGTTTTAGCCTCCAGTCCCCTAATCATCTTAGTTGCTCTTCTCTGCACTTTTTCTAGAATCTTTTTAATAGTGTGGTGACCAAAACTGGATGCAGTATTCTAGGTGTGGTCTTACTAAGGCTTTATAGAGTGATATTAGTACCTCACTTGATCTTGATTATATCCCTCTGTTAATGCAATTTAGAATTGCATTGGCTTTTTTGACTGCTGCTGCACACTATTGGTTCTTATTTCATTGGTTGTCCACTAAGACTCCAAGATCTTTCTCACAGTTACTGCTAGTAAGCCTGGTTTCACCCAGTCTATATGTGTACTTTTGGTTTTTCTTGCCTAAGTTTAGGACTTTACTTTTCTCTACATTGAATCTTATTTTGTTAGATAGGCCCCAGTATTCAAGTCTGTCAAGATCCATCTGGATCTTGAGCCTATCATCTAGAGTATTGGCTATTCCTGCCAGCTTAGTATCATACGCAAATTTGGTAAGTTCTCCTTCTATTCCCTCATCTAAGTCGTTTATGAAGATGTTGAAGAGTACTGGGGCTAAGGCGGAAGTTTGCGGTACCCCACTGCTTACTTGCCTCCATATAGACATAGTACCTTTAAGCACTACTCATTGAATACAGTTTGTTAGCCAGTTACAAATTCATCGGATGGTGATGCTATCTATCCACTGTTTTCTAGTTTACCAAGAAGTAGGTTATGATCTACTTTGTTGAATGCCTTGCTGAAATCTAAGTATATTAAGTCCACAGTATTTCGCTGGTCTAGTAATTTAGCCACTATGTTGAAGAATGAAATAAGATTGGTTTGGCACAGGGGTGGGTTCTAACTTACCTCGCTGTCAGTTCGCTTCCTTCCACGCTGCATGGCCGCGTGCGCGCTTTGCGTGCACGCGCATGCGCAGTAGCAAAAAAACAGGGAAAAAAACCAAAAACAAGATGGTGACGCATGTGCAGTGCCAAAACTCAGCTTCTGCACATGCGCAGAAGAAAAAAAAACCAAAAAAAATTCCCCCCAAAAAGCCAAAAATAATAATTTAAAAAAAATTCTTAAAAAGGATGGCGGTCTCCACGGACCGGCACCAACCGATCCAGTTTCGTGACATCATCGTGACATCACCAGCGGGAACCGGAAGGAACCCACCTCTGGTTTGCCATCATCTGCTCTTAACAAACCCATGCTGTCTTCTACTTATTGCTTTACTCATTTCTAGATGTTGGCAGATCTGTTTTTATTATCTTTTTCAGTATCTTCCTGGGTATTGATGTTAGGCTGATTTTTTCCCCTTTTTTGAAGATGGGAACCACATCAGCTCTTTTCCAGTTCTCTGGTAGTTCCCCAGTGCTCCAGGATTTTTGAAAGATGTGATACAGTGGTTCTGAGATGTATTCTCTACAAAGCCTATGCAAAAAAGGAGATAGGCCTAAACAAAAAATAATTTGCAATTTATAGCTTAACTGTACAGCAAGACTGCTGTTTATAATTGACACCACCAAACTTCATAAGAATTATACCATATCAAATTCATATTGCAAGATATCATGATCTACCAAGAACTTTTTTTATGGGGGATAGGATTACTAGACATAAATGAATTTTTGGATTGTAATATAGCAAATTCCTCTCCTTTCACCATGTTAAAGACTTAATAATATATATTAACTGAACTATACAGTAAGGTGACCAGACGTCCCGCTTTTGGCGGGACAGTCCCGCTTTTCAGTAATTTGTCCCACGTCCCGCGGCGTTTCCAAAAAGTCCCGCTTTTAAAATTTGAATTTGCCCTGCAGGGTGAAATCCTGTCTGTTCGGCCGGGCCAGTCGTTCGGCGTAGAGCCGATGGAACTGGCGGCGGTCGCAGCGCGGGGCTTCTCCCGCCCGCTTCCCCCACCCAGCTGGACGCCGCCATTCGGGTTATTTTGTCTTCTGCGCATGCGCAAGTTCTGCGCATGCGCAGAGGACAAAATAACCCGAATGGCGGCGTCCAGCCGGGCGAGGGAAGCGGGCAGGAGAAGCCCCGCGCCGCGACCGCCGCCAGTTCCATCGGCTCTACGCCGAACGACTGGCCCGGCCAAACCGGCAGGATTTCACCCCTCTGCAGCGACGAACAGGTAAGCCTGCGCCAGTAGGAACCCACCCCCTGGCTGCGATGAAGGGGGGTGTTTGGGGGGTGCACAAAGCTGCAGGATAAGAGAGATGGACCCCTCCCGTCTTGCTCCCCTAGAACCCCCCCCCCCCGTCAATGGTGTCCCGCTTTACAAAAAATAAAATCTGGTCACCTTACTATACAGGGTTCACCTTTTTCCATTTGATAAACTCCTTATGCATTGTGTCTGTGTTAAAAGACCAGTGTGACTGATCTGAGATATTTATTTTTAACTGCCATTTATGTGTCAAGGGCAAATTGAATGACACATGAAAAAATATATTAACCAAGTCATCCTGAAGCATCACTCTGAGTAAGAACACCGAAGAGTCATCAGAAGCAGCTCACAATGTACTGCTTACCACTAGGGGTAAGCAGTGAACCAGTGATCAGGATTTCTTACACATATATAGGTTGAGAATAGTTTGAGATATTTTTCAGCCCCAAAACCTCTAATCATTTGTTTAACTGGGTATAAAACTGCAGGAGCCTTATGTCTCCAGGCACCAGCTATACAGAGGAAACCAACTACTTGATTGTTCAATTAGTCTTTTATCCCTATACCCAGAATGAACAATCAATTTCTACATGAGGGCCAGTATCTTCCTAGAATTGGATATTTACCCTCAATTTATAATCTTGGGCTTTAGGATTTACCCTGCCAAGACATAATTCACCATCTTTCAGGTCCTAGCAGACCCCCTCATGCTATACTTCCTTAATGCGGCAGATGCTTCAGCCTCCTGTCTTCATTATGCCACAGAGCTCTCAGCTCCAGCCTTGTTTCACTTATCAGTAGCAATGAAACTAGAGATAGCAAGGAAGACCTCACAAGATTCCCATGGAAAAGAATTGGAGAATCATTAAAGTGAATCTCAATGGGGAAGGGATTTTACAAGCCACTCAATCATTTTCTCAAATTTAAAACTGAGGAGTCACCAAGTTCCCAGTTTAGCCAGTTTTCTATACTGAAAATAAGAGGGTGATGTGGGCAATTCATTTAATAGGAAGAAATTAGGTTCTGCAAAAGTAAAGCAATAGAATTGAAACTTATCATTGCAAGAAAGCTTTATAGGGAGCAGAGTCCTCCCCTCAGTTTTTGAATAATAAATAGATGCAGAGGAATCCCTTCATTCTGTCGTAAGGAAAAAGTTCCTCAATCTTGTACGTTTGTATTTGCTTTCAGTTAATATTTCTCAGAAAAAAGGCTGAGGACAATCACATGAACTGGAGATAGAAAAAGAGGGAACCTTTTTGATCCTTGACATGGATCTTAAAATTACCAACATAATAGATAGGCATAAAAATTAAGTAAATCTCACTTGAATGTCATCTATCTCATACGGCAGAACTAACAAGTAAAATTACCTGTGTGTGGTATTCGACCTAATATTATAAAATAATGCCTGTAGTCACTCTGGTCTGGCATCAGTCACCAATAGAGTCTGATTGCAGAATTAGAATCAGGATACAATTTAGTCCAAGAGGAGATTAGGCATCCACAAAAACACATTAATACAGGTGCATAATTAGGTTTTTAGATTTTACTCCTAGAATTTTAATTTACTCTGTGAATTTGATAATTAAATATCTGAGAAAATTCACAGTAAAATGTTGAAAGTTTTCTCAGCATATAAAATGTCTCACTGATTTCCCTCCTCCCATGTATAATACAATAGAAATGCTTTTCAGCACCTTTCTCTTGCGATCCACTACTCTGAATTGAGGGACAGGTCTAGTGATATGCTTAGGAGCAAAATGTTATGGAGGATTAGACTCCAGCCTTACTTTTTTGCCTTTGGATAGTCCAAGAGCATGAAAAATTTGCTGATGACTTTGGCCATTTTCAACCTTCAGTTGCTTGCAAGCTGTATGAATATTTTTAGCATTTGATGTTATCTGATATTTCAAAGTACTAGAGGTTGTTTTTTCCTTGCTGGAAAATATTGACATGTTTGCAATATTTTGTTAGGCAGATGCACTATTTTAGAAAATTAATGCTGTTTTCTTCATGTTTTTCACATAAAGTGTATATACATTTATGCCTTTCTTTCTGTAGGTCATATCTTCAAAGCATTACTATATGATAGCATTATATTTGCAAATGGTTTGAGAATACATTTGTTTTTTATGTGAAGCACCTAATGAGACTCCTTTGCCTATTTTATTCATCAGGAAATAAGGCATACATTTTGTAATGTCCTCTTGGTTGTTTAATGTATTTATTGATAAATATATAAAGTATGATGGTGGTGATGTACGTGATTTGGGACATAAATGTACCTGTATATTGGTATCTAGATGGTACCGAGGTGGCGCAGTGGTTAAAAGCAGCACTGCAACCTACTTCAGTGACTGCTAGTTCAGCAGTTCAGCTGTTCAAATCTCACCAGGCTCAAGGTTGACTCAGCCTTCCATCCTTCTGAGGTGGGTGAAATGAGGACCCAGATTGTTGGGGGCAATATGCTGAACTCTGTAAACCGCTTAGAGAGGGCTGTAAAGCACTATGAAGCGGTATATAAGTCTAAGTGCTATTGCTATTGCTACCATGTTATTAGCTGTGAATCTGAATGCTATGTAGGAAATGTTAGCTAGATTATATGATACAATAAATCTTATGGATTTTAAATTGCTATATCCAAGATAAAGATATTTGGTTTACATAGGGTTGATTGAACAATATGACAAAATTCAGTGAACAATGTAAAATATAGAATAAGTACCTGAGCATATGTACCTTTAGAATGATTACTAAAAATGAGGAAATGGGTGGAGAAATTTTAAGCCGTGCAAGTTTATAAGCAGTATATGGTCAGTTGTGAGAAATGAATGCCAAAAGAAGTGAAATGGTTGTGTGCTTTTACTTTCTTTGTCATGTGGAAATGAAAATGTCAGGAGACATGTAACATCTCCAGACATTTTGCAAAAGAAAAAATACTATTTAATAAGTGTGTGGGGTAAAGAAGTTAAGAATGAATAAATGCATAATGAAAGTGGATTAAAAACCAAAGTGAGTGACCAATAAAAAATGTGGTGGTTTGATCATATAGAAAGAGAATGAAGGATCCCAAAACAAATACATGAAGGAATTGTGAATAAGTCTAGAACATGGATGTTAAACTTGCAGTGTTACATTGCCGTCACGTGACGTTTCTCAATATTTTTCCCCTTTGTGGAGCTAGAGTGGACATGGCCTGCACGTGACGCATCCAGCCCGCAGGCCACCAATTTGACACCCCTAGTCTAGAGAAAGAAAACCACAAGCAAATGATTAGATGAGGTTGAAGAAATCCTCAGAAAAGAGACAAGTGACAGATTTAAAGAACAAATGAAAGTAATCTATGGGTGTGTAGAATCAAAGGTAAAGCTAAAGGAATATTGAGAAATATAGCCAATGTTGTTTGGTTAAATTAGATTTAGCTATGTTTCATTTTCATTTTTTATGGCATGTCTTTTTTTTAAATTTTGCTTACTATTTTTGCTCTATTTCTGCACTTCACATAATGCTGTTTTCTTGAAAGGAAATAGCATAATGGAAATGTATGTTTCCTTTCCACAACCCAATGTTCCTCTCTGAATTTACTTTTTTTGGCAATCTCTCTTCCTCTTTTTTTTAATAATCACTATCCTGTTTCATTGGCACGGCCTTTAGGCATGTGGTAAAGTAATTTTAAAAAGTTGCTGTTCTTGATCATGTTTCTAGATCTGTTGTCCAGAAATGGCTCATCTTTGTTTTCTTTTGTCATAAACCAAATAGTTGTCAATTATATGTACTTGGAATTAGAAGAATCACTGGAGAAAAATCTATGTAACAGATTGGAATAGCTACTCTGTTAAAATCAGCTGTATAGTACAGATAGATGTCCATAAGAGTTTACTAGTTCTATTATTGTTGTTGTTGTATTTTTGATAATATTTTCAATGGGTTCTGAAAATGAAAAGGAATATGCTTGTTTGATATTATACTATGAACCTCGAGGATAAATTCACTTTAAAGGGATTGAATAGCTATGGAGGAAAGAAATCAATGTAATTCACTCTTCAAATTGGTGGCAACATTTTAAGAAGCCAAAGGAGAGAATCCTGTCAGCAGATCACTATTCTAAAAAAGATAATAATGCTTGCTTACTACTTAGCAGATAGGAAAATTTAATCAATTAAAATTGTAAATCATTATGGAAGTCTCAACAAGAAAACTTTATAGGAAAAGTACAAAATATTGATGATATTTTCCTCATTCCTCAGTGTAAGTTGCAGCTAAAATATGAATATATTGAGAATGGAATTTAATGAACGGTAAAGATATCAAAGTAAAAGGGCAAAGCAAGCAAGAAAACAATATTGTGGTAACTAATAGAGAATCCTCATGAAATCTATGAACAAATATCTTCTTCCAGTGTTTTCTGAAGAATATTCCTCCTCAAGCATAGATTTTACTGTAGTGGAAGTGTTTGTGCAATAATTTCATTAATGTTTAAATTATTCATTGTTTCTTTTCATATTCTGCTGAAATAACTGAGACAGCAAAAAAAGTATTAAATAATTAACATGTATAGTAAAGCCAATAATTTTGTGCAGGATTTCCAGTTGTGAGAGGCACAGAAGGTGGACATCAATAAGGAAAAATTGCAAATGCCTCTCCTTATTCAGTTTTGAAAGTAGCTTGCTAGAGAGTGATACTATGGTCTCACCCGATTGATGCTATCATGAGGACTGAAAACACTGCAATTCATGAGGGTGGGATTCCATTACTCTTGTTCAGTGAAGCCTAGAAAAGATGCTAAACTTCTAAAATAAGCATTTAGGTTCTTTGATGTGCATGCCAATGCATATAAAATGCAACATGACAAAAGACAGCATTATGTCATAAGCATCAATGCAACATTAAGCCAAGGAAAAGAGCAAGTACATTAGCAAAATGGTAAGGGGATTGAAGTATTAATGTGACTTGCATTGCAAATGTCAAGGCCAGTTTTCATATTAATGCTATAGAATAGAATAGAATAGAATTCTTTATTGGCCAAGTGTGATTGGACACACAAGGAATTTGTCTTTGGTGCATATGCTCTCAGTTACATAACAAGACAAGATACATTCGTCAACAATCATAAGGTACAACACTTAATGATTGTCATAGAGTACAAATAAGCAATCAGGAAACAATCAATATTAATATAAATCATAAGGATACAAGCAACAAGTTAGTCAGTAGTTTGACAGTGGTGAGGGAATTATTTGTTTAGCAGAGTGATGGAGTTCGGGGGGGAAACTGTTCTTGTGTCTATTTGTCTTGGTGTGCAGTCGTTTTGAGGGTAGGAATTGAAACAATTTATGTTCAAGATGCAAGGGGTTAGTAAATATTTTCACGGCCTTCTTTTTGATTCGTGCAGTATACAGGTTCTCAATGGAAGGCAGGTTGGTAGTAATTGTTTTTTCTGCAGTTCTGATTATCCTCTGTGCCTGTGTCTGTCTTGTTGGGTTGCAGAACCAAACCAGACAGTTATAGAGGTGCAGATGACAGACTCAATAATTTCTCTGTAGAACTGTATCAGCAGCTCCTTGGGCAGTTTGAGCTTCCTGAGTTGGTGCAGAAAGAACATTCTTTGTTGTACTTTTTTGATGATGTTTTTGATGTTAGGTGTCCATTTTAGATCTTGTGATATGGTAGAACCTAGAAATTTGAAGGTCTCTACTGTTGATACTGTGTTGTCTAGTATTGTAAGAGGTGGTAGAATGGGAGGGTTTCTCCTAAAGTCTACCACCATTTCTACGGTTTTGAGTGTGTTCAGTTCCAGATTGTTCTGATCGCAACACAAACCTCCCATCTGTATGCGGTTTCATCGTTGTCTCGAATGAGACCAATCATTGTGGTATCATCTACAAACTTCAGTAGTTTTAACAGATGGATCGTTTGAGATGCAGTCATTGGTAGATAGAGAGAAGAGAAGTGGTGAGAGCACAAGCCTTGGGGGGCTCCAGTGCTAATTGTACAGATATCTGATGTGATTTTGCCTAGCTTCACCTGCTGCTTCCTGTCTGTTAGGAAGCTTGTGATCCACTTACAAATGTGTTCAGGTACCGCTAGCTGATTTAGTTTAATTAGAAGAATGTCCGGTATGATGGTATTGAATGCTGAACTAAAAGTCTACAAAGAGGACCCTTGCGTAGGTTTTTGGAGATTCAAAAAGTTGTAGGATGTAGTGCAGAGCCATATTAACAGCATCATCTGTTGATCTATTTGCTCGGTATGCAAATTGCAGGGAGTCTAATAGTGGATCCGTGATGGTTTTCAAGTTGGACATCACTAGCCTTTCAAAGGTTTTCATAACTACAGATGTTAGAGCAACTGGTCTGTAGTCATACAGTTCCTTGATGGATGGCTTCTTCAGCACTGGGATGATAGTAGAGCGTTTGAAGCAAGAAGGAACATGACATATCTCTAGTGATTGGGTGAAGATTTGGGTGAAGATTGTTGAAGATTTGGGTGAAGATTTGTTGAAGATTTGGGTGAAGATATTGCCACCTGATTTAATTTTTTTCAAGAGGTGAGGAAATTTTGACTATCTAATGTTGTCACAAATTGAACTTTAAGGAACAGCTGCAAGGATCTGAAATTGCTGTGTTAATTACATCAAATCAATACACATGAGTGCTTGTATACAAAGAAATCATGTTTACTCTAGTTGGGTTTACCAGATAAATACAGTGTTAATAATGTGATTAAGAATTCAATTTTATGTATAAATTATCATTATTTCTTAAGGGGAAACATTTGAGAAGAGCAGAGATTCATTTTTATTTATAGACTAATTGTGATAAGCCTGGCATTTAGGTATTTAGTTTAGCAACATGGAAGTGAGTAATGCATACTTGTTTGCATTTTAAATATTTAGCATATCTGATCAGTATTTGTGCACCATCTCAAATTTTATTCTGCTTGTGTCAAAATAGTTATTATTCCTGACAAGTGTAACATATTCACATTAATTCCTTAATCCAATTTTCTAATTGCTTTTTTGGCATAAGATTCACGATCTATTTGTCTTTATGGCATAATAATGCACTTTTAAAAATTAGATGCACCTAGTGTTGGAATGACTGGCCAGAAATATATGGCCAGTGCTTAGCTATAATGGATGTTCTTTTTTCTTGCAATATAAATTGTTACAGAACCTTCACCTCATTTTGCTTTATGATTATAATGAATACTTATTTCAGGATATTTTTATTCCCCTTCTGATTGTTTATACTGCAACAAAGAATCAAATGTTTTTTTAAAAAGGAGGAGCCAGGGAACTGAAATTTATTTTCCCCCAAATATCCAATCATCTTCTCACTGGTTTTCTGTACTATTTATATTTTTCGTCCCTCCTATGTAATGTGCACTAGAAGACTGTGTTCACCATCCAGCAAATCCTCTGTGCATAAATCCCATTCATTCTTCAATGATATAAGAAATTTATCAGCCCAATTTCCTACACTTCCAGTTGACTAACAGAAAAATCCCAGAATTTAGTCCCATTCCTTCTGCTGTTCAAACTCTTTCAAGACTTCTACAACTTAAACCAAGTGCTCTGTAACAAAGTAGTCAGCTCCAAGATATGTAACTTACTGTAACGTTCTTTAGATCAGGGCTGGCCAACCTTGGCAACTTTAAGACCTGAGGACTTCAACTCCCAGAATGCTGGCTGGGGAATTACGGGAGTTGAAGTCCACAGGTCTTAAAGTTGCCAAGGCTAGATACGCCTGTTAGTAGATCAAGATTCTGTGACTTTGTTTATGATATTAAAGTTTAATGAAATGAAATGATTCATTTTTATGCCATATTTTTTGTGTAATAGTTATGTTTTCTCTCTGCAGCAGGGGCGGGTTCCTTTTACCTTTTTCTACCGGTGCGCATTGCGATGTTTCGCGTGCGCGCGCTAGCTACACTCACGCGCACGCGTGCGTCCTGGTGTGCAATTTTAGTTCCGCCCATGCACAGAGGGATAATTTTACTTCCATGCATGCTCAGAGAGCCGAAAAATCACCAAAAATTAGGAAAAAATATGGCGGCGTGCAAGGACCGGCACAGACAGCACCGGAGCTGTCATGCCTAAATTATGTCATCATCAGGCTACTACCGGAGCACCCGTACTGGACCGCACCGGTAGGAACCCACCTCTGCTCTGCAGACCAAAAACTATTTAGTGTTGTACTTTTTGTTGTGTTACTTCAAATCAAATAGGTTTATCGGAATAGACAAAGCGTATTAAATAGGTTTCAAAAGTGGGGAAATGGTTGTTCCAGTCCAAAGAATTAGAAAGGTCATTGCCTTGGAGAAGGCTTCAGCATGGAATGAAAGGCTCTTTGGGTAGAATAAGAACTGTGGGATTGGAATGGCTGATGTTGTGAGTCTGTCAACAAGCCCACAGAAGTAAAAGGGCCATTTTTTTTCAATAATTGACCTAATCATTATGTGAATACAAAACATGTTTTAAGCTGCTTAATTTTAACTGAATTGTTCCTTTTGTGGAGTACTTGATTTTGTTTTTTAAAAGGTTTTAGATACCCTTTTTTAAAATAAGGTTTTAGCTACCCCTTAGATCAGAACAGCATATTGTCTCCATTTTCACTATTTCCTGCTTGTATTATGTATTCCAATGCTTTATTTATGGTCTGGCTCTCTTTGGTGACTTTTTTGGCAAAGCATAACGGCTTTTGCTTCTTACCATCCAAAACATGACAATTCTGGTAAATAAATTGAAGTTGCTAAGTGCTTTGGGCAAATAAACATGTGCCTTATCTCCCACCCGCCCCCCCTCCAAAGCTGTGAAAAGTATATGATAAACTGTACAGTTCAAATAATGTGTCATGTCCCACTGAAATAACTTTGATTTAGGGTTATGTATTTATCTTTAAACAACTGACAAACCTAAGGGTATCTGAATTATGATCATTTGCTCTATGCTGCCTGAGTCTCTTACTGCAAAATTGAAATGATATATGCTAAGATTGCACTTCAGCTTCCCCTGCCTTAAAGCATGCTATAAAACACTTTCTCAGCCAGAAATGAGAATACTGGATGTAGTTGATTTTGATGAAGTTCAATTGAAAATGCTTAATGCTGATACTATTTGAGTCAGGCTTGGTTTTTTTTAATTTATTGGGAGGAAAGACAGCAAAGATCACTGCACTGCACTGCACTTTGAAAAGTGTTGGCAACAATGGAGTATCATTTTATTTGTATGTTTCAGATCTGACAGTATTATCTAAATTGCCCTCTCAGAAATTTTCTATGTTCTGCAATTGTCCATCTTTGTTTCTATCTTTAATATCTTTACAGATGTTGTTATAATACTGTAATACTTCTTGCTCTTCTAAGAGTTCTCTGAAATTCTTTTGTTTTTTGCTGAGATTTTTATCTTTATTGGCTTTGGCAGCTCATCTCTTCTTTCTTTGGCAATTTCACTGGTTTGTCTTGACATCTAGTTTGTCTTTTTTCTTTCTTCATTTTTGCATTCTCTTTTCACATTCATCTTTATTAAAGGTCATGCCATAATTCGTCTGGTTCTCTATCAATGAAGTTTCAGATCGGTCAACATGCAGTTCATTGGTGGATTTCAAAAAATGTTACTACTGGTTCTGTGGGTGTGGCGTGGCTTGGTGGACATGGCAGGGGTGGGATACTGTAACATCTTCATTCCCACCCCACTCCAGGGGAAGGATACTGCAAAATCACCATTTCCTCCTAATCAGCTGGGACTCAGGAGGCAGAGAATAGATGGTGACAGGGCCAGTCAGATGTGGTATTTACCGGTTCTCCAAACTACTCAAAATTTCCACTACCGGTTCTCCAGAACTGGTCAGAACCTGCTGAAACCCACCTCTGATGCAGTTGCTTAGGTAATTATGGGCATATTGAAATTTGCCCTTGGGTCTCCAATAAGTGCATTGGCTACCAATTCATCCAGTATCCAATCCTCTATTTTATTGGACTTCCAACGTATCAAAAAGATTTGGGTGGTTAGGATGACATTTGGGAACAAGGAGGTTTATCGTACCCTATGGAATAGCACTGTCATAATTTATGAGATATTTACATGTTGTTGTTGTTGTTGTTTAAACTTTAACCAGAGGTGGAATTCTACCGGTTCTAACGGGTTCTCTAGAACCGGTTGTTAACTTTCTAAGCAGTTCGGAGAACCAGTTGTTAGAAGAAATCTCCTTTTGTTTTTTTCCACTTTACAGGATTAATCCTGTAAGGAATTACAGCATTCTGGTGTTGTTTCTTTAGCCTAATCTTTATTGCCCCTGCTTACAGAAACTACCTCTCCGTTAACCCTTATTACATTCTTGGCAGTACATCTAGACTTACTGTCTCAGGAGGGTTTTTTTCCTTTGCTGGTACTTTTTTTTTTCTTTGCTTGACTTTCTTAGAGGGGAAGGGTTGTTTTAAGCTTTTTACACTGCTGTTGGGAGGAAATACTCCCCTTTTGGAGTTCTTCCAGCACAGAGCTTCCGGAAAGAAGCTTTTAATGACAAGGAACCAAGATGAGTGACATTCAGCAAGGCTTCTTGGGTAGCTAGAAAGATTGACATTCAAATGTGAGTTTTACATACCCTTTCTGACTTTTGGTCTAAAACTGGTTTTTGGTGAAGTTTAATTCTGTGCTTGGTGATGTTTAATCCTGTGTTTATTGATGGGATAATTTTCCATATTCAGCTTTGTTTGGAAGGAAACGTGTTAATCTCTGTTCCTGAAAAGAAGCAGCTTCAGAAATCTGGCTAGTTCCTGTGTCTATTTATTTTGATAATTGGTTTAACAAGCAACAGCTACTGTGTTTGCTCCTTTGCTTCATTCTAGTTAGGCTTATCTCAAGTGCTTTTTCTATCTGTGCTTAATCTAAGTGCTTAATCTTTCTTCACTGCTTTAGTGGTTCTTGGCACTGTCCTTTTGGGGTATACTTCCAAGAGGCAGGATGCAAGCTTGGCACTGATTTTTTTACTGCCTTTCTGGGGGACATGTGATCCTTAAATCTAGATGATTTCCTTAAGATATCTTATGAGGTAAATAAGACCAGCTGGTATATTTAAGTGGTGCAAATGGATCTAAGGATTGCTTCTCCTGGGTGTGCTCTTTCTGGAGAGCTTAAATGACCTCTCTGCTAAAGGGTTTCACTTTATGAGCAAGAGTTGGCTGCTGATAGTTATCATTGCATTTTAACTATTTTAATTCCTCAAGGTGCTCTGGCACCCTGCCTGATTTGTAACTCCAACTTGCAGGTATTTCTAATCTAATTATTGGTATTTAGGGCAGTATTTTGCAAGCAAAGAAGCTTTTTGTATTTTTGTACAGGTAATCCTTGACTTACAACAGTTCATTTAGTGACCATTCAAAGTTACAATGGCACTGAAAAAGTAATTTATGACCGTTTTTCACACTTATGACCGTTGCAGCATCCTCACGGTCACGAGGACGAAGTGCTTATGAGGAGGTGCTCACGAGGAGAAGTGCCCCTCGAGTGCCCCTCGAGTGCTCATGAGGAGAAGTGCCCTTCAAAATGAGTGAGTCAAGTTGGGCATGCCCACTCAGTCACATGACCACCTGGCCATGCCAGGTGCACATAGAGACTACTCAGAGGGCTGAAAAAGTGATTTTGACTGGTCCTCACACTTGTGACTGTCCTCACATTTTATGTTTTGTGCCCTATCTTGTCACCGTGGTGAAGAGAAGCACCATAGTTGTGAAATGAGTGACATGGTTGTTAAGAATGCTGCAATGGGCATAAATGTGAGGATGGTCGTAAGTGCAAGGACCAGTCATAATTCATTTTTTCAGGCCTCTGAGTAGTCCCTATGCATGTAGCCACGCCCACACGGTCAGATGTCAGCTAGCCATGCCCACGCGGTCACATGACCAACTAGCCACGCCCACCCAGTGACATGACCACCAAGCCACGTCCCCAAATAAGCCACGTCCCCAGAACCGGTTGTTAAAAAATTTGAATACAACCACTGACTTTAACCTTTGGGATGTTCAGTAACCTGCAAAAAAGCCTATGGAAATTTACAGCATAGAAGACTAAGCAAGCAAATAAAAATTCAAAGGAATACAGTAAATTAAAAAGAAATAACACAAATTGATAAATGGCAGCCTTTCTTAGTAAATATTGAATTTTCAGTGTTTCTTGTTTTTCTACAGTTCTCCTGACATCAACCATTTTTGTTTGTGTGCAAATAGGTTTTTTTCAATAAAGATATGACTTTATTAATATTCTTATCTATATCACTTTTCTTTTTAAACATTTTTTTGCTTTCTTTCATGTTTAAAAAACAATTTTTTTAACTCTATGTAGTTTTAGACAATACAATGCATTTTAGTGTGAGTTTCATTTTCAATATAAATTTTGTAGTTCTGTTGCACTCTATTGGAGGAAAATAAACTGTCACAAACAAAGCTATATTTTTGTATGTAAATTGTAAAATATTTGTATGTAAATTGTAAAGTATAGTTTGAATTTTTTTAAAAAAATATGTAAAGCCAGCAAATATTCTCCGTCAGTCAATCATGTATTTTTTTTTCTTTAATTCCAGGGTTCTCCAAAACCAATTGCCATTGAGCCATGCTCAGGAAACAAAGCAGCTGTACTCACTGTGTTTTTATGCTTGCCAAGAGGATCACTAGGGGTTCCACCACCTGGTCAATCGGGTAAGAATCTAAGTCCTGTACTCAAATCCAGTATTATTTTTCTAGCAGAACTGGATCTTTTTTTTTTTTTGAAAGTGAAAGCGTCTGGTTCATTTGTTCAAACATATACCTGGGTATTTAGAATTGGAATCAGTAATTATATTTTGTTAATATTTCAACCCATTTCAAATTGTTCTGCCTTATTTGGCAGACTAAGTTATCTTTACACCAAGAAAAGTAAATCAAAACTGACAAGGCATAGATACTGTAGTTGCATTGCTTCTATATCTGAATTTCATACATTCAACCTCCTTTTAGATAAAGTCCAGCACTTAATAGAAAACTAGACAGATAGCAAGTCATAACATTGTATATATAGGTGTAGTCATTATGTATGTGCATATGTATTTGCTAAAGCTTATATGCTGCTACAATTGAAAGCAAGTTTGAATGTCTCTTCCCCCAATAGGCTAAGAGGATTAAAATGTAATATAGCAAAATGTTCTTAGTAAGATGCCAAAATTCCTCAAAAGCCTCCTGAAAGAATCAGATCTTTCTTTCTGAAATTCTAGCAAGATGCTTTACATTGTGAGCCGAGGTGGCGCAGCGGTTAGAGGCAGTACTGCAGGCCACTTTAGCTGACTATGATCCGCAGGTCAGCGGTTCAAATCTCACCGGCTCAAGGTTGACTCAGCCTTCCATCCTTCCGAGGTAGGTAAAATGAGGACCCAGATTGTTGGGGGCAATATAAATATACATTGCTTACTGGTGTAAACCGCTTAGAGAGTGCTTGCACTGTGAGGTGGTATATACATCTCACAAATAAATAAATAAATAAATGAATTGTGACAGAGAAGGGGGGACTATGAAGAAGGACCATAATCCCTGCTTCATGAAATCATGCATGTAGTTGAATTGTTTTTCTAATTGCAAAGAGCTGGGTCCAAATTAGTTTATCTGATTTCTTTGATATTAATTTCTCACCTTGCCAAATAAGATTGACCTTCCAAATTTCCTTTGTAATCAGTTACTGACGTAGTTTAACTCTGACTTAAATACACTCCTACATTTTAATCTGAATTCACAAGAATCCAAACCTAGATTTTATTTCCAGACATTTCCTTGTCTCTTCTTAAGAATCAGATAAATATGTATTGCCAAAAATAAGAGTCACCTGATGAGTGAGAGCGGCAGCATATAAATTTAATACATAAATCTGGTAGATGGGTAAGGCCATTGCCCAGTTAGGTTAAAAGACAATCAATTTTAGGCTGACTCATAAGAAAAACACCTTTGGATACAGTTTCAATTAGGTTTTGGTATGAATAGGTCTGTACATATGTTTTATTTACAGGAATAATCTAATAAATGAAATCAGATTCTGTCACAGATATAATCTAAAGAAAAAATATATATTGAAAAATCATTTAAATTTGCATGTTCAATTTTAAAAAGACATAAGTATATATTGCTAGCAACATGGTATGCATTATAACGAAGCAAATCATCCACAATTTCAGATAAAATACACTCGAATAAATTTAAGCTTGAAGATTGAGAATAGTTATCTGTTCACCTAACATGCCACTTAACGTAGTGGTAGTAATTGTTTAAGCAGATGATGACAGTACTTTCTGTACGTAATCCTTCTCAAAAATGGCACTTATCATTGCAGAAATGGATTGAGGGCTTTTGACTTAAACTTAAAGAGTTGGCAACTATAATTCATGTGAAACTGTTTAAAGAGGCTCACTTAACCTTATCACTGAGTGCACAGCTGCTTCTTTCTCCTTGTCTTGTTGCTATCATTTTCCTTTCTTCTTCACTGTACCATGGGAGGTGGGCACTATCCTTCAGGAGGTCAGATTCATTCAAGAGCTGCAATTTCCCGGTCCCTATTATAGACTAATTTGCAACTGTGGGGATAATTGTAGTGATAATTATACAATGATGGAAAAACAGTTTTATATATTTCAACAAACAGCATGCAGAATTCTGTGTGACTGTGTTATACAAATAGAAATGTTCTGGAACTCTGCAGATTGTATAGCTGGAATAAACAGTGCGAATTGCAAAAACTTCTTAGAAGTATTCATAATTGTTATAATTTTTGTAATTCATTCAGCAGCACTGGGGCTGACCCTAAAATATAACAAGGATTTTTTTCTTCCTGTTCGTCACCTTTTGTAGTTTTAGCTATAAGGTTACAGCTTCAGTTTATTATTTTAAAATAATAAAAGAGACAGTTTGGTCTAGTGGTTAAGGCAGCAGCTAGAAACCATGAAACTCAGTTTTAATTCTGCCTTAGGCATGAAAGCCTGGATGACTTTGGGACAGCCACCCTGTCTCAGTCCAGCTCATCTCACTTGTTGGGAAAATAGGAAGAGGAAGGAGTGGTGATGTTATAGATTTAGTTGTGTCCAACTCTAGGCGATTCTATGGGCCAGGTCTCTCCACATCATGCGATCTTACACTACTTCTTTGAGTTGTTCTAAGCTCCAGTAAAGCAGGATTTTTAAAAATCTTTAAAAATACCAAAAAGCTTCATTCACTCAGTCTTCCATCTTAGAATAAGTAGTAGAAACCAGCATACCAGGTAATTAAGAACCAAACTAACTGCTTTGCTTCTTTATAAAAAAAGGGCCTGAATTAAGTGAATATATATGGAGCTATTTCTCTGTTTTGGAAATACAAAGCCAACAATGGATGACATTTTTTTAAAAAAATGGAACAAACTGCCTTAAAGAAAAGCAGATTCAGGATTATTGAATTTTTTTTTAAAAAAATGGAAGAATGTTGTTCTTAGAATATGCAAATAAGTGCTTGGCAAATTATTGTTCAAAGAAATTGACTAGTCAGAGGAATTTCCAGGCTGGAGAAGCTATTAAATGGTGAAATCCTATTTAGAACAACAGATTAACAGAGTTGGAAGGGACCTTGCAGGTCATCTAGTCCAACCCCCTGCCCAAGCATTTGCCTCTACCTACATTTGCCTCTACCTAGGATCGAACTCACAACCTCCTGATTGTGAGGCAAGAGCTCCACCTCTAGGCCACAGCAGCTGGGACGATGGAGTTCTCCTTGCAGGAGGTTTCTCATGGGGACTGGATGACACCTATAATGGATGGTTTGGTGGATTTCTGCACAAAGCCATGTGTTGACTAGATAACCTATAACAAAATTTCAGTTGCTAAGCAAGAACAATTATTAAGAGAGTTTTCCCCCTTTTATGACCACAGTTCATGCCATAGCTGTTAAGTGAATCACTGCAGCTGTTAAGTTAGTAACATGGTTATTAAGTGAATCTTGCTTCCCCATTGACTTTGCTTGTCAGAAGGTCCCAAAAGATGATCACATGACCTCAGGGCACATGACCTCAGGACACATAAAAACATGCCAGTTGCCAATCATCCAAATTTTGATCACGTGATCTGGAGATGCTACAATGTTCATCAGTGAGAAAAATGGTCATAAGTCACTTTTTAAAGAATAATTTGAATTGTCATTAAACGAATGATTGTAAGTCAAGGACTACCTATACATCAGACATACACAGAATTAGATTATATAGAAATAATGAACATTAGCTACAAAAAGTTCTCAAGTTCAGAAATGCATTCAGGATGACTATGCTTTAGAAATTGAAACAACTTCAGTGAAGTTCCTTTAGAAAGTAAAATATAAAAGTAGGCCAAATATTTTTAGAAAATTTGCTTGGGGAAAGTGTTCCTCTGAGATAACAGGACTGCTATAAAACAATAATAAATAATAAATGTATGGAATAGCATAAATACTGCTTTATCATTATTTCCATATTTGTCATGAAATGTGTATACTATTATGGCCAACTAGTATAGCCACTGAAAAATAGTATAGATTTCAAACTATTAATCTCCAGCAATAACTCAAAATGTTCTCTTCTCTAAATTGATGGTGACATCAAGAATAAGTCCTTCAGGAATTAAGAAAGTGACAACAATTCAAATAATACTTGGATTTGTGTGAGAATTAATTTTGTATACATTTTAGAAATGTTATGTTACTAGTGACAGCTTTTATTTAGATCTTTTTTTTTACTATTATTCCTGTGCCATTTCAGATCTTCCTACTTTAAGTGACTCAAAAAAAGAGTACAATAATAAAGCACTTATAGGAAAACATGACAACCATAAAAAACATTCAAAATCATAGTCCGAGTGTAATAATTATACACAATAGCCATGTATTAATGAACCATCACATACGATTCAGCATTTAAAAGTCATGGTATTAGTGTTCTCATTCATTTTAGGTACAATTTGTGTCTTGGTTCCGAATTCTCTTTTCAACAGCTAACTTTTCAGAAGCTTTCTAAAAATCGAGTGAGGACACAAATCTTACTTCTGGTAGGAAGGCGCTGGGCGTTCCTGCATGAAATGGTACCTCTGAATCCCTTCCTGCTGCACTTTATAGGACTAAGGGACTCACTGCTGGCACACTGGGCAAGCACATTCTACATTTGAATAATCTCAAATCATGTAGGATTTCAAAGGTGATCAGCTAATCCTTTGAATTATATTTGGACATTCCTGAAATGTTAGTGTTATATGGGAATACTGAGTGGTTAGTCCATTAGCTATGTTGCTTTTTGTGGTAGTTGTAATTACTAGAATGTCTTTAAGGTCAATCCCATTTAGTGCACATTCCGCTTATGAGATGACAAGGGCATGAGTAACTGCTGCTGATGCCTTCTGTTTCATAAATGCTTGCACCTGGCATATCAATTGTTGCCAGCAGAGGATACTCATAGCCAAACTTCCATTGCTTCTATCATTTGGCCTTTAAAAGGAGAAAATCTAGAAGAAGCCTCCTCTTGCCTTAATGTAAGACGAGGCAACTAGTTATATCAGTTGCATGTTGGACCACAAATTTCCTCCACAAATTGTGATAACGTATGATAAATAAGCCAAATCGCTTTTAGTGAAAAAGCCAAGCCAAGCCTCATCTTAGCAAACCAAGAAAACTTAACTTCTCCCTACAAAATAACAAGCTTTAATATCAGATTTTCCTTTCCTATGATGTGATTATGTATACTGTATTTTTCAGAGTATAAGACGCATCTTTTTACCCCCCAAAAAGAGGGTGAAAACTTGGGTGTGTCTTATACACCGAATGTAGCCCCATCCAGCCACCCCCACCCTTTGGCCTCTGCCTCCCAGCAATTTACCTCCTTGCAGCAAACAGCACAGAGCCTGATTAGCATAAGCAAGTGATCGGCCTCCTGACCAGCTGATTGAGGCTGCAGGTAGACTCACTGCTAAAATGAAAGTGAAATTAAAACTGCAAGGAGGCAAATTGCTGGGAGGGAGAGGCAGAGGCAGAATTTTATTTTCTTGTGCTAATCAGTTGCTTAAACTGGATGCAAGGAGGTAAGACAATAACTATAAATGTCTATAGAATGTTCAAATTATTAGACTTATTTTTTAAAGACTGCTTTATTATTGTTCTAGACAACTTAACAAAATGAAGAAGCTTTTTAAAATAAATGCTTGATCTGAAGAGGCCCAGTGCTATTGTATCTTTTTTTAAATAGCAGAGAATAATTTATACTTCCAGAAAGCCACATCAATTTTAACAGCATCTGTACAAGTATAATCTGAAATGTAACAGTGTCCTGTTTTAGTATTAAGATAAGGCAGCTGAGTTAAACCCTGACTTAGTCATATTTGGAGTAGATCTATTTAAATAATTGGGAGGAGTTAGTGTGACTACATTTAAGAAAACTTTCTGGCATTAATATACTGCCATAATGTACATTTCTTCAATTCTTTGCTATTTCTATGGGTCAGGCACACATGCACAGAAATACACAGCAAACTGTATATCATCTGTACTGTTTGCTGTTTGCTGGGAGGCAGAGGCAGATTTTTTTCCTCTTGTTTTCCTCCCCCAAAACTAAGGTGCATCTTATACTATGGTGCGTCTTATACTCCGAAAAATATGGTAATTGTCCTGTGCTCTTCTTACATTTATTTTGGCTACATTGTTTTAGTCTTGGCTGGTAAAAAGTTATTTACTTCTGGCTGGATTAATGTCTCAAAGATAGTCAACACGAGTTTCATTTTTCATCCTTTGAGCTGTAATTGCTACACCTGGGGAACTAGCTTTTGTTTAGTCTCTGTTCCAACCCACCAGCAATATATACCCTTATTGCATCTTGCAAAATGCTTAAGAAAATATATATATCAAGTCAAGTTGTCCTTCACCTTCATACAGAACAACTTGGTGATTTATTAATGATCTCAAGAAATGCAGTAACCCTTGTAACTTCTTCAGATGTTTGATCATTTGTTTTCTTTGAATTACCAAAATGGTCAATCTTTGCAGTGCAACATAATAGATCAAATCAGCTAAAGCCAAGGGAAGTAGATTTTAATTATCTCCAAACCATCTTCAGGCAGCATGAACATTTTGCCTAAAATGTAAATTAAATGTTAATTTTAATATGTTGCATGCAGTTATATCTGCTTGTTAAACTGTGAGGGACCTAATTCAGACTAAAATGTAATGACCTTAATGACCTTAATCACTTAGCAATAGCAATACCACTTAGACTTATATACCGCTTCATAGTGCTTTACAGCCCTCTCTAAGCGGTTTACAGAGTTCAGCATATTGCCCCCAACAATCTGGGTTCTCATTTTACCGACCTCAGAAGGATGGAAGGCTGAGTCAACCTTGAGCCTGGTGAGATTTGAACAGCTGAACTGCAGTGCTGCATTTTAACCACTGCGCCACCTCGGCTCTATAGTATTGCTATAGTTTTAGTATTGCTATAGTCCAGGTCAGAATAGCATGAAAGTAGATGGGTCAAAGGCAAACATATTTGTACTACAGAAGTTAAAAAATTAGGGAGGCTGACTTACAGCTATCTTCTGTGCTAGAACCTGATGGGTTCAGAACCCACAAATTATCTGTTTTGATTCTGAAAGCTTTGCATATTATAGTTACAATATTTATGTCAATTACTATCGTTATTTATTATTTTCACATGGTCAGCCAGATGTTCAGTCTGGATTTGGCATTTTTGTCCACCTTATTTCTTGAATTTGAGCAGCACTCAGCTCCCAGCAACTCTGGGTCATTCACAAGTAAAAACACAGGAAAAAAAGAACAATACAACAACAATACAGGTTACACTAGAGACTTGTTCAATTTGAAGCTCATGTCTGCAAAAAAAATCATTAGTATCATTATGAATAAGTGAACACTTTTGATAGTGTTTACTCTGGCTAAAATAAATATATATACATAATTACTCTCTTTATTTAGTATGTGTGTACACACACAATATAATCATATGCTTTAAATATTTTGTAAGATTCTCGTCTTGTTTCCCCTTCTGCTTCTCCGAAGTAACTAGTGTCGGAACTGGCATGAAAATTTATTATAACTATGCATCAACAGTTATAATATCTGCAGCTAATTCATCCCCAAAGTTTGGTTTTCAGATTCTTTTCTCATTTTGAGTGTAATATACTCAGATCTGTTTTTAGAGAATTTATTTTGCTCCTAGATTTTTTTTTCCTATATAGCTTATCAAAGGTACATAGACAGATCTTCTGTTACTTATTTCTTTCATTTGTTCCTTTATAACTAGTATTTTCTTCTTTATCCCAGATAGTCCATGCATATTTTTTTAAAAAAATCCCCTTAAAATTCCTAAACAATTATCTTGTTTCGTTTGTTTGTTGCCCAATACATCGGAGAGGTATAATTTAGTCCTTTGGCTGCAACTGTTCTTGGACTGAAACTTCTATGTTATTTAATCTTTTTCTGTTATTTAGCTCCCTTTGTTGTATAATGAAAAATAGAAAGTACTTTTAGATTAAAACATGGGTGTCACGGCCATCACGTGACGTTTTATGACATTTTCCCCATTTGTGGAGCTCAGGTGGACGTGGCCTGCGCATGACGCATCCGGTCTGTGGGCCACCAGTTTGACACTCCTGGATTAGAACAAACATCCATTGGTCACACTTACCTCCAATATTATGGCATGCTCTACAGGAGAGTAGACTGGAACGACTTTTAGGTGCAGAAATAGATTCAACACTGCTTTGCAGTTCTAGGCTGCAGTAAAGAGTTGAAATTTTCAGTATCTTTCTTGCATCTATTAGTTATCTACATTTTTGCAACATAGATTTAGTTGACATAAATGACTCCCATCTGCCAAGTATGTATATGTATGAATATGGCTTCAGAATTCCACTGTTGGCAGAATTTGTTGCAGCAGCAGAAGCTTTCCACTGTCTTTCTATAGTACATTCAATTTCAAATATTGCTATTTGTATTTTGGGGTGAGCATTGTAGGACTATACTTTTTCCACCAGAACGCATCTACATCACTTTTTCTTAATATAGGCTGAATACAATAAGATATTGCCAAAGAGCCGTGCATATACAGACACTGGGTGCAAAAATTACACACAGACTCATATCCTCAATTTAGCCTTAAGTGCAGAAGATCCCAATACAGGTAAACCTGAACTTACAAGCAAAATTGAGTCCAAAATTTCTATTACTAAGCGAGACAATTGTTAAGTGAGTTTTGTCTCATTTTAGGACCTTTCTTGCCATAGTTGTTAAGTGAAATGCTGCATTTCTTAAGTTAGTAACACAGTTGTTAAGTGAATCTGGCTTCCCCATTGACTTTGCTTGTGAGAAGATCGCAAAAGTTGACCCCATGACCCTGGGACACTGCAACTGTCATAAATACGAGTCAGTTGACAAGCATCTGAATTTTGATCATGTGACCTTGGGGATGCTGCAGTGGTCTTAACAGGGGCAGGTTGCTCTCTTACCTCGCTACCGGAACGCTGCACACGCATTGCCATGTTTGGTGCACGCGCGCGCTATGCATGCACGCCCCTCGCATGGTTTTGCTTCTGCGCATGCACGGAAGCAAAATCTCGGTGAAATGTTGTGCACACGCGTGCAATTTTGCCAAGATTTTGATTCCGCGCATGCGTGGAAGAAAAATCTCACTGAAATCGCATGCACACATGTCCCCTCGCGAGATTTCTCCGAGATTTTGCTTCCGCGCATGCGCAGAAGCAAAAAAGCCCAAAAATACAGCACCGGAGCAGCCGCGCTCAAATAGCGCCATCTGCTGGCTGCTACCGGTACTGTAGAGTGGGCTGCACTGGTAGGAACCCACCACTGGGTCTTAAGTATAAAAATAGTCATAAGTCACTATTTTCAGTGCCATTGTAACTTCAAATGGTCACTAAACAAACTGTTGTAAGTTGAGGACTATCTGCAGTTGGCTTATATACGTTTGCTCCAGCAACAAAGAGCAACTCTGCCAAAATATTGCCCCACTGTTGTTTTCTGGTATTTCTTGAAGTCATTTCTGAGAAAGCCATAACAAGGAGAAGACATTTTTTTGGCCATATTTTACAGCCTAGGAAACTCCTATAGAAAGGACTGGATAAATTGTAAATCCAATCTATTTACTATCACACTTACCCACTAAACAATACATCAGACTTTTACTTTTTGCCGAGATAGCAAGGGAAAAAGATAGCTTTATATCTAAATCAGTGGAATGGTCAAATGCAAGCAATAGGCCTTCTATAATAGTGCAGCAACAACTACTCATAGTCTGATGACTTTTGTCAGACTCTATTTTATGGAATAAAAGAGCTCACACCCACAAAACATGAGTAGGCCTGTTGCAAATTGCATAACTTGCTTCAATAAAAAAATTTCCCATTTGAAGTGGGCTTCAATACCTCAATCACTTTTATTTCCCTCTCAGTCCCAGGCTAAAGCTAAGAAGCTTTAATTACTAGATTATATTCCTCAAACAAATTCCTTTATCTTACTATCATCTTGTTTTCCACATATTGCCACCAGATTCTCGATGAGTACGAATGCTTGAATATTGCCAAGAAAACCATTGCATCATTGACATGCAATGATCAATCTAAAGTTCATTAATAATTTTGTGGAGTTTAATAGGATACATCATATGAAATTAATGTTCCAACTCTGAATTATATCTTTCATAGCAAGGTGATTACAGCCAACCCTTACTTAACATTCTCTGTGATGCTTCCTATTCATGAAGCAAATTTTATTTTATCTTAACCATATTTTAAGTTCATCAGAGACTAATTTCACATTCTTTAAAGCAAAACTCAACTGATTTATAATGTAACAGAATGTTCAAGTTAGTTAATTCAAAAGTTATGTAAATAATTAATGTCAATTACTTATGAATTCTTCAGTTTTCTATAAGAAAGGATTACTTGTGTAAAAGTATCGCTTGATTCCTCTAAATAGCAGAGACAGAACTTCAGAAATAGCAATGCCATGAGTACTTAAAGGGCTAAATGACAAATACACTTTAGTCAAATAAATTGCCAAGCAACCTTGACATAAATCAACTTCAGGTTTCCATTATACAAAAGTTTTTTTAAAATAGTTTCATAATAAATGAGTTGATCCAAAATACTATTAGAAATCATACAATCTGAACATTGGAGGAATGTTGGAGGTTATCTTCTCCTAACCTTTGTTCAATCCAGGATCCAGTAGAATATTTCAGAAAGAAAATCGTTTAAAGACATCCAGCGAAGACGTCACCAGTTCATGTGGTGGTCTGTCCATTAGCCGGCAGTTCATACAGTCAGGAAATTTCATCTGACATCTACTTCTTTATAATTTTAACTCACTAACTCTTGTCCTGCACTTGTTGTGCCTTGGCCGCGTCCGGCGCCGAGTCTGGAGGATCCGGAGGACGCGGAGCCGCTCATGGTGCAGCAGTACCAGCCTATGTGCCTGGCACCAGAGACGGCTGGTGATGAGGACTCGGTGCCAGAGCAGGACGATCTCCCAGGACCTTCTGCACCTGCGCAGCAGAGTTCTTCATCAGGAGATGAAGAACTCATGCTGAATGCCAGAGCACGCAGAGCAGCCAGAAGACAGGACTGGCTGAGTAAGCGTCGGTCCAATAGGAGGAAGCAGTGAGGGCTAATTGGGCCACGCCCTTCAGTGGCTATATTAGGCCATGGTAATTAGTGCTCATTGCTGAGAACAACAATTCACTGACCGCAGCATATCCAGAGTTTCGTTTCTACGTCTGTTTGGGAATCTTATCACCAGCTTCTGCCAGCTTTATTCCGGGAAGCCAGCCAAGTTGTTCAGATAAGAATTAATGAGTCTTGCTTTGAACTTTTGTCTGTGTGCTATTTAACCCTCACGTAACCCAAAGAACCTTATTCCTGAAGACTTTCCGTTTGTGTTGTTTTGGACTTCTAAACCCTCTGAGTTTTACTAAGAAACTTTATTAGTAAAAGGAACCTTTTTGTTTGCCTCCCAACGACTGTGTGTGTGTGTTTCTGGGGGGTTGCGGTGCTGGGTCACAACAGCACTCCAGGGCAACAGAAATTAAGTTTCGTCCCTTTTTTCAAAATATGAAATGTTAAAAGAAATGTAATTTTAAAAATTATATTTGCTAGCTAACAAGACTGACTGGGTATCTCAGCATCGATAACTGATGGAGTTAGAGACAAGTCATTGCAGGATGCTAAAATGTCTGACTGCCTTCGCAGTGTTTATTTCTTTTTATACAGTTTTCCAAGCAGCAAAAGTTAGAAGAAAGTAACAGCATTTTTATTGGTGAATTCTCCTCGCCAATCCTTAAGAACATCCTGTTGATACAACCTAGATGAGATCACGTACCAGTCAGGGATAGTGTCCTACATAATCCTGGCTATGTGAGCTGGGTGAGATCATGTAGGTATGAGAGGCCCGATTGAGGTAGGCAGTTTGCTGCACACAACATCCACATGGCCTCTATCTCTACAGATAACTCGTTTAGATTATCTTTGAAATCTTTATTATTAAAGATATTCTGTAGGAATTGCAAAAATTTGCAGAATTTCATAACAAAAATATTGCACCTGCTTTCTAACTAGCACTTTCACATTTCTTAATCAGGAAAAATCTGTCAGATTTCATTTTGGAAGTCCCTATTTTTTTCAGATTTGAAGAAAAATTACATTTTAGAGCTTTGTGATGCAATATGAAGAAATAATCACACACTGGAATTTCTTTAATATTAAGAAACTATTCACTTTCCATAATGTTATTATGTGTTCCTCTTGTTGTAATTACTGCTGTTCTATCCCAAGTTACATGTTGTTGAAGCAATAAAGCTGAACATACTCTTTGTCTGGTCAAAACTCATAAATAGATGTCTGGTGGAAGAAACAAAAGGTGGAACTGAGAAGCTATAAAGTCACCATATGAAGAACTTTATCATCTGAACTGGTTTTATTTATAATTGTGTTCCCTTTCCTTTTAACGTAGAGACAATGTCATAAAAATATTTTTCCAAGATGGGTCCATTTCTTTAGGTATTTCATTTAAATTATATGGCCGCCCATCTCTGCAAGTGACTCTATAGCAAATAATCTTAAAATAAATTAAAAACAAGTTCCCATCAACACAAATGCAAAAATTATGCTACCTATCATTAGATGTGTGCTCTTTATTCAAATTGTTTATTCTTTGAAAATATGTAAATGTCCCTAGTTTTTAGAAACACTGAAAAATAAGGGGGGGATGACAAAAAAACCCAATACTATTTGTTTTCCTGCCACACGAAATGGACTAATATTTTTTTCTATTTCCCCCCCAAACAGATTGAACTGTTTTCTTTTAACTATTGTAAAAATGTGCAGTCATTAAGAATACATGAAAATTCAAATGTAATGACAGTAAGAAATACTTAGATATTAACACTTCTCTGTATGAAGTACTGAAGAAAATGTTCAATAAACTTAAATCTCTCAGACACATAAACAGATACACATACCCCAATCCGCCTGTTTTTTCCAAGTGTCAGTTCCCAAAAAACATGTTGGATGGTTGTTGGATGGTAAGTGAAGGTGGATTGGGGGGGGGACACTATATACAAACAAGTCATTTTATACAACAAGTCATTGTATAATAGACTTTATTTATAGAAGTTGATATTAATTTGTTCATGTTTTTTCTCTTATTTGACTGGGGAAATATGAAATGAAAAATTATTGGGTTGTTTTCCTAAATAGTTTATTCGTTGCAGTCGTGTGGTATTCCATACATTTACAAAGACTATATAAAGATTATGAGACTAGGAAATGCTGGTAAATTCATTGCTAACTCTCCATATTCATCAATATTTTAAGTTGAAATAACACATTTTATGTCTCAATGTCAATATCTGTCACAGGCGCCTAATTTTTGTCTCTCTCAAAGCCTGGTACTAAAAAATTGTGTACTAAGGTTGAGTGAGGAACTACAACACCACCCAGAACCAAAGATGGGAAATGTCCAATTCCAGGATCCAGTGTACCCAAAACCCAAAGCCACTTGATCTTGGTGGGCTTGAAACAACCCCTCCTTTTTCCTATTCAAGTCTCCACAGACTTCAAACATCCAGATAGAACCCAAATAGCTTCACTCAGCCAAGGCAGAGATATACAATTACAAAGCAGAAGTGAGGAGAGAAGAGAGCCATTGGTCACCCAAAAAGCAAGAGTCTAGGGCTGGATTGCTGCCCCCTAAATACTGACTGGAACTGGCCCTATAAAAAGGAGAAGAACCACTATAACATCATGCCAAAGAGGGTCCATGTTTGGGTTCACATATAGTGATCAAAGCAATGAAAATCAGTATTTCTTTGTTATTACATAAGTCAAATGTGCTGCAGTGGTGTTGTTTAAGGTTTCTGGTGACTGTAGGGTACAGATGCACAGACATTCTGCTTGCAGGTTATTGTGACATTTTTGCTAAACATTTTGCTGATGAAACCAATTAAATTTGCTCAGGTATAGCATCTATTTCAGTAGATTACGATGCGGAGGTTGAGGCCAAATCGTGCAAGGTTATCTAAGGTTTGCTTCAACTTGTGGACTCTGAAGAAGTAGATAAGGTTCTCTATAATATGAATTCCATGTCTCACCTGTCTCCTTAATGCAGTCAGCTGAATGTACCTAGCTGGATTCAGCAGATGCCCAATGTTTCTTTGATAGATAGTTCGTACTATTTTGAAGGAGGAAGTGATGCTTCCCTTCCTAAAGAAGCAATTTTGTGACCCAGCCATTATATAATTTTACTACTACTACCTTTTCATTTGAAGTGTACTTTGTTGTCTTTGTGGAAAATGATAAGGACTGTATTTTTTTCAGAAGAATTAGATGTGTGTGACCAGTGCTATCTCATCCATGACAAAGATACTAATAGCTGATTTTGATACCGATTTTAAGATGCTTTTATTTTGATAATTAAAAAAAATGATTGAATTAGTATCATTGTCTATGCGATTCTTTTATTGTCAACGCCCACAAGTCATTTTGGAATTGGGTGATATAGAAGTAGTATAAGGAGGTAAATAATAAATAAAGTATTAATATATTGCTAATGATTACACCATGTATCAAGATAATGTACTCACAGCATTGAGGATATATGCTGTTTTAAAATGAAATTGATACATTATTTAAAAAAAGAATTGTGAGCTGTGTGTCTATGTTGTGGTGGTGGGAAGAATACATTTTCAAGTTTAGCCAGTTTCCCCAGGCAGGCCCTTGAGCAATTTACAAAGATAAGCTTTTTTTTAGTTTAATGAATTCTCAGCTTGCTATACCTTGTTTTGATATGAGCTTTCTTGCAACTTCAAAAGAAAACCAAAAAAGTTTTGTAGGCAGTGAGAAAACTATGAAGTTACCATTTAAGGATGTTGTTAAGAAACTCTTTATCTCCATTTCCAAGCCGCTTTTGTTACCTCCTTGAAGTATACAGTGGTACCTCGAGATACGAGTGCCCTAACATACGAGATATTTGAGATACGAGCTGTCGAGCAAGCGAAGTTTTGCTTTGAAATACGAGCAACATTTGAGATACGAGGAACAGCCGGCTGCACATGACCCACTCATTTCTGCAACATTCTGAAAGGGAGGAAACCTTCAGCCAGATTTTGAATATCAAAGAGAATTTTCCCCCTTTAGCTTAGCCATCCTGGCGTCCGTAGGGCTCTTGGGGGGGGGGGAGGCAGAGAGAAAGGAAAGGACTGCCGATCTGCCTTCCCTCCCCACAGCCTAGCCGAGAGCACGCTTGGACTTGCCTGGGTTTCCTAGAGTGAGTGGGAGGAAAACTCTCTCTCTCTCTCTCTCTCTCTCTCTCTCTCTCTCTCTCTCTCTCCTCTCTCTCTCTCTCTCTCTCTCTCTCTCTCTCTCTCTCTCTCTCTCTCTCTCTCTCTCTCTCTCCTCTCTCTCTCTCTCTCTCTCTCTCTCTCTCTCTCTCTCTCTCACTCACACACACACACACACACACACACACACAGAGAGAGAGAGAGAGAGACCCCTAGCAGCCAGCCCAGCCAGCGCAGCCAGCCAGCCTGGGGGCTGGAACGGATTAATGGCATTTCAATTAATTTCAATGGGGAAAATTGCTTTGAGATACGAGCAAATTGACATACGAGCAAGTTTACAGAACGAATTAACTCGTATCTCGAGGTACCACTGTACTTGTATGAGTAAAGACAGGTGACTTGTTTTCAATATAATTCTGAGCATCACCGCATATGAATTTTCCCATATTCTGATATGCTTTGGGATATAAATCAGAAGAAGACAAGCAAGATTTCTGTATTTTAAATACAAACTGGTTTTTATTAATAACAGAAATCCTAGTATTTCATTGCCAGCATTTATGTTAAGTGCTGAGACAACTCTCAAAACCTGTACTGCTCAACATAAAAGCTGTAATCCAGAAAAGCTATTGATTGTTGACATGGAATAATGTACTTTCTGCTACAGTAGCTTGACTAGTTTTATTTTGATAATATTCTTTTGCTCATTTTACCAATTGTTTAAAAAAATTGACTAGTTATATAATTATAATTTGATCGCTATATAACAAAATGCAAAATGGATTTAGTAAATTACAAATAGCACAAAGGTTCTATTGGTACAATGGTACAATAGTAGCATAGATAAAGTTCCATCGCATTTCAGTGTATAGCTAAAATGTATCAGAAATTGGATGTTTTGCAAGCATTATGCTTTATAGCCGTGATGGCGAACCTATGGCACGGGTGCCACAAGTGGCACACGGAGCCATATCGGTGGGCACGCGAGCTCAGGTCCGGCGTGCATGTGTGCACCAGCCTGCTGATTTTCGGGCCTTCTGGGCCCACTGGGAGTCGGGAAACAGGCTGTTTCCAGCCTCCAGAGGGGGTGGGGAAGGCCGTTTTCGCCCTCCCCAGGCTCCTAGACAGGCTCTGGAGCCTGGGGAGAGCGAAAAATGGGTGTGCCATTGCATGCTGGGAGCAGGGGGGTCATGCGTGCATGTGTGGGGGTGTATGGAATTATGAGTGTGGGCATGCACACATGTGATCCCCCGCATTCCCCCCCTTTTGGCACGCGAACCAAAAAAGGTTCGCCATCACTGCTTTATAGTATAATTTATACATTATTTTCCTATATGTTAACTAGATTGCCTAATGATTTCATTGTATCTCTAATTAAAAGTTAAACTCTGTTTATCAGATACCACAAAATGATTGATTTTATGGAAAAAATATACATTCTTGTAGTATATATTTTGGGATTAAGATTTTTACTTTTCTTTTTCTTTTGACTATACAGAAACCTGATGTTAAAGAGGCATCACAGGTTTCCCTCAAATCTAATAATGTAAAATGTAACATTTGGAATCTCTTCCTTTCAATTTGTTTCTTCACTTAAGGAAAATCTGAAATGACCCCAATAAATTCTTCTGTTTATTTCTTTGTTAGACAGATATTCCTCTTTGGCTCTAGGTTGTGTCCAGCATGATGGACCTAGCACTGTGTTCTCTGATTTTCCCCAAAGCAGCCCTGCGAAATAAGTTGGTTTGAAAGACAGAAATTGGGTCCAAATCATCCAAAGAGATTCCATGTTTAAGGGGAAGTAGGGAGTCAAGCTTGGCCTTCCTAGTCTAACAAAAAAACAGTACATCGTGCTGTCTCTACTGACATCTTTGTCAGTAGCTGATTCTGTATTCTGATTATTGTTGGAACAGCATTTGTCCAGTTTCAGTGGCAACAGTCTCTTATCTTTATGGGACTGCAAAAACAGGATGCAGTTTGCATATACTGTATCTGTGTGTTCATATAAGATGTCCTTCAGCGTGGAATATGTTATTTCCCAAGACAAACACCAACACGTATTTCATTTTTGCTCTGTCTCATCGTGGTTTTTATAATATGATTGCAATTTCGTATTTGTTTGTGATAATATTGCTACAGAGTCAGAGGCACAGTTATATATTCTGAGGGATTAGAAGATCACAGTAACTCCATTCTGTTTTGCTTTTTACCAGAGGGAACAGATTACTGTCTTGACTTTTTTTAACAATTAAAAAATCTGATTGGAAATTCACCATATCAGACCTAAGAAGAGAAAAGAGTTTGACTTAATTTAAAGAATTAAGGATCAGGAAATTAGGATCAGGAAAAGACATTTTTAAATCTTAGACTATATATATTTGTCACAGATATTTTTTTAAAAATATATCTTTTGGAATTTTTTCTATATATGAGTTTCATAAAATACAGGAGCAAATATACCCCATAAAAGTGGCCGCCTTTTATGTATTAAATCCAAAAAGAAAAGGAAAGATACCTTGTACAATTTTTATGATAAAATTTATCTCACTTCCATCATGGATATCTTTGTTGCAGAGAAAGACAGATATTAGCTGGAAACATACATATTTCATTTTAATCTCAGTTTCTATGCATTATTATTTCACATTAAAGCTACAATCTAAGAATCCTTGATTTGTGTCCAGATTTCTGCCCTGGGTAAAATGTGGGATAGGACTATTCAGTTATTTGGATACAGTTCAATTATATATTTTATAGCATTTGACAAAGGGATCATCCATTGCTAATTAAACATTTGGTTTGGTTTGCTCCAGTAGTGGGTTTCACTTACCTTCGCTACCGGTTCAGAACTGTGAACGTGTGTGTGCAGAACCCTCTGCGCATGCGCAGATTGTTTGTGATGACGTCTGGGCAGGTGCCACCACTACTAGTTCGCTGAACCGGTAGCAACCCACCACTGTCTTGCTCACTGTTTATTCTGATACCAGTGACATTTACATTGCTAGAGATTTTTTAACTACTGTTAGTCCTTGACTTCTAGCCACCATTGAGACCAACATTTCCACTGTGAAGCAAGGCAGTTGTTAAGTGAATCAGTTTTATGACCTATTTTTCATGGTTGTTAAGAAAATCACCCTAGTTAAGTGAATCACATGGTTGTTAAGTGAATTCAGCCTATCCCATTGATTTTGCTTGTCTGACTCTAGCTGGGAAGGTCACAAATGGTGACTTTCCTGGGTCACCTGGGACACTGCATCCCTTTTACAGATTATTAGAGTTGGAAGGGACCTTGTAGGTCATCTAGTCCAACCCGCGCTCAAGCAGGAGTCCCTGCACCATTTCGGACAAATTTTAAATACACACTAGCTACCAAGTGCCCAGATTTTGATCAGGTAAACTATTAGGGATGCTATGATAGTCATAAGTGCAAGAATCAGTCGTAAGTAACTTTTTTCAGTGCCATTGTAACTTCGAAGGCTAGCTAAACGGACGGTTGTAAGTCAAGAACTACCTGTGTGTAAACATAGTGTGATATTTAGAACTTTCTAAATGCTAGGATAACTGTGTCTATCAATGAACCACACACACACCCCTTTCTCCATACATTTTGTAACTATATTTGCTTGAGACGGTTTCAGGAAGAAATTCTAATTCATGAGCAATCTATGATTCACGAAAATGTCAGAAAGTTGTCAAGGCTTTATATTATTACTATGATAGGGACAGTTCTGACTTAAAAGTAGCACTTAAAACTTTGCAGTTGTCCAATTTCAAGAATCTTTTCATCTCACACCTTTCAATACTGCAAGAAGAAACCATTTCAGAAGTTGCTATAGAGATATTGCTACTATAATATAAGTAAAAATTAAAGGGAATGAAAGCAGTAAGCAAACATTTCACATACTCTTATATTATAACTGCATTCCTTAAATGCCACATATTTAGTCCTCAGCAACTCACAAATGATATAGAAATATAAAATTCATGTATTCATGTAGTATTATCCTAGTTTTCAAAGATATTAAATATTCCATTTTTTTCAGGCAGTGTTATACATAAAAATAGTAAAAATCAGGACATTTCATTATATGTTCCATGTATTCAGCTTTGTGAGATATCACTTTAATATAGGATAAGATTATTGTTTTTCTGTGGCTTCCATCTGAGTGGCTTCCCCAACTTAAAAAAATAACAGAGATGAACATATTAATTAGGCTATCATAACAAAATAAATAGTGTATTTTAAAAGAAAACTCTCCATCGAAGCATAAAAATATTTGGGACTTGATTAATTGTATTTAGTACTTTTGTAAGCAATTTATTTGCATCCGAAGGTTTGAGCATATGCTATATTTTAAATTACTTTTTCTTAATTTAGCTGTGTTAATTGATTGGGTTGTAGGTTCAAGTTTCATTAAACAACCTGAGAATATTTTATTAGGACCAAGGAATTATTCTTATCTTAAACTAAGAAAACGTGGGGTATGGTAACTTAATATGTTTATGTAAATTGACCCTAATTAAGGATCCAGGATTCAAGGAAGGAATGATTGTATTTAAGATACAAAGTCACTTTTATTCAATTTGAGCCATTTCAAAATTCAAAATTTAATTTTAAATTGATTTGTGCCTAGGCTGTAATGAGAAATTTCCAAAATTCTTGCAACAGCTTCATTTTTTGACAGAAATGAATAGAAATAGGAAAGATGATGTATCTTTAAGGGGCATAGTATTTTTTTTAATCCTTGTGTGTTTCAGATGGATATCTTCAGATGTTTCACTACCATAAATTTTTAAAACAGTTTCCTGCATCATTATAAAGATAGAAATAGCAGACTTGAGAAAAGAAAAGAACAGAAATAGCAGCCTACAAATATTGTAAAAAAAAGAGTTGTAGTAATGCAGAAAGTGTTATATTCTGTAATATGATTTGCTGCTTCAGAATCCAATCCCATTTGGTTCACAAATCTTTCAGTGGGATAATTCAACTTCAGCTTTGTTGAATCAAGGCCTCTATATGAAGCTTTACACAATCTTCAAAACATTATTGGAATCAAGACATTCCTATCGCCTGTATATTTCTATTCCCATATTGGAAATAAAGCAGATCCTTTGTAAATTTAAGCACTGTCACTTATTAAATTATTTCTGTAAAAAAGCAATTACCGTAGGTTAGATGAATGTATATAAGAAAGTTCAAGATGTCTTTCTTATAGGTTAGACATCAAACTTTGTGCATCACTGTAGAATTGCCACATATTAACTGTTTTGCTTGGAAATAATTAATTTTATCAATGATGAACGCTTCCTTGAAAGTGCTGTTTTACATATACATTTAATGTGCTATGAAACTGATTACTAACATTTGTATCTCTAAGGAATTACCTGGAAGAAATGAAGGGAATCTTACCAAGCTCTCCATTCTTCAAAAGCATACATAAGCCTCATCTTTAAAGCAATAGACTTATGTCATTTTAGCACAACTCAAGAGTGAAATTCAAAAATTTTCCCTACCGGTTCTGTCGGAGTGGCTTGGTGGGCGTGGCAGGGGAAGGATACTGCAAAATCTCCATTCCCTCCCCACTCCAGTGGAAGGATACTGCAAAATCCCCATTCCCTCCCCACTCTGGGGCCAGCCAGAGGTGGTATTTGCCGGTTCTCCGAACTACTCAAAATTTCCGCTACCGGTTCTCCAGAACCTGTCAGAACCTGCTGAATTTCACCCCTGGCACAACTATAGTCTCTAATCAATATAATTGCTATGAAAAAAGTTTATATTAATTTATATATAGCACATCTATGGGATGAAATGGAACGGAACAGAACAGAACAGAACATTTGGCCAAGTGTGATACGACGCTTGAAAAATTTATGCATCTCTGGTGCATAAGCTCACGCCTCAGAAGGTTAGCCTCAGAAGGTGACCATTTACAGTTACAATGGTGCTGAAAAAATAATTTTGTGACCAATACCCACATTTACAACCTTTGTAGTGTCTCTTTCTCAGTGTTGGGTATTAGTATGCATTGTGCTATGTATGCATTGTGCTATGAAAAATCATAAGTACTGTTGCAGTTACGTGATCTTTCACTTACAAACTGCTTTGCTTAGTAACAAGGTTGCAGGTCCCAATTATGGTCACTAAACAAGGACTGCTTGTAGTTGATATTTCAGTCATATTAGTATTAAATATGGATGTATTAGTATTAAAAAGGCCACAAGATCATTACATTGTACAAAGCAGGAATTTCTAAGACACCCCCAATTTAGGCTTTCTTTTGGATTTGCCCAAGAACTGCATGACTTATTCCTCAGCTGAAAGAATGTCACCTACCTTGTGTTGGAACGGGGTATTTGTATCCAATTCTAGTATTTAATTAGCAAAAGAAAAAAAAGGATTCAATTCTTCCATTATGTAGCATGGAAGAAACATAATCAACTTAAGGGGGCTATATATTTATGTTTATTAATCAGGACAAGCTGAAATTTCTAGGTATGTAATTATCAGGAGGAATGGAAAAACTGCAATTCATAATAATCAGATAAAGCATTTGTAAGATACTGTCTTTAAATTGTGGATTTATAAAGCAAAATGGGATGAAATTTATAAGGAAACCAAATTGTTATAAGATTATGAAGTGTGCCAAATTTCATAAGAACAAATGCTATAGCTTTCAAGTAATATTTTTCTGGGAATGTAGCAACTATTTTTCCAGACCATTTCTACAGTGGACCCATCAATAATCTTTTGCGTGTACAATTCCTCCCTCAATCTTTTCAGTGATCTTTCATAACGTTCTAAGATATATATAATATCTCTCTGTAGAGACAAAATGTAATGGAAAGAGAATACTGATTACAAGAACAAAAGACAGACAAGTTATCTATTATTTACAGTGATATATTATTTACAATTATTTATAGTTAAAATAAATAGAAGCTCCTGATATATAATAAATGCCTTGCAAGAGTGATAAATAAATGAGAGATGAGGTTTAAATAAAAAAAATTAGAACAACTAAAACATTATGGCCTTTAAGCAAATGTAAGATTGAAATACATTGTAAAAAAAGGAATGATTGGGATGGAAAAGGAGATGATTGTTACTAATTGTAATAAAAATCTAGTGAAAATAATCATCAGTGTCAAACATATGATGACACAAATAAAAAAAATGTTCTATCCTTTTTCATTCCAAAAGGAATCATTTAACTCAAGGGTGTCAAACTTGATCGCGTCACATGACGTATCGTGACATATCGTGATTTTTTTGCCTTTGCGGAGCCGAGGTGGGTGTGGCCTGTGCATGACGCATCCGGCCCATGGGCTGCCAGTTTGACATCTCTGATTTAAGTGATAGCAATTATACTTCAATCTCTTCACTTCCATGATTTCACCAATCCAGGGAGACCATAATTTGGGTGGTTTACTATAAGTGTCATTCTGGTTTGGGAATGGATCTGTTGATCTCTGAATGCAGTGCTATCTCTTCCAACCAAGACACCATGCCTTGTGCTTAGTGGTATATGTTAATATTGACAAGCAAATACAACTGTTTGCATGTTGCAGTTTCTCAGAGAAGTTTCACAGCTGAGAAAGATGACCAAGGACAGTGGATTTTGAAAACAGTTTTGAGTCTTGCAATCCAGCTGTTTTGCTATGAGATATCAGAACACATATTATTATAACATTAATTTTAATTTTATCCTTTCTAGTGATATTCCCTAATTCTTTTGCTTCACCATTGCGTACTGACATTGGAGGTGTTTAATTGTATGGAAAACACATATTATAGTACAATATGAACAAGATAGGCATATGGATTTTACTTGTTGAACTGACATCCTGATAAGACATAGATATTTGGAAGGTACTTTACAAAAATCTAATGCCAGTTACATATTGATAGTGTATGTGTCATTTTGCATTAAATTTACATGGTAAAATAAACCACAAAATATAATAAAATAAAAAGGGAAATAACTGGACTGAATAGTCCTATTCCTGAGACTTTGGTTCATTCTTCTTTAATCTCACTTAAGTTTCAAAAGAGTTATCATTGAAACCAAACCAATAAGTTGTGATGTCTTAATAGAAAACTATTTAAACAAAATTAATACTATCTGATGAAGACAGTTTTTTCTATAGATGTATACACACATATCCACTTTTTATTACCACTTTTTATTACCAAAGAAAAAGTACTGTCATAATAGCAAGAAGCCAAAACATAATTGCTGTATGCATGAAGCCAGCAAGCTTCCAAAAAGAATGCAAGCTATTACAGAAAACAAACAACCCCTGTTTCAAGGGTACAATTGAGAAAATCAGTGTAGGAAAAACAAGCTAATAACATCTGCAGTTTTGCAATGGATGCCAGGCTGGTAGATATTCAAGTGGCAAAAAATCAACTGATTTATACAAAAGCAGAAAATAAAGTAGATAAAATAAAATAAATTCTAAGTAGAATAAGAATACACAATAGGCCATGTTACACAGGCCCTGATTAAGAAATGCTGTTGAAAATTTTAGCCAGTTCTAAAGTATTGTAATAAGATACAGCTTTACCAAAATCAGAATACTCGTTGGTGCATAATGCTATCTGTTCATTCAAATAAAATTATAAAGAAATGCCAATTATACAGATTTGGATAGTTTTAAAGTGACTCTTCATTATTTTTACCTTCCATATATAAGTCCTAAAGCTAACATTCTTGTCAGTAGTCTCAATCTGTCTTTTAAAATAAATTGGTCTGAAATACCATGGAGATCAGATATATTTGAGGAAAATTAAATTTGTAATTCTAATTATAGAAATCCTTGAATGTTTTGGATGCCCAGCATGCATTTATTCATTCTGGTTGAAATGTCTTTGAATATTAGTAGCTCAGGTTGGTATCTATGTTGTTGGTTTGAGCTCCAAGCTTGGTAATTTAGTTGCAAACGTTTCATCCCCATTCGTGGAGACATCTTCAGTGTTGGACTATGACTCAGCAACTACAGCCAGTCAATCACACAACCCCAAATCAGACCAGGACTCAGAAAGGTATTTAAAGGCCAGTGCTCCCCCAGACAAGCACAATCCAAAGCGCTCTGAAGATGTCTCCTCGAATGGGGATGAAACATTTGCAACCATATTGCCAAGCTTGGAGCTCAAACCAACAACAGTTATTCATTCTAGACAAATCCTCTCCCGTTGAAGTAAACAAGTCTTGAGTGACCACATCCGTTTTAAAACAGAAGCCTGAAACTGCTGTTTTATGGATGCCGAGTATCTTACTCTCTCAAGTCCTGCTATGCTATCTCATCAAGCTGGTGGTAGGATATTTCTGGGAGGGATGAATGAAGAATGCCAGGTGGTATGCCAAGAGTGTGTAATCCATGCAGAATCACTCAAGCATGGAGGTCATCCCAGCTGCCCACTAAAAGCAATACTTATATTGGGAAGTACCAATAGAAGAGGTAGATAATACATTATCTACAAGTACAGTATTATTTCTTACAGTACAATCTCCTATTGTATGGGAGAAGGTAGCAATAAACTATTTCTGTATTTACCAAGAAAATCTTACGGACAGTATAAACTTATTAATAATATAGCACTGGATGATGATAGGCTGTCAGGTTGTATGATACTGAAGAAAACCTGAGCACATTTCAGAGTACTAATGGAGTTTATTGACATGACCAAATTAAAGCCCTTGGTATGTCTAGTTGCCGATGTTATCATGCAGGAAAAGAAAAATCAAAACTGCGATATCAACTTGATATATATCTGATAGAAATGATTCCCATACTTATTTATGTCTTGTGTAAAGAAGTACTTCCTTTAATTATGCTGGAATTAGCTTCAGTGAATACCTAAAATCCACAATTATAAAAGAGAGATAAATACTTCCCTCTGTCTACATAGTCCATACCACACAATGTTTTATACATCCTTATCATATCTTCTCTTACCTACTTTCATTCAAGGTAAAATTCCCAATAATGTTGGTTACTTATTTAGCATATTTTCAATGTCAATCCTCCCTAAGTTCTTGTAATTACAATTGACATTTTTTTCAAATAAACTCATAAGTATATTAATCCATGAGAGAAGAATCTCAAATTCTGTCTATATATGGACAGGGAAAACCCATTAAGATTGCAGGCAGTTTTTCAGCAGGCAGAGTTCCTAAGAAATAAACTAGGACAGAGGTGATTGAAACTGGATCACAGAAAAACAACTTTTATACTGCAGATATTTAATTTCAAGTGTTTTGTTTTTTGTGTTGGGCAATTACAATAAACATGAGAAGATCCTACTTTTGATTGAGCCAGGCATACACAAAGATCACCATGGACAAACATTAACATTTTGGAATGTTTAATGAACAGTTAAGACCTGATTGACTCTATGAGCAAAGGCAAAGTTATGCCAGCTGCAAATAGAATTTTAAATCCTACAGATTTCTTCCTTTAACTCCCAGCATGTTTTTGAGTTCACAGTTAATGTAATGGAGTAACCTAATTTTGCATGTATGATTGGGTAATCAGTGAAATGCATCCTAGATGCAAGTTGCTGAGTGCTAATTAACTGAACAGCTAAAGTTAAGGGTCAGAGTCTTCTATTCCCTAAAATGAAAAATAAAAGGTTAAGAAAAATATTGGGGATGATGGAATAAGGATTAATCTAAAAACTTTAGATTAGCTGGAACAATAAGGGAAAAATATATAACAAAGGACATATTTTAGAAAACATTAAATGACATTTTACATTCATCCCTAAGAGAACAGAAAAGCAAAGGTTTTTTGGTAAATCATCCATCCTGCCTACAGTAAATAGACTTTCCATGCAACTTGTCTTCCTCTTTGTTTGTTTGTTGAATGTACATACCATCCATTTCATTCACAGAGTGACTCTTTCCCCACATATTTAGAAAAATGAAAGAAAGTATTGGCTTTTTTCTTTTCTTTTGCAGTCTGCTGCAGACTCTGAAGTACAAAATTTACTCACAAAAAATTGAAATGATTTAGATGCAGTTTCCCATTTTGGAGACCTGCAGAATCTCTTCAAAATAATTGCTTGTCTAACGAAAAGTAATTAAGAAGGAAATGCTGGGCAGCCACCTAGAAGGATTTGTAGCTACATTAATCTTCATGCAATGAGATTTTCTAATGGGAAGCACACATGGCAGTAGCTACTTTTCTTTTTCTCCCACATTTGACATGCATTCAGGATAATTTGGATTCATTCCTTTCCTTCATTATTCTTATAAAGAAAGGCACTCAGACATCAAATTCTTTGTTCTCATTCTGGCAACTTCTGACCTCATTGACAGAGACTTTGACCTTCTCTTGTCCTGTCAAGGAAGCAGCTGGGTTGGGAGAAAAAAAAGTCAAAGGAAGACAACTGTATAGGGGGTAGCAAGCAGTGACTGAATTTTATTAAGAACCCTTTTGTGTTCTTATATATTTTGTGTAACTTTAATCATTTCATTTAAACTTTGTGCATTTCATTTGCATATTTGTGAAATGGAAACAAAAGCACTCATACTATATGAGAATACCAGTGAATCCTTTGTAATTTAAGAAATATTATAAACGTGAAGATAGGTGATTTGGTCTAGTGAAAAGGTGTCAAACTCGCGGCCCGCAAGCCGGATGCGTCACACGCAGGCCACGCCCACCCCAGCTCTGCAAAGGAAAAAAACTCATGAAACATCACATGATGGCAATGTGACGCCACGAGTTTGACACCTGTGGTCTAGCACCAGGCTAGGAACCAGGAGATTGTGAGTTCTAGTCCAACCTTAAGCATGAAAGCCAGCTGAATGACTTTGAGCCAGTCAGTTTTTTCTCTCTCTCTCAGACCAACCCACCTCACAGACTTCTTGTTGTGGGGGAAATAGGAGGAGGGAGGAGTATTATGTATATTTGCCACTTTGAGTTATTTATAACAACAATAAAGGCAGGATGTAAATAAATAATCAAATAATACTCACAGGCTTAGTTGCTTATTAACTTTATTGAAGTCTTTGACCAGTTTTGTTTGCATATACACATATAGAATATACATAAAGTTCTATGTACATTATAACAAATAACAATGAAAAGAAGTTAAAACAGTTTTTTTAAAGAAGGGGAAGAGGATAAAATTTTGAAGTTATTAAAGAAATGCAGTTTTATTCACCAATATCTGTTGCCTACTTCTCAGCAAAATTCGGCTACATTATGAGTAGTAATGGTTTTATGATATGCTAGGAGTTAGGAAACATACCAATAGTCATCTCTCCCTAGTAGTTCCATTATAAGGGGCTGAATTATAGCAGAGTAGTCAGGGAAATGTGTTTGTAGAAGGGAAATTTTTGATATTTACCATTAATGACTGCTCAAGGGAATTCTTTGAATCTAGCTGGAACAAATGCTCTGTGATGTCTATTGTTTCTTAAGGATTAGCAATAATCAGTTGGTTGATGGTAAAAAACAGTCTCCAAGACTTACACTGCCTTTGTGCTAAATAGATATCTTGTGCCGTCCTGTATCAAGGTTCCTTTCTTCAGTGAAATTCTTATTTGGTTGTATGCCAATATCAATAAATCAAAGTTCTATCAACAGAACAAAGTTCTTTGTTCTTTGATTAGTTTCTGTAAAGAGAGACATACCCATTATCCTTTCCCATTAAATATCCCCATCAAAGAAGATGCCGATTAGTTGTCATATGAGAAAAAGATTATGGAAGCATGATTAGTATTTTGCATAGAGGACTAAGGGCTTGGCTGAAGGAATACATTTTTGTTCTATTTGTAAAAATTCACATTTGTTATCAAGCATGCACTCAACACAAATAAAGGATCGTGTGATTGCTGTTATTGAGTGCCCTGAGAATGATGGCCAACATTCACATGTTGCTGACATACAGAGACACAAATGCATAGATATCAACATACACAAGCATGCCGTTACTTAGTTATACAGATGCATAAATACACCCACTGTAACTGGTGGTTTTGGAGAAGTTATATCACGAAGAACATCATCTCGAAAAAGATACTGTATAGTTCAGCAAAATGCAGGAAAATGACCCAAAATGATTAACATGTTTGATGCTTTTTCAACATAGGGAAAATATTTGCTGGATAGGAAGCATAACTAAGAACTCTCTTTCTCAGAAGAGATATTGGACCCAGAGGTGCTCTGTAAAACTGATGGCAAAATATATGGCATAAAAATTACTTTGGCATGTTATGCATTATTACATACTAATATGGAGTGAACTATCAATTTATATGTACCGTATTTTTTGGAGTATAAGATGCACTTTTTTCCTCCCTAAAAGTGGCTGAAAATTTGGGTGCGTCTTATACTTCGAATGTAGCTTTTTTTTCCAGCCCTAACTAGGTGCTAACAGATCTTCTCAGCTCTTACCTTGCAGGCTTTTTCATTGTTACTCTCTCCAAAGAATGTTTTTCCAGCCCTAAGTCTTTGCAGAATTTTTTTTCATTGCTCTACTTGCTCAGAATAAGTTTTTTTCTAGCCCTAACCAGGTGCTAACTATCTTCCCAGCTCTTACTGGCTTGCAGGCTCTTTCATTGTTATTCTCTCAGAAGAAGGTTTTTTTAAGTCCTAACCAGGGGATAAAATAATGTGCTGAAGCTGCTCCGAATAAGTTTTTTTCTAGCCCTAACCAGGTGCTAACTATCTTCCCAGCTCTTACTGGCTTGCATGCTCTTTCATTGTTACTCTCTCAGAAGAAGGTTTTTTTAAGTCCTAACCAGGGGATAAAATAATGTGCTGAAGCTGACCAGACTAAGGATGCTAGCCAGATGAATACCTGGTAGGCAGATTGTTTTCCCCTATTTTCCTCCCCAAAAACTAAGGTGCGTCTTATACTCCGAAAAATATAGTAAATGTTTGTTTGTGGTCACTATATAGGACCTTCATATGCATTGGCTATACTGTATACCAGTGGCCCCCAACCTTTTGGGCATCAAGGACCGGTTCCATGGAAAGAGGTTTTTCTGCCAACCAGAAGGGGCGTGGTTTCATGTGCTGCCTGCCTCCCGTGGATGGGGCTTCACTTCTTTGTGTGGCCCGGTTTCTGCCCAATGTCGGTTCATTGTCCAGGGTTTGGGGACCCCTGCTGTATACCACTTAACAATAGTAACTCATAGTAAATCTGGAGAATGATATAAGATACAACTTTTCTATTTTAAAAAATGTACAAGAAGGGCTCTTTTTTTTTGTTCTGCCAAACAAATCCATTTATTTGTTTAACTTGATTATTTTATCCTGCCTTTATTTTTTATAAATGAAGCAGCAAACATATCTAGTATTCCTTCTTCCTCCTATTTTCAACAACAATTCTGTGAGTAGGACTGAGAGAGAGTGACTGGACCAAACTTACCCAGGTGTCTTTCATGCCTAGGGTAGGACTAGAACTCATAATCTCTTGGTTTCTAGCCTGGTGCCTTAATCATTAGACAAAACAAAGTTCAGCACAAAGACACAAGGGATAATCAGACACAACGAGAGACAAAAGAAAATAGAAGAAAAATACCAATTTCAGAACACAACACAAACATATAAGTAATAAAAAATAAAACTTTATAGTTTTCAAAATTCAATCATATCATGTATACAATAAGCGACAAAACGGTACACAATTTATTTTTAATATTACAAGAGACATCCTGTAGGAATATAGCCAATTTTATAAATAAATTCAGATTTTACATGACCTTGCTGAATTTTCATTTGGGTTTTTTCTTCTTTACTTTTGGTATTACAACAAAAAAGAAAATATGGAATTAAATTAAAATATTCTCCCATTGGGTTTGTCCTTCCTATTTGCAATATCAAATTTTTTATCCATTTGTTTTCTTACAGCATTCCTTTAAGAGGCTTTCCGTTCCACTGTACAGTGTCTAGCCTTACAACAATATTCTCTGTGATCAGAATATTCTTAGCTTTCAAATCAAAGAGCTGAATTAACTTTATCAGATTCTGTGAACATTCCTTCAAACCACATCACTTATATGTGTTCATCACGGGTGTCAAACTCTATCATGTTACGTGATGTATCATGATGTTATTTGCCTTTGTGGAGCCAGGGTGGGCGTGGCCTATGCATGACGCATCCGGGCCACCAGTTTGACACTCCTGGTGTACATGATGTCCCAGTTAGACTTCCCCCAGTAGGCAGAAATTAAGAAAACTTCATGTAGATGTAGGCACTTTACATATCAAATGGCAGTGATGATGACTAAACTTCAACTATATAATTTTTACAGATTAGCATTCTATCCCTTGCTGTTCTGAGTCAGCCTATATTCCTGTATGTAATGTAGTGTCTCTGGGGTAAACTTTGTGTGATTGTAATGGATAATAGAGATAGTCCTCATTTAGTGGCCATTCACTGATACAAAGTTGGTGAAAAAAGTAACTATGAAACCAATCTGCATTTGTAGCTTTCACAGGCCTGTAAAGCAAAAGAAAGCTGAAATATGATCATAAGCACAGTTTTGGTTTCATTTAGGGATTGCCTTGCTTAACAACTTAATTACTATTTTCCAATTGTGGCATCTAAACAAGGACTGCCTGTATATTTCCAAGTATTGTGTGAAACCATTTTGAGTTGAGCGAGAAGTTTGAGTTTTCCCATTTTGGACTGACTTTTACAAGTAAAACAGAAAACTATATCCGAGCACGAGAAGAGTAAATCAGAAAGTATATTTTCAAATTTTTTGACTTTAAAAAACAAAGCAAAACTTGGGGTTTTTTTTCAGCTTTGCTATCATTTGCACTTATGGCAGACGTCTCTGTCCTTAGGCGGAGCTCTACATCATGTAATAATAGCAACATTTTTTTCCGTCATCTCAAAAGTAGGAAAGCAATATCTTAGCAGCACAAAGATGCTATACACAGAAACAACTCCATGAGAAAATTATAAACAATACAATTTATTTGAATTGCCAGGCAGTTTTGTTTGTTTGTTTGTTTGTTTGTTTCATCCACTTTATACCTTTGATGGGTGGTTTACATCATATGAAAACTAAAGCTAAGAATAAGATTTTTAAAAGAATAAAAACCCCATCATTTAAAATACTAAGATGAGTTTAAAAAGCAAGATTTAAAAAATGGCCTGTCCCACCTCAACTTCCCAACAGTTCCATTTCTTATTCAGGTTCCAAAAGCTTGTTGAAACAGTCTGGTTTTTATGGCTCTTAAAGATTAGAAAAGAAAAAAAATATTGTATCTTCAATGGCAATGTATTCCATGTGAAGAAGATTGCTGTGCTCCTGTCTTCTTAACCTAAGGTGACCAGATTTTAACATTGGTAAAGAGGGACACCATTGACCGGGGTGGGTTCCTGATTAAAAATTATTTATTTATTTATTTTTGGTCATTTTTGTATGCCGCCCCACTCCCGTAGGACTCAGGGCGGCCATACAACTTTCTTTCTTTCTTTCTTTCTTTCTTTCTTTCTTTCTTTCTTTCTTTCTTTCTTTCTTTCTTTCTTTCTTTCTTTCTTTCTTTCTTTCTTTCTTCTTTCTTTCTTTCTTTCTTTCTTTTTTCTTCCTTCCTTCCTTCCTTCTTTCCTAACTTTTCTTTCTTTCTGTGTTCTGTCTTCTTCCTTCCTTCCTTCCTTTCTTTCATCTTTCTTCTTTCCTAACATCTCTCTCTCTCTCTCTCCCTCTCTCTTTTTCTTTCTGTTTGTCTGTCTGTCTTCTTTCTTTCTTTCTTTCTTTCTTTCTCTCTCTCTCTCTCTCTCTCTCTCTCTCTCTCTCTCTCTCTCTCTCTCTCTCTCTCTCTCTCTCTCTCTCTCTCTCTCTCTCTCTCTCTCTCTGTCTCTGTCTCTCTGTGCATATATGTGTGTGTTTACTAATCCCCTTTCTGTTCCTCCTGGCTCTAGTCTGTCTCACTTGAATGTTACACCTCTTTCATAGTGTGTAGCAACATAAATTTTGGGTTCAATTCTGGTTGTAAGTTAAGGGCTACCTATATTTTTCTCCTAGATGCCTGCTATCCTTCTTCAAGTTTGTATCATCTGTAAATGTATTTTTCACTTCTTATCTATTTATAATGAAATTGAACAGTGTTAATCCTAAAAGGGAGCCTTTCAGTATACCACTGAACACATCACATAAGGCCACTAAGATATATTTTGGGAGAAATTTATTCAATTGGTTCTCTTTCATTTTATGGAAAATGCAGTAGATGTTCCACCTGATCAAGATCGGAACAGGAAGAAATCAAAGTAAGATGGAGTAGCTGTTAATTCAGAAGTTACTGACTCCAGGACTATAGTATCTCAGTCTACACAATATTTGACCTTTGATAGGGGTTGTGTTTCCTCAGATACAGCAGGCTGCCAATCTGAAGTCCTGGACTCACATCTGTTAGAGGAGTAGGCAAAGACCTATGTTAGGTGTTCTTTATTCAGCTTTGGCTGGTATATCAGTTATGACCTTACCTGAAATAGAAACCACTGAAGACAGTCACCCACATCCTTGCCATATTATTAGGTCTGGGAACTACTAATCCAGAGTATCTTTTTAAGGTTTATTGTTAATATGCTGGCCTTTACCAAAATGATTACAGCATCCAACCAGTGATCAGACACAACTAAACTACAAGATAGTGAGGAACAGAACTGGGCTGAGTGGGGTAAGGTAGAGCACAGTGACACAAGGTGACACAAAAATAAACTGTTGTTTAAATAAAGAGTGAAACCTAAATAGAATGAAATAAGAATAAAATTCTTTACAAAACTTTTATTTTAGAAAAATCTATGTTTACACTGTCTTCTACACCTTTTGATATTCGTAACATTGCATCTTATTACAAACATTGTGGGCATGCCTTTTTTTTAGTATCCCACAACACTTGTATATAAATCACTATAGTCTGAATATAACTATTTTAATTAAAATGAAGAACAGAGATAAAATTTTGAAGTGGAAGCTTTCCATAACTTTTCTTTACACAATGTGGGAAAAACTTCTATGTGGTTGCTAAGGTTCACTATTCAACTTGATATCACATAATATATCCAAATTAATACATTCCCATAAGAACATTTTCAATTTGCATTGCAAAATATTTTATTTCTTAAATACCTTCTAAACAGTAAAATATGCATAATGAAAAAATTAAGACAATATACACAGAGGTGTCAAACTGGTGGCCCGTGGGCTGGATGTGTCACATGCAAGCCATGCCCACCCCAGCTCCGTTAATGAGAAAAACATCATGAAATGTCATGTGATGGCAATGTGAGGCCGCGAGTTTGACACCCATGATATACAATATTGGATGGTTAGAAAACATTAAGTCCCTTTTACCTGCAAACAATTATTCTGTGATTGTGCAATATTAGCCAAGTTTGATTGATGCAAACTTTAAAAATATTCAAAATCAGAAATATTAAATATTAATTTCAATCTATTAAGTTTGATTACTTTTTCAATTGGCACCTATTTGCACCTATCAAATTAATTTATTAAACAAAATACGTCTAGCCTGTATAAACATTTATATCAATGAGTAATCCTACTTCTCTTATATGCAAAGCAAAGCAAAACCATACATTGTCCCAGTTTATCTCAGTGAAATCAAAATCATCCCAAATTAACAGTATTACAATAAATGTATTTGATATAAAAACAATGAAAACTGTTTTTATAGACTATGCTGATTTTTTTTTTAGAAGAATGAACAAAACCTTTAAATTTTCAACCTAACAGGAGCGTTTCAGAAAAGGCAAAGGACACAAGATCAAAAATATAATGTAATCAATAGAGAAAGCAACATGTGCTGCAAGAAGAATTAAAGAACCAATCCTGGTTCTGTAATTATCAGCTGCAAAAGTTCATATTTTGGACATGTGACAAAACTGTGTGTACTAGAAAAAATAGCTACCCTGCTTGGCAAGATTGAAGGAAGTAGATAGAGAAGACAGAAATGAACTCATCGTCTGAAGTGAGGATGACTTCAATGTGCTATTTCTTTAGCATTTGCAAATGTGTTTACAGTCCTTTTATTTTTACAGCATACTTTTAAAAGGGACACTCTCTTGGTATTTTCCTTTGACCGATTCATTGTTTCAAATAAAAAAGCCTTGAAAATCACACTCATGAAAACTTTGCTTGGGTAATTGACTACAAAAATTTGAAGGTGGGGTGAAGAAAGTCTTCATGCAACACACTTTTTTCTTCCCTCCACCCTGCCCCAAGCCGTTGCAGGGCTCTCTGTTGCGTCTTCCAGTCATTTGAGTCAAAAACGAGCTCATTTGAAGGAACGAGAAATATTAACACATAACACACACACACACACACACACACAGAGAGAGAGAGAGGAAGTTGTTCTGCTCGGGGCTGTGAGGATCAGGAAGGAAAGGTGCAACTGCGAGGTTATAGGCAGAGCTAAACTGGCTGAAAGGGCAGAAATGTGTATTCAGTTAATTACCGGAGTTGCAGAGGCTGACGGCAAAATAACAGAAAAAGAGGGAGAGAATTCCTCTGACTAGCGTTCACGTCCCTGGGCCGTTCAGAAGAAACAAGACAAAACCGAAGGTGCTCCTGCATCTTCTGGGAGGCAGGCTTCCTGCCAGCACCCTAAAAGAGCTGCAGCTTCCTTGAGGAGGAGCAAGGCGAGACGCAGCGGCTGACGACTTCAATCCGAATAGAGCTGGAAGGGACCTTGGACTAAACGTCTGCGCTGCAGTTGTGGTTTTTTTTAACTCCCCCCAGTCTCGCACGCCCCCCTTTCAGGCTGATTTTTTGAAAGAATGCCCTAGTCGTGCATTCTTTCAAAAAATCGGGACTTTTTAGAAACGCAGCGGGACGCGGGACAAATCATTAAAAAGCGTGGCTGTCCCGCCAAAATCGGGACGTCTGGTCACCTTATCTTAACTACCCAGAGAAAAAAGACATGTATCATGTCCTCCCTGGATAATTTAGCAGAATGGGAAGGTAACATTTGAGGGGAGACAATTGCTAAGTAATCTGAAACCAAGCCATAATTGAAGATATAGCTGATACATGTTCATTGAGACTTCTAAAGGCTGTTATGTTAAAAGCAATAACTTATGGAAGATATTGGAACCTTAAATGTCTTTTTCCCCCCTGTGTCTTTATGTGACCCTTCGTGAGATTTCCCCCCCCCATTTTTAAGTGAAAAGGTTTAAATAATAAAAGAACCCTTCTCCCCTGATCATGTTCCTGTTAGCTCAAGCTCCCTTATTCTCCATTTCATTTTTGCCTGATGGAATTCATATCCTATTGTTGATGAAGATTCGATCAAAATAGAAGTAGTTACAAAATTTTGCAGCTCTTCATCTTCTTTCAGAGCACAACTGATTTCCTTTTGACTTTCTGAGAGCTCCTTTATCCCTTTTCTGCAAGTTCTGTTTGTTCCCTGAATATTCAGATCATGTCCTTCTTTGAAGTCCTGAAGCTTTCTCTAAAGTTTAGAAGTGGATGGGGCATTGGCTTCGCTGGTGCCTGATAGAAGGATGTCTTCTAATGCTCTTTTCTATTTGCCTTTCAAATCAGCTATACTCAAACCTCTCTATATTGCCAGCCACAATAATTTTATAAACTCCCATCTGCCCCAATAATGCTGTCTACAGCTCTTTTATTTATTATTCATTTGAAGATTTATATTTTGCCTTTTGATTAAATGATCATCAAAGCATCTTTCTTACAAGAAATTGCCATTATAGAAAACAACTCACATATAATTCAGCAGGCCTTATGTTTTATTCTGAAATTTGAAGGCAGAGTGAATTTCCTTTTAGTCCTGCAATTTCAGGGTAACTGGAAACTGGATCTGAGTATTCTTTCTGCCAAGGAGTTGGAAAGTAAACTTATACAGGAATATCTGGAAAAAGATCAATTTTCTCCCAGTAGTTTAATCTGAAAATGTATTGATTGACCTTTTATAAAAATTCAGACAAAATCACTGTTTTCTGTTCTACCTTTTGTTTATTTTTAAGACTTTATTATAGTTTTAAAAAAACGCTTGCGGAGTTGGGGAGCCAGTTTATCCAACATAGGCTAGCAATGCACTTTTGTTTTTTTCAATGCTACAATGCCTTTATTTCTGTACGTCCTAATTGTGGCATCTAATTGTTTCCTGTTTAATGTAAGCAAAGAATTTCCCCTTAATTGAACTTAATTTCTGTTCCCAAGAGGCTTTAATTACTAGTTTCCTTTCATTATTATTTTGTTCCCTTATTGGAAAATATGACACCTTACAATTAAAAAAAAGATAAGGCAAAATTAGTAATTAAAACCAGAAACAGGAAATTATTAATTAAGAGGTAATTCATCCATATGTTGGTACCATACAGAACAACAAATAATTAACAGTAAAACCCAAGAAGGGATATTCTAATTAAAGTTGTGGGGTTAAATGAAACCTCTTAAAAAGTAAAATTGAGCCATGAGGAAAAGCATTGCTTGATAATGTAACACTGAGTCCGAAGCCTTATGAAGTACGTAACTGTTTTAAGGCTACTCCTAGGTGATTGTAGAAAGCAGTCCAGAACTTCTATTGATATAGATAATAATCAACACATTTATTTTTGAAGATAAATATTGTAATTCCATCATGGCAACATGTATTCAGATTCAATTATGATCAATTGTTGCTTGCTTAATTTCTGCTGGAAGCTCTAAGTATTCATAAACAAACCTTTGAAAATTCATCGTGGCTGCTTATTTGGATGTTCATTCTTTTGACAGCAACAAAGAAGTACATGAAGATTTTATACATTTCTTTCTGCTAATTATATTCAGTCCCAGACATGTCTTCTTTGAAGTCCCATTAATTTAGTAAGAATTATTCATAGGCTACCGTAATCAGAATTAAGGCCTTAGTGATTAGGTAGGAAGAGATTTTATCTATGGATGGCTGTCTAATTCTTTTCTTGACAGTATGGTGTATTTATTATTAAACTTTTCAAATATAAATTCTCTTTCAAAATAAGTTGTAAAAATAGATCTGTGTTCTACACATGTTCTTGTAGTTTAATTTTTAAAACTATTATTTTAAAACTTTAAATTCATTTTTTTAAAGATAGTATTTTTATTATGGGCTTTTTGGGAAGTACATTTTGAAATATATGAATGATATTTCAGTTATATACACCTATCATTTTTTGGCCAGAGAGCAGGTATAGAAAACCTTGAGATATAAAATATATTTTTTCAATTATTGACATAATCTCTGTATTTTTTTTCTTTTATGTCACCTGGCCACAAACTGGGTTTCCTGTTTAAAGCTGTTTTATTTATTCTATATCTGAACGTCATTTTTCTCATGCCCTGACCCGCTACAAACTAAAGACCATTTTATCCTTTTTTGTTGTATAACAAAACTGTACACCTTTGTTATATCTCTGATTGTGTTTTGATGCTTATCTCCTTCTCTCAAACCAGTGAATCTAAAATGGAGAAAAAATATATTCTGATTGAAGCTTCTATGCTACCTCTTGTTATTAGTTCAACATCCACTTAGGATCAATTTTATCTGCTTCTAATTTTGAACAGAAAAGTAATTTATTCTCACTATAGCCTCCATTAAATACCCCACAATGTACCTTCATATTCATAGATAGATTAACAGAGTTGGAAGGGACCTTGCAGGTCATCTAGTCCAACCCCCTGCCCAAGCAGGAGACCCTTACATCTGCCGCTACCTAGGATCAAACTCACAACCTCTTGATTGTGAGTCAAAAGCTCTACCTCTAGGCCACAGCAGCTGGGTTTGTGTGGTATGCATTTAAGTTGCCCCCCTCATATCTTATTGAGTTAGACAAAGTATTATGTGAGTGTGTAGATATAAATCCAATATTGCTACTCCATTTTTCAAATGAATGTTTAGAACAAAGTGAAGAATTAATAAATAACAGACATACCTTGGTTATACTAAGAGGGTTATAAATACATTTTACAAAAAAAAATGACTAGCATTTATAGACATATTTTTCTTTTAATTAAGGATGTACCAATATGTGATAAAATGTCAGGAATTCTTCCCAGGAGAATAATTCTTCCCAGGTACTTCCATTTTTTGCTTTTTCCCAGAGATTACAATGCATTGAATCTGAGCAATTCCTCCACATGGCCCTGAAGATGATTACCTGAGCCCTACTGTCCCAGGAGGGACCAGGTGATCCAGAAGAGAGTCACCAGGTGACACTGCAGACATAATAAGGGTGTAGAAATAATGTTGTTGCATTGCTCTCACCTCCACAAGTAGGCCTTAATAGTGACTCTAAGTCATGTCCAGTCAGAGTCATCCTTCATTTTACCCCCGCAGTGCTATAAGTCAGAGTTCCCCAACTTTCTCCATAGTGGGCGGAGCTAGCCTCCAAGGAATGGGTTAAATCTGCCCCCTAGCCAATAGGACCGAGTCTTAAAAAAGGTATAAATAGTGCCCTCTCAGATTGGCACTCCCTCTTTTAATCTCGGTCCGTAGCCAAAGGGCATTGTGCTTTTTCCTGTGTTTGGAGGCTAGTTCCACCGTTGCTGATCTTAACTTCCTGATTGCTGTTTACCTCGTGAGTGACATTCTGCGTAATTCCAAAGTCTCCCCTGACTGACAGCTGTCATCCAGGGTTGAGCGCGGCGTGGGCAGCTGCCCAGCTGCATACAACGGCCCTGACAGCCTGCTAGGGCTTCAGGGCGAACTAAAGGGAGGCCCTTTACCATCACCAGCCACCCTTGCTATTTGTCTGGGGGGAAAAGTCAGAAGAAATCCTCAAAGCCGATAAAGGCCTTTTCCACCCCTCCGGCTGGAGGCCGATCCTCCCACAGCCTTTTCTGCGAACTGTGCTGCTGCCGGCCGCCCCAAGCAGAGCCCTTCTCTGCCAGGCCTACCTCTCTCTCTCCCTCTCTCTCGCTGCGGTTGCCTCAGCCGTCAAGCCGGCAGGCCTAAATCCGTCGCCCGAGCCTCTCTGTCTTGGTGGGAACGGCCGTTTGCGAATTCGTCGCTGACGTCACGGCGGCCATTTTGAATTCCCCAAACCGGCTCTCATGATTGGCTGCACTACTCGTCATCAGTTGCCGGGCAGATTCGGCTCTCCTGATTGGCTGCACTACTCGTCATCAGTTGCCGGGCAGATTCGGATCTCCTGATTGGCTGCTCTACTCGTCATCAGTTGCCGGGCAGATTCCACGATCGAGTAAAGAGCCCACGCATGTGCAGTGGGCTCTAGCTCTCGAGACAAGTGCTACGAAGCTACAGAGAGGGAGGAAATCGTACGAGGAGCAGCTAAATAAATAAAATAACTGGTCGGAAATCGCTGGCATGGCTGAGGGGGCTCACAGGCAGGGCAAGGCCAAGTCTAAGTCATCCAGGCCTTGCCCTACCGAAGGATCAAAGGAGGATTCTTCTCTGCCACGTGCCACCAATGAGCACAGGGACAGATCCCCCCTCACATCACCCCCCCTAAAACCAAGAAGCCTTCAAAAACGGCTTCAAAAGGGGAGGGGCACAAAGACTCCTCCAGATCCACATCAGGGGGCACACTTGCGGGTTCCCCCTCCCCCAGGACATCAGCCCGTGGCCCGGGGGATGCAACACCTCATTACCTGCCACAAGGGGCGGGGCAGCCTTGCTCACCTGAAGATGTCTCCCTGGACAACCCGGGTGTTCATCTCGAGGAAGGGGACGTTTGGGGCACTCGCTGTTCCCAGAGTCGCTCCTCTCACCGTAGGGTCACATCAGCGACTCACAATGACCCACTGGACGATCCGGCTGTCCAACAGAGAATGGATGACGCCATTAAGCGGGGGATTGAGGCCGCTGTCAAGGCCATGGCTCACTCCTCCCAGAGCCGTCCTCCCCCCAGAGCTGTCTCACCTCCGCCCGTCCCTGAGCCTGCAACCATCGAGGACATGGAGGATGATGACTATTCCGTCCACAGCTCCCCCATCCCGACCGGAGATCTGGACAAGGAGGAAGGGGAAATTGACGAGGGCCAAGGGGGATGCGATCCTCCCCATCCGCAGCTGTCAGAGGACGAGGACCTGGCTCCCGAACCTTCTACATCTACCTCCCTCTTCCACCCCAGCCTTTTTCGTTCCCTGCTCCATAAGGCCAGGGCCACGGCCAACATCCCACCATCGGCCGCTGACCCTCAAACTTCGGCGGTTCAGGGTGATCCCATATTTGGCGAAGCCTCAACCTCTTCCGCCGAGGTAATCCCGACGCCAAACCTCTTTGTTGATGCCATAACAAAGCAGTGGCTTACGCCCACCTCGGGGCCTGCGCCTAACGCTCAAGACAAGAGGTATTTCAACATCTCATCTCACCTGGCGCAACATCTTCCAGTTCCGGCTGTCGACCCTCCCGTGTTGGCGCTCTATTCGAATGCTCCAGTTCCCGGGGAGCCAGATGACCTCCTTCGTCCGGAGGAACGTCGGACGGAATCCATTCTACAGAAAACCCACCAGGCGGCGGCCTGGGCGGTTAGAGCCTCGATTACAACGTCGTTTTTTTGCCGCACTTCCTTGAAGTGGTTACATGGTCTCCAGGACCATATACTGCAAGCCGACACAAGGGCTCACCAGGATATTCAGAAATTAATTGCAGCGGCCCAATTTACCTCTGACTCCGCGCTCCAGGCTGGTCGTTTTGCGGCCAGGGCAATGGGAACGGCGGTAGTGGCCAGGCGCATGCACTGGCTCCGCGGCTGGTCAGCCGATTTGCGGCATAAGTGGAAACTGGCTGCGGCCCCGATTTCTGGTCAGTCCCTGTTTGGCCCGGCCCTAGACCGGATCACTACGGAAACCAAAGATAAGAGGAAAATCCTTCCCTCTTACAATAAAAAGTCCCAAAATAAGGCCCCTCCCTACCGGCGAGGCTCCAGGCCTTCTGAGACCCTATACAATAGGTACCAGGGATCCTACTCTTCTGGGCAAGGGCAGTACGGGGCACCCCAAGGGCAATATGGGGCTTCCCAGGGTTCCTATGCCCCGCGGCAGCGCTCGGCTGCTGACAGGCCATACCGGGGCGGGCAATCAAAACGGCCCTTTAGAGGAGCCGGTGGTCGCCCTTACCGCCAGTATAAGTAGACCCGACTCGATCCCTCCCATTGGGGGTCGACTGGCATCCTTTGCCAGTCGGTGGGAGGAAATCACCAATGACGCATGGGTTTTGCAAACCCTGTCGACAGGACTGTACCTGGAATTTATTTCCACCCCTCCGAGGTTTTTCTTACGCTGCCCCTTGTCTTCAAACATTTCCAAACGGGTCCTCGTAGATCAGGCCATCCAGCACCTACTGGACATTAGAGCCATCCAGCGAGTGCCTGAGGACCAGCAGGGGCAAGGCTTTTATTCCATCTTGTTTGTGGTTCCGAAATCCTCGGGTGGGTGGAGAGCGATTCTCGATCTGAAACGCCTGAACAGATATGTGAGGTACAGAAAATTCAAAATGCACACCCTGCAATCAATTTTGGCAGGAATTAGGTGTGGCGATTTTCTCGCCTCAATTGACCTCACGGAGGCCTACCTCCACATTCCTATTCATCCTTCTCACCGCCAATTCCTCAGATTTTGCTATGCAGGGGTGCATTATGAATACCAGGCACTACCCTTCGGCCTGTCTTCAGCGCCAAGGGTATTCACCAAGGTTTTGGCAGCCTTGACCGCCCACCTTAGGGCTCTTCCCGTGCGTGTTCAGTGTTACCTGGACGACATTCTCATCCAGTCCTCTTCCCTGTCCCAGGCTCAGCAGGATGTCCAGGTTACCCTCAACACACTTGAGCACCACGGGTTTCTCGTTAATTTGGGAAAGAGCCAACTGTCCCCCTCTACCAGGGTCACCCACCTGGGGGCCATCATTGACTCTCTGGAGTGCAGGGTCTACCTGTCCCAGGAACGGAGAGACAGCATATTGGAATTAGTCCAGCATGTTCTGGCTCAAACAAGGGTTCCCCTGAACCAGCTGTCTTCCCTCCTGGGGAAAATGATTTCGGCTATACACATCATCCCGTGGGCTCATCTGCACTCCAGAGACCTTCAATGGTTTCTTCTCCCCTTTCAGCGGGCGAATCGCAGCCACTCCCCCGCGAGGGTCAGGATGCCAGTGTCGGCGAGGAAATCACTCCGGTGGTGGACTTCGCCCGCAATGAGCGAGGGCTCCGACTTCATGGAGCCACAGAGACTCACATTGACGACCGACGCCAGCACCACGGGCTGGGGGGCCCACACCGAATCCCTCGTCGCCCAGGGCACCTGGTCCAGGGCAGAGCGCTCCCTTCCGATCAATTTGCTAGAGCTCAGGGCAGTCAGGTTGGCCCTTGCGCATTTTCAACCTCACCTGGTGGGCAGTCACATCTTGGTCCTAACGGACAACGTAACTACGAAAGCCCACATAAATCGACAGGGGGGAACCTTCTCCAGGGCCCTCATGTCCGAAGCGATGACCCTGGGGCTCTGGGCAGAGCGGCATCTCCGATCCATCACTGCGGAGCACATCTCCGGGGTGAGCAACACCATGGCGGACTGGCTCAGCCGGAATGCCATCGACCCGGCAGAGTGGTCCCTACACCCGGACATTTTCCATCAAATAGTGGACCGCTTTGGACTGCCAGCCGTGGATCTGTTCGCCACCCCGGAAAACGCCAAGCTTCCCAGGTTCATGACCAGGTTCCGAACTCCGGGCGCGGAGGACACGGACGCTCTTCGTTGTCAATGGCCACAGGAATTGCTGTACGCCTTTCCCCCCCTTCCGCTGATCCCGCAGGTCATCCGGAGGGTCCTGAGGCTGAAAGCAGAAGTCATCCTCCTGGCCCCACACTGGCCCCGGCGGACCTGGTTCGCGGACCTTATGTCCCTGTCCGCATCACCTCCCTGGCGGATCCCGCCGACAGAGTGGTCGCTTGCCCAGGGGTCAGTGCAGCATCCAGAGCTGTTTCCCCACGTGGGACCTTTCCAAGGTTCTCTCGGCCCTAACGGCTGCCCCCTTTGAACCGTTGGACTCTGTTCCCTTGTCACACCTTTCCTTCAAGGTGGCGTTCCTCGTCGCAATCACCTCAGCGTGCAGGATATCTGAACTCGCAGCCCTGTCCGTGCGCGCGGACCTGTGTACCTTCCACAGCGACAGGGTCGTTCTTCGATTGGACCCGGCCTTCACGCCCAAGGTGAACACGCCGTTTCATAGGGCGCAGGAGGTCATCTTACCGGCCTTTTTTCAAAATCCGTCCACGGACTCTGAGCGCGCTTGGCACATGCTGGACGTTAATTTAATTTAATTTAATAGACGTTCTTATAGGCCGCCCAATCCCGTGGGACTCAGGGCGGCGTACAACAGAATAAGAAGCGTACAATAAAAACAATTATCATAATTTAAAATTAAAAGGCATAGTTAAAACAATTATAAAAACAACATTCAAGGGGGGAATCTGATCTTCCTATTCACCCCGCCTGCCGGAAGAGCCAAGTTTTTATGGCTTTACGGAAGGCCAGCAGGGTGGGGATAGTCCGGATCTCTGGTGGGAGTTGGTTCCAGAGGGACGGGGCTCCCACAGAGAAGGCCCTCCCCCGTGGCCCCGCCAACCGACATTGTTTGGCCGATGGGACCCGGAGGAGGCCCTCTCTATGGGACCTAACCGGTCGTAGGGAGGTATGTGGTAGGATGCGGTCCCGAAGGTAACCTGGCCCTGAGCCATGTAGGGCTTTAAAGGTAACGACCAACACCTTAAATTGCGACCGGAGACTAATTGGCAGCCAATGCAGCTGGCGAAGAATAGGTGTTACGTGGGTGTATCTCGGTACACCCACTACAGCTCACGCAGCTGCATTCTGTACCAGTTGGAGTCTCCGGATGCTCTTTGAGGGTAGCCCCATGTAGAGCGCGTTACAGTAGTCTAGCCGTGAGGTGACAAGGGCATGAGTGACTGTGAGCAAAGCCTCCCTCTCCAAGTAAGGTCGCAATTGGTGCACAAGACGAATCTGTGCAAAGGTCCCCCTAGCCACAGCTGAAAGATGTTGCTCCAATTTTAGCTGTGGATCTAGGAGGACACCCAAATTGCGGACCTGTTCCGAGGGAGTCAATTTTTCTCCCCCGAGAACCAGGGAGGGACAGTCGACATAATCCTTGGGAGGCAAAATCCAGAGCCACTCAGTCTTGTCTGGGTTGAGCCTGAGTCTGTTCACTCCCATCCAGACCCTCACATCGTCCAGGCAGCGGCACATTACATCAACTGCTTCATTGAACTGACACGGGGTGGAGATGTACAACTGGGTATCGTCAGCATACTGCTGATACCTCACCCCGTGTCGTCGGATGATCTCACCCAGCGGTTTCATGTAAATGTTAAACAGGATGGGCGAGAGGACCGAACCCTGTGGCACCCCGCAAACCAGGGGCCTAGGGGCCGACCTCTGCCCTCCTGTCAACACCGACTGCGTCCTGTCAGAGAGGTAGGAGGAGAACCACCGTAAAACAGTGCCTCCCACTCCCACCTCCCCAAGACGACGCAGAAGGATACCATGGTCGATGGTATCGAAAGCCGCTGAGAGGTCAAGTAACACCAGGATGGAGGAATGACCCCCATCCCGTGCTCGCCAGAGATCATCCATCAGTGCGACCAAAGCAGTCTCCGTACTGTAGCCACGCCTGAAACCCGATTGAAAGGGATCCAGATAATCAGTATCCTCCAATAGCCGCAGGAGTTGGAGCGACACCACTTTCTCTACAACTTTACCCAAGAAGGGTAAGTTGGAGACTGGACGGAAGTTCTTTAAATCCGCTGGGTCCAGGGAAGGCTTCTTGAGGAGGGGCCTCACCACCGCAGCTTTTAAGGGCTGCGGGACGGACCCCTCTCTCAAAGATGCGATCACAACAGCCTGGAGCCAGCCGCGTGTCACCTCCCTGCTGGCCGAAACCAGCCAGGAGGGACACGGGTCCAATAAACAAGTGGAGGCGCTCATCGCTCCTATGGCCTTGTCCACATCCTCAGGAGTGATAGGCTCAAACTCCTCCCAAATAACAGGACTAAGACTCGCCCCTGTCATCTCGGCCTGCCCTGTCCAAATGGAGTCCAGGTCTGTCCGAATCTGAGTGATTTTATCCGCCAGGAACTGGGAAAATTCCTCAGCTCTACCCTGCAAGGGTTCTTCGCCCCCCCCCTTTGCGAGGAGGGAGCGCGTCACCCTAAACAGGGCGGCTGGGCGGGAGTCGGCGGACGCAATAAGGGCGGAAAAATGCGCACATTTTGCCGCCCGTATCGCCACTAAGTAAGACTTAATGCAAGTTCTTAAAAGTGTCCGGTCAGACTCAGCTTTACTGGCTCTCCATCGTCGCTCTAGGCGTCTCTTTAGGCGCTTCATCTCCCGGAGCTCCTCAGTAAACCAAGGAGCCCTCCGGGATCCGCTGCCACGGAGAGGCCGCAAAGGCGCAATCCGATCTAAAGCCCCTGTTGCCGCCTGATTCCAGGCAGTCACTAGAGCCTCAGATGAATCGTGTACCAGGGAGTCCGGTATTTCCCCAAGTTCCCTCTGAAATCCTTCGGATTCCATTAGGCGCCTGGGGCGGAACCACTTAATCGGTCCCGCCTCCTTGCGGTGGAGGAGTGGCGCCATGAAATCCAACCTCAGAAGGAAATGATCTGACCACGACAAGGGTACTGTGACTAAACCCCTCAGCCTCAGATCATCTCTCCACTGCCCCGAGAGAAACACAAGGTCAAGCGTGTGACCTCCCTCATGAGTCGGACCCTGAACTACTTGGGTCAGGTCCATGGTTGTCATGGAAGCCATGAACTCCTGGACTGCCTCTGAGGTTTCACCGGGCGATGGCAGGTTGAAGTCCCCCAGCACCATCAACCTGGGGAACTCAATCGCCAGCCCTGCTACCGCCTCGAGCAGAACAGGCAGGGCCTTTGCAACGCAGCTAGGAGGCAAGTACGTTAGCAGAAGGCCCACCTGAACCCCTAAGTCCAGCTTCAGAAGGAGCGTCTCACACCCAACAATCTCCGGGGCAGGGCTCCTTCGAGGATTTAGGTTCTGGCGAGCTATAATTGCCACTCCTCCACCCCTTCCCTGGGGTCGCGGCTGATGCTGAACTGAGAACCCGTCCGGGCACATCTCAGAGAGGGGAACCCCCCCCTCCTGGCCTAGCCAGGTCTCAGTAATACATGCCAGGTCCGCCCCCTCTTCCAGGATTAAATCCCGTACAAGGGGGGCCTTGTTAGTAATCGACCTGGCATTCAACAGCAGCAGCTTGAGCCCAGGGCCCTGACATCCCTGGTTACCAGGTACTCGGGCTGAGCTAGATGGAACCAAACCAGAGGGGCCAGAACAAGGAATCGCTTGAAGATAGCGAATTCTCGTTCCCCGAGAGCGGCCTACCCCCCTGCTCCCGCCATACCTACCTCTCCCTGTTATGACCTTAATACTCCCGTCCCCCCTCACACCAGAGATCCCCTCCTCTCCCCCACTGGTCCCCCTCTCTCCCAGCAGGCCATGCATCCCAGTCATACTGAGCCTGGGGGAGGACTGGAACCCCCCTCCGCTTCTGTTTACACACTCAGCAGAGGGGGGCACTTAACATTTATCTCTGTCGGACGCTTCCTTTGCGGCGAACTGAGACCTTATTTGTGACCTTTCGCCCCTCTACTCAGGGTCGCAAGGCGTCTTCAGCGACAATTGGCCGATGGATCCGGGCGGCCATCTCCTTGGCCTATAAACACATGGCACTACCTAAGCCCTCGGGTCTCACGGCACACTCCACCCACAGCGCAGCGACCTCTGCAGCATGGAATGCTAGGGTCCCCATCCTCGAGGTCTGTAGGGCGGCCACCTGGTCCTCCCTTACTCCCTTCATCCGCCATTACAAACTAGACGTTTATGCTTCGGAGGAGGCGGATTTTGGCAGGCGGGTGCTGGAGACAGGGGTGGCATCGAGCTCTCTTCCCAGCCAGGACGATTGATCCCGCCCTAGGGACGCCAGCTTTGGTATGTCCCATTCCTTGGAGGCTAGCTCCGCCCACTATGGAGAAGGGACGTTGGTACTCACCTGTGAGACGTCCTTTCTCGTAGGGCGGAGCTAGCCTCCAAGTCCCTCCCATTGGGGCTGGCTGGGCGCTCTACGGCTATCTGGTGTATATAGTTCTTCTCTTGTATGCAATGATTCACCTGTATATAGTTCGGTTTTTTCTCCGCTGAGGGTGTGTATATAGTTACTTATTCTGAGCTGTGTCTCATGTACATAATTCCTTTTCTCTGCGATGAGTCTGTACATAGTTAATAAATTGTCTGTTTGTTTTGGAAAAAGCACATCGAGTCTGTCTTGATCCCTCGATTAAAAGAGGGAGTGCCAATCTGAGAGGGCACTATTTATACCTTTTTAAAGACTCGGTCCTATTGGCTAGGGGGCAGATTTAACCCATTCCTTGGAGGCTAGCTCCGCCCTACGAGAAAGGACGTCTCACAGGTGAGTACCAACGTCCCTTTCCAGCTTGTGGATCGGTGGGCGGCGGAGACGGGATGGTTCTGCATGAGTAATTGGCAAGGGCACGTGCGGGTCCATTAACACAAGTGGCGGGTACATGCACCCACTGCTTGTACAAAGGGGCAGATACATGAGCCCACTACCTGCGCAAATGGAGTGCACACACACACACACTCACCCACTGCTTTTGTGGTCCAGTTCCTAACAGCTCACAGCCCATTAGTGGCTGTGGCCCTGTGTTTGGGGACCCCAGCTCTAGGTGTCTCTTAACCCTTTTCAGAACCCATAACTCCTCCATGAACCAATGGGAGAATCGGGAGTGATAGGACAAGAGAAACCACACAGGCGCAATCCTTCCCAAAGTCTCAGCTGCCCTTTGATTCAGGTTGATTCACTGCTTCGGCGGTGTCATGCAGCAAAACCTCCATCTCAACTCAGCTTATGCAGCCACTCCTGGCTTTGCATCTACCCAATTTAGCATTGTTTGCAAATATGATGCCAATTTAAAAAATCATTTTCCTACCAATACACACATTCATGTCCAAAGTTTGCACACCTTCAAAAACCTTCAGTGTGAAACTGATTAAAGTTTCAGGTAGTAGTGCCACCCAATCAGAAGGTTGTTGTTAATTAAGGTCACAGAACCCACAGTTACTGCTTTTGGGAAAAGCACTGATTTGTGGAGAAAAACAAGTAAAGAAGAGATAGATTGTTTAAGCAATTGCTCTGCCTCTGTGGGGGCAAGAAAAGGGGGGGAATGGGTCAAGTACAGGACACTGCATGACAGTTTTATCTGAATGAGTTGGCACCAACCAATAATCTTTACAGCATCTCTTTCTTTTTCACTTAGTGATTATATCACTTCCAATTTAAGGAACAGTTTATGGTCATTAAATTCTAATTATCAATTAGAATTCATTGTACATTGATTAGGTTAGGGTGGTGCTGTTTTAAGTTTCCTATCCTGCTTTGTGGTTTCCTCAGATTGAGATATCTTTTTTTTTGTAATATATCTCTTGATAGTCCATCATCGATTCCAAAAATAGCAGCTTAAAAGCCCGAGTAAATAAATAAACAAACAAAAAAAACCAATTCAGCATTGCATTATTTCTATCTAATTATTTACATTATTAAAATCTACGGTATTTTTCGGAGTATAAGACGCACCAGAGTATAAGACGCACCTTAGTTTTGAGGGAGGAAAACAAGGAAAAAAGGCCTCTGCCTCCAAGCAATTTGCCAAACAGCAAACAGCACAGATGATATACACTGTTTGCTGTGTATTTCTGTGCATGTGTGCTTGACCCATAGATATAGCAAAGAATTGGAGAAATGCACATTATGCCAGAAAGTTTTCTTAAATGTAGTCACACTAACTCCTCCCAATTATTTAAATAGATCTACTCCAAGGTAACTAAACTCTAATACTAAACAGGACACTGTTACATTTCAGACTATACTTGTACAAAGCTGTTAAAATTAATTAAAATTTCTGGAAGTATACATTATTCTCTATTATTTAAAAGAAGATACAATAGCACTGGGCCTCTTCAGAGCAAGCAAGCTTCTTTATTTTGTTAAGTTGTCTAGATTTACAGGGATCTCCAACCTTGGCAACTTTAAGACTTGTGGACTTCAACTCCCAGAATTCCACAGCCAGCAAAGCTAACAAAGCTGGCTGTGGAATTCTTGGAGTTGAAGTCCACAAGTGTTAAAATTGCCAAGGTTGGAGACCCCTGGCTCTAGAACAATAATAAAGCAGTCTTTAAAATATAAGTCTAATAATTTGAACATTCTACAGACATTTATAGTTATTCATTTACCCCCTTCCATCCAGTTCATCAGAAAATAAAAATCTGTGTGTCTCTCCCAGTTATTTGCCTCTGCAGCTAGTTTCACTTTCATTTTAGCACGTGGCAAATCAGCTTTAGGTCGGGAAGCTGCTAGTGACTTGCTTGGCTTTACAGGCTCTTCCCTCTTTGCTGCAAACAAGTAAATTGCTGGAAGACAGAGGCCAAAGGGTGGGAGTGGGTGGGTGGGGCTACATTCGGTGTATAAGACACACCCAAGTTTTCACCCTCTTTTGGGGGGTAAAAAGGTGTGTGTTATACTCTGAAAAATTATCCGTTAGAATTCACTGTATATTGATTAGGTATTATGGATAATTCACCAATTATCTAAGCCACTTATTTTTTTAAATTTAAAATAAACTGTTTAGAGATCATCATGCCAACCTTTGATTTAGAACATTTCCAATCCTTTGCATACAGTGCATATGTAGTATGTACATCTGTACTAAGAATATAGAGCCAGTTTGATGTAGTACAGATATTCCTCGAGTTACAATAGTTCACTTAGTGAATGTTTAAAATTATGACACCCCTTCCCCCCAAAAGTATTTATGACCCGGTCCCAAAGTTACAGTCCCAAAGCACCCAGCGGTCGTTTGCTCTTACGACTGACTGCACAGATGCTGTAACATACTCCCTACCTATTGTCCCTGTAGGCCTTTTTTGGTTCCAGCCTGGACAGTACCGCAGTCGTCTCCTGCTTGCTGCTAAGTGGCTGTTTTGAATGAGCAACTTCTCATTGGGGCCTGAAGGCAGTGGCAGCAGTCGATCAACACAGAACTTACAATTCAGCCCGATGAGACCAAGGAAACAAGCTCCATGTTGCATTCCTAACTCGAGGACTGCCTGTTCTTAAGACATCCGGCTAGAAACTGGAAGGCTGTGAGTTCTAATCTCATTTTCGACATGAAGCCAGCTTGGGCCAGTCGCTCTCATCTTAGGAAGGAGGCAATGGAAAATCTCATTTGAAATCTTGCCAATAAAACTGTAGAGATTTGTTCACTCGCCAGGAATCAATGCCATCTCAAAGGTGCATGCATGCACGTATGTGTGCATGCACACACACACACAAAACTTATTCCACTACATTCCGTGGGCTTTCATTGAATAATTAAGTATAGGATTGTGCCATCATATTTTCAAAAGAAAGCCCAAATAAAGCACTGACAAACGTATTTTAGACTTAAGTGTTCACTATTTCCAGTTTATTTTATCTGTATTGAAAGATCTTTAAAAGAAAAAAAATTGTCCCTAACGTATGCTAGTGAAAGAGATAGAAGAAAAACAGAGAAAAAGAAACAAGGAAGGAAAGTAAAAAAGGAATGAAGGAAGATGCTTTTCTGGAATCTCTTAAAATTAAAATGCAATCCTATAGTGAATATAGGGGATTTTCTTATTGAATACAATAACACGTATCCACAGGTTAATTGCATGCTTCTATAGATTACTGGATAATTACATTTAAGAGGCTTAAAGATTTAGAAAAAAGAAACTGGAAGGTATTTAGTCTATTGTTACCTTTGTTTATGTGTTCTGTTCAATGGAATTTATAATTGTGGATTTAAATTTTTCTAAGATAAAGAAATGGCAGTCATTCAGCTCATGCAGTAGCGATTTCCAAAAACTTGAATGTGAAATAGTGGCTATAATTTATTTAACAAACATTAATTAAAGAGAAATAAAATCCTCAAGAAAAGCTAACTTCCTTCCCCCCGTCCTGAATTTTCATAAGATTGTTCAGTACCTGTAAAATTGGAAAATGGTATATTCAACTTTGGAGAAGAGGCAGCAGAGAATTATATAGACCAATAAGTCACTAATGGTTTTTTCTTCTTCTTCTTTTACTTAAGAATGTCAAGGGGGGGGAGTTGCACATCAATAACTTGAGATATAATGTAACACACAGTAAAGTTATATTAGCTGGAAGGGAGAGGGGAGGGACATCTATCTGTAAAACATTATTTAGCTGCACCATGAGGGTGGAGGTTTCGTTCTCTGAACGTTTGGGTTGGTTTCTAAACGTTTCATTAACAGGCTAGGTAGCAGAGTTTAGATGACGATGTTACCTAGCCTGAAGGTATTACCTAGCCTGGTAACAAAATGTTCAGAAACCAACCCACAAGCTTGGAGAATGAACCTTCACCCTCATCCTACACTTGAGCTACAGATATTTTCAGATATACAGACCATCTCCGTCAAAATCTCTTTTAATGTTGGAATTCTCCAACATTAGAAAGACCCAAGTATTGAGAAAGAAACACGAAAGAGAATATGATGTTATACTTTTCTTTATCTGATCTTGCAAAGATATCCATATAACTTTTTGAACAGTGGGATAGTAGCCATATGATTGCAGCCTTAGGGTTATGTTTTATTGCATAATATTTTGCTGCTATTTAGTACCAGCAAAGTGATGCTGAAGGAAAAATAGGTTCAATGTTATATATGGTAATATATAATATATATATAGTCTCTTTTTTCTATAGATTCGCCAGCTGATTTTTTTTCCTTTTCTACCCTTTTAAATATTTAATAGATATTTAAGGCATAACCTAAAAAAAGCAGAAAAAATAAAAATGCAAAAAGATTGTAGGACAGAGATATATATTGCCCATAAAATTCATGACAGCTGTCAGGGTTCCAAGTAACACCCCCAATGAAAGAAGACTCCAAGGCCTGAAGTTCCTCAAAGTTCCAATTTATTAGAGATGTCATATTGGCACATCTGGGAAAACCTGAATCTGAGAGTTCCGGGTTTTTCCCACCCAAAAGAAAATCAAAGATCCATCCCCTGCACCCACAAGTCCATCACATGGTCCAATCGATTCACTGTCCCAACTGGAGATGGACCCCAGTCACTCCCATCCAGGTGCAGGGCGAATGTCCTTGACTCCCAGAGAAAGGAATGTTGTTATGGCTAATCCTCTACCACTCCGTGCAATTCCCCTTCCCGTTTTCCCAGGCACTAAATGTGGCAGCCCTGAAGCTCCTATTAAAATTAAGACAATATTGAATAATTAGCAAAAAGCCAGTATAATAAAACATGTAAGTTAGAATAAGCTATCAAGAGACTTTCTTTCTGATCTAAAAAAAATCTATCCTCATTTAGGAAGTCAGACAAAAGCCACTGTAATACCTGATGTTAAGACAAAGCCAGAATTGAAATGTGGTACAGAGAATCAAAGAAAATTTCTGTTGCTAGGTAAGACAGTTGTTAAGTGAATTTTGCCCATTTTGTGACCTTTCTTACTACAGTTATTAAGTGAATCACTACAGTTATTAAGTTAGTAACCTAACTTAAGTGGATCTGGCTTGCCCATTGACTTTGCTTGTCAGAAGATTGAAAAAAGATGCTCACATGACTCTGGGACACTGCAACCGTCATAAATATAAGTCACTTGCCAAGCATTTTAATTTTGATCATATGGCCATGAGGATGCTGCAATGCTTGTAAGTGTGAAAAACGGTCACAAGTCACATTTTTCATTGCCATTGTAACTTTGAACGGTCACTAAAATGAAGTTGTATTTTGAAAACTACCTATATACCATATTTTTCGGAGTATAAGACGCACCAGAGTATAAGACGCACCTTAGTTTTTGGGGAAGAAAATAGGGGGAAAAATTTACCTACCAGGTATTCATCTGGCTAGCATCCTTAGTCTGGTCAGCTTCAGCACATTATTTTATCCCCTGGTTAGGGCTGAAATAAACCTTTTTCAGAGGGAATAGCAATGAAAACAAGCCCGCAAAGACTTAGGGCTGGAAAAAAACTTCTTCGGAGGGAGTAGGAATGAAAAAATCCTGCAAGCAGGGAAGATCATTAGCACCTTGTTAGGGCTGAAAAAGCCTTTTTTGGAGGGAATAGCAATGAAAACAAGCCAGGAAGAGCGTTGGCACCTCGTTAGGGCTGGAAAAAAAAGCTTTAAAAAAGCTCCATTCGGAATATAAGACGCACCCAAATTTTAAGCCTCTTTTTGGGGGGGAAAGGTGTGTCTTATACTCCGAAAAATACAGTATGTAGTCTTATAATCCATGAATGCTTTCCAAATGGAATTAAATTGTGTTTCTTATTTTTAAATTTCTTATTTTAAAATTCAGAATTATTTTTATGTTGATGCATACTTTCATCATTTAGTTTGTTCTGTCTTCTAAATAAAGAATTATACGTGATTTCCAATAAGAATACAAAGTACTCTGGCAGCTGGTATCATTTTCAGAGCCAATTCCATATACTTTGGTTTAATAATGTTTAACAAAAAGAAAAGCTGGCAAGGAGGAAGTTCCACCTTTAAATGTCATTTAAATAGTTTTCAAGTATTTTTGTTCTTGACATCAAATGCAAAATAATTATTCAATTCCTAACAGTTTTTAGAAAATGAATGATCTGTGTTGGCACTAGAGTAATATACTAATGGTAAAATATTTTGTACCAGTTTTCTCTAAGGATGAAATTCACAGTAAATGTTGCATGTCTCTTGTCCTCTTTAGATTCCTTGTACATTTAATCATACAGTCTTTAACCTCTTTAGTTTCTAAATCATCTTTATATACAAAGCAAAAATAATCACCAAAAATGTTCTGAGTTCCATACCATGAGTTTTTTCATTCACTCAAGTACCTAAATATTTTACCTTGTGTTGTAATTTCTTTTGGATTATGCTACTGTATTTCCCTGAAAATAAGACCCAACCATAAAATAAGCTCTAGCATGATTTTTCAGGATAGCAATAGCAATAGTACTTAGACTTATATACAGCTTCATAGTGCTTTTACAGCCGGTTTACAGAGTCAGCATATTGCCCCCAACAATCTGGGTCCTCATTTTACCGACCTCGGAAGGATGGAAGGCTGAGTCAACCTTGAGCCGGTGAGATTTGAACTGCCAAACTGCAGCTAGCAGTCAGCAGAGGTAGCCTGCAGTGCTGTAGTCTAACCATTGCGCCACCTCGGCTCTTAAGGATGCTCATAATAAGCCCTACTCCAAAAATAAGCCTCAGTTAAGATCGTCAACCATCAGTATTATGGTTGCCCTGGAAGAGTGGGGTGTGTGCCTATCTCTACATTGCTCATGTTGGGGGAGCTTCTGTGGGGGCCCAGGCAGAGTAGAGTGGGGAGGGGTTTCCCACCTGCTTCTTGGGGATGGGGGTTCCCCACCCTTCCCATTTTCCGGGGCCATCATGGGTGGGGTGGCAGGTGGAAAGCTCAGGTGGAAAGCTTAAGTGTGCAGTGGAGCTGGAGGACAAGGTTGGATGGTGGAAGCTGAGCATGCAGGGGCTATGACATGGCACCACCACCATCCTGCCACATGCCTCACCTCACAAGCAGAGGCATGGAGGGAGGCACGTCATCCAGCCACTGGATGCATGCGTTGCCCCATGCCCCCTGTCACAGCCATGAGCAAGCAAAGACAGAAGGTGGGACTGGGCGGATGCATGGCCCAGTGCATCCAGCGGGCCAGATCACATGCCTTTCCCCCCCACACCTCTGCCTCTGCCTGCTGCTTGGAGGGACAGCCCAGCGGTCGCAGCACTTGGACTTACCTGCTGCCGGACATCGTCAGCTCCCATGCACTCGCTGCCTCCTGTGCACGTGCTGGGGGCAGCGGGGCTGGGGGAGCGGAGGCCAATCCCTCATCATTTCTGGTACTGTGTTTCCCCCAAAATAAGGCCAATGCATCTTTTGAGCAAAATATATATATAAGACCGGGTCTTATTTGGGGGGAAACACAGTATTTATTTGAAGATGTGAGGTGATTCACAGCATTTCAAAGAAAAAATCTCAAAGATTTCATCTTTGGTCTTTTTTAAGGAATACCTCTTGCAACCCACTCTTTCACTCTTATATTCATTTACCACTTTTTATTTATTTACTGAAAACATAGGCAGTTATGAAGAACTACACAATCACTGTGAACCTCAAAGTAGATTTTCCCCCAAAATATTACTTTTTTAAAATGCTCATTTTTCAAAAACATGTTAAAGCATACAGGATAAGAAATGATATATATAGTAGGCTCTTGATATTCCACTCATTTTGATAGTTCATTATGATATGCAAGATCCTCATTCCAATCCAAAGATACTATCAGTTTCTGAAAAGTTACCAATAAAATTTCAGCTAGAAGTTAAACTTAACGATAGGTTGCCTGTATAGAAAAAGCTTCAGTTTAATAACTGCCTTAAATGACTTCTAGTATTGTGCTTGCAATCTTTTTTTTTTTTTTTGTTACTTCCCTCTGTCAGGGTTTCGACCGATGCCCTAATAAATGCAGGAGCCTCAAGCAAAGTTTCAAGAAAAATCCCGTTGTTTATTAAGAGCGCCATGTCAGCACGGACCAAGTGAAGCAAGCTCTAACTTCACGTGGTTCGTGCCTTGCCTCTGACCCTGTTTGCCCCTCCCCCCAAGGTGTGCCATCAGTCACATTCCCCAACGAAGCAATTTCGCGGGTCGTAGAAGTCACTCCCTCCAGCCGTTGTGGGTCTCCGTGGAGATTGCCTTGACTTCGGCCAGCTACGATGTGTTTTGTTTTGACTGAGGTGTGAATTCCTCAGTGCAGCTGTGAGATGCGATTTCCCATTCCCCTGTCTGTGGCAACTCAGGAGCAGATCAGGAAAGCTTCACAAGTTGACACCCTCCAAATAATGAGTACATCTTCTGACAAAATTTATGATGGAATGCTGGGAGCAGCAAGTGAACAACCATACAAATAGCAATAAGCAGATTGTTTATGAAAACGTATAAACTATGTTTTTTCCAACACAAGCTTGATCCTTTTAGAAATCAGATATCACTTATTAGTAGGTAAGAGAGTATCTTTCCCAAGCTACTCGTAGATCTCTATAGATAACATGCACAAATATCAATTTCACTGTTAGGCGATGTGTTTCCATGTAGCTGTATGCTATGAAGGTCACAGCAAGGGAGAAGTGTTGTTTTTATGGATCATTAATCTATTTTACTCAATATTATCTAATCTATATTGTCTGGGAATGTCTCTCCTGAGCTTCAGACAGGAGTATTCCTCAGTCTTATATGGGGATACCAGGAATTAAGCCAGCACCAGATCTTGCAGAACATATCTCCATTGTTGAGTTATCACTTTTTCAATTATATCCCTCACTTTCAATTGGGAAAACCACTAGAGAGTTAACATGGCAGATATATCAGGGTCAGCTAATTGCATGCGTATTTTGGAAAAAGTCTTTGTCTCAACTCTAATGTCTAGCTATAAGCACCCAAAATGGAAAACTCTGACCTCAGTCACCCAATTTCCTTTCCTAATAATATATATAAAATATATTATAAAATATAATAATGTATTATAATATATAATAATAATGTATTATTTTTAATGCTCAGACCTGCGTCTTGACATATCCAAGAACCACAGTCAAGAAAGAGCCACAGCGATTTTGTTGAAAGTTCTGCTAACTACTTTTAAACATGAAAGTAGGAATTATAGATGAAGAATGGATTTTCAATTTCCTTAGCACTGCAGTTGCATACAGTTCTAATATATTAATAAAATAGACCTTCCAGCAACATGGAAAACTGTTAAGTAGACTTTATCCCATTTTATAGAAAAGAAAATTGGGTGACTGAGGTCAGAGTTTTCCATTTTGGATGCCTAAAGCTAGCCATTTAAATCTACCGAAGGAGATCTTATTTCATATCTGATTTGCACATGTTTAAGGATTTTTAAATCAGATAAGCAAAAGATAGATGTGATATTCTAATATAAGTTATGTGAAAAATACCAAACCATTGGTGAAGACAATGATAACTTATATAGAGACTGGATTTTGTATAATGGACAACAGAATTTTAAAAAATGATATTTCCAAAAATTACCATGATGCAGATATTGCACTCTAATAATCAAGTCCAATTAGTAGAAATCTTGATAAATAACAGGATTGTTGAAAATCATCCCAACAGAATATATTTATCACACTTCATGGAAAGACAATTCTTTACATATATGTTAACTTATATAAACACACAAGATCCAACTACATCTTCAAAAATCAAATTGGGGAAAGAAAACCTAGGAACATTGCAAGTATTTCTTCAAGAAATAGCTGCATTTGTGAGTTTATACACACACTCAAAAGTCTATATGTTTTATAGCAAGTAATTGAAGTAAAACATGAAAAGATATGGGGGAGCAGAACCACTTATTTCCATCCCCTACAATTTGGACAAAAAAACCCAACCCCCTATGTTCACAGTAGATTATAGAAACTGCAGACATAATTCACAGCAAAGAGGTTGTGTTTTAATCTGATTGCTAGCTTGAAAACATTCCTTAGAAATACAGAGAATTTAAGGTTTCAAGTCCAGAAAAAGTAAGGTAAAAATACTGTTGTCTTACCGGGATTGAATTTGGTACAAAGGTAGGAGATGGATGAGTTAATGCAGTTTTATCCTGATGCTCATTCTGAGGCAGAGAAATTAAGGTTATAAAACTTCCGTCCCTGGAAAAGAGGGATACAAGAATGAAGGTAGCCATCTCACCTGCACTATCTTCTTATCTGAAATGTTTCCATTGAATGAGTACTCTTGACCCTTGGAACATAACAGTAGGTCTTTCTTAATATATAAAAATAACATGATAGTCCTTGCTGATGAAAAACATTATTATACAACTGAAAATCTTGCAAACTTCTGAATCACAGTCACACAGAAATAATTCTGCTAATTTGATTTTTTATCAGAAAATCAACTGCAGATGATCTCAGGGACTTTAATATAATCCAGTTACATACCCCAGTTACTAAAAAAATAGAAATTTGAAGAACAGTCTTATATTATTATAACACAGAAATACGATAGGTGTTGGGATGTTTTCTGACCAGATTCTTAAGTTGCTTCTGTAGATTTCCCTTATCTGCGTGACGTAATGTAAATGCTCTTTTATGTCTGCATTTGCACAAAGTCCTGAAATATATCCTCCCTAAAAATTAATACTGTATATATTTCTTGAAAAATGGTGTATTTCCTTCCCAATCAGCATATAGGAATGCATACAGCATACAGTAAGCTGGAAACAGTGTAAACAGATACAGTATTCATGATATTTATGATAATTAGAAAAAAAAAACGTTTTATTAACAGGATTTATTAAGTAAATAATTAATTTTCCTAATATTTATTGCTATTTTTTCCATTGAACTTAGTTGGAATCAACTTATATTGAAAGCACAGTTTGCAGTTTTTCTTGTGGATATTCTAGTTTGTTTATTTTTCCTAAATAAAAACAGCAGAACGTGTGCATATGAAAATCAGCTTTAATGAAAATGTTGAAACACTGATTACTAGTAAACCTAACTGGGTTGCATAATTAAAACAATTATTTCATCAAAGAATTTATAATTTTAATTGTTGAATATGCAATTAGTGATTTTAAAAAAATAATTCCATTTAATTTCTGTTTTTCTGTCCAAAGGACCTTTTATCATAAAAAGCAAAATAGTTTAACCTATATAATTATACTTCAACCAATTAAATTAAAGCAGTGCATATTACTAAATGCCTTTAGTAAGCCATAGTAACCCCAAGGGAATATACTGGAATAAGCAATTCTGAAATGGCAAGGCAATGAATTAAGGAAATAGTTTTTTTTAACTTTTTTTTAATTTTCAACTTCAACCATTATGTAAATTTCTCCAGGGAAACTGCAAAATAATTCTGAGCTCATGCCACTTGTCTTTTGGTCTGAATTTAAAATGGCAGGCTAAATATGGAGAAAAGATTGTGAACTTGTCTTCAGAGTATCTTAGCACTTTTTCTCTTATTCCCACTGAACATTTACATATCTACACATGAAAAAGAGCTACGCTTTTAGCCAAATTCCCAGACTGGGTATTTGATTGATTTGTATTTAAAACCTCTTTTTGAATGTGTCATATGCCATTTGGGACATTTTCTTTTTAGCTAGTTGTGACTTTTCATTATTTACATGGCATAGGGCCTGGTTTCTTGAGAGACCACCTGTCTTCCATAAGAACTACGCAGCTGATTCAATCCTGTCAGGGCCCTTATTTCAAGTTTCCCTTCTCTGTAATAGCATCTACCCCAGTGGTGGGTTGCTCCCAGTTTGGTGAACCGGCAGCGGCAGGAGGCTCCGCCCAACCACCCGGGATGCTTCTGCACATGTGCAGAAGCGACGCGCACAAGCTCTCACAAGCGAACCGGTAGCGACGGGATTTAGAACCCACTACTGATTTACCCTCTGGAATGAAGCTCCCCCTACAATTAAGATGGTCCTCACTCTGCTGTTCATTAGAAGATCTGTGAAGATCTGGCTCTTCACCCAGGCCTTTAGCAAACGAGAGTGAGTCCCCTCTCTTCATCTCACTTGAATTCCTTAAAGCAGTATTAATTGTGAACAAAAACTTTAGGGACGTTGGAATATACATATCTAGGATAGAAGTTTGGCTTCTCTTTGTCCACAAAGGGAACTCTTCTGGCGAGTTGCAGGAACAGAGCTCAAGTTTTCAGGATTTGAGTTCCGTTTCGGCATTCTCCGAAGGAGTTCAGCTTTCCTCAGCAGTCACCTCTTTCAACCAGACTCCAGAGACAAGAGGGAGTCCTCTTGGCAGGCAGCAATAGCTTGCAACTTTCTCCTACAATGCAGTTCTTCTCTTAAAATATCTACTACTATTGGAAAATCAGTAATTCATTCATTATTTCTAATCTGCATATTTCAATCTATTTCCATTTCCAGTCTAATTTGTTACTTACTAACATGTTGATTGTGATCTCATTTGCCTCTTTCAATTATGTTAATAAAAATGTATGCCCTCTTCCATTAACCCTCATTTAAGAGACCTTACTGTGGTTCTCTGCAGTAGAGCCTGTCCTCTAAATCAGGGGTCTCCAACCTTGGCAACTTTAAGACTTGTGGACTTCAACTCCCAGATTCCTCAGCCAGCTTTGCTGGCTGAGGAACTCTGGGAATTGAAGTCCACGAGTCTTAAAGTTGCCAAAGTTGGAAACCCCTGCTCTAAATCAACCAGAAACTGCAATGTTTTACAATAAGATTTAAAACTATTTTTCTAACCCACCCTTTTTGTAAATTTCATCTTGATAACCTTACTCCAGTTCCAGTAATTCACTCTTCTTCTATGACAGATAGTCCTCACTTTGAACACTCATTCAAAGTCACAATGACAATGAACAAATAAATGGTAGTTATAATTGGTCCTCAAAGTTTTGACTCTTGCACCACTCCTGAAGTCACATGATTACCATTTGTGCCTTTTTCTGCCAATTTCCCTCAAACAAAGTCAATGGAGGAACCAGCATGTAAATTTGTAAGTCACTCTGGTAATACCCCTTCATCTCCCTGAACTCGCACAGCACCACATCATCCATTTTCCTCAGTTCCCTATGCTTGCCTGAGGCTGCACCATCTTTTTCCTGGCTTCCCTGAATTCTCACAATACATAGATTCCCTGACATCCTTATACTTGCACAGTGCCACAATCCACCACCCCCATCATTCAGCCTTCCCTAACTCACTGTACTGGGCCTTCCAGGACCATCCCCTGCCATTCATACATCCCCATGACACCTTGTGCTCCTTGGGGTTACAACATTCACTGCCGGGACTATCATTGCTAAGTGATGTGGTCATGTGATGTTGCACTTTACAACTGCTTCACCTAGCAACGACAGTCCTAATCCCAATTGCTGTTATAACCAAAGGACAAGCTGTATATCAGTAATTGGACTGATTGTCTCCTGCAACGTATTCCTCTCTTCTTGTTTTTTTTTAATTTATGTCTATTGAAGCTCAATTGATGGAGTTTTTATTGCTATTAACAGTAGTAAAATTAAATTCAAATCACATAAATACACAGCCTGCAACCAGGCATAGCTTCGTATCTTATCTTCATCGCTATTGAAGAGAAATATTCTAGAGGCAAATATTCCAGAGGCAAAACATTGTTGTTCATATGGGAAAGAAGGTAAGATAGAATCAGCAGGCTATGTATTATTGTCAGATTTATAGAGGTTTTCCCTCTATGTATAATATAGTATCTCTTTGGGCTTGTGCTATGCAGATGTGGTGTTTATTTTGGGTTTTTGCAGATCATAACTTTGTTTGTTTGTTTGTGGCAGCACAGTTCTAATTACTCAAATGTATTTGTATAATTATGCCTCCAAGTATGAAACATTTCTACTGCAGTAGTGCATTTTCTAATATAAAGCACTGGACATGAACAGAACAGTAAAATGAATGTATTTCTGCAGCTTCTTGCAGGCTCCCCAAATCCATTTTCACATTTTGGAGTTTCTCTAGAGCAGGAGTCTCAAACTGGCAGCCCACGGACTGGATGTGTCACGTGCAGGCCACGCCCACCCCAGGTCCACAAAGGCAAAAAATGTGATGTCACGTGATGTCACATGACGCAATCAAGTTTGACACCCATGCTCTAGAATAAATCTGGAATATGTGCAGGCAATGGAAAGAATGAAAAGAAACTATCCCCCTGTACCACATCATACTACTTGCAGAATATTATAACTCAAGGTCCTTTAAATAAAATGTTTCTTTTTCATAATGCACTTAGTTGGGTTTTTCAGATTTTTCAGCTGCAACCACTGTGATAAAAGGCAGATACTTTTTCAGAAATAATTTAATCTCTAAAACCATTTCTGGTTTGCATCAGTGAATTTCATTGTTAATTGCTTTCTTGTCCTCCAGTAGATCATGTTTGCACTTTCATTGTCTCATTCAAGCAGAGGTTGCCTTATTCGTCATTTTCCAGTTCATAGAATGTGTATCATTTCAAAAATATGTATATCTTTTTTTACTAAGCTACTATGATGTCCTCAATCCAAACGTATTCGTTTATGGTTTTTCTCTCCTTAACATCTGGGAACAAGCCAAGATTTCTAAATAAGAATGCTAACAAGAATGTGAAATTGATCCTAAATGTATCAGAATGTGAAAAATATTTTACACAGATTTTAACAATTTTAATTTACACCAACAATTCAGAACTTTATTTTGAATCTTTGCCCATTATATTGAAGAACTTTAGTTCTCTCTCTCTCTCTCTCTCTCTCTCTCTCTCTCTCTCTCTCTCTCTCTCTCTCTCTCTCTCCCTCCCTCCCTCCCTCCCTCCCTCCCTCCCTCCCTCCCTCCCTCTCTCTCTCCCTCCCTCCGTCCCCCCTCTTTCTCTTTTGTGTGTATGTGTGTGAATAGATAGAATGATTTCACCTTAGTAACTAATTTAAACATAACTGCACAAGAACTTACAGAAATAATTTAGTAATGAAAAGCGATTGGAATTTTGATATATTTGTACTTTGAAATAATCCTAGGAGAGGAACTTTCTGAGGCAGAGGTAAAAGAAGAAATTGATTTCACTGAAAGGCTCTGTTTTAGAATCTGCATTCTTAAGGAAATCATCTCTTTATGTTAGTGATAACTAACATAAACTGGCACCTGTAGTGTGAAGTGTATCACAACTGTAAACTTTTCTTGACTTTTACGTTATTTCCATTATATACAGAGAAACCTTAGTAAAACATTTCTAACTGCTATTTATTTCTTTGTTATAACCTATCATAATTGATACAGGGATTTTCTGTCTAGAAATGAACCTTGAGGGCCAACAAGTTCAACATTTGAGTCTGATCAACATTTCAATCCTGTGAATTATATTTATCTCCCTCGATGTTCCTTTTCTCAGACTTGATGTTCCTTTTTTCAGACTTGAAAGTAGGTGTGTATTTCCCCTTCCAAAAAAACCTTTATACCTTATTTTTATGTGATAGAAACAGTATCAACATAATGATAGGCATCAAGAACACAGGATGCACTTTCTGCCTTGCTGTGGCTCCTGGTTTACATTTTAATAGCACAGTCAGCTTGATGATAGTCCTTAATTCTTGGCATGGTGATTGGAACTGATGAAAGTTGAAGTCCAAAATTACTGGAGGGTTTATTCCTATTCTAAACTTAAATTCTGATGTTCAATATTCTCAAATGGCATCACTTATGCCAGTTATGGCGAACCTATGGCACGGGTGCCACAGGTGGCACACGGAGTCATATCTGCCGGCACGCGAGCCATTGCCCTAGCTCAGCTCCAGCGCGCATGTGCTTGCCCGCCAGCTGATTTTTGGCTCGCCCGGAGACTCTGGGAGGACGATTTTGGCTTCCGGAGGGCCTCCAGGATGGCGGGGGGAGTGTTTTTGCCCTCCCCAAGCTCCAAGAAAGCCTCTGGAGCCTGGAGAGGGTGAAAAACGGGCCTATCGGGCCCACTGGAAGTTGGGAAATGGGGGAGTGGGGGTCGCGCACGCATGCGCAGGGGAGTGGGGCAAGTGGGGGGCTTTGAATTATGGGTGTGGGCACGCACTTGGGCACCCTAGGAAAAAAAGGTTCGCCATCACTGACTTATGCTTTGTGACTAATGAATAAGATGTAGATCAGTAGTTGTAAGTATGGAGTTAGATGGCAACCAATAGTATCTTGTTATTTAATTTATTTTTTATCTATTTTTTTAAAGCTAGACAGTGTTTTTGGGATTTCCTACTTCAGATACCAAATAGTGTTGCTGCCCTTGGGCAATCTGAATTATTATGAGCAGGAAATACATTGGTGGGGGAGGGGGAGTCACAGTTATTACTTTATTATAGCTTGATTAAATAATACTAAACAAATAGATGACCCTATTTTCTCAGTTTAAAACCAATAAAGTCTAGCAGAATATTTTAAAGCTATTTTTATTATACTCTTATGTAAGTCCTTCCAAATTATTTATAAAAATATATATTTTTCTAAGAAAAGCAATAATAATAACAAAAACGGTCAATTTCACAGAATAGTACCTAAAATGTTGATGGGATTTCAGTATTTATAGAATGTTGTAGAGTGATACATGCTATATTTCACAAATATTTTATGAAGGAATTTTAAATGGAAAAACTAATGTTGTAGAATTTATTCTGCTCTTTAGTCACAGCTACACCTTATAACAATATAAATAAAATGCATATTGTCATTTTCACTAATATCATCATTCACATATAATCTAAAACAGAAATTATTTTAAAAATAGCCAAAAATTGTTTTAAAAAACCTGAAGAAAATCAGTTTTGCTTCTTACACTCCTCCTCCATAAATAAAATAAAATACAACCACCATCAAGTGAATCAATGAGATCACCTATCATTAACTATTTATATCATCTTACATAGGTGGTGATTCCCAATAAAACAATCCTGTTTTATGTGTTTGTGGGAAGCCATATTGAACCTGTTGTCTTATGCTGGTGACCACATTTCAGTTTCTGAAATGGTTTCAAAAATGAATGAACAAATAAATGAATTTTATTTTGATCCAGAGGAGTTCAAAGTGTTGGCTCTGTCTAAAAGCTATTGAGTTAGGGGAGGTCACTGTTCCTCAGGGATAAATCTGAACATGTGAAATGAGAAGAGAAATTTTCAAGTATTTTCTCTTACCCCCTTGAATCCCCAAGGATAAATCTACTCTATTTATCATCATAAATGATTATTTTTCATCAGCCATCTGCCTCTCAAAATTGAATAATGATGAAGGTCATCCTTCAGCATTCTTTTGAGAAGTGTATAGTCTGTTCTGAGATCTCATCATTCATGTGATGTGAAGAAATGTGGAAGCTGCCTGAAGATAACTTACAAGGTCATCTTCCTGCCCAGTCATGGTCCTGAAGAATCTTATAGGCTTGAGAAGGTGTCAGATCTTCAGAAGAAGACCCCTGAAGGTTCCCTATCATCAGCCAGTATGGTTGATTACTAAAAAAGAAACAATTTGCATGGATGATTCCCAAGCTTGGAAATCCCAAGCATTTTATGTGTTTTATTATTATTATTTGAACTACTTTTATATATACAGAATTTTAGTTTATGTTACAATATTATGCATTCTACATTACTCTGATGATATACTTGAAGGATGTTTTTATTCTAAGTTGGAGCTTATTGAAATTTATTCTGATCTTTACATAATATTTTCTGCAGTGTGAATATTAACTGTTACATTTACACCCATGTTCTTCTTGCTAACTTGCAAAAAGAAGCAACTTAAGTGTCACCTATTGTAGGTGGGAATTGTGAATCCATTCAGAAGAAATTAGAAACTGATGATTACTAGATGAGTAACACGTACTGAGAGAAACATATGGACTTCTCAAGTAAAAAAATATTAAGACACGTCTATTAAAACTGAAACTAGGCTGTTGGATTTCACATATATAATCAATGATTTGAGTTCTTGGGCTGTACCATTTTATCTTGAGTACTTTGCTTGTTTGCTTACCTCTCTGCATTATGCATACTTGAAAGCCCTTACACAAAGCTAGACCAAATACACACCTAACCAAAGCAGCTAATTTGGTCATTATATGTTTTAGTATGTGAATTAATCAGTACACAACTGACAAATGGAACTCCAGGATTCCTTTCAACACCACTGTGGATGCTATAATTGAATTTGGACTGTGATATAGCCTGGACTATGAACAGTAGCTTGGAATAAGTTCTTTTACACTATCTCTAATTGTTTATATCCTGCCATACTTAACCCCGAAGTGGTTACGAACAAAATTTTCTCATTAAACTTGAGCTGTCCTATGATAGACAGACAGATGCAGTGTGTGTACAAGAGAGAAAGAATTGGATATGACTAGTAGATGTAATTACAAAAAAGATTTGGAACATATGAATGTGTATCTGTCAGCAATTCAATATGGAAGGTTGGGTATGTTCCAAGTCCCATCTGCCAAGGATGGTTGGGACTAGAAAGTGGGCCTTATCTGTCATAGCCACTGCTCTCTGGAACATTCTTCCTCTAGAGCAATGATGGCTAACCTTTTACGTCCCTGAGTGCCGAAAATGGCATGCAAAACCATCCTGCCTTGACCGCGCAGCGTCGCTGGCCTTCATGCGCATGGGAGCGCCAAAACCTAGAAGAGCAGCATTCCAGTGCGTATGCGTGCACTGGCACCCTAATGTCCGGTTTCCGGCACGGACATGCAATTGACGAACAACTGGCCATCGTGCATGCACACGACGGAAACCTGGAAGTTAGGGTGCCACTGTTCGCATGCATGCCGGAACACTGCTTTTCCAGGTTTCAGCGCTCCCGCACACACGAAGCCCAGCTGATCAGTGCACATGTGTGCACAGGAACGCGGAAGAGGAGCCAGTGAGGCCGCATGTCCTGCGTGGGGTGGCTCTGCGTGCCGCTTCCGGCACGCGTTCCTTAGATTTGCCACCATGGCTCTAGAGCAGTGATGGCGAACCTATGGCACGGGTGCCCTATGTCAGCTCCAGCGCACATGTGCGCGCTAGTCAGCTGGTTTTTGGCCTTCTTTTTGGCCGTTTTTGCTCTTCCCAGGCTTCAGAAAAGTCTCCTGAACTCTGGGGACAGCAAAAAATGGCCCAGCGGGCCTACCGGAAGTCTGGAGGCTTCAGTAAGGCCTGTGCGCATTCGCGGGGGGCAGTGCGGGGGTTTGTGCGCATGCGTGGGGGGAGGGCATTGCATTATGGTTGTGGGCACGCACGCGCATACACTATCAAACGCACGCACACCCTTTTGGCACCCGAGCCAAAAAAGGTTCGCCATCACTGCTCTAGAGATTAGGATGGCCCTGACTCTGTCGAACCCCTATCCCTTTGTAAGGCCTTGAGGTCCTGATTGTAAGGCCTTGAAGGCCTGAGACCTTGAGTGTGTTAATGACCACATCTCTTAGTTAAATTGATATTTATGGTTTCATGGATATGTGTGTACATGTATGTGTTTGTATTTCATTTTATATTAGTTTGCCTCTTACTTGTTTGAGATGAGTAGTTATAGAAACTGAATAAACAAAAAAAATGACTTCAAGCAATTTCATCTTTTCCTAGTTTTGTCATTCTCTGGTAGTCAGTCTGGAGAGACTTTCTTAAGCATGTTACAAAAAATCTGCTGAAAATAGTACTTATTTTGTAAAAATCACACAGCAGCTGTATTTATAGGAAATGATTCAAAGAAAAGGGATACACAACAGATAGACACACACACACACGCAATGAGCAGGCCTATATAAAATGTAGATTAACCTCAGAAAGCAATAACTTTGAAAGCAATCAGGAAAGCCTTGAGCACATCAATATAAAATACAAATTCTAACTCACTATTTCTGGTTACTCACTGCATTTGGCCTTTAGAAATTAAAGTTTGTTAGATTCCTTCCTGAATCCTAGATTTTATCCCACAACCCAGAGTGAAAATAACTTTACTTCCCTATAGCTACCAATCATAGTTTTCAGAAAGATTCAAAGAACAGAAAGCCTCTAGCAACCTCATTTCTTGCTGTTTAACTTCACAGGAAGGGATTTGTGTTTGGTTAGGTGTCCTGGGTTTTCTGAGTTTTTTCACTACACGTAGAAAGAATTAGGTTGCAGGTCAAATATGTATGCATTCTGGTCTAATGGGGATCCTTGCTAAACATAGGTGTTACAATATAATTGTCAGACTTACCATTAAATTCACTTTCATATTTAGAATAAAATTATATATGCTTTATTAGGTGATGTTTGAATTATTATAGAAATGATATTTATTTCATAGTGTGTTTTGGGATACAGATATCCCATACTAAGCTAGGCTCATGTGCCTTGGGTTAAGTATGTAAGATACTGTATAAACATTTAAAAGAAAACTCCTCGGGACATGTCCATTAAAAAAAACCCTAATTAATGAATGTCTGGACTTTTCCAAGAATTTTAATAGAACATACGCCAGACTGCACCTGCAGATGCCTTCAGCCTTAATAAGTTGAGTTTTGTTATAAATTTACATATCCATATCAAAACAGACACTCTAAGCTAGAAAAACAGAAGACTGCCCAAATTATTTGGCTGCATCACATGCCACACTAATTTCCCTAATATTTGATGTGATCTTATGAAGAAGAGTGTGAGATATCCACATTTTTCCCAAGTCTGAATGTACAAATAGCTCACAAATATGTACTTTTCCTATGTGGGGAAAAGACAACTACAAATAACATAATTGCTATTTATAGCATTTAATTATGATGAATCAAGATCATAAATAGTATGGCCCTATTCCAGAAAAGTTTCAGACCCAGTCTTTACTATAGTATTCTTAATGGTTCTAGTAAGTGGGGACTGATTATTCCCATGTAGTTTTAGTCAAAATGGGTTGACATGTTTATGGTCTGTCTTATCACTAGTGCATAGCTTTCATTTATTTGTATATGAATTTTTTTCCTGATTGATTACTTTTAAAAAATGTTCCCAACTAACTAAAATGGAGCAAAAAGAAAATGAAAGTAGAGAGTGCTCTAGAAAAAACAGAGTAAAGTTCCTTCAGGGTTTATTATTGCTTCATCAAACACACCAGGGGTGGGTTCTAACTTACCTCGCCACCAATTCACTTCCTCCCACACCTTGTAGCTGCGCAGCGCATGTGCATGCGCAGTGCCAAAAACACGGCTTCTGCGCATGCGCAGAAGCAAAAAATAGCAAAAAATAGCAAAAAAAGCCAAAAACAAGATGGCAGCACATGCACAGTGCCAAAAACTCAGCTTCTGCACATGCGCAGAAGCAAAAACCAGCAAAAAATTCCAAAAATTAAAAAAACCAAAAAAAATCCCCCAAAAAAGATGGCGGCGTCAATGGACCGGCATCGACAGAACTGGCTCCGTGATGTCACCACCTGTTTATTACCGGTTCTATAGAACCGGGAGGAGCCGACCTCTGAACCACACGATCTCAAAGACTGCAGTAGTGCAAATAAGTTTGAAGAAATACATATTAAAAAATAAAATCTAATTTAAATTACGACAGTATTTGAAATGCTAAACAAGAGGTTTTTTAAAAACCTCCCCAGTAGCATAGTAGGGTATGGTTATATAATACATTGCCAGATTTACGTCTCCTGAAAAATAACCTCTAAAGCAAAAACATACTGTATATTATGCCTTTAATACAGACTGCTCTTAAATGGATATATGTACAACCAATTGTTTTCCATTTGTTAAGAAATATGAAAGCAAGGCATAGATTAGACTAATCTCAAACCCGTAGGTTAGTTAACATATTATTTTCTAAAGACCTGTAACATTACCAAAGAATAATTTAGAAGAAGAACCTTCAAACCTTACCTTATAGCAGGGGTGAAATCCTCCTGGTTCGCCTGGGCCAGTCCTTCGGCGTATAGCCGATGGAACTGGCGGCGGTCGCGGCGCGGAGCTTCTCCCGCCCGCTTTCCCGGCTTTCCCGGCCCGGCTGAACACAATCATTCGGGTTATTTTTCCCTCTGTGCATGCGCGCGCATGCACAGAGGGAAAAATAACCCGAATGGCGGCGGTCAGCCGGGCCGGGAAAGCGGGCGGGAGAAGCTCCGCGCCGCCACCACCGCCAGTTCCATCTGCTATAAGCCGAAGGACTGGCCCGGGCGAACCGGGAGGATTTCACCCCTGCCTTATAGACCACAGAAACTTCTGCACAGAACCATAAGCTCTCTGCTTAGAAGTTAAATTAGTTTAACACTCATATATGTGAAATAAGCAGGCAGGAGTTTAAATACCATCAGAAATTTTAAAAATGTGCATGGAGAGAAGGTAGTGAAGCAAATAGATTCTCCTCAATACCATGAACAAAGGAAATATATATGTCTAAAACTGGAATTAGACATTAGTTGTGTTTAATTACTATTAATTTAAGTTTCAAAAGGATGTGTTAAACTAATTTAGTGTAAATCTAGCACTATAACCTAGTGACTATAAAATCCTTAAGGTATATATTATAATATCATGTTGCATTTAAATTGGAAATATGAAAATTGAGCATGCAGTACTTAATGTGAATACTCCAAGTTATGTTTAGAATAATTGAAATATTGATTAGTATGAACTAGAAGTCATCATTAAAGGGAGAGTCATTCCAGCAGTTAGTTTTCATTAGTTATTTTAGCAGGTAGTAATTCAGCCTTTGTGCATATAACAAAAATCTGTCCCTAAACTTGAGATCTGCAGATGATTCAATATACCAATTTCCTATTCTACTGAAAACCACTAAAGTGTCAACACAAGACCGCAGAATTGATAGTGAATATTTATCATGGATTATTGTTTTATTCCTACCCTGTTCTTAGCCCCCAAATTAAATGAATTACTCTAAGGAAATATTCATATACTCTGCATGATATATACATTCCTTCTCTAAGGAAATATTCATATACTGTGCATTGGACCAATATCTGTCAGCTGTGGCTAGGGGGACCTTTGCATAGGTTCGCCTGGTGCACCATTTGCGACCCTACCTGGAGAGGGAGGCCTTACTCACGGTCACTCATGCCCTCATCACCTCACGGCTGGACTACTGTAACGTGCTCTACATGGGGCTACTCTTAAAGAGTATCCGGAGACTGCAACTGGTGCAAAATGCAGCTGCGTGAGCTGTGGTGGGTGTTCCAAGATACACCCACGTAACACCTATTCTCCGCCAGCTGCATTAGATCCCCATTGGTCTCCGGATGAAATTTAAGTTGTTGGTTTTAACCTTTAAAGCCCTACATGGCTTAGGGCCAGGCTACCTTCGGGACCGCATCCTACCGCATACTTCCCTACGACCGGTTAGGTCCCACAGAGTCGGTCTCCTCCAGGTCCCATCAACTAAGCAATGCCGGTTGGTGGGACCGCAGGGGAGAGCCTTCTCTGTGGGAGCTCCATCTCTCTGGAACCAAGTCCCCCCAGAGATCCAGATTATCCCTACCCTGCTGGCCTTCCGTAAAGCCGTGAAAACATGGCTCTTCCTGCAGGCGGGGTGGAAATAGAGCTCAATGCCCCAGATACGAATGAGGATGTGTTTTAATTTTTGTAATCATTTTAAATTGTCATTTTTTGTCTCATTGATTGTTCTTTCTTTGTTGTACGCCGCCCTGAGTCCTGCGGGATATGGGCGGCCTATAAATTAAATAAATAAATAAATAAATAAATAAATAAATAAATGATGGATATGCTTTTTTTCTTAGTTTGTAAATTTGCATCATATACTGTAGAACATTATGCAGTAATGAGCCAGGAGGATGCTCAAAATAGAAGAAATAAATTGTCTTTTTAAAAAAGAAATTCTCTGCAGTTCAAAAATTAAAGGATTTCAAGAATACTTTGAAATCCAGAGAATGAAGATTTGTACTCTACCTCCACTTGTGTGAATAGTATTCAAAAAAATTGTTTCCCATAGACAGATGCAAAGATATGATAGGGCAGATACAGATTAGAAAATGTCCTGTGCCCATATTTTTCTTTATGTAATTTCCAATAAGATGTGAAAAACTGTATGATTTTATAAAACATTAATATTTAACATCCATAACATTTTTTTTAAAAAGCCATACCCAGTACTAATTTTCACAAGAGGTTTCCTGCAAATTTGTTCTAACCTTACTACTTTTCCAATTAGAAAATGTAGCCATGAAACATGATAAAGGCAGTAAATCATGTATGCCCCAAACATCCATCTCTGTGTCAACTCCACCCACATATCTCTAGCATTGCTGGAAGATGCAACTAATATGGTGTATGATTCTCCTTAGAAGAATCTTAGAATCATCTAAGCAAAAGATATTCTGGGTAATCAATGTAGAAAGCTGGAGTGTTGGATCAGAAATATTAGGTGAGAAACTGGCATGTAGTCATTGCATCTTTATATTTATGCCTATTTTTAAACACTTACATAGGATTCATTCTTAATGAATCACAGCAGTTAGATTTGAAATTTTCACAATATTAAAGACGGATACTTTCTTTAGACTTTACTAAATGTTTTCAAAGTTGCTATTAAAATTGTAACCAAATTTTTAAAAATATGTTTGGAATGAGAAAAAAAATTGTCAAAAAGAAAAGGTAAAATAGAACAATTTAGACTCACTTTGAATACTGGTAGGAACTAGAATCCAAGAATGGGTAAAGCACAATGTCCTTTATGGCTCAGGACCAAAGTAAAAGAGGGGGTGCTGAAGCACAAGGGGTCATATTTATAGCTTTGGAAACTCGGTCCTGATTGGCTGGAGGGCAGATTTAACCATTCTTGGAGGCTAGCTCCGCCCAGTATGGAGAAAGGAGGGGAAATAAAGGAAGAAAAAAAATGATTCACTCAGTTTATTATATATTAAAATGTTTCATAGTTAAAGTACAATAAAGTAATGTGAAGCTCATCTTAAGCGAAACAGAAAAAAGTATCATTGCTACTATGACCCACATGAAAATACTCAAAGCTGCACAATTGCACAAACAATATGAGGGACATCTACTGTACTTATCTAAAGCATGTATACTGGGGAAGAAAACTAACCTGATTCAAATACAGAAAAAGACAGAAACAAAAATGGTCTTGTAAAGCTAAGATAACAAGCTTTTTAGATTGTTCATAAAGTTCAAGAAGACATTTCTTCACATTCACTATTAAAGTTTGCAAATACGTTTTTTGTACTCTAACAATAGACTAAAACATAGACTTAAGAGTAGGACATCCATAAGGCATCCTAATAAAGTTAGTATAAATATGATGTTGTTGCAAATACTTTGGTTTAGTGAGAATTAATCAATATTAGCATGATTCGTACATATAAATTCTAGGAAGTGAAGTTGGATAATATCATGGGATATAACAGATATTCTACATTTGGGGTAAAGCCAGATCCTATCCCTGTTTCCTAGCTATCTAATTTGGCTTGAATATTCAGAAGAATTCTATTTAATTCAGTCTTTGCTTCCATATGATCTGTGACTTTAATTTTAAGAGAAGTAACATATATTATCTGAGTGTATCCTTTTATATAAATATATGGCACATTTGTGTCTATTTTGTATTTTTGGATCTTGTTTCATTTATTAAATTGTGTCAAAACCATTTCATACAAAAAGCAAGCATATCCTAGTCACAGATTATGTGAGAAGTTGTCTCTCACAGGTGAAATTACCGTAGACCCTTCTGAATTATTCTCCTACAAATATGTAAGCAAAGCTTTGTGCAGATTTTATTTAACTTTTTTCCTCATTAGATTTTCTCTCTGTCTGTGCTACTGCTTGTGATACGATCTTGTTAGTTCCATGTGACTGTCATTAAGCTACTATTAGGAAAATGAATCAAATATGTTTTCCCCATTCATCAAGCTTTTCATTCTACTGCAAGTATTACAGTGTTATCAACTTATTAGTGCTGAGTCAAAGGAGAGGCCCTGGTAGTGATAAAGGGGAAAATCGATCTTTTCTATAGAGCTTGTAATCAGTGATCACCTTTAAAATGACAAAAATGTCATACTACAAAATAAATATGTCATTAAATCAAAAAGCTGGTAGAATAAAATATTAGATATTATCTAATTAGTATAAGATAGTAATCTGTATACTTGATAAAGTAAGTGAGAGTAGGTGAGAGATAGTTTATAATTTGGAATTATGCATGTAAAACATAATTCTATATAGTAGAAACAGGACAAAAAATACATTTCAAATGTGGGTGTATCATTTATCAATATCAAAGAATCCTCCATAATTTGTCAGTGTAAGATTTTTTCCCTATTTTTTATTATTCACTATATTAGCTCACTTGATGAAAAATAATCATGTGAATCACTTATAAGTGAAATTCTGCTGGGCTAAAGTAAAATCAGTGTACCAGTTTTTTTAATAGATCTACCCTAAACTTACAAGTGTTTATTTATTTACTTCTTTCTCTTTCTGTTGCTATTTTAAAAATTACATGTTAATTTATGAATTGAAATAATGTGAATAGTTGTGCATTATAAAGGTTGAGAAGGCTGGAACTGTGATATAGTCATCTTTTTAAAAATATTTTTATTACAAATGTTAACTACAATAATAAAATATAATACAAATTTGAAATAGAAAGGTGCAAGATAGAAAAAAAGAGACAATTTAAAGATAAAAAACTAATGGAAGCGATTTTCCACTCTTATCACAACAAATATAAACAATTTCACTATCTCTTCATGTTATCTCTTAGTTAACAGATATAAAACTCTTCATCCCAACACTTAGCTATAGGCAGGTTCAATAAATAAAGTCTTTTTAATTCAGGTGTCAGCAAAAAGTCCAAACAGAGCCCTAAAATAATTATATTTGTTAACAAATATATAACTCATCATTCTGTATCGCAACTCTTAACTGTGTAAGTAAATCCAATACATTTTTCCTGTCTAGATGTCAGCAAGTCCAGAAAGAATCCCCCAAAATAACAACATATCCCATTTTAACCCTATCAAATAAGACAACTTTATGTTCCTTTCTCTACATAAAACAATCTTATTCTTTAATCTGAATGTTCATTATCCCTTGTCTCAAATTTCTTCAAAACTTTGACAAGCTTCTTTTATAAATTCAGCAGGAAGAAATTATTCCAATTATTCTCTTTTAATTTCCTTCTTAATTTATAGAGCCTCATCCATGTTTTTAAAATCCAGGGATAAATTCTTCTTCACATTATTCTCCATAATCATGTCAAATATGTTGGAAATCTTTTTCTGTAACAGCATCTTCTCATCTCTTGGAACAGGGTATCATAAAAACACACAACGTAACTGACATTTGGGATTTGATCAATCCCAAATGTCCCAGTGATCAATTGGATTTGATTCAAAACCTCATTACCATTTTCAGCAATGTCTCTGAATGCTATTATAAATTGCTTATTTTGCTATGCTCCAATATGAAAATATTTTTTCTCATGAAAATTCATCTATTCTTTAAAATTAATTTCAAAGTCTTAATATACAAAATCAAATATTTCAAAATTTTCTACCTCTTAATCTATTCAAAACTTTCTATAACCAAATCCTTGTCTTGCTTTTTACTGTTTATTTTGGATTCTTAAAGTTTATGATGATAATTTATTTTTCTTATATTAAGATTTGAACACACTCACTTGGTGTTTCTAGCCTTGTCATTTTTAAGATGTCTAATTTCTTTAAAGTAGCAATCCCAAAGGTGGTTAGGAAAGGAAGAGCATACTTGGTGCCCTTTGAAGGCTCCGACTGCAGTTACAGGAAGAATTCAAAACTCTCATCCCCAGGTAGTCCCACCCTCTGGGGACTCAGCTGCCTTGCAATCAATTATGAAGAGCAACTGTATGGAATGCAACGTGGGCAATCTTGTGTTCTCTCTTTCTCCAGAGAGGGCTGAAGGAACCAATCTACTTCTCAGCTGCTTCTTAACTGTAACAAAGGGCATCTGTTTTTTGTGGCGCCTCTTCAGTCCATCATTTCTTCCTCAGAAGTCCAGACAGTTAATCTTTCAGAGATTTACAGTTGGTTGACTTAATTCTGAATAGAATCACAAAGATAGTTTATTTGTCACGGTATTTAATTACAGGAAACAGGGATACAATGAATATTAATTGCAGCATTTTGTACTGAATAATTGACATTTTGCAGTAAAACAAGTCTAAAGAATAAATTGATATATTGTAACAAAATGTTAGTAATACCAGCAAAACAAAGAACAACTACAAAACATCATTTTTGTTCTTGTAGTTACTAAGTTTGTATGAGTTAAAATACATTATGGTTACATCCAGCAATTAGGATAAAGAATTGATTTTTGAATGAACAAGCAAACCAGCATGACTCTATAATAATCTGCCTTCATGAAAACATCATCAATAGAAATTTCTGGACTGAAAGAAATATATAGTTTAAAATACAAACTACAAAATTCTATCATGCAGCTTTTTTTAAAGCTGCAATTCTAAGCTCAAACCATTTCAGAATATAGTAGCTGTCAAGAACTATATTGGAACATGTAAGAAGAGAACAAGGGTCAACTCATCCTTACAAATTTCAAAGCAAGCTTTAGAGAAGTATATTAGTATCTAGGCATAGCAATGGAAATAAGACTAAAATAAATGTGGTCATACATTTGGACTGTTGATTAGCAACAAGGTTTATCTGACTGCTCTTTTACATAGAAGCTGGCACTGACTGTGCTAATTAGATTTCAATTAGCCTTGATCAGTAGTTTCCTATAACAAATGTCTTTTAGATGCAAAGAAGTCATCATTCAAAACACCATGACATTGCTCCTTGAAAGGCAGAAAAAGGGAGGGTAAAAAGAAATGATTCTTAATTGTTACCCTGAGCATTCTTCCGCTCAATTCAGTTCCCTAAATCTCCATTAATTTTCCACATCTGCATTTTGCTTTTATTTTTTCTACTATTATATTGGCTGAATCTGTCCCTTTTTCTAAAACAAGTGGTTAACATTTGTATTTGGTTTGAGGATATCCAGATGAAGTAGATTTTCCTATTCTTGACCTGTTTTTTAAAATTAATTATTATTTTGCACACACATTTGGGGCATAAGAGGCTAGATGAATAAATAGACAACATCTTCCTCTTCTTTTTCAGCATTTGGGTACAATTAGAATACAAGCTTCTAGTAAGATAAGATACCTTTTTTTAAATTGTCATTTTTTTTACTGAGTACAGTAAAAATAAAATTATGTTGTCTGCTCTGAAGAGAAAGTGTATATCTACCCAAATCCATACCAAATACTACCTAAAACTAAAAGAAAGGAAAGCCTAACAAATTAATTAATCAGGGTCTACTCTGGCATTTCTAGCAAAATCAATTGGGCTAAATATTATTATTATTGATAATTTCCATTGCTTAAAATCTGTAGTCTTGCCAATCCTTATTTCATATAACTTTACCCGCCTTCTTCCATTTTCCATTTCTAGATGGAAAACTTAAATAAATAACAGTGAACCACCAATAGACTATATTTTAAATCTGTATTTTTGAAATATAATGTTTAATACGAAATAGAGAATATTTTTTTAATTATTATTATTTTGAAAAGACTTCAATTTCCATTAAAACAGATAAAATAGAAAATCTGAATGGATAGTTTTGAATAATATGAAGATCTAACTTTTGTGATTTAAGGACTATTATTTGTTTAATTTCTGTCACCACTTGACTTTGATTAGCCTGGGAGAATTAGAATCAGATGTATAAACTTATCGTCTAAATGCTCTAGTTACGTCTATTTCTGAAAAAGTATAGTGTCTGTTCTAAATCATAGTCATGGCTTATATACAATCTAGATACTCTTTTATCTCGTGGATATTGACAACCGGCCTATCTCCTTTAAATCATTTATCATTTTTATTGACATTATGATTTTATGTAGTTATATTTAAAACTAAATATAACTACATAAAATCATAATGTCAATAAAAATTGACATTTTACTTATTCCTAACCCATTTTACTTATTCTCATAATCAGAAATAGTATTAAATATTAAACAAATTTTATTACACTTGTAAAATTTTGCATCTGCATATTTGTAAAATATATTCCAATCAAAAGATTGAACAGCAAACTGTGTTGGCCCCAAAATGATGAAATATATGATTATTTCATCATGAAAACTTCCATCCTATGATGTCATCATGCACATTTTGTCATTAATTTATCTTTGCCACCATTGAAAAGTAGAAGAGAACAATTCTCAACTTTTTACTTAAGTTTGTCTCTGTTTCAGTAATAATAGTAATAATGTATTCTTACTCATCTGAATGCACTGATAGTAATTTAATAGCAGAAAACAGTATTTGATGAAGAATAAAACCTGCAAAGCAATGATCTGGCAGAGGCATCACTATAATCATTGTGTTATGTTCTGCCTTGAACATCTCACAGTTTGCATATGTAATTAATGTGTTACACCATCTACTTGTAAAGTCACAAATCAGTAAGAATTTTCTGAAAAGCAAATTAGAATGATGAGTGTGGAAATATGTTTTCTTATGATTAACCATTTGCTATTAATGAAAATGGAAAGTGATTATGTGGGTAAAAAATCTATCATGCATTAAATATCTATGCTCAAAAAAGCTTTTCTAACTGAATTTTTATGAAGCTGGGTTCAATATTAGATAGTGACTTGTACACAAATTGCTTCTAGAATGCTTATAATTCTGTATACATTATTGTCTCTTAAAATATAATTTTTACTTTGTTATAGATTTAGAGACAAGAGTTGTAGCAACTTTTTTCATGTAACACTGCCCAACACAAATTTACTCAATTGAGTTTTGTCCCATAAAATTAAAGTATACCTGTTGTTTACAATGTATAGATGTGAAGAGGTTGTTCTTCATATCAGTACTTCTAAGAATATCCTTTTCCATATCATAACTTAAAATACCTATGAAAACAAAAAAATTTAGACCAGAAGATTGAAGAGAGTCAAATGATGGATCAGGAACCTAATTTAAACAACTTTCTTCAGACATAACAAAATGTAGTATAATGAAAGAATAAACCAAACAAAGGAGAGAAAGGGAAGGAGAAATCATATAGAGAAACAAGCGATGCTCTATAGAAAAAGTCTCACCTGTAAGAACCAATTGAATTATGTGTCATCAAGTCAATGTTGACTCTTAACAACCATATGAATACATCTTCTCCATGTCTCTAACCTCATCTTCCAACAATGTATCCATCACCATTGTCACAGAGTCCATCCACTTGCCATTGGCCATCCGCTTCTGTTTTCTTCTCCGTTTCCCAGCATTACAGCCCTCTCTAGTGTGACGATATATAGCCATGATGGCGAACCAGAGGTGGCACGCAGAGCCCACTCTGTGGGCACACGGTCCGTCGCCAGCTGCTCTTCTGGTTTCTGGCGCTCCAGCACACGTGAAGACCAGCTGGCCGGCGCACATGCGCATGCCAGAAATCCAAAGAGCAGGTGGCCTGCGTGCGCATGTGCACCAGCCAGCTGGTCTTCCAGTTTCCAGGGCTCCAGCATGTGCAAAGACCAGGTGGCCGGTGTGCATGCGCACACTGGAAACCGGAAGACCAGGTGGCCAGCACACACATGCATACCAGCCAGCTGGTCTTCGAGTTTCCAGGGCTCCAGCGCACGCATGCACAAGTGCACGCACACGCATTCCGGTTTGGGTACTCAGTGCTGAAAAGATTCGCCATCACTGGTATATAGGATTGACCTTGCGAGATAGGAATGAGACCCACAATCAGGTCAATGGTCTGAAAAGAGGGAGCTCTGTTCCCATGTGAGGGAAAAGTATGAAATGCAGTTCAGAAGGGAGTTTCCCTAGTTTTCTAGAAACTAAAGAAGAACAGAAGGGAGAAATGCTTTCAGTCTTGCAAGATTTTATTTAATGTAACTTTACAATAAAGAAAGTGGTGATCCTCCTGGTTGTACTTCTTGTGAGGGATACTTAGAAGGGTTAACACTATAGAGGGCTTGGTTTTCACATAACATGTCTAAAGTAATATTATTTGACTTGGTCATTTGTGCCTCGAGTGACAACTCTGGCTTGATATGTTTGATGATCCACTTGTTCATTTTCTTGGCTGTCCACAGTATTTTCAGGAGTCTTTTACAACACCTAAATTCAAAAGAATCAAGACTTTCCCCATCCTGCTTCTTCAAAGTCCAAATTTTGCTCCATATAGAGAATACCATGACTTGCAACAGTGAACAGTAGGAAAGCACAGGAGTTCCTCAATTAGCTTCAGTATTATTTGTTTCCAAGTAAGCTCAGCTGAACCAAATGGAAATGGATAAAACTTTGTTCGGTATAATATGAATAATCCAGATAGAAGATAAGAAATGGGACTAGACCTTTAGTTTTATGCACCTTAAAAAAAACAAAACTCCAGAAAAGGATGAGTTGAATGAATGAAAGAAGAAAGTGTGGACACTGCTACAAATGGTTGAAAGCTGATGAACCAGGAGATTTTCATATGTACCTGCAGAGTGCTTTAGTGCAGTGAAATGTTGATAATAAATGACAGGATGCAGTTTTTAAAAAGGGAGAGCATGTAATTATAAATAGTGCTGATGAGATAAAGATGAAGATACACTTATTGAGCTCTATGGTGATCTGTGTAACCACAGATTAGGCATTTTAATTTCCATCATTTTCTCAGTGGGATTTAAAACTGTTGCATTAACTTTCAGGGACACTGGGATTCCTGACAGTAATAATGTGAGTAATGAGTTCACAGCACTAATGCAGTTACATTTAGTTTACTGTCCGTGTTACAATAGCTTTTAGAGCAGGAGAAATAAAATGAAAAATTGCAGTAATGATGGAACAATTTTGATGGGTGAAGCATTTGGTTTTCTACTAGCATTATGGGAGCACCTTTTCTCTTTTCAATTCTTCTTAATTATTTCATTTAATTACTTAATGGTCGTTCTCTTTTATTTGGTTAAAAGATCTAAAACATTGTGTGCCAATGTATGCTTTATTATAACTCTATTCAGTATTGTGAATGTTCAGATTCTGCATAATAATGTGAAAATGCCTGAAAATGTAATCTTATCTAATAAAGTTATCTGTACAGGATGATATGTTACAATAATATATGTTTAAAGAGGAAAAATCGTATTGCAATTACCTTCCTAACCAAACCTAGCAGGTCATCTTTAACAGCCTTCAGTCGAACAAAGGAGAAAAATGTGAACTTGATAAATTTTTAATTAAAATTAACAATAGCAGAAAGGGAAAAGCATGCATTATCCAACACCAAGTAAGGCTGAAGTATAAAGTGTTGCCTTCTTATTCCGGAAGATAATGAGGCCTTGCATCAGTTAGTGTGTATCTATATAAAACAGCAAGGGAGGAAAACATTTAAATATCCTCAGCCATGGCATTTCTATTTAAATCTGATTACATTGAAATGAAACTGTAGCTATTGAAGGTTTAAAAGAACTACGAATGCAAGCAGTAAAAGGAGACAGTTAGTAAATGAGGTACTAAAACATTTCAGCGGGCAAACAGTTTATAGCATGCTGCTGCTTCTCTCAAGCTGCTCCATTCACCACATACTTGCGTGTTGTTGCTTGAATTGCATTTAAGGCTACAATTAACCTTTCGTGCCTAATGAAGCTGTTTTGCTGGGGGGGGGGGAATAAAATAAAATGTATAATGCAGCCTTTCTTTTGCAAAAGTTTTTGGAAAGGAAAGACTCGTTCAAAACGAAACCACTTTCAAAGTCTATTGTTCTAATGAAAGGTTCAGTGTTGTACTTATATCTAAATTACAAACCGTTGCAAAGCAATCTGCTTTGATGTGGTACATTTTATTTCTGTATTTATTAATTGTTCTACATAATTGCTATAAATAGCTTAAACATCACACACATACATGCACACAAGTAATTTTATGGCTAGAAATTCCCTGTTTAACTATTACCATCATATTGTCTTTCAAGATGACTGTTATATTTCATTGTGTAACCTAAATAATGCTGGTTTTCTCTCTGTTCAAATACATGTAACATTATTTTATTAATAATAGTAAATTCCCACTTTTATTTTATTGGGCACACATTTAATGTTTGTGTGTAAGCATTTGTAAAAGAAGCTATTCTTGCTCTTTAGGCAAAATTCATCAAAATAACCAGACCCACTTTGTACATAATGACAATTAACATATTCTCACAACAGGTGTCTTTCATACAATGTGTTTTCCCAATTCCAGGCCATTTTAAAAACTGAATCCTAATTCATCCAGAGAATGCCAGATTAAAGTGTGTTGGAATAGACAGATCTCATTCCTAGATTAACCTCAGTATCTACATGTTAAAAAACTAGGCAGATGACTTATGGCATTGAGCCATGTTAATTTTACATGATGGCTTTAGTGTTGAAAAATAAGAGCAGTCAGCTCAGTAGGAAGGTATTTTCAAACGGGGAATGCGTGAAGGGACAGTAAATTAAACAAGCTATGAAAATAGGGGAAATAAATGGTAGCTATCATAGAATTTACATTTCCAGCCAATAATATTAACTGTCTGGGAAACCTATTAAATAAAGGTAAAGCATATAATAAATATTTAAGCCACAGCATTTTTATTGACTCTTGGGTAGCATTTTGATGTAAATTCTACTTGCCAGCAGCATATGTGTATCATTTTGACTTGGTAAATGAAATTCTTTTAGATGCCAGTGTAAAATGATGAATTGATCCCCCAGTTAATTGTATTGCTTTGGTAACAAGAAAGGGTGTTTAGCCCAGAAAAAATAGTAAGTAAATTTCTTTGGATGATTTGTGTGATGCTTTGAGAAATGATCTTCTGTAGTGACCTGATTTTAATGGAACTTAACCAGCATGTCAGTAGGTCCCAGAAAGCAGTATTAGATTGAAAATCATGATTCCTTCACAGTTGTTGTTCTAAACAAAATAAGTGAAATAGCACACAAATAAACCTCTGTAGGAAAATATGAATTTGAGAAAGTGTCATCCCCAGGATCACTGAAAAGCATATTTAATAATCCCTGTTATTGAACATTATTCTAGGGAGTCAGTTGTTCTCTTGTTGAAGCAAAATAACCAAAGTATAATCCAACATTTAATAAACTGATCTTATCCTCCTTTCTATTACTTTCTATTGAATGCAGTCACAATAAAGTGGCCTAAACACTGAGCTGTCATGGGCACAAACAGCACAAGAGGGAGGGTGGCACAGTGGGGAAGAGACACAGTATGGATAGAAGCCATAATACATGGGAACCTAGAGCAATCGTATTTATGGAATTGAAATTTTCTTTTTTAATTACATTAATTCTATTTTAGCTCATAAGCTACATTTTATACGATTGTAAGAATTGAGAAATCATAATGCTGAAATCAGTTGCCTATTGATTCAGTCAGAAATTTAAAGTGCTATTTTGGAGATGATATCCCGCTTTGAGATTGCATGTTGCCATCCTTCCTGCAAAATAAAACCTTTTTGTAAGGGAATAATTGAGATGGCCATTAGGAAACATTCTTAACTAGACCTGCAGTAAGGCATTCTGTAGCTGATATTAATGAAAATCACTCTATGGTTAAAGTCACATATAAAGTAATACAATGAATGTCTTAAACTAAGAGTAAAGACATGAGTTAGAATTCAGAAATCAATAAGAATTCTTCTTCAGTAGCCGTGATTAGAGGTTTGATGTTTTCTTAATATCTTAAAGTCATGCTATGGACATTACACAGGAATAAACTCCATTTGTGGAGTTCTGAGTATTGCTGCAGTAAAATTCTCATCTGCTCTAGTCAGAATCCCCAGTGCTGACTCTAAATCCCAGTATATGTTTACGTCATCAGAAGAATGTCAAGTGGCAGATATTTTTTCTTACAACTTTGTTTGCATATAATTTGTTGATAAGTTCATCCTGAAATGAATGCAAATGAAATGAAGCAAGCATTAATACAAACATTCAGTTAAGAATAATTTTGTGCCAGGAATATTAGCCCAGTTACCTTGCTATGTATGTGAATTATGTGGAAATAGGATTTGATAAATGCAGTATAATAAAGGATTTCATTATATCTATGTATTTAATTAACTTTGAATATGCCACATAGATATTTGTATAGTGGCGAGGTAGAACAAAACAAAACAGTACATTAAATGTCCAGTTTCCCCAACCCACTTCCCCCTTAAAAAGCGGGGAGGGGGCTATTTCAGTAGCAGGCTCATTTTGCCTTGGAGCCTTCTCAGAATGGATGAACTCAACTCAGAATTCAGTTCAACAAAACATAATGCCATTACAATAAATAAATAGGAGAATATATGTGCCTTAGGAGACATGTTTCCATATGCATGCATGATGGAAAGCCAGGTATCCACATCACTGACCTGAAAGCAAGTTATGGCAGCATATTTCAAATTCAGAGGCAGACTTATTATTTTAATCTTAATAACTTCATTACTGTTTTCCAATGAAATAGCATTCACTCCCACTGTCCAGTTTACAGAACTCACATGAATGTTAATAATATGCTGAATTACTCCATTGAAGTTAGAAATTTTATTTCTCGCTCAGAAACAGATATGGACTGAAAAAGTGACATAGATTGAAACTCTGGTTAAAAAGATCCTACGAAAAGCTCTGCTATCCATTAAATCAGTTCATTGGCTTTAATCTTGTCTCCTATGAACACTCCTATGAATGTTTGTAAAAAGACATGGCTGCCTTAAATGGTAACACTGAGGTGCCATCCTCATGCAAAAACTAAAATAAATCTTCCAAAGCATTTTCAAAACCTGCAGTTTGTATATCCTGGACATGAAAGAATAAAGGAAACTGGGAAAATATTTTTACTATGGTGTATGACAATGTTCTTTTTATCTCTTCTTACAGGGCTGGCAATTGCAAGTGCACTGATAGACATTTCACAACAGAAGCCCTCAGAGTCTAAAGATAAGAGTTTGGGAATCAGAAATCGAAAGCATCACCTTTCAACCCGTCAAGGGACTTGCGTCTGAGAAAACAAGAATGCATTTGTATATTCTGTAATGTTTTATTCTTCTGCCCCCCAACCTTTTTTTTTAAAGAGCTTCCATTGAAAGCTAAAATACAGCCTCAGTTTTTATGGAGGCAATCTCTGGATGGTGGCAAAGATGATGGCAAGAAGTATCAAGCTTAGATGAATTAACATGTCTTCTTCCCACTGAGCCCCCAAAGTCCTAATGGGCAATGTGAATATATCGGCTGAACCTGAAGAAAATATTCTAACATCAGTACTAACATAAAATATTTCTCCACAATCTTTTTAGTGTCCCTACCATGAAAAAAGAAAAAATTATAAATTGCTTTATAATGGGAAAGGAAATATATTATTGAAATGTTAAATATTTTGAAGGACTCGTTACATAGTTAGAAGTAATGGGTTACCAGTGCTTCAGTTTGATCACTATTCATACACATTTAATTAAATCAAACAAGAACTGACATAATTAGGGATATACTGTAAATATTATCACTGCCAGGTATGACAATAGAACGCAAGCTAGAAATACACACATGCATTTCAGTGAGCCAAATATAACAATAATAAAATACATATATTTCAATAAGTAAAAATTTGGATACATTAATATTAAAATATCTTTCAAAAGCAGGGTAAAGTATAGGAGTTCAGAATGTGGAATGCAGCAGAAAGCTCATTCCTGTATTCCTTGCCAAACTAATTGTAAGAGGGGAAAATACCAATCCATCAGCAACAAATCCACAACCATTCTCCTCCCCCCTTTACAATAGCCATGTTAAGAATTGCAAGACTTGAGAGTTGAAAAACCTTACATTCCTACATAAAACTGCCTTGAATTCTGCATTAATACTGATAATACTGATGACCCATGAAATCCATGGACTTAAAGCTTGTTGCAGATTTTAGCCTTAGTATCCAATGGGAAAATCATTGCCATAATCACTACCGAATAATGTTGCCCTGACTATATTATCTCCTTTATTGCTGCTATTAAAAGTCATCTTCCCTATTAGAAGCAAATATATATTCTTCTCCCTTAATAAAACATAAATTGAAATATCCAATGGCCTACTAACAGTTTTATTCTTCAAGGCCATTGGAATGGCTTTTCAGTATAGGCCGTTACCAAATTGCCTATCAAAAGCTAGAAGGAAACAATTTTTAGCGTGTCAATTTCCATCCTTTTCTTTATGCAGACCATTACCAAAGTCACCTCATAAGTTATGGAAGAGCAAAACGGTACCTGTAGGCATCAGAGGATACATATCTTCCTATAGTGTCCACAAAATCCCAACATTAAATAAAAGTTATTTTTTAAAAAACTCACATATCTAAAATATTTGCAGTATTCCAAATCTCAGTGCATTTTTGCTCATTTGAAACTTGTGAAATTTGGGGTGGCTATGCCAGAATCTTATAAGATGTGGCAGTGCCCCAATATTTTGGCCATACTCTCACAAGGGTCCACCTGCAGTACCTCATAAACCACTGGTGTTCCCTAGACCATAATCTGAGAACCACTGATCTAGATATTTGAAAACAAATAATAATTATGATACACTTTTATTGCTTCATAATCACTGCTTAATTGTGAATACACTTTATGTTTTCAGCAGCCGTTCTTTTGTTGATGAAAGGCCTTGTGATTTAATTAGGCTCCCATAGAAGGGAGATCTGGTTTTTGCCGTTTTACTGTGCCTCCTTCTGCCAGCACCCACCCACCCATACACAGATTCTCCCCCCCCCCGCTACAATACAGTTCTCTAAATATAAAGAGGACTCACATCATATTTAATGAGAAAAGGTCTTTCAGAGGTTTAATCACTTTGATAACATGCTCTTTCGGCTTCCTGGTCTCAAATCTAGAAAACACAAAATGCATTTAAATAATAGAAATGCTATTTAAGTACTTAATTTGTTTACTTAATCTTATTCATTGCAGTGTACATTAAATGCACAATTTTAGTTGAAGTTGGTATATACTCAAAACTGGTAATAGCAGATTATGTGTTCAAGTGGACTTGTTAAAATCCTGGGGAAGAACAGAACAGCAGTTCTTAGTCTGCAGAGCTGCTATTGCGGTAATTATGCACAGAGGTATAAACTCTTACCAGTGGTGGAGTTCTGTTAATTAAAAAAGGTATACAAATATAATTGGTGTTTATATTATATTTTCATTTTCTTCCAGGAAGGGAAAAGATTAACTGTTTACAGTTTGACTACATAGTTCCTTGCATGTCAAGATGGTGCAGTAGCAGTAATAAAAGGCCTGTTTGTGACTTGATGGTGTTTCTCTTTTAAAATAATTTTACTTCGTTTGGACGAGGAGTGATGTTTTGAGAAAAAAGATAGAAATTCATTAAAATGAACTATTGTACAGTATGTAGTTCTCTCTCATCCAAGATCATTGGATTACATTTTTATCATGATTGCTCTACTGTTTTTGATTCATTGCTCAGTGATAAATTATGCAGGCATGATTGTTGGAATATTTTCATTTTCAAAAGGAGACTGATTATTACTCACGTTATGTTTTCAAGGTGTGATGATTTTGTTTTAAATTCAATTTATTATTCTAAAACAAAGGGTCCCAGTTCTGCAGTCATTTTTGTGTTAATAAGTCTATTGATAACTTTATATACATATAAATACTTACAGAATTAGGGAGAGGGAGGGCTGTTGCTAACAGAAAAAAATCAGTTAATGAACTTTTATAGCTCTGATAAGGCTCCTTTCTGTTTTCTTTATTTTAATGCCTTCTGTTATGCTAATAGAAACAAATTTCATTACAATGGGCATGTATGAGGAGTAAGGGGATTATTCAGAGAATAACAAAAGAGAAATAAAAGACTTGGCTGTAAATTCCTAATTTGTTCCTATTTAAATTTTTGATGCATCATATATTCTCAATATCTATGATATACATATATTCAAAAATATACTCAATATATAATATACTGTATATATATATAATATACAGTAAATATAACTTATATTAAAAAGTACAAATACCTCTAAAGAGTTGGACAATCATGAGATGGAAACTGAAATCAGGAAACTATTTAAAGGAGAAACTAACATATCCTTTCAATAAGTCATTGATGCAATATCCATTTTGCTAGGCCTAATTTATGAGGGCAAACTATTAATGGCTTTGCTTTAGAAAACAGCATAAACCAAATTGTATGTTGGCAATACAAAATGCAGGCCTCGCTTGTCTAGGAAGGCATCTGCAGCTTTATAACCATTCTGTACCAGGATAGTAACGTAACAATTGCTCATCGATTTAAGGAAAGAATGGGAATTCAATTTATTAATCCAGTGATAAGGAGCAACTTCCACAATAGTATGCTGCAAATGGTATGATGTGCGGATTCTGTTCTCAATATGGCAGTAAGGCAGTCCTCAACCTACGAACACAATTGAGCCCAGAACCTACAGTATGTTGCTCAGTGAGAAATTTGTTAAGTGAGCTTTGTCCCATTTTACGACTTTTCTTGCCACAGTTGTTAAGTGAATCACTGCAGTTATTAAATTAGTAACATGGTTGTTAAGTGAATCTGGCTTCCCCATTGACTTTGCTTGTCAGAAGGTCTCAAAAAGATGGGTCACCTGACCCACCTGACCCCAGAACACTGCAACTGTCATAAGTATGAACCAGTTGTCAAGCATTTGAATGTAAATCATGTGACCATGGGAATGCTGCAATGGTCATAAGTGTGAAAAATGGTCGTAAGTCTTTTTAGTGCTGTTGTCACTTTGAATGGTCACTAAATGAACTGTTGTAAGTCAAGGATTACCTATGTTGTAATTGGACAGTGATCTATCCGAATAAGACTTTCTTATTTAATCTAACATTCTTCATTGGGTCTGTGGGCATTGTACATTGCACTGCAGAAAAGCTTTCCTTTATGTAGAATTTAATATAACTGGACTTTCAGATAGGAAGCCGACTCATGAGAAGGCATTAAGATACCTGCTTATCAGAATTATCGCAAGCAATCCAAATCTGCTTGATGTCAAATGCGTATTAGCCTCAAAACGAAAATGCCACAAATAGATTGCAGAAATGGAAACAGAAAATGAAGCAGGCTTGATCTGAAATCAGTTTAGCCAATACCGAAGATAGCTCATAATCCTTAAGCAATATTAGCAGTATCTATCTTTATCCATCTGCATTTAACTTTGCCAGGAAATATTTGATCTCTCTACGACCTATTTGGTCAGATCGAATTGATCCAGAAAATGCCATAGATTAAGCCTGGGAAACATTGGAATTGGCACTTCAATTCCAATTCTCCACCTCAAAACCCATTTTCAGGCATATTCTATACCAATGTTTAAAAACATGGAAAAAAACATAATGGATCCCTAGGTCCTAAAAATGATGAGTTTAGGATACTTTGTACAGTTTTCAAGTAGATCTGCGTACATTTTTTATGCATGTTCAACCACCTCATGAGAATTTTAAATTTCTGCTGAAGAAGAGGCCATAAAACCCTATTCTTAATAATAATTAAGTTTTGGTTGTATTCCCTTCTTTGTTATCACACACAGGATTTAGATGATTGCTTCATACTAGAATCTGGGCATTCAATAACTTAATCTATGACTGAAAGATTGCTGTATCCCTCTTGAGGAAAAACATAGGATAAAGATAAATATATGTGTCAGGCCTGCCTCCATTCAAAACCTAAGAAAGAAAAAACCCCAACTCCATTGGTTTAGAGAAGAGGTACTTTTACTAAGTTTGAATTGATAGCAGGGAAAGCAAGGCAAGTTCTGAACCAAAGTGTGTGAAAGTTACACATTGAAAGTCACCCCAAATCCCCCCCCCCAGGGTCCAGCACTGAGAGTCCAATCAACATCCAGTATGATGTTATGGGAAAGTTCCTCTGCGGGTATTTCTCACATCTGGAGTCTCAGGACGGTTGAGCTTGAAGAAGTATAAACAAATCCATTCAGCAACGCCATAATTCATGAGTGCAAAACTCACTTCCAGTTCTCATGGGAATACTTCACACTAGCTCGCTTCCCCAACTCAAATGCCCAGGCCCTTCTCCCCATTTCTATGGCTGCCAAGAGCAAGCAAGCTTCAGAAAAACCATGCTGGAGATCCAGCTGGCAATATGACTTTTCCATAGCTTCTGGAGCTTTTATAGATGATACACAGCATTGCAATTTAACTTCTTTACACAGAGATGTCATATGAGCCAGATAATTCCAAGATAATCTTTATGATATGGTCTTGACATGCTTGCCTAATACAACTTTCTGCTTTGCTTTGGACTTCATTCACTTCATGTCTCAGCATTTTTAAAGTAACAGGTCAAACCTTAATTTTGCTCTCTTTTCTTCTAACATTGGCTGGGGAATTCTGGGGGCTGAAGTCTACACATCTTAAAGTTACTGAGGTTGAGAAACTATTTTAAGGGAATGTTACACTTCTGAATTGGTTTTGCTAATATGACTGGGAGTTTAACACAACTGTCATAACTTGAATATAGTAGTAGTGAGTTCTAAAAGAGCCAAGGTAAAAGAGCCGAGGTGGCGCAGCAGTTAGAGTGAAGTGCTGCAGGCCACTTTAGCTGACTGTGATCAGCAGTTCAGCTGTTCAAATCTCACCGGCTCAAGGTTGACTCAGCCTTCCATCCTTCCGAGGTAGGTAAAATGAGGACCCAGATTGTTGGGGGCAATATAAATATACATTGCTTAATGGTGTAAAGTGCTTAGAGAAGTGCTTGCACTTTGAGGTGGTATATAAGTCTCACAAATAAATAAACAAATAATAAATAATAAATAAATAAATAAATAAATGCCGTTGCTACCAGTTTGCGTGTGACGCTTCTGCGCATGCGCAGAAGCATCCTGGGTAGGCGGAGCCTCCTGCTGCCGCAACTGATTCACAGAACTGGGCCGAACCGGGAGCAACCCACCGCTGGAATATAGGTTTTGGGCTGATCTTGAGTGGAACCTTAAAGTATGCCTGATTGGATAAATTACACGATAATTGAATAGATATGGGGCGAACACAGCTGATAGGAGAAAGGCTGAGTACTATTTCTTCTATGACAGTCTCTTTTCTGTAGCTTGAGTATCTCCATAGTATTTTATTTCAATGTGCCAGTCTGCTTCACTTGTGTCTACTCACTAACTAAAAATATTGCCAGCAAAGTGCAACCTTAACGCAACTAAATCTTGTCAGTTATGACAGCTTTTCCTGGAGGAGCCAGGTGCTCCAATCAGCTATGTCAGCCCTCCTGGCACTCCAGAAAATGCAGTAATCACAAAGCTAAAACAGCCTCACAAGGCTAGTCAGTGATCATTTTTCATGTCAGGCCAAGCCTTGCAAATGAAAAGATAGAAGTTCAGTTTTTGAACTGCTTTTGATTCCTTTTTTTTATTTTTATTTTTTTGCTAATTTGGCACAGGATGTTACCATTCCAACACAGCTAGGCTTCTTTGCAGGGGAGTTTGGAGGCTGCTATGCAGTTCTTCCCTCATTCCTGCTAGCTCTGCCTTAGAAGAAGTTCAGGAGAAATGTTTCAGAAATGCGTTGCAGTGAAATCCTTGAAGATACCAAGTGAAGCTTGGCAGGGTTAAATGCCCTTTAAAGAGTTTATCATCCCTGCTGCTACCGTGGGGGAAAAAAATCAGGTGCATACATTTTTATGTTTTTCCTTTATAACTTATGGGCAAATTGTTTTTTTTTAAATATCAATTAGCAATAGCAATAGCACTTAGACTTATATACTGCTTCATTGTGCTTTACAGCCCTCTCTAAGCGGTTTACAGAGTTCAGCATATTGCCCCCAACAATCTGGGTCCTCATTTTACCCACCTCGGAAGAATGGAAGGCTGAGTCAACCATGAGCCGGTGAGATTTGAACAGCTGAACTGCTGAACTAGCAGACAGCTGAAGTAGGTTTCAGTGCTGCACTTTAACCACTGCGCCACCTCGGCTCATTCTCTGTTCATTCTCAAAACAGCTTTGATCAAATTGGTTTGCCCCCTCTCCCGAAACTCAAAGCACAAATACAAATACTGTATAATCATGTGCTCTTGTGTACTAAATTCCTGCATGTTTTTGAAGATGATTTGAAAATGTCAATGCAGTGGCCCAAAAACTGATGGGAACCCACCAATACAGTATAACACTTGTCTTGCAGCCACTTCACTGCCTTCCAGGGCCAATACAAAGTGCTAACATTTACCTACAAACATCTAACATTGCTTGGGTCTCACTTCCCTGCAGGACTGTCTTCTCCTTGAGGTCGTTCATAGAGGGTATTCTCAGAGTCTTCATCCTACAAGAGCAATAGGAGGTCATAGACAGTCCTTCATGGTATATAAAAGTCTACCACAAAGTTTGATTAGCCCTCCCTCCATTGATTTTGCAGTGGAACTTCTGCACAATTTTCTCCTAAGAAGTATTTGGGCCTTAAAGGTGGCATTGGGTTGCCTTTGAGACTTTATCTAGTCTTTGGAAATTTCAGCTCAAAGTTTCAAAAGGATATCTAAAATACCTTGTTGTTGTTAAAAAATAACTCAGTGTATTCTGGTTTTGTATACAGAGCATCAACTGCTCATTCCTGTAACTCTGTTTCCACTTCCTGACATTTTACCTTCACATCAATTTCCCCCTTTTTCTTGATTAGTTGTTTACTTTTTATGATTTATTGTAAAAATATTTTTTTTAAAAAAATTGAGTCCTCTTTATTACTTTTCTTCCCATTAGTGACAGAGTGGAGTTTTTCAGCCCAGATATGGTAGGTAAATACAATGGAAAGATTTTGTGAAAAGGAACTCTAAAGGAAATGCTATGAGTGTTTTCCATTATTTTGCCTGTAAATATCTGCCAAATCCCTATTATGACTTAAGGCAACATCTCAGACATTTGAGAACAGATCTTGGATGATACATATATATTATATTCTCTTCTACTGATCTTGGAAAAGAAACATGTTTAAGAACAATTTCATTGCCACAAAGCCTTGGAAAATAGAATGGAACTAAAGTGGTCAAGATTTGCTAAATTTTACTTACCTCTCAAGTACAAGAACTAGCAATTGACTGAATACAATTAGAGAAATCATAGAAGAACACCGAGCAATAAAAACAGCAGCTCTTTTTGCTTGATCATTTCAGCCAATCCTATGGGAAACCTGAAAGATGCAATTGATTCTTCTACAGGGAAATCATATTGAACACAAATCCAGTGGAAATAATAGTTTAGGGTATAACAATTGTGAATGTATGCTTGAATGAAATTTCATAACATTGAAAATTGCCATTCTGTTACCTAGCGTTCTCAAATATGTTGAACTGCATCTCACAGTAAGTCTATTCAACCAGGCTGATATTTATGTTCTTGTTATAGTATGATAGTTGCATCTGGATAGCACCAGGTCAGGCAAAACTTGTAATGGGAGCAGAATCCACAAATCAAGTACAATGAATTTTCAAGGAGGTATTATCCAGCTGCTGTGGCCTAGAGGTGGAGCTCTTGCCTCACAATCAGGAGGTTGTGAGTTTGATCCTAGATAGAGGCAGATGTAAGGGTCTCCTGCTTGGGCAGGGGGTTGGACTAGATGACCTGCAAGGTCCCTTCCAACTCTGTTAATCTGATCTGATCCATTACTACTATATAATTAATAAAACAGAGTTGAACATTCTAGCATTCTAGATCTGGTGAACTTGTTCAAATGCGATCAGTTTGCCAAAGTGAAAGAAGAAATGTCATCTGTTTTTGTTTTTTGTTTGGGTGAGATACGTTATCACCTTTAGAAAAAAATTTAAAAGTGTTAATTTTACACTTTTTTAATGTATGCATAAGATGACTATTTTCCTTTCTCTCTTGGGAAAACCTACTTGAGTGATTTGCCATCAACAGCTATTTAAGTTAAAGGCCAGCACCCATTATTTTTACAATATTTAGATTTCGGCAGAAGCAAATAGCACTCTTTCACTCTAAAAGCAATATCATCACAGTCCAGTGCATAATTTATAATTTTCCAATGAACAGAATAAGGGACACGGCAATTGAATCTCTTGAATTGCACTATTACACGAAGAATGCCATTTACTTTTAAGACCAGGCACAGCAATCTGGAATATTGTAAAATTGTAATATTGGGAAGCACAAGATTCCACAGGAATTATTTAAGCAGGAGTTGCTGCAAACAAATAAAAACTGTAAAGTCACCAAATGGCCTTTGAGCCATTAAAATTGCATTAACTTCATAATGGCCTGGATAACAACTTCAATTAAATTCAGACACAGTGGAAGTACATTGATCAACAGTTGTGAGTGTTCCTAAGCAGGCTTTGATAACAATTATCTACACATTTCAAATTGTTCTATGTTTGGTAAGCATCTGGCAAATAGAGATCTTTCAACAGAGGTAATGTGTGTCCTACAATGGTTAGCATTTCTCCCCTATTCCCTTTTCCTTTATATGAACAGTAAAGATTATTCCTTTAAACATGTATAAGTTTTCAGTGGGTCTGATGCATGCCTTTTATTTTATTTTTTGTATTCTGTAGTGTATTTATTCTTAGCCATCTTGAGTGCTCAAATTGAGTGCAAAAGTGAAATATTCATAAGTTTCATTTTAAAAAATCCAAAGATTTGGATATCCCCAGTCTGGTGTTTTTTAGAACCAGGACTTCAGCAAGGGACAGTGAGACCCTCACTTCATTACGCTTGCCATCTTTACCCTTTCTTTTTTTTAAACCAATGTCATTATAATTTTAGGTAGAGGATATAAAAATTAATCTAGAGTCACTGAGAGTTGGGTTGTGTACAAATGTAACAAATTATATATATAATATATGTATGTATGTATGTGTGTGTGTGTGTGTGTGTGTATACATATATATGTGTGTGTGTGTGTGTGTGTGTGTGTGTGTGTAGGATTTTTTGCTGATAAATGAAAATAAAGGGAGACTATTATAGATCTATTTCGAGCTTATTTTGCTCTCGTCAGATAGCCATACCCCTTACTGGGATTTGAACCCGGGCCAGCTGCCTTGCAGGGCAGCAACTTATCCACTAGGCCATAAGCTCTGTTCCCAATCAGCTCTTTCACCAGGAAAGGGTTATATATGTTTTTCTGTCGTGTTATCCTGGTGTACCCAAATATGGGAGAGAAAGCATCACAGCTTCCTTTTTGCCTTTCAGCCCCTCACTGGGACCATCCAGTGATATATATAGCTGATATATATAGTGATATAGATAGATATATATAGATATATATAGATATCTGACGAGAGCTAAATAGCTCGAAATAGATCTATAATAGTCTCCCTTTATTTTCATTTATCAGCAAAAATTATATATATAATTTATATATATATATATATATATATATATATATATATATATATATATATATATATATATATATATATATATATATATATATATATATATAATTTTTGCTGATAAATGAAAATAAAGGGAAAATAAATGCTTTTAACGCTGTAAAAATACAGCACCTCTCTGCTATGCCTTCTAAGGTTTTTTTTTTTTAAGTTACTATGCCAACCTGATTTGAAGGGGCGCAGTTGTTTTAAGATTTGCATTATTTGAATGACAACCCTTTAAATCAGCTGTATCTTTTTTTCAGATTTTTAAAAAGGCAGGCTGTTTGAATGAGAGATGATATGGTCGGTTAGGTGAGACTATGAACATTTCTAAGTAATGCGTGCATTTTACTTCAATTCACATTCTTTAAAATCTTTTGTTAAAGGGGGTATGTCTTTTACAAATTGCATCTATTGAATTCAATCAAGTGTATACCACTTCCATATAGCTAGAATTGTGGTCATTTCCTAATAAAATTGCAACTGCTCTTCTGGTGCTAGTGAGAGGATATAGAAATATAGCCCAACAAGTCCCTGTATGTCAGTATTTATCACTTGCAGTTGCTATTATATAAAAATAGCTCTTTTTTTGCCAGTTATTAACACTCTTTTTATCTCCTACAACAAAATCTTGAGAGATTTCCGCCAAGAGATTTGCAAATGAAACTTTCTTCCAGCAGATACTAAAAACAAAGTCACTATGCATGATGCATACTGGTCCCTTAGAAACCTAGGATTATTTGTTCTCTGGCTGCTGTAAAAGTAATTAAACCGCATTGCATGTTCTTCAGTTAATGATTCTTCATTCAATTGGGACATTTTTGATCCTAATATGTTTTAATCAGGACAGAGGTTGCAAAATGGGGGAAGGAAATCCTATAAAAATTAAATGAAGAGGAACAAAGAATTATTATTAATCAAGCAGAGAAAATCTACATGTTAGGGAGTCATTTCTCTTACAAGTTTGACTTCTTGCTTTGTTTTTGTTTTCTTCATTCAAGATTCATAAAACAGTGTGATGATAATAATCAGTGAAGACAGCAGAATGATCAATGATCCCAAAACAAAAGGAATTCTAGAACTCTATTTATCCTTGAAGGCTATTGTTTCAGAACTCCCTACAGTTTTATAAGCTGTTTCTACATGTTATTCTATATAAAGATATAATCGGGTTAGCAAGGAGGCCTGCTTAATCCTTAACTCAAGTTGTCACATTAATTCTGAATAGTTCATCAGTCTGGCGCTTTATCCATCTTCTGCAATCATGTTGTGGAATAATGCAAAGCACTGTTGTATACTCAGTAGCATTTCATACTTATATAAAACCAAAAATAATGATTTTGGGAGCCACAATGTTGTCAATATGTCATAAAAGTACTCTAAAGTTGACCTCACTGTTAAGAACAGGACCACAATGTCTCCATTTCCAACTATGCTATGTTGATCAAGATGGCACTGTTTCAAGACATCAAAAATATTGAGAGAGAAAGGAAAATGAACAAGACTTCATCCATTACTTTCTTCCTAATAAATGTCATTCATCATGATAACAAAGATCAATCTGACCTGAAAAGTAGATCCATATCTAAACTGGAATGGAACCAAACCAGCAAGTCACCAAAGGGCATATACACATGAATATTTGTCCAAAAATAGGATTGGGGTGGTGACTGATTTTGCTTTCATTTATATTAGCTTCGAAGTGCTAGAGATATCTTATGTAAGCTGCAAAATTTCTGGGATGCTCTTTCTTGCCATCTATTAGTTATCCAGAATTTGCAGCCCAGATACGATAGGCCATAATTCTGAATTCCAAAGTATTTAGTGGTTTTTATTGTGTTCTGTTGCTGGTAATAAGCAGCCTTTTGTCATCTTGAGTTCAGAAATCCCCAACTAGACTTTTATTCAGCCATATACTGAGTTTTTCATTTTCCAAACAATATATCTTTTATTTCTAATAGTCTGCTTTGCCCATTTGACATACATTCTATTGTATAAACTATAACTGATTCCCCTCCTATAATCTTTATCAATTCTCTGCAAAGAAATAATTTGATATGCCTCGTGTGCGTGTGTGTGTGTGTGTGTGTGTGTGTGTGTGTGTGTGTGTGTGTGTGTGTGAAAAGGTCAAAAAGTCACCTCCGAAAAAGGCCATGGGTGTGGTGGCATAATGCAAGTGCTAAAACTTATCTGTTAAACATTGAATTGGGAGTATGTAGTGGTGGTGTTTGTGTGATGACATCATTGCACAATGTCATGAATTTAATGTTATTGGGGATGTCGCTACATTTGCCAAATTGCACTGTTATCAATGTCAAAGACTCTGTAAAAGGTGTCTAGTGCTTGGAAGAAAGAAATCAATTGAATTCCTTTCTAGCTATAGATTTTCACACATATCTCTTAGTAAAGCAGTTTCTTTGGTTTCTGATTGGCCTAATCCCTAGTTATTATATTTTTGATGGATTTCTCCACAAAGATCTCTATTTTCAAATGTTGCTATTTTTCTCATTGAGGAAAAAAATAAGGTTCCTGTGTGAGTTCTTGTATTTATTTAAGACTCAGCATTTTTTCTTTTTGATTAATATGTGCCTTGATCCTACAGGACATTTCTATAGCAACCTAAGCAACCTAAGAGCAAATTAATAAAAATTCTTCTTGTACCACTTTATTCTAAATCTCTTTAAAGTTTCACACAATTATCCAAAGCAATGCATGCAATTGTGTGTATGTGTGTGTGTGTGTGAGAGAGAGAGAGAGAGTATGTGTGTATAATTTTATCAAAATCTATCACCAGGTTTTTCTCCTGAGCATTCAATGTGAATTTGAAAACCTCATTCAGAAAAAAATGCCTCTCTAGATTCACTATATAGATTTAAATAGATGTGTATAGCACTGAAGATTATAAAGGATAGTTTATGTACTTTTATGTAGCCTAACTCTGACTAATAGGACTTACTCCTTACAGATTGTGCACTTTTCTTTTGAAACTAATCATCTATTTTTTAATCTCTTTGCATAATTTGAAGCAAGGCCATGAAAGGAGCTAATTGTCTTTTTTTCAAAGTCTTTCTTCATTTTCTTAATTAATTAATTTCATCACTATAATTCACCAGACTTGACAAATGCTACTACCTGCTAATTATGAATCTTGTTGGATGACCTTTTGGCCTTTAGTTTAAATAGAGCTTGACCTATTGTCCTTACTCTTCAGATTAACAATTATAATTTGGGATTAGCTTTCATATATTTAAATTTATTAAAAGTCTACACAGTATGATACTTTTGTTGAAATAAAAATAAAATGCACACATAAAAAGCGATTATTTCAGCATATTTAAATTGTTTTTAACTCTACACTATTTTTCTCTGATTTGAATTTTAGAAATTTATATGACTTGGCTGGCATTGTCCGTTATTATCTGGGAAATCAAGTTCATTCTTGTTGACCTGGAGACTTAAGTCAGGTTGACAACTTTTAATGAAATCTCAATAACCTTTTATTGAAAATATGATTTATGGCAAGAACATTGTATACAAGTCTCATTGCTATTGAAAGAAAGAATGCATACATACGTAGAACATAATCAAAATGTTCAAAGGGCATGAGTACCTTCTCTACAAAGAAAATAAAACATATTTTGAACTCTGCTCATTTAGAAACAGACACACATACACATATAATGCATGATAAGGAGAGAACAGAATGAACAATTTTGTCCTCTCACACCATTAGAAATTTGGGTTGCTCATAAAATAAACTGCAGTAGATTCAATACAAAAATCCTTCTTTAAAATATAATGCACTGATGAAAGATGTGTTAAAAGAGGTTTAGATACTTTTATGTAAACCTGTCTTTAGGAATGAATATCAATTATGATGTCAGGAAATGGGAATATATAGGCATGTTTTGGCTTATGAAGTTCCTGGGGCACTTGGCTGGATTTTGACTAGGCAACATTGTCAAGGTTGAAGTGATTTGACCTAAAACATTTCTTTCCATGCAAGTATCCATCACATTCAGCTATATCTCCTGCCTTTCTCAGAAGGTCTTCCAGAATACCAATGGAGGAATTTCATTAATCACCTTTGGATCCAATCCAAAATTGAAAGGACAGCAGTCTCTTTATCTTTAAAAAGCAAAACTTAATGAAAGTTATTATTGAGAAAACCTCACAGAAATATACTTAATTATAAATTATAAATATACTTAATTAATTAAATATGCTGTCTACAGTCGACCTCACCCCATTCCTAAGAGATCTGTAAGGGGCGTGCATAAGCGCACCATCGTGCCTACCGTCCCTGTCTTACTGTCCTATTGTCCTCATTTATCTGTACTTTTTTTGCTTATGTTATGTTTATATAAAAACCTACTATCTTGTACATGTTTGACAAATAAATAAATAAAATAAAATAAAATAATTCAGTATTTGAGCAACTGTTTAAGTCATAGGTGGAGGGATAAATTGAAAAAGTGACAACCTAAGTTTCCCTTGCTGCTCTTTGACATTCAAAGGCAGCAGTTGGGAAGTATTTCATGTCCAGAATTTTTGTATATATCATAACTAATTAAAAATGCACCACAGAGCTCTATATGATCAACTTTTCTTCAGGTCAAAACTGATTTTAGGTTGGGAAAAAAGACTTAATTAGATTTTATAAAACTTTCTACAAGAAAGTACTAAGTAGAGAAAATGTACAAATAGAATAAATGAGTACAAATCTTTTTATTATTATCAATAGCTTGGTCTATTGCTTAAGGCACCAGGCTAGAAACTAGGAGACTCTGAGTTCTACTATTGCGTTAGGCATGAAAGCCAGCTGGTGACTTTGAGCCAGTCATTCTCAGCCCATGATGTCAGGCTTGGGCAGCAAGCCAGTTGATCAATTGTTATTACAACAAGTGGATCAACATTCAGTTGTTCTAGAAAAAAAAGAGCCTTCACTTGTGGGAAAATGCTAGGAAGAAAAAATGATTATCATTTTAGATAATCATCTTAGATTTTATAGAAAGAAATAGATAAATAATAAAATACAAACAACAACCAGAAAACAACAACAACCAGGAAAAATACAGGAATAACTACAAAAATAAGAACATAACAGGGAAGGAACAATTAATATACTGTATGTCTCGTGTTAATAAGTGTTAGATTTCTAAATCTACCTAAATGTTAGATTTCTATTTACCTAAATAATAATTATTGTCTAACATTACAATATTTTACAATCTTTGCCACAGAAAATGATACTGAGTCATTTTTTGATTAGTAGGTAAAATTGCCTTTTCAAAATCTGGTAAGCCACATATCTCTTAAAATCAATCCTTAATATCAGGAGTATTGCGGGTGTTTTCCAGTTTCTCAAAATAATTCTCTTACAACCAGTACAACCAAAACTCCTTTAAAAAAACAGCCAAATTCCAAAGTTTTGGGGACATAATTAAACAAAACTTAAATATCCCTATAAAATCCCTATAAATCTATTTAAGTACATGTAATATTGTTTTTAAAAGATCAAATCATATAATCCAATGACCTCAATTTTTTATATTGTCAACAGAGAATATTCATCCTTTTAAATATATTATTTGGAGTGTTCAGTAAATTTGAAGTAAGATAATTGAACGAATAGTGTTAATTTTAAATCTGATGTGAATATAACATTTTTCAGATTTACAATCATTCATGTTCCATTACTGGGGGTTCCAATTCTTTAATCGAGGAACCACAAATATCATGTATACTATTCACACATTGTGTCTAACTAGGAAGTAAAGTAATAATTTATACCATTTGATCTACTGAAATCAACTTTCAGAATGTTGGCAAACTTTCTGCAAACCAATTACATAAGTGCTAGCTATTTACCTTGGTACATGTTTACAAAATCCTGTCTTAAAATAGCATCCTCTATGTGAGGAGATGTCCTCTCCCAAGCTGACACGTTTCTTAAAGTCAATGGAGTCACAAAGACATCTGGTTCAGCCAATCATAGTTCAGGAAGTCATATACAAGGGTATTAAAGAAAAGGTTTTCCACAGTACTTGCAGTAGTAAGGTATCACTAATACAGATGGTGTTTCAGAATTGGCCTTTTCTCAAATGAAGGCTTTTATTACTCTGGTTTAAATTTTTTTACCACGTAATTGTTGTTAATTGCATTTGGATCAAGGATTATCCAGTTACAAGAATTGATTCTTAAAGCTCATCCTAGATATTAAGTGCTTCTATGCTTTTTAGCCCTCTTACTCTGGATACTAAATGAACTGTACTCATAAAGATGTGGTGAAATGTTTAGATCTATTTGGATTCAACTGCCAAGACTTCAAGACAGTCAAGTGCTGGGAACGATAGTTGATAATTTATGTTGATAATTTTAATTTTATTTATTTATTTATTTATTTTGTCAACACGTGTACAAGATAACAGGTATGATATAAACATAAACAAAAGCAAAGTATGTATAGGTAAATTTAGACAATAGGACAGAAGGACAGGGACGGTAGGCACGATGGTGCGCTTATGCACGCCCCTTACAGACCTCTTAGGAATGGGGTGAGGTTAACTGTAGACAGTCTAAGGATAAAGTTTTTGGGTTTTGGGGAAGAAACCACAGAGTCAGGTAGTGCATTCCAGGCATTGATCACTCTGTTGCTGAAGTCGTATTTTCTGCAGTCGAGTTTTGAGCGGTTTACATTGAGTTTGAATCTATTGTGTGCTCGTGTATTGTTGTATTCATTGACAGGTAGGACATTGTGGCAGATGATTTTATGAACTACATTTAGATGAGATCGAAGGCAACGTAGCTCTAAGTTGTCTAAGCCAAAATTTCAAGTCTGGTGGAATAAGGAATTCTGTTGCGTGCAACTACGATCAAAATTTATTTGTGAGATAAAATGGGGGAAAAGTTCCCCAAAATGCATATAGATCAGAGGTGGCCAAACTATGGTTCTTTGAGGACCTGTGGACTTCAACTCCCAGAATTCCTGAGCTAGCCATGCATGCATGGCTGGCTCAGGAATTCTGGGAGTTGAAGTCCACAGATCCTCAAAGAACCATAGTTTGGCCACCCCTGATATAGATATAAACTTTATAAAATTCAAGTGATCAGTCGTTAAACATTTGCTTTAGTCGTGGGTAATGGGAACTAAAAAGACAGTTTTCAAATTCTAATGAACGTAGGAAATACCAAAGCTGAAAGATTTCTGTAATGTCAAGGAGAGTCTTGAGAGAGAACTTTCTGTTCTGCCCAAAGAAGATATCTCACTTACTTCAAAATTATTGTCAATAATAATTCTTTTTAAATTGTATCACTATTCTTCATATTTTATGTTTATTTCTGTGCCACACCTCAGAACATCAAAGAGCTACTGAAATCCAACTATTCATGACACTATTGATTAGTGATTAGTTTTCTTATTAGTAATCATGAATTTCTGCACCTCTTTAATTATGTCCATGTCAATACCATTTATAATGTGCATAGAAAACAATTTTGTATAAGCTCTTTTTGCTTAGTTACTGCATAGTATTGGTATTCTATTAAATATAGCACTACATTTCTCATTTTGTTTTATTGGTACTTGTGTGAAATAGGCAAGTGGGCCATGTTCAGGAATACTGTACTCTACATCTCAATTGTTCACAAATAATTAGCACTCACCAGTCCTTGGCTATAGCTCTTTTGCAGGCAGGATTTAAGTAGTTTTGAATGAACGTGTACATTTTCAGTCCCTCTTATTCTCTATTCTAAACAGAAAAATCTGTACAGCTTTCATTACAAAAATTATAAATATTGCAATTATTACATGTCTCCAACTCTTCTGAAGCTGTTACGTAATAACTGCAGTGCCTACAGGAAGAGGTGGATGAATCATGAAAGTGAATTAGATGGAGTCACAGCTTTGCACTGTGCAACATTATAAATCTGATGCCCAGATTTATGCACCTAAATTTATTATTTATTATTATTACAAATGGCCGCCAATTTCCTTCCCAGCCCCCAAACAAGATCTCTCTGTCCTTCTGCTCACTCGCACATATATTCCTATTGTTTTTCTAAAGCATCAATTTGTAAAGCATTCCTGAAGTCTGGATTCTGCTAACTCTGACCCAAACTAGGAGTCTCTTCCACCCAGTCATCAATAATGGTGGCATTTAAGAACAGCAAAAGACAGAGGAACATAAGAGTGCCGAATACTCAATGGATCTGCTAGAGCTTTGTAGGAATTAATGACTAAAGGATGTCAGATTTAATAAGGGTCAGGTATGCTTCGTAAGGATCAAAGACTGCTAATATTTAGAAAGCAAACTGGATTGGCTAACAGTGCCTTCTTGTAAAGGTTTTGTTATGAAAATCTGAGCTGTCAGATTCTTTATTGTAAATCTGCCTTTGTCTTTGTTCTTTTGTTGGTCAGTCACTTTTCTTACATGCATAGGATACTTAGATAAGATTTAAGCTTGGGGCAAGATAAGACTAGCTCCTTGTGAGGCCAGGAAAGAGAGTGGGAGAAAGATCTACCATATATTTTTGCTACTTCCAAGAGAACTACTCCAGATACTTTGCTGTAAATGTAGGCATGGTGCTGGATCAGACCAAATGATATTTCCTTAGCAATGAATGCAAGCTGAGAAAACATTCTCTCATAAGGGAAATGGCTGTTCTGCCAACTATCTACAGAACTTTCAGGACACAAAGTCCCATGAAATAATAGCAATAGCAATAGCACTTAGACTTACCGTATTTTTCGGAGTATAAGACGCACTGGAGTATAAGACGCACCTTAGTTTTTGGGGAGGAAAATAGGGGAAAACAATCTGCCTACCAGGTATTCATCTGGCTTGCATCCTTAGTCTGGTCAGCTTCAGCACATTATTTTATCTCCTGGTTAGGACTTAAAAAAACCTTCTTCTGAGAGTAACAATGAAAGAGCCTGCAAGCCAGTAAGAGCTGGGAAGATCGTTAGCACCTGGTTAGGGCTAAAAAAAAAACTTATTCGGAGCAGCTGCAGCACATTATTTTATCTCCTGGTTAGGACTTAAAAAAACCTTCTGAGAGAATAACAATGAAAGAGCCTGCAAGCCAGTAAGAGCTGGGAAGATTGTTAGCACCTGGTTAGGGCTAGAAAACAACTTCTTTGGAGCAAGTAGAGCAATGAAAAAAAACCCCGCAAAGACTTAGGGCTGGAAAAACATTCTTTGGAGAGAGTAACAATGAAAAAGCCTGCAAGGTAAGAGCTGGGAAGATCTGTTAGCACCTACTTAGGGCTGGAAAAAAAAGCTACATTCGAAGTATAAGACGCACCTGAATTTTCAGCCACTTTTAGGGAGGAAAAAGGTGCGTCTTATACTCCGAAAAATACGGTATATACTGCTTCACAGTGCTTTACAGCCCTCTCTAAGGGATTTACAGAGTCAGCATATTTCCCCCAACAATCTGGATCCCCATTTTACCGACCAACCTTGGAAGGATGGAAGGCTGAGTGATCCTTGAGCCTGGTGAGATTCGAACTGGCAAATTGCAAGCAGCCAGCACTCAGCAGAAGTAGCCTGCAGTACTGCACTCTCACCACTGTGCCACCGCGGCTCAGTATGTCATGCTACTTGTATGTCATGCTGATTGAAGGAAGGACCTAAGTGGGCTAGGCTGCTGCTAGCATATAAACGGACATGAGAAAGAACTGTAGCATCCTTCCTGACACCCAAAAGCGCCTGCCATATGAATGGTGCTCTCAAGAGCAGAGGTATGAAATTTGCTTCTGTGCATTGAAATTCAATCAATTTTGTTTTAAGAGCACACGCATGTTCTTTTCACTGGCATTGCATTTTGAAAGAGTTAAAAAATACGGACATCCCCAAAAAGGTGGAGGGAGCAGTACATACTAGTAGAAAAGCTCCATTAAAATGATTTTATGCTTGAGCAGGTAATACTAACACATATAACCTCAGGATTGTGGCTTCCAGGTGTTCAGACTTTGCTGTTCAAACCAACTGTAGCTTGGGAGCAGTGAAATTGGGATCAGGATATAGAGACAGTCCCATATGTATATCTCCATTCCCTTTTTACATTTGAATAGCTTCTTCCAATATAAAGTTAAAATTCATTCAAGAGGTGATGCATACCAGTAATATTCATCTTATCACTGGTATCAAATATAACGAATGTGGGTAAGCTTTTTGTCATCAAAGCAATAGTTGGATGATGCTAAATTTGCTAGCATTGATAGCTTCCAAACTGCAATCTCAATTTTACAAAGCATTCTTAATGAATTCAGTAGGTTCAAAGGGAAAACTCACAAATGATTCAGAAAAATAAGTGTGTCCTAATGAAATCACAAGCAAATGCCAATATTTTAAAAACATATTTCCATTGAACAAAGGACCATATCTTTGCATATATCACTGAGGTTTGGGCTAATTCCTCTTTGAATTTATTTTATCTCATTTTAAAGCTTTGTACAATGTAAATCTCCAACCCTTTAACCTCACTGAAGTATCTCCTCCACTCCAGTTCTTGAAGGACTAGGGGAGGGGGGCATCCATTTTGGCCCTAGACTTCAGGGAGCACTCATATACTTTATGAGCCCTGAAAAAGGCCAGATAAGATTCATTTTTTGGGCAATGGCTTCTCTTGAACTTTTAAGCTGGCCTCAGCTTTTCTCTCCATAGAAAGTGTTTTAATTAAGTCTTTGTTTCCCCTTTTCTGTATATTCCTCATTCTGCAATGTTATTTTTGAGTAAACAGAATTTTAAATAGTAATTTAAGTGTGCCTCCAGCATCGAATTGTAAAGTGAGAATATCTCAAGGAATACCTGTTACCTTATGAGTTGCCGCCACAACTGAGATATCCTGTTATCCTTAGAATTCTGGGTACCGTGGTGGTGCAGTAGTTAGAATGCAGTATTGAGGGCTACTTCTGCTGACTGCTGGTTGCCAGCAATTCTGCAGTTCAATTCTCACCAGCTCAAAGTTTACTCAGCCTTCCATCCTTCCTAGGTCGGTAAAATGAGGACCCAGATTGTTGGGGCAATATGCTGACTGTAAACCGCTTAAAGATGACTGTAAAGAACTGTGAAGCAGTATGTCTAAGTGCTATTGCTATTGCTACCCACAAGTGAATTAAGGATTGTTAGAAGTCTTCTCAGCTGTGGGACCACTTGTGGAATGGTAGGACATAACTGGCCAATAAACACGTAGAAACCACTAGATAGTTTGGGGCATCTTTTGGCCGCTGTCTGATGAGCTTCTAAATTTTGGGTTCCTAGATATGATACCCCAAATGCCTTCCATAGGGAAGATGAGATCAGACCAAGAGCTTATCCTCCCTTCCCTCTAAGCCCAACACAAAGATGATTCACCAATGGTTCTGAAAGGATGTGTTTTCATGACGTTGCCATTGGTTCATTTCATCACAACTGCAGAAGCAGATTACATTTGCCTAATTGTTTCAGTTGTTGCTTCTTTTTCTGGTAGAAATTTATACCTCATTAATGATGTTGGTGATTTGGGGCTTGGCATGCTGTTGGTTAATTTAAGCTAGTGTGGGTGTGCCTTCTCCCCTTGGTCTTTCTCTTCTGGATCATGTTGGCTTGGGATGTGCAAAGAATAAATATTAGAAAACAAGAGCAACCCAGAGTAACAGAGGACTTACAATAAGTAAACCCCTGTTCTGTACATCTCCTTGGAAACAGACAATACTTTTTACTTTAGTGGCAAAACCAATGGAAATCTTGAAAAAAGCAATATTAAGGAATGAGAAAGAAATTAATAGCAATAGCAACAGCACTTAGACTTATATACCGCTTCATAGTGCTTTACAGCCCTCTCTAAGCAGTTTACAGAGTTCAGCATATTGCCCCCAACAATCTGGGTCCTCATTTTACCCACCTCAGAAGGATGGAAGGCTGAGTCAACCTTGAGCCTGGTGAGATTTGAACAACTGAACTGCTGAACTAGCAATCAGCTGAAGGTCGCAGTGCTGCTTTTAACCACTGCGCCACCTCAGCTCCTTAGCTCCTTAAATCAAATGATATAAAGGAATGGGAGAATTTATCTAGAGTACATGGTATGTATATGCTGCATACTCATACATATCTACATATCAACATGTGGCAACAGAGACTTGGAGTGGGCGCCGGGTGAGGGAGCGGGGACACTCCTTGGGTGATGGATTATACGCCTAAGGAATCAGAGGACAGGAGTTTTGGCAACACAGAGCTTTCCCAGAGATGCCAAGATTAAGAGACTGTGTTGGATAGGGGAGAGGGGGAAGAGGGGCGAAGAGGTTCAGACTAGCCACATCCTAAAATCACTCAGGATGCATCTGGTAGTTTAGAAAGTTATAGCTTTAGTTTGGCAAGACTCCTTACTTTAAGTGTAAGCAAATAAAAGAATGGACTCAATCGGTTGTGTTATCTTTGGGCCTGGGCCCGACATTGCGCTGATTTATTGGTGATTGTTTATGTGCCATCAAGTACTTTTTTTCTCATCCCGACCACATGGATAGATTTTCTCCATGATGATATATTCCTAACGTGCTCTTTCGGGTCTTCCAAAACTGCATCCATCACCACTGTAACTGAATGAATCCACCTTGCAGCTGGTCATTCCCTTCTTCTCTTTCCTTTCAACTTAGCAGCATTAGACTCTTTTCCAGAGAGCTACAAGTAAATGTATTGTCTCCATGATAGTCTGCAGAAGAAAGGAAAGAAGGCAGTGAAATGAAGGTTTTCCAGCCGAGGCGTTAACTGTTATTCCTATTCTTTCTAATCCCTTTTTCTAATATTCTTTAACAGAAACTGCATGCTAAATCGGCTTGTTTTATTTTTTATCCCAAATCCCGGTTCCCTTCTCAAATATAGCCAGTCATGCTCCATCTCCATATATTCCAAGCAATAATTTCATGCCCTAATATTGCTCATTCACTAGAAAGGGTTTCTTTTAGAAGTTTATTTTTCTAAAGTCTTTTAAAATTGTCGTTAGAAAACAGATTTATATCATTGTAATTATTCACAATGAATCCTAAATCATGCTAAATTCAGAAATGATTTCTATTTAAAAAGAAAAAAGAAATTGGACAAATACCTGCTAAATGCTGGCCAAACAGTGTTGGCAGTTATCCTATAGTTTTACTAAATGGAATAAATGCAAAGTCAGGATGATATGATTTGAATCTGTTCCAGGCTAATCTCCATACAATTCAGAAGCCTTTGCACAGCACACTAAGTGGAATTGGCATTCTAGTACATTCTTTACCACACAGAGCTTCAATCTGTGCTTAAGGAATACAAAGCGGTATTTCAGCACACGTATTGATGCAATCTATCCCGAGCAACTTAGTATCTCATCTGCAAGGCCCTGTAAATATTTCCCAGGGGACTCTCCATCTTGTCAGGTTTATGGTGTGTGTGAGGATCACCTGTTCCTAGCCCATCATGGCTCTGTAATATTTCCCATATCAGAAATTGTCTGTTACTGGGGAAAAGAAGAATCCAGAGGTGGCATCGTAACTTGAGAACTGCATTTATTTATTTATTTATTTATTTATTTATTTATTTATTTATTTATTTATTTATTTATTTATTTATTTATTTATTTATTTATTTATTTATTTTATTTGTCAAACATGTATAGGATAGTAGTTGTTTGTATAAACATAACATAAGTAAAAAAAGTACCGATAAAAGAGGACAATAGGACAGTAGGACAGGGACGGAAGGCACAGTGGTGTGCTTATGCTTATTTACTTACAGTATCTGTGGCCTTAGGCCAAAACTCTTTTCCGGAAGACTTGTTCAACTTGTGAAGGTGTTTAACCTTCAGGAAAAGAATCAGTGAAAAGCGAGGCATCCAGGAGTGACACAATTAACTTACATTATTTCTATGTAATAGTTGGGAGGCCCTCGAGGCTGAAGAACTAAACAGAAACATAAGACAATACATTTGTTGATTTGTCCTATCATATCTCTCTCTGTGTCTCTCTCTCTCTTTCTGTGTCTGTCTCTCTCTGTCTCTGTCTCTCTCTGTCTCTGTCTCTCTCTGTCTCTCTATCTCTGTCTCTCTCTGTCTCTCTCTCTCTCTATGTCTGTGTCTGTCTGTGTCTGTGTCTCTGTGTCTGTCTGCATATATATATATAATGTATATGTCTGTTTCATTCATTCATTCATTTCTGTAGTTACCCATCTCATTAAGTGGGTAACATACATTATAACATAAAGTATAAAAGAATCATTATCAGCCAAAACCTTTCTGACATTAACAAAAAGTTTACACATAAGTTGCAGGTTTTGTGTTCACATCAGTCATGGCGCTATGTACCCAACGGAAAAATAATAAATGGTCACAACAAAGAAGAAGTCAAAGCAGCAAAAATGATGAGAGCCAACATGTCAGGTGAATGAATCAGAAATTATTGTGAATACTGTAAACTGATCAGGAGGTAAAAGATAAATTCAAATCAAGATTTAGTGGCCTAGTGAATTGCTGCTTTCTGCTATACATTGGTGGATGCGCAAATAGGAATGAAATATAGCTGCGGAGAAAAAGAAAGGGAAAAAGAAAAGAAATATTTCTTTCTGTATTCAGCAGTTATTCTTTTTTTTACAGGCTAACTTCTCATTTTCTGGCATAGTAAAAGTTTACACAGATTGGAAAGGCAAGATGCTAGCTCAAAGGTAAAATGCTGCATCCAATTGAGACAGCTATTTTTATTTTGAGTTTGTTTCGAAAAGCTGCTTTCCTTAACTAAATCATGTGAAATCCTTGCTTTTAACCGATGGCAAATAGAAAAGGGTAATTTAGAATGGGAGGAAAATGTGTGTGTATGTTTAAATGGAGAAATTAATCTCTTTCTTTCTCTCTCTACATCAGAGGTCTTCAAACTTGGCAACTTTAAGACTTGTGCACTTCAACTCCCAGAATTCTCCAGCCAACTGGCTGCTGCTCTACATGCTCTACATGCTCTACATGCTCTCATCATGTGTGTGACTCAAAGAATAACAAGTCTAGAAGAAGGAGAACTGCAGTTCAAAGATCAGGTGTTGCCTGTGGCAGCAAATCATAAACTATAGCTGTTAACATAGCTATGATAATGCTGAAGAAAGTGCAAAAGTAGATCAGTCAGTTATTATTCACCAACACATGTAGTCTTGGAACTAAAATGGAAGGTCTTAATTACTTCAATACTTTGAAAAACATCATGCAGCATTATAAAAGGTTCCTAATTTGCAAAATAGTTTCCAGAGTTGTTTTAAGGTGTTGAAACATTTCACAACAGACAAGAATTGCCATGTAGCCATTCTTTCCTGTGTATGTTGACCTGTAGAAGTTGGGATGATGCTGATTTGAAAAGAACATAGCAGCCTCCAAACTGGGAAAGCTCTTTAGTGCAGATCATCCAATCTTGCCATTAAAAGGAAATAATTTGTCCTCTGGGAGCAGGCTACAATGCTGAAAACCCAATAAATTAAAATCCTGGCATTTAGGCTAAATGCTAAAGCCAAGCAATAGTACTTTGTTTGTTTGTTTGTTTGTTTGTTTGTTTGTTTATTTATTTATTTATTTATTTATTTATTGTTTATGCCACCATCTCAGTGATACAGCAACTCTGGATGGCTTATAACATAATAAAAAGTAAAACAAGATAATACAAGATGATTAAAATTAGGACAGTTAAATAGGAATTTAAAACCAATATTATGGGCAGCTGGGATGGGGAGCTTCTCTACCCTCTCAACCAACCCCAATGTAACACACCCTATCAGGGCCTCGGGATGGCCATCAGAGGCAAGTTTTTAGGCTTTTCTGGAAGGCCATAGGGTGGACCTCAACTCCAGTGTGAGAATATTCCAGAGGGTGGGGGCCAGAGCAGGAAAGGCTCTTCTCCTGGACTCTGCCTTCCAAAATTCTTTAGCTGATAGGATCTAAAATAAGCCTCTTCCACTGGAATGAGTGGGGTGAGATGGCTCTTCAGATACCCTATACTTTCTATCCTGTTGCGCCATTCTCCACCTCATCATTGCTTAGACTGCAATGTAGGCCAGTGATGGCGAACCTATGGCACGCGTGCCACAGGTGGCACGCAGAGCCATATCTGAGGGCACGTGAGGCGTTGCCCTATGTCAGCTCCAGCGCGTATATGCACGCTGGCCAGCTGATTTTCAGCCTTCTTTTCGGCCGTTTTCGCTCTCCCCAGGCTTTAGGAAAGCCTCCTGAACCCTGGGAATGGCGAAAAACAGCCCAACAGGCCTACCGGAAGTCCAGAGGCTTCAGTGAGGCCTGTGCGCATGCATGGGGAGGCAGCATGGGGTGGTTGTGCGCATGCATGGGGGGCAGCACGGTGGTTGTGCACATGCGTGGGTGGGAGGGCATTGCATTATGGTTGTGGGCACATGCGTGCGCGCTATTGCACGAGTGCACACCCTTTTGGCACCCAAGCCAAAAAAGGTTCGCCATCACTGATGTAGGCCTTTTATAAGAACACCTTATAATAACACTGTCTTTGTCCAGACAATAGGCTATAGAAATTGTAGCCACTGCAGTTTTTTCGTTTGTTTTTGCAATGGAATCTGAAGAAAATAAAACTCTTGAAATCTAATCACCTTCTAAGTACCCAATTTGTTGTCAATGCAAATGAACTAATATGGCAAGTTTGCATTTGGTGCTGAGTACAGAAATTCTCTTGTAAATATTTTTTATCATGTTTGATTCACTTGGAAGAAAGAATTTGCTGCAGCAATCTTATTCAAAGAACAAGGGAATTTCAGGGAAATAAATGTCATTGCCAGCATACACATTTAAATATCCTGCTATTGTACACTCATTTCTATAGCAGTCTGAATTCTACCCCCACCTCCCAAAGTTTTTCATGCTTCAGTGAAATCTCTGCAGATACTTTATGGAAATTTCTTTCAATAGGCTTTTTCATCACCAATTCTTTCTGAGTGTACGCCAGTACGCTGCACAAACCTTTTGTTTTGGGGGATGCAAGCAACAATCTACGGTGATGATGGTTGCATGCTATATTTTAGTGAATGATGATAAGGAAAACATCAAATATGAATTCTGTGCAACATTCTGAATGAATATGGTCTAAGGCATGGGTCCTCAAACTACTCAAACTACGGCCCGCGAGCCGCATGTGGCCCGCCGAAGCCATTAATCCAGCCCGCGCAGAACCAGGAGGTTGCCCTGCCCACATTGCCCCGCCCACCCTTTGGCCAAGCGCAGGACTTACCTCCGTGAGCCCCGCGGGCTGGAACTGAAAGGTAAGGCCCACAATTTTGGCCTGCAGAGATATTCTGGAGGTGGGGGAGGCAAAAAATCGGCCGTTTTTGCCTGTTTTTGGTCTGCAGAATGCTGCTGGAGGCGGGGGAGGTGAAAAATGGGGCGCACAGATGCCCTAGGAGGCCAAAAATGGCTGAAAATTGCCCATTTTAACCTCCCCTGCCTCCAGAAGATAGATAGGGAAAGAGAGATAGAGAGAGAGAGAGAGAGAGAGAGAGAGAGAGAGAGAGAGAGAGAGAGAGAGAGAGAGAGAGAGAGAGAGAGAGAGAGAGAGAGAGAGAGATCCTTGGGACTGAGAAGAATTGCTGCAAAACTGAGTTTTCTGAAGTGGACCACTAGACTCCTAAACAACTGAAAAAATGATCCAGTAAAAAGAAAAGTCAACCAAAAGAGCAACATGCAAACAAAAGCAAATAAAACACCCCCAGGAGCAAAATAAATTAAAGTTTAATTTGTGTGCATTGTTTAATGGACTGTTAAATTGGCCATGTCCACCTAGTCACATGACCACATAACCACACCCAGCCAGACGGTCCGGCCCCCCAACAGTCTGAGGGACCATGAATTGTCCCCTGTTTAAAAAGTTTGAGGACCCCTGGTCTAAGGGAAAACCTGTTAGGTGACAGGAAGTGGAAGGTGGGAGGTGGAAGGAAACAAAACAAGAAAGAAATACTAATTGGAGCCATTCAGAGATCCAAAAGAGAATGAGAATGGGTATTCATCAGAATCTGCTCAGGAAAAGATATGTTTGTTTTGAAGGAGCCTGTTCATACCTTTGGCTTTACATACCTATAAAACATAGTTCAATTGATACTTGTAATGGTGAAACACATAGAGAATTAGTGAAGAATATAATGGAGGTGACAAATTCAAAATTTTGGATAGACCATTGTGTTTGGGGTGGGGGATAGATTTCTCTGCCATTCCAATCATTGAGTTACTTACAGTGTTTAAGGTTTAAACAATATTTCTGGTAGTGGCAAGAGTGCTTCTTGGGGGGAAATTAACAAGAAATGAAAGAAATGATAAATGAAATACAACTTAATACGAGGTAGGAGTTTGCAAACCGGATTTTTTTCTCCTTAACAAATTTCAGAGAAATGTACAAATAACATTTACATATTTGTTGATTTAGAGAAAGCATAAAGTGAATAGACCAATTATGGACCATTTTGCATGAATAAGGAATCGAAGGTTAGTTGCTAATGTGACAAGAGCAATGTGCAAAGGAAGTAAAGCATGCATGGATGTAAATAGAATGCTTGGAAAAAATTTCAACACTGAACAGGGAATAGAATAAGGATGTATGATATCTCCTTGTTTTTTTTAAATTTTTTTAAAAAAAATAAATCTACAACAAAACACCCAAGATGGTATCCATGTTGGCTGGAAACATGAATCTTTGTATTGTATACTTTTGTAAGCAGAAGATGCCATGCTGTTGAATTAGAATCTGATGAGGCACAGGAAATGTTAGACAGATTGTGTGATGCAATTAAGATTATGGATCCAAGATCAAACAGAGGCAAAATGCAAGTTATGCGCAAATGCTAGAAAAACTAGAGCAAGTAGATGCACTCATGTAGAATGTTTACTAAATATGGTAAATAGATGAAGACATTTTATATCAGGAAAACAATGGGTGATATGTTGCAAGGAATGAATGCTTGTTGAAAGTATTTTAAAAATATTACATTTAAAGGTATGCTTATGCCTATTTTTTTTTAACCTGGAATTGAGAATTGGATGTTGGATAAAAGAAAATTAGGTACAAAGAAAATAAGGGACTAAGAAGAGTGAGTGGTAAAACAAGAAGAAATAGAATTAAGAATCTGAATGAATATGGATTAAATGCATATGGTCATGGTATCCTTCTAGGCTAGCTCCAGGAACTGGGAATGGGAGACACTTTTTTTGTGGTGGTTGTCCTCCTTCCTTTGTAGCAAGTTCCATATGGAGGAGTGAGCCAGCAGTGTCCAACCCAGTCCTGCAGTAGGGGATGCCTCAGATCTCCAGAATGGCTCTCAACAGTTCCTGCTTGAGGAGCAGGTGATATTTGTGGCTAGGGACCTTTGCCAGATTCAGCTTATGTATCAAATGTGTCCTTACCAGGAATGGGAAGCCTTGATTGCAGTCACTCATGCTTTATAACTTCCCACACTGGATACTACAATGAACTGTATATGGGGTTGCCTTTGAAGACCACCGAGAAGTTACAACAGGTCCAGAATGTGGTGACATGCACACTATTGCCCAGCTCTAGATTTACCTAGTTTATATCTGTCGCATGAACTGTACTGGCTCCCAGGTTTTTTATGGTGAAATTCAAGGTACTGGTTATTACTCTATGGCAGTGTGGCGAACCTTTTTTTCTTCAGGTGCCGAAATTGCACACCCATGCGCTATTGCCCACACGTGCATGCCCACACCCAATTCAATGCCCCTGCTCCCCACCCCCCATGCATGCACACGTGACCCCCCATACACTGCCACGCCCCCGCGCATGACGCCTCCTGCTCCCCTGTTTCCCGACTTCCAGTGGGCCTGATAGGCCCATTTTTCACCCTCCCCAGGCACCAGAGGCTTTCTTGGAGCCTGAGGAGAGTGAAAACAGCCTCCCCCGCCCCCCTGGAGGTCCTCCAGAGGCCAAAAACACCCTCCCAGAGCCTCAGCGCAAGCCAAAAATCAG